>CM051239.1:137608078-138808078 GCA_027917425.1 Gastrophryne carolinensis
AACAACGCTTTAGGAGATTTTCAGATAAAATACAACTGTGCTAGGAGCTATGCGCACCTCGCAGTTTTTCCAGAAAAACAACCCTTTATATTTGAAATACCCCCAACAACAAACTATATATTCTCTGGAAGTACACACCTTAAGCTTTCTAGGCGTATTAGGCTTGTTGACATGGGTGCAGTTTTCTGGACGTAACCCCTCAATGAATTCTTTGGTTGCACAAGGTTTCCCTAAGAAAAGAATAGAACAGCAGAATCAAAGCCACATTTTCCTAAACAAACTATAAGCAAACAAGAAAAAACAAGTTAAATCTGAAAAAGCAATATCCCCCGAACAGAACGATACCCAACCTGCATACTGTCAAGGGGAGAGTTGCTAAACACCCCAAAGTAAATCATGCACATAACGGTAATTTTACTTGACAATGTCAGCTCTGCAGACAAAGTGCGCACCTTGCGCTTTTTGTACCAAAACAACCCTTTAAATTTGGAATACCCCCAACAAACCATATATTCCCTGAAAGTACACATGTTAAGCTTTCTAGGCATACCTGGTATTTTTTAGTGGGCTCATCTTTCTGGAAGGGGCCGGGGGTTAATGGCAAGTCACCCGCTAGCTGCAGGTAACTTGCCAGCCCCCAGCCTTGTGAACTGGACCCCTTACCAGTTCACAAAGGGTTACATTTTTTTTTCTTTATTCAGCTCTGATCGTCAGCTCCTGTGTCCCTCGCTGATCTGATGACAGATGCCGGTGATCGGCAGCCATAGGAGGGGGGGGGGCAGTAGATCAGAGGATCTCCTGTCCTCTCCTTCTCAGGCCACCGATCACCGGCATCTGACAGCTGAGAGGCCTGGAGCTGGCATGACGCCTGTCTAGTGACGTCATAAGCCCCGCCCCCAAAGGGGGCGCGGCAAGATGGCGGCGCCCGTTGGGAGAAGAGGGGGAGAGAGCCTGACAGAGTCCTGGGGGGATCCAGTTCCCCCCCCCCCCCGGGTGAAGAGGAGGGCCGAAGAGAGCGAGTGCACATGGAGGTGAGTAAATGTCATTTTTATTTTTTTTTTTATTTTTATTTTTACAGGAAAAGCCGACGGCGGCTAAAACGTGGGGGATGGGACCTACTCCGGGCACTCCCCTGCCTCCAGAGGAGCCCCGACGGGGGATCGGAGCCCACCAGGGTGAAGAGGAGACCCGGGCGGATCGAATGGTCAGGTAAGTGTTTTTTTTTAATTTTGCAGGCACTAGCAGGGGGCAAAGTCAGGCACGTAAAATTTACGTGGCTGGCGTTTAACGGTTGAAAAGGCAGCCACGTTAAATGTATCTACTTGTACTTAAACCCCAGATGATTTCAAATGCCTGCTATAATTAATCTCACCTATTTCTTGGGGACTTAAAATGGGGCACTTAGTTAATCCGACCATTTTACAGGATTTTGGGCATGACCAGGATGTGGCTTAGCCAAAGGTTTATGAGCAACAAATAGGATTTGGTAGGACAGTTGTAAGGTATATAGTTAGTTCTAGGGGAGGCCCTGGGCAGATGTTATCAGGCACTCTATTGACACACAGGGTCATCCCTATTTGTAATCCAAAGACCGGGCAAGATAACAGCAATTGTAATCCACAGATAAAGGTCATGGCCATGTTACTTGTAATCCAACATATATATGTCATGGTCACAGCACTTTTAATCCAACAGGTGTATGTCATGGTCAGCCGATAAACAGACGCGCAACTCAGCTCTGTCCAATGCCTCTTTAAGGAACTTTCATCACAGTGCATAAGCTAATATCCACTGGCAGCATAGCACAGTTCAACTTCAGAATACTTAATTCACAGAACACAGTTCACAGTTAAAGCAGTAACTTCAGTATCAACTTCGTTATCAACTTTCTTAGCCACAGTTCACAGTTAATCCCTGTAGCATGGGGCCTCGTCCACCCCACTTTGATGTGAACACTATCAGCAAATTAGGTAGGGAATAATGCAGGGAAATGGCTGCTGTAGGAGATCTTCTCCACCTTAGGGATATTGTTTCAAATTTAGATGTAAGACCCAATCCCAATGGGGTTCAAAACTTCCCCGAAGCTTAAGGGGAAGAAGAAATGGCCGAGATATCGAGGTTTACATGTAGAGCTTGTGATTTTTCTTCTGAAAAAGTGGCCCTTGGATTTGTGATGCTGCATAATAATTAGCTCTTTGCGCTGAGAGCAATTGGATGAATCTGGAGAAGGAGGCAGAGGAGGGGCAGGAGAAGGGAGGGATCTGCAATCCTGTCCCACTCTGCTGAGCTGATTCGGGGACTGGATGAAAAAGAGAATGTCATTGGCTGAACCTCGATATCTCGGCCATTTCTGCTTCAATTTAAAAATGGAAAACAGTTTATGACAGTGACAAATGTAGCCCTACACAGTGGTGTAACAATTAACCTTGCCTGCAGTATCACTTTAAGTGAGCAGGTCTGATTGCTTGGTTAAACCCTAAAAGATTTGCAAGCGTGATCCTACATTTATAGGCCACCAAAAGTGGGATACATTTTCATTCTCTTTACTTCTGTTGGTATATACAACGTATTTCACTATATAGGGTTTCCCTGGGGGAACCAGACTGGTGTTATTATACACATACCAAAGGGAAATTTCATGTTAATTGTTTGTAAGGTTTGTTGCTTTTCGGTGACTTCTCTATAGGAAGTAGATAGCCTCTTTGTTTGCTTGTAGGATGCAAAAGAGAAAGGGTTGGCTCCGTTGATTTTGAAAACTTCCTGCCTAAGCCGCCTAATCTACACTGTTCACAGGTACCAGGCAGCCCTCTTTCTAGTTGTCGTTCCCGGGTACCAGGCAGCCCTCTTTCTAGTTATTGCTCCCAGGTACCAGGCAGACTTCTTTCTAGTTGTCGTTCCTGGGGTTTCAGGCATTCCTCTCTCTAGTTTTTGTTCCCAGGAACCAGGCAGCCCTCTCTCTAGCTGTTGTTCCCGGGTACCAGACAACCCTCTCTCTAGTTGTCGTTCCCGGGTACCAGACAACCCTCTCTCTAGTTGTCATTCCCGGGTATCAGGCAGCCCTCTCTCTAGTTGTCGTTCCCGGGTACCAGGCAGCCCTCTCTCTAGTTGTCATTCCCAGGTATCAGGCAGCCCTCTCTCTAGTTGTCATTCCCGGGTATCAGGCAGCCCTTTCTCTAGTTGTCATTATCCGGGTATCAGGCAGCCCTCTCTCTAGTTGTCATTCCCAGGTATCAGGCAGCCCTCTCTCTAGTTGTCATTCCCAGGTATCAGACAGCCCTTTCTCTAGTTGTCATTATCCGGGTATCAGGCAGCCCTCTCTCTAGTTGTTGTTCCCGGGTATCAGACAGTCCTCTCTCTAGTTGTCATTCTCGGGTATCATGCAGCCCTCTCTCTAGTTGTCGTTCCCGGGTACCAGGCAGCCCTCTCTCTAGTTGTCATTCCCAGGTACCAGGCAGCCCTCTCTCTAGTTTTTGTTCCCAGGAACCAGGCAGCCCTCTCTCTAGCTGTTGTTCCGGGGTACCAGACAACCCTCTCTCTGGTTGTCATTCCCGGGTACCAGGCAGCCCTCTCCCTAGCTGTTGTTCCCGGGTACCAGGCAGCCCTCTCTCTAGCTGTTGTTCCCGGGTACAAGGCAGCCCTCTCTCTAGTTGTCGTTCTTGGGTACCAGGCAGCCCTCTCTCTAGTTGTTGTTCTTGGGTACCAGGCAGCCCTCTCTCTAGTTGTTGTTCCCGGGTACCAGGCAGCCCTCTCTAGTTCTCGTTCCCAGGTACCAGGCAGCCCTCTCTCTAGTTGTTGTTCTCGGGTACCAGGCAGCCCTCTCTCTAGTTGTAATTCCCGGGTATCAGGCAGCCCTCTCTCTAGTTATCATTCCCAGGTACCAGGCAGCCCTCTCTCTAGTTGTCATTCCCGGGTATCAGGCAGCCCTCTCTCTAGTTATCATTCCCGGGTACCAGGCAGCCCTCTCTCTAGTTGTCGTTCTCGGGTATTAGGCAGCCCTCTCTCTAGTTATCATTCCCAGGTACCAGGCAGCCCTCTCTCTAGTTGTCGTTCTCGGGTATTAGGCAGCCCTCTCTCTAGTTATCATTCCCGGGTACCAGGCAGCTCTCTCTCTAGTTCTCGTTCTCGGGTACCAGGCAGCCCTCTTTTTAGTTGTCGTTCTCGGGTACCAGGCAGCCCTCTCTCTAGTTGTCATTCCCGGGTATCAGGCAGCCCTCTCTCTAGTTATCATTCCCGGGTACCAGGCAGCCCTCTCTCTAGTTGTCATTCCCGGGTACCAGGCAGCCCTCTCTATAGTTCTCGTTCCTGGGTATCAGGCAGCCCTCTCTCTAGTTATCATTCCCGGGTACCAGGCAGCCCTCTCTCTAGTTGTCATTCCCGGGTACCAGGCAGCCCTCTCTATAGTTCTCGTTCCTGGGTATCAGGCAGCCCTCTCTCTAGTTATCATTCCCGGGTACCAGGCAGCCCTCTCTCTAGTTGTTGTTCTCGGGTATTAGGCAGCCCTCTCTCTAGTTATCATTCCCGGGTACCAGGCAGCCCTCTCTCTAGTTGTCGTTCTTGGGTACCAGGCAGCCCTCTCTCTAGTTGTCGTTCACGGGTACCAGGCAGCCCTCTCTCTAGATTTTGTTCCCAGGTACCAGGCAGCCCTCTCTCTAGCTGTTGTTCCCAGGTACCAGACAGCCCTCTCTCTTTTTGTCATTCCCGGGTACCAGGCAGCCCTCTCTCTAGTTGTCATTCCCGGGTACCAGGCAGCCCTCTCTCTAGTTGTCATTCCCGGGTACCAGGCAGCCCTCTCTCTAGTTGTCGTTCCTGGGTATCAGGCAGCCCTCTCTCTAGTTATAATTCCCGGGTACCAGGCAGCCCTCTCTCTAGTTAACATTCCCGGGTACCAGGCAGCGCTCTCTCTAGTTGTCGTTCTCGGGTATTAGGCAGTCCTCTCTCTAGTTATCATTCCCAGGTACCAGGCAGCGCTCTCTCTAGTTGTCGTTCTCGGGTATTAGGCAGCCCTCTCTCTAGTTATCATTCCCGGGTACCAGGCAGCGCTCTCTCTAGTTGTCATTCTCGGGTATTAGGCAGTCCTCTCTCTAGTTATCATTCCCGGGTACCAGGCAGAGCTCTCTCTAGTTGTCGTTCTCGGGTATTAGGCAGCCCTCTCTCTAGTTATCATTCCCGGGTACCAGGCAGCCCTCTCTCTAGTTGTCGTTCTCGGGTACCAGGCAGCCCTCTCTCTAGTTGTAGTTCACGGGTACCAGGCAGCCCTCTCCCTAGATTTTGTTCCCAGGTACCAGACAACCCTCTCTCTAGTTGTCATTCCCGGGTACCAGGCAGCCCTCTCTCTAGCTGTTGTTCCTGGGTACCAGACAGTCCTCTCTCTAGTTGTGGTTCTCGAGTACCAGGCAGCCCTTTCTCTAGTTGTTGCTTTACTGGCGACAGTGTTACTCCTCCAGGATTACAAAACGTGTTTTCTGTGTATCTAGATTAGGAACATTAGCCGGCGGTCTCTATAGTTAGGACTTTGGCTATTGTGTTAGCTGTAAAGTAATACTGTGCTGAGCCAGTGGCACAATGTTAACTGTCAGGAAGCAAAAACATTCTTCTTGAAAAAAAGAACATGTCACCTAAAAAACTATTACTACTGCTAGAGATGAGCGAACTTTTGAAAAATTCGATTCGACTGATTCGCCGAATTTTCCGACAAAAATCGTTTCGACCCGAATAAATTCGCGACGAATCGCTATTAAAAACGGCTATTTCTGAGCCTCCTACAGCCTCAATAGGGTTGTAAACCATTCAGCCTTGCTGTAACACGCACAGGATGCGTGCTGGGTTTGTTAAATAATACTTTGAAGAAATATCACATGCAGATCAGAGGCATCGCTAATAGAATCGCAGAGCGGCACAATTGCAGAGAGTTGAAGTGGCATCACTATGAGGGGCAGAAGGAGCCCAAATATACACTGGAGTTGGCCTCAGGAGCCCAAAAATTGGATGAATCACACCCTGGAGTTGGCAGGAGTTGACAGTAGCAGCAGCAGGAGCCCAAATATACACTGGAGTTGGCTTCAGGAGCCCAAAAATTGGATGAATCACACCCTGGAGTTGGCAGGAGTTGACAGCAGCAGCAGCAGGAGCCCAAATATACACTGGAGTTGGCTTCAGGAGCCCAAAAATTGGATGAATCACACCCTGGAGTTGGCAGGAGTTGACAGTAGCAGCAGCAGGAGCCCAAATATACACTGGAGTTGGCCTCAGGAGCCCAAAAATTGGATGAATCACACCCTGGAGTTGGCAGGAGTTGACAGTAGCAGCAGCAGGAGCCCAAATATACACTGGAGTTGGCTTCAGGAGCCCAAAAATTGGATGAATCACACCCTGGAGTTGGCAGAAGTTGACAGTAGCAGCAGCAGGAGCCCAAATATACACTGGAGTTGGCCTCAGGAGCCCAAAAATTGGATGAATCACACCCTGGAGTTGGCAGGAGTTGACAGTAGCAGCAGCAGGAGCCCAAATATACACTGGAGTTGGCCTCAGGAGCCCAAAAATTGGATGAATCACACCCTGGAGTTGGCAGGAGTTGACAGTAGCAGCAGCAGGAGCCCAAATATACACTGGAGTTGGCTTCAGGAGCCCAAAAATTGGATGAATCACACCCTGGAGTTGGCAGGAGTTGACAGCAGCAGCAGCAGGAGCCCAAATATACACTGGAGTTGGCTTCAGGAGCCCAAAAATTGGATGAATCACACCCTGGAGTTGGCAGGAGTTGACAGTAGCAGCAGCAGGAGCCCAAATATACACTGGAGTTGGCCTCAGGAGCCCAAAAATTGGATGAATCACACCCTGGAGTTGGCAGGAGTTGACAGTAGCAGCAGCAGGAGCCCAAATATACACTGGAGTTGGCTTCAGGAGCCCAAAAATTGGATGAATCACACCCTGGAGTTGGCAGAAGTTGACAGTAGCAGCAGCAGGAGCCCAAATATACACTGGAGTTGGCCTCAGGAGCCCAAAAATTGGATGAATCACACCCTGGAGTTGGCAGGAGTTGACAGTAGCAGCAGCAGGAGCCCAAATATACACTGGAGTTGGCCTCAGGAGCCCAAAAATTGGATGAATCACACCCTGGAGTTGGCAGGAGTTGACAGTAGCAGCAGCAGGAGCCCAAATATACACTGGAGTTGGCCTCAGGAGCCCAAAAATTGGATGAATCACACCCTGGAGTTGGCAGGAGTTGACAGTAGCAGCAGCAGGAGCCCAAATATACACTGGAGTTGGCTTCAGGAGCCCAAAAATTGGATGAATCACACCCTGGAGTTGGCAGGAGTTGACAGCAGCAGCAGCAGGAGCCCAAATATACACTGGAGTTGGCTTCAGGAGCCCAAAAATTGGATGAATCACACCCTGGAGTTGGCAGGAGTTGACAGTAGCAGCAGCAGGAGCCCAAATATACACTGGAGTTGGCCTCAGGAGCCCAAAAATTGGATGAATCACACCCTGGAGTTGGCAGGAGTTGACAGTAGCAGCAGCAGGAGCCCAAATATACACTGGAGTTGGCCTCAGGAGCCCAAAAATTGGATGAATCACACCCTGGAGTTGGCAGGAGTTGACAGTAGCAGCAGCAGGAGCCCAAATATACACTGGAGTTGGCCTCAGGAGCCCAAAAATTGGATGAATCACACCCTGGAGTTGGCAGAAGTTGGCAGCAGCAGCAGCAGGAGCCCAAATATACACTGGAGTTGGCCTCAGGAGCCCAAAAATTGGATGAATCACACCCTGGAGTTGGCAGAAGTTGGCAGCAGCAGCAGCAGGAGCCCAAATATACACTGGAGTTGGCCTCAGGAGCCCAAAAATTGGATGAATCACACCCTGGAGTTGGCAGGAGTTGACAGTAGTAGCAGGAGCCCAAATATACACTGGAGTTGGCCTCAGGAGCCCAAAAATTGGATGAATCACACCCTGGAGTTGGCAGGAGTTGACAGTAGTAGCAGGAGCCCAAATATACACTGGAGTTGGCTTCAGGAGCCCAAAAATTGGATGAATCACACCCTGGAGTTGGCAGAAGTTGGCAGTAGCAGCAGCAGGAGCCCAAATATACACTGGAGTTGGCTTCAGGAGCCCAAAAATTGGATGAATCACACCCTGGAGTTGGCAGGAGTTGACAGTAGCAGCAGCAGGAGCCCAAAAAATGGCCTAAAGACATAAATATGTTTTGCACCATTTGTAAAGTGTAAAACGTGGCACCATGCTGAATCTAGTCGCATGCATCAGGCATTGGTGGGTGGAAATCCTGGCTGATCCATCCCTGATTCATTTTGACAAAGGTGAGTCTCTCCACATTTTTAGTTGACAGACGAGTTCTCCTCGCCGTAACTATGGCCCCCGCCGCACTAAACACCCGCTCAGATGGCACGCTACTTGCCGGGCAGGACAGCTTTTCCAGGGCAAACTCTGCTAGTTGCGGCCACAAATCAAGTTTGGCTGCCCAGAAGTCCAGCGGATCCTCAAGGTGTGTTGGCATGGTCATGTCAAAGTATGACATGACCTGCTGGTTCAGGTCCTGCTCCAGGTCTTCCTGCTGCTCATGAGTAGCCTCACTATGCGGGTGTAGAAAGCTACTCATTAGCGACTGAAGACTGAGGCTGCTGCTGCTGATGGAGCTTCTGCTGCTGCTGCTGCCAACCCCCCCAGCGGCCATGGCAGTGGAAGGTGAGCGCAGAGGTCCCCTCGAGTCAGACCTGCGAGAGTATGGACCATGGCGCAGATAGGCATCGGCCAACTGCCTACGTAGAATGTCTTTGTAGTAGTTGAGTTTGTCCTCCCTCTCGGTGGGTTTAAAAAATGCCCCCATTTTGTGCCGGAAGCGAGGGTCCAATAAGGTGGACAGCCAGAAGTCATCCCGCCGACAGATGGAAACAATTCTGGGGTCACTACGCAAGCATGTGAGCATGCTTCGTGCCATTTGCGCAAGTGACTCGGATGGACTACCTGTCTCCATCTCCACTGCATACTGCCACGGTGTGCCCGGGTCCTCTGTCTCTCCTTCCTCAAAAACCTCTAGCTCCTCTGGCTGCTCCTGCTCCTCCTCTCCTGTCCGCTGACTAGATAAACCAGCCATTTCGCCAAGCCTAAACTGTGTTTCGCTGGGCAACTCCTCCTCCTCCTCTTCCTCCTCCTCCTCCTCCAGTTCAGCTCCAACGGGGTTCATGTGGCCGTAAGATGTAAACGCCATGTCTCCAGTGCCCTGACCAGCCATGGTTTCCAACATGTGCTGTAGTACATGAAGCAGTGGAATCACGTCGTTCATCCCGTAATCCTGCCGACTGACAAATAAAGTGGCTTCCTCAAAGGGCCTGAGCAAACGGCAGGTGTCACGTATGAGCTGCCACTGGTTGACATTGAAGTTACACAGGGGAGTCCCCCTATCTGCTTGGATCATCAGGAAATCCGTGATGGCTTTTCTCTGTTCATATAATCGGTCCAACATGTGAAGGGTGGAATTCCAACGGGTGGAAACATCGCAAATCAGACTATGTTGGGGGATACCATTCTGACGCTGTAGCTCAAGAAGGGTGTGTTTGGCGGTGTAGGAGTGGCTGAAGTGCATGCAAAGTTTCCGTGAAGTTGTTAGGATGTCCTGCAGATGGGGGGAACACTTCAGAAACCGCTTGACAACCAGATTGAAGACGTGAGCCATGCAGGGGGCATGGGTCAGGCTTCCTTGGCGCAGCGCAGACAAAATGTTCTTCCCATTGTCGGTAACCATGATTCCCATTTTAAGTTTTCTCGGAGTAAGCCATGTTTGGATTTCCTGATGAATACATTTAAGCAGTTCCTCCCCTGTGTGACTCCGTTCGCCAAGACAAACCATGTGAAGCACTGCGTGACACCTCCGTGCCCTGCACACATGGTAGACTGGAGGGGCACTGAGACTTGAGCCTACAGTGGAGGGTGAGGAGATGGCGGAGGATGAGGAGGCCGAGTCGCACGGTGTCACAGGCCCAATGGGCAGAGAGCGCGGAGGCCGAAGCGGCGTGACCTGTCCAAGTTGCTGCTGCAAAGGGACCACATTCACCCAGTGGGCCGTAAACGACATGTACTGCCCCTGACCGTAGTTACAGCTCCAGATGTCGGCGCTGCCATGTATTTTGCTACACACCGACAGGCTCAAGGACTGGCCCACCTTCTGTTCAACAAAAGTGTGCAGCGCTGGTACTGCCTTCTTGGCAAAGAAATGACGGCTTGGGACTCTCCACCTCGGCTCGGCACAAGCCATCAGTTCTCTGAAAGGTGCAGATTCCACCACCTGAAAAGGGAGCGACTGCAGCACCAGCAACTTGGACAGGAGCACATTCAGCTTCTGCGCCGTAGGATGAGTGGGCGCATACTGCTGTCTCTTGGACATGGCTTCGCTGATGGATTGCTGGCGGGATGCATGACTTGGAGGAGGAGGAGGAGGAGCAGGAGCGACAGAGGATGGGTGTGACGCACAGCTGCCTTCGGCTGAGGTGCTGGAGCCTTGGCTGGCAGAAATTGGGAGCTCACTTGGTGAGGAAGCAGACTGGACCACCCCTTGGGAGCCTCGGTTCTCCCAGGTCGTTTTATGGTGACGCATCATATGTTGACGCAGGGCCGTGGTGCCAACATTTGGACCCTGGCCACGCTTCACCTTTTGCCTACATATCTTGCATGTGGCCATGTTACCCTCCTGCGGATGCCTCAGGAAAAACTGCCACACTGCCGAGTAGCTACTTTTCCCACCCCCTGGCCTCACTGATTCACTGCTGCTGTTGCCAACTCCAGGAACCCCTGCTCCACTACCTCCCGATAAGGTAGACTGCCGCACAGCAGGTGCTCTACCCCGGCCCCGGCCCCGGCCGGCTCCAGCCTTTGGAATTGTGCCCCCATGCTGACTGCTACCACTTTGCTGCCTCAGCTGCTGACTCCGGGGCAACCTGCACCCCTCTTCTCCTGATGATGACGATGAAGCCCCTTCATCACCCGGCTCCCAAGTGCGATCGGCTTCATCGTCATCATCATCATCATCACCGGGTTGTGGCTGTACGTCACTGATGTTCGTGGATTCGTCAACAGTGTCTGGCGCAGGAGCTGGAACGCTCGCAGCACCCACGACACTGTCCACATCACTATTTGTCTGCCTAGCTAAAGAAGCCACCTCCATTTCTTGGCTGGGCAGTAGCTGCTGACTGTCCTCTATCTGATGGTCCTCCTCACTAAAGAGTGGAGCTGAACCCAAAGCATAGGATACGTCGCTGGGGGAGGGAACGGCGTAGGACAGAGGCAATGGGAGGACAGGGACTGCTCTCGGGGCATGCCAACTCAGGGTTGTGTCAGAGGAACCTACCGACCCTAGACTGGGGGTCTCAGACGTAAGTTGTGATGATGTTGTTGATGAGCGCGTCAACCAATCTACCACGGCAGATGCGTTACTGGTGGAGACCCGACCGCTAGCAGATACTGGCAGATTAGGTCTCTCAGCGTGACTCCTGCTGCTACTGGCCCCCAGTCTGATGCGAGCTCTGCCTGCGGAATCTTGGCCTCTGCCACTCCTCTTTTCACTTCCAGGCACTTGTCTGCCCGACATAGTCTAACTGGCGTGGTAGTAGGTGATATTTAAAAAAACCCCGGGCAGCGGTGGGTCTATATGAAACAGAATATAATGCACACCAAAAGTGAGCAGTAACACTCAGCCTCCAACAGGCCTGCTTAGTGTAAATAAGAGAGCTGCTTAGTGTAAATAAAGAGGGGTATGCTATGTTACAGAATGGGATGCCTCAACAGAAGTGCACCTGGCAGGCAGCAGTAAGCCTATGCCCAGCAAAAGTGTCTTATAATATAAATATAATAAGAGCAAATGCTTATATGGTCTTAAACAGAGGCTGCTTTAGTCACAGAATGGGATGCCAGTGGCACAAAAACCAGAGAGCATGCACAGCAAAAGTGTCTTTATCACTCAGGCCTGATTTCTATGAGAATAAGTGCAAATGTTTATTATGCTATTAAATAGAGGCTGCTTTAGTCACAGAATGGGATGCCAGTGGCACAAAAACCAGAGAGCATGCACAGCAAAAGTGTCTTTATCACTCAGGCCTGATTTCTATGAGAATAAGTGCAAATGTTTATTATGCTATTAAATAGAGGCTGCTTTAGTCACAGAATGGGATGCCAGTGGCACAAAAACCAGAGAGCATGCACAGCAAAAGTGTCTTTATCACTCAGGCCTGATTTCTATGAGAATAAGTGCAAATGTTTATTATGCTATTAAATAGAGGCTGCTTTAGTCACAGAATGGGATGCCAGTGGCACAAAAACCAGAGAGCATGCACAGCAAAAGTGTCTTTATCACTCAGGCCTGATTTCTATGAGAATAAGTGCAAATGTTTATTATGCTATTAAATAGAGGCTGCTTTAGTCACAGAATGGGATGCCAGTGGCACAAAAACCAGAGAGCATGCACAGCAAAAGTGTCTTTATCACTCAGGCCTGATTTCTATGAGAATAAGTGCAAATGTTTATTATGCTATTAAATAGAGGCTGCTTTAGTCACAGAATGGGATGCCAGTGGCACAAAAACCAGAGAGCATGCACAGCAAAAGTGTCTTTATCACTCAGGCCTGATTTCTATGAGAATAAGTGCAAATGTTTATTATGCTATTAAATAGAGGCTGCTTTAGTCACAGAATGGGATGCCAGTGGCACAAAAACCAGAGAGCATGCACAGCAAAAGTGTCTTTATCACTCAGGCCTGATTTCTATGAGAATAAGTGCAAATGTTTATTATGCTATTAAATAGAGGCTGCTTTAGTCACAGAATGGGATGCCAGTGGCACAAAAACCAGAGAGCATGCACAGCAAAAGTGTCTTTATCACTCAGGCCTGATTTCTATGAGAATAAGTGCAAATGTTTATTATGCTATTAAATAGAGGCTGCTTTAGTCACAGAATGGGATGCCAGTGGCACAAAAACCAGAGAGCATGCACAGCAAAAGTGTCTTTATCACTCAGGCCTGATTTCTATGAGAATAAGTGCAAATGTTTATTATGCTATTAAATAGAGGCTGCTTTAGTCACAGAATGGGATGCCAGTGGCACAAAAACCAGAGAGCATGCACAGCAAAAGTGTCTTTATCACTCAGGCCTGATTTCTATGAGAATAAGTGCAAATGTTTATTATGCTATTAAATAGAGGCTGCTTTAGTCACAGAATGGGATGCCAGTGGCACAAAAACCAGAGAGCATGCACAGCAAAAGTGTCTTTATCACTCAGGCCTGATTTCTATGAGAATAAGTGCAAATGTTTATTATGCTATTAAATAGAGGCTGCTTTAGTCACAGAATGGGATGCCAGTGGCACAAAAACCAGAGAGCATGCACAGCAAAAGTGTCTTTATCACTCAGGCCTGATTTCTATGAGAATAAGTGCAAATGTTTATTATGCTATTAAATAGAGGCTGCTTTAGTCACAGAATGGGATGCCAGTGGCACAAAAACCAGAGAGCATGCACAGCAAAAGTGTCTTTATCACTCAGGCCTGATTTCTATGAGAATAAGTGCAAATGTTTATTATGCTATTAAATAGAGGCTGCTTTAGTCACAGAATGGGATGCCAGTGGCACAAAAACCAGAGAGCATGCACAGCAAAAGTGTCTTTATCACTCAGGCCTGATTTCTATGAGAATAAGTGCAAATGTTTATTATGCTATTAAATAGAGGCTGCTTTAGTCACAGAATGGGATGCCAGTGGCACAAAAACCAGAGAGCATGCACAGCAAAAGTGTCTTTATCACTCAGGCCTGATTTCTATGAGAATAAGTGCAAATGTTTATTATGCTATTAAATAGAGGCTGCTTTAGTCACAGAATGGGATGCCAGTGGCACAAAAACCAGAGAGCATGCACAGCAAAAGTGTCTTTATCACTCAGGCCTGATTTCTATGAGAATAAGTGCAAATGTTTATTATGCTATTAAATAGAGGCTGCTTTAGTCACAGAATGGGATGCCAGTGGCACAAAAACCAGAGAGCATGCACAGCAAAAGTGTCTTTATCACTCAGGCCTGATTTCTATGAGAATAAGTGCAAATGTTTATTATGCTATTAAATAGAGGCTGCTTTAGTCACAGAATGGGATGCCAGTGGCACAAAAACCAGAGAGCATGCACAGCAAAAGTGTCTTTATCACTCAGGCCTGATTTCTATGAGAATAAGTGCAAATGTTTATTATGCTATTAAATAGAGGCTGCTTTAGTCACAGAATGGGATGCCAGTGGCACAAAAACCAGAGAGCATGCACAGCAAAAGTGTCTTTATCACTCAGGCCTGATTTCTATGAGAATAAGTGCAAATGTTTATTATGCTATTAAATAGAGGCTGCTTTAGTCACAGAATGGGATGCCGGGGCCACAAAAACCAGAGAGCATGCACAGCAAAAGTGTCTTTATCACTCAGGCCTGATTTCTATGAGAATAAGTGCAAATGTTTATTATGCTATTAAATAGAGGCTGCTTTAGTCACAGAATGGGATGCCAGTGGCACAAAAACCAGAGAGCATGCACAGCAAAAGTGTCTTTATCACTCAGGCCTGATTTCTATGAGAATAAGTGCAAATGTTTATTATGCTATTAAATAGAGGCTGCTTTAGTCACAGAATGGGATGCCGTGGCCACAAAAACCAGAGAGCATGCACAGCAAAAGTGTCTTTATCACTCAGGCCTGATTTCTATGAGAATAAGTGCAAATGTTTATTATGCTATTAAATAGAGGCTGCTTTAGTCACAGAATGGGATGCCAGTGGCACAAAAACCAGAGAGCATGCACAGCAAAAGTGTCTTTATCACTCAGGCCTGATTTCTATGAGAATAAGTGCAAATGTTTATTATGCTATTAAATAGAGGCTGCTTTAGTCACAGAATGGGATGCCAGTGGCACAAAAACCAGAGAGCATGCACAGCAAAAGTGTCTTTATCACTCAGGCCTGATTTCTATGAGAATAAGTGCAAATGTTTATTATGCTATTAAATAGAGGCTGCTTTAGTCACAGAATGGGATGCCAGTGGCACAAAAACCAGAGAGCATGCACAGCAAAAGTGTCTTTATCACTCAGGCCTGATTTCTATGAGAATAAGTGCAAATGTTTATTATGCTATTAAATAGAGGCTGCTTTAGTCACAGAATGGGATGCCAGTGGCACAAAAACCAGAGAGCATGCACAGCAAAAGTGTCTTTATCACTCAGGCCTGATTTCTATGAGAATAAGTGCAAATGTTTATTATGCTATTAAATAGAGGCTGCTTTAGTCACAGAATGGGATGCCAGTGGCACAAAAACCAGAGAGCATGCACAGCAAAAGTGTCTTTATCACTCAGGCCTGATTTCTATGAGAATAAGTGCAAATGTTTATTATGCTATTAAATAGAGGCTGCTTTAGTCACAGAATGGGATGCCAGTGGCACAAAAACCAGAGAGCATGCACAGCAAAAGTGTCTTTATCACTCAGGCCTGATTTCTATGAGAATAAGTGCAAATGTTTATTATGCTATTAAATAGAGGCTGCTTTAGTCACAGAATGGGATGCCAGTGGCAACAAAAACCAGAGAGCATGCACAGCAAAAGTGTCTTTATCACTCAGGCCTGATTTCTATGAGAATAAGTGCAAATGTTTATTATGCTATTAAATAGAGGCTGCTTTAGTCACAGAATGGGATGCCGGGGCACAAAAACCAGAGAGCATGCACAGCAAAAGTGTCTTTATCACTCAGGCCTGATTTCTATGAGAATAAGTGCAAATGTTTATTATGCTATTAAATAGAGGCTGCTTTAGTCACAGAATGGGATGCCAGTGGCACAAAAACCAGAGAGCATGCACAGCAAAAGTGTCTTTATCACTCAGGCCTGATTTCTATGAGAATAAGTGCAAATGTTTATTATGCTATTAAATAGAGGCTGCTTTAGTCACAGAATGGGATGCCAGTGGCACAAAAACCAGAGAGCATGCACAGCAAAAGTGTCTTTATCACTCAGGCCTGATTTCTATGAGAATAAGTGCAAATGTTTATTATGCTATTAAATAGAGGCTGCTTTAGTCACAGAATGGGATGCCAGTGGCACAAAAACCAGAGAGCATGCACAGCAAAAGTGTCTTTATCACTCAGGCCTGATTTCTATGAGAATAAGTGCAAATGTTTATTATGCTATTAAATAGAGGCTGCTTTAGTCACAGAATGGGATGCCGGGGCCCCACAAAAACCAGAGAGCATGCACAGCAAAAGTGTCTTTATCACTCAGGCCTGATTTCTATGAGAATAAGTGCAAATGTTTATTATGCTATTAAATAGAGGCTGCTTTAGTCACAGAATGGGATGCCAGTGGCACAAAAACCAGAGAGCATGCACAGCAAAAGTGTCTTTATCACTCAGGCCTGATTTCTATGAGAATAAGTGCAAATGTTTATTATGCTATTAAATAGAGGCTGCTTTAGTCACAGAATGGGATGCCGGGGCCACAAAAACCAGAGAGCATGCACAGCAAAAGTGTCTTTATCACTCAGGCCTGATTTCTATGAGAATAAGTGCAAATGTTTATTATGCTATTAAATAGAGGCTGCTTTAGTCACAATGGGATGCCAGTGGCACAAAAACCAGAGAGCATGCACAGCAAAAGTGTCTTTATCACTCAGGCCTGATTTCTATGAGAATAAGTGCAAATGTTTATTATGCTATTAAATAGAGGCTGCTTTAGTCACAGAATGGGATGCCAGTGGCACAAAAACCAGAGAGCATGCACAGCAAAAGTGTCTTTATCACTCAGGCCTGATTTCTATGAGAATAAGTGCAAATGTTTATTATGCTATTAAATAGAGGCTGCTTTAGTCACAGAATGGGATGCCAGTGGCACAAAAACCAGAGAGCATGCACAGCAAAAGTGTCTTTATCACTCAGGCCTTATTTCTATGAGAATAAGTGCAAATGTTTATTATGCTATTAAATAGAGGCTGCTTTAGTCACAGAATGGGATGCCGGGGCCACAAAAACCAGAGAGCATGCACAGCAAAAGTGTCTTTATCACTCAGGCCTGATTTCTATGAGAATAAGTGCAAATGTTTATTATGCTATTAAATAGAGGCTGCTTTAGTCACAGAATGGGATGCCAGTGGCACAAAAACCAGAGAGCATGCACAGCAAAAGTGTCTTTATCACTCAGGCCTGATTTCTATGAGAATAAGTGCAAATGTTTATTATGCTATTAAATAGAGGCTGCTTTAGTCACAGAATGGGATGCCAGTGGCACAAAAACCAGAGAGCATGCACAGCAAAAGTGTCTTTATCACTCAGGCCTGATTTCTATGAGAATAAGTGCAAATGTTTATTATGCTATTAAATAGAGGCTGCTTTAGTCACAGAATGGGATGCCAGTGGCACAAAAACCAGAGAGCATGCACAGCAAAAGTGTCTTTATCACTCAGGCCTGATTTCTATGAGAATAAGTGCAAATGTTTATTATGCTATTAAATAGAGGCTGCTTTAGTCACAGAATGGGATGCCGGGGCCACAAAAACCAGAGAGCATGCACAGCAAAAGTGTCTTTATCACTCAGGCCTGATTTCTATGAGAATAAGTGCAAATGTTTATTATGCTATTAAATAGAGGCTGCTTTAGTCACAGAATGGGATGCCAGTGGCACAAAAACCAGAGAGCATGCACAGCAAAAGTGTCTTTATCACTCAGGCCTGATTTCTATGAGAATAAGTGCAAATGTTTATTATGCTATTAAATAGAGGCTGCTTTAGTCACAGAATGGGATGCCAGTGGCACAAAAACCAGAGAGCATGCACAGCAAAAGTGTCTTTATCACTCAGGCCTGATTTCTATGAGAATAAGTGCAAATGTTTATTATGCTATTAAATAGAGGCTGCTTTAGTCACAGAATGGGATGCCAGTGGCACAAAAACCAGAGAGCATGCACAGCAAAAGTGTCTTTATCACTCAGGCCTGATTTCTATGAGAATAAGTGCAAATGTTTATTATGCTATTAAATAGAGGCTGCTTTAGTCACAGAATGGGATGCCAGTGGCACAAAAACCAGAGAGCATGCACAGCAAAAGTGTCTTTATCAGGCCTGATTTCTATGAGAATAAGTGCAAATGTTTATTATGCTATTAAATAGAGGCTGCTTTAGTCACAGAATGGGATGCCAGTGGCACAAAAAGCAGAGAGCATGCACAGCAAAAGTGTCTTTATCAGGCCTGATTTCTATGAGAATAAGTGCAAATGTTTATTATGCTATTAAATAGAGGCTGCTTTAGTCACAGAATGGGATGCCAGTGGCACAAAAAGCAGAGAGCATGCACAGCAAAAGTGTCTTTATCAGGCCTGATTTCTATGAGAATAAGTGCAAATGTTTATTATGCTATTAAATAGAGGCTGCTTTAGTCACAGAATGGGATGCCTCACAGCAGACTTAAGATCAGTTCAGTATATATGCACAGTTAGTTACTATAAGCAGCCTGAAAACGCTAACAAAGGCTGGATGAAAAAAAAAAAAACTCCCTGTCAGCCAGCTCCGTTTTTCCTACCTTTCCCTGGCTTTCTGTCTGTCTCCTGTCTGTCTCCTGCCTGTCTCCTGCCTGTCTCCAGCCTGTCCCTGTCTGTCCCTGTCTGTCCCAGCCTGTCTAACTGCCTCAGCTACACAGCGTTCTGTCTGTCTGTCACGAATGCAATAGAGAAATGAGGAAAAGCAAGATGGCCGCCGTTAAATACCGCTGTGTGACGTCACCGGGCTTGCTGGCTGCTGATAGGCTGCATGTGACTGCCCCAGCTTGCACTGGCGCGGGATACATGTCCAGACATGTCCCGTCCGCCATCTTAGAATGCCTGTAATGTAAATGAATGGATGTTAAAGGAAAACTTCGAGTGATCGAATCGCGGGGAAATTCGGATTCGATCCGAATCGAATTTTTCCTGAAATTCGGATCGAATCCGGGTTCGTCCGGATCGATTCGCTCATCCCTAACTACTGCGTGTTAAACTGACATGAAGCACTTCCCCCTTAAATAAAAAAGTTACAAGATAGCTTTTGTTAATAATTAATATTTTACAGTTCTGTCTAATGGCATGTTTTTTTTGAGCTAGCTATCTTTGCAGTTAGATTCTTAGTGTAGCTCAGTTATTCTCTTGGTGAAATTTAAAATGGGTCACTGTTTTCTATCTGATATTAATATATCTCAGAAGATCTGTCTCTTGCAGTGCAGATAATACTTGAAAGCTTTTACTCAGCGAGGAATATGGCTTCTGTTTTACCTGAATCCATTATCTGTTTTCAGAAAAATACCCAGTTACTTAACCTCTAAAAACTGTTAGTCTTTTCAGTAGACTAAATTATAGGGAAGGACTGCGCAAGGCAACCTATTCAATTAGTGAAGTCCGGGAAGTTTATGGTAAAAATGTTCTGGCTGAGGAAACACAAGCCCATATCAAAGCAGCTGTTTCTATTAAACCAGGAATTGTGAGGACAAAGGATGTGAGGAGAGCAAGAAAGCCTCTTATAATTAGGCACTAACAGTTCCTTGAAGTCTATTTTGCCCTATTAGAACCAATCCTTTAATGATGCCTTACCAAAATCATTTTCTGCTCCTTTTACAGAAGTAGATTTTTAGCCTTGCTGGGCTTAAACGTCCTCATTTTTTTAAAATATGGTACCCACAATTGCTCTTACAAGATCATGAGCATGTGCGTTGTTACAGAAAATGTGCAATTTATTAAGCACCATCTACATGTACTCACCTGTTCTGCCTACTTCACCTAATACTGTTAGACCATACAATGTTTGGTGGACTATGTTCTAAATTTGATATATTATAACTTGATTTTAATTTTAAAATAATGATAATGTCCATGGGCTCTGTGCAAAAGCAATTAGGTATGGATTAAAGTAGTTATGTTGGATTTTCCGATCTTATTTCTACAATTTCGTAAACATAAGTATGCCCCAGTTGCCTATAGTCAGATAAAGTCATGCCTTTTCAGTAATTTAGGCCTTGAATGCAGTATTGGACATAAAGCACCAGTGATCTTCTCAGTAGCACTTTTGACTTTATAATGGCACCCTCCTCCAAGTTCTTTTGGTCTTCATATTTTTAGGTATCTACACACAACTCAAGCTGCCTTTCTTTGTAAACATGATCAAAAGCCAAATGCTTACAGTTGTCACAATCATAATTTGCAAACTACACTGCTTTCTCCTAGCATCTTGGATTTTTTGTAGGCCTCTGATGCAGTATTTGGTCCATGAGGGCCCAATTACCTTCTCAACAACAATTTCTACTTGGGCTTCCAGTCTTTAGGCATTCCTCGCACTTCAAGCTGTCCTTTTTGGAAAACAGGTAAAGCTATATAGCTAGCTATCTGGAAAATAGAGTGGGGGTTTGTCAACAGTACTGAAAAGTAATACATTACATACAAGATGAAACTGTATTTCAGCAGTCCCTGAGCAATTCCTACTAGGATCACAGGCCCTGCAAAAGACCTAATGCCTCAAATGAATGGGCACTTTAATGTTATGATGGATCCCCTGTGGTTCTTTTAAGGGACCAAGTAAGGATTTAGACTTGACAAATCAGGAATTTTGAAGGGCAATGGCAAAGAATCTCCAGCATTGCAGTGCCAAGATGAGGACCTCTAGGGCTACTTTAACATCCAGGTCCCTCAAAGACTTATAGAGCTACCTCTACATCCAGGCCCCTCTAATGCAGTCAAAGTCATCCACCACATTAGTCCCAAAAGTATGTAAGCTGTCACCTTTGTGTAACTATATATGAGAAATTGAGGATTCCCTTGCAGCCCTTAGGACAGGACCAACCACCCAGTAAGGAGGATATCTCAGAGTGATTAGGCTTAGATCCAAAGTTCCTTTATCTAAGCTATTTAGGAAGCTATTTAGCAAGTACTATGTTCTCTGAATCATCAGGTACGAGAAAACCCCTGAACCCCTAACTATTCTGTGTCAGAACTTCCCAACCATTCTAACTTTGACAACAATATTAAGAGATGTGGGAGAAACTGGACAAACCCTCCAGTCCTGGCAAGAATTTGGAAGAATTTGGGATCCCCTAAGGAGGATCACTCCATTGCAGTGCCTACCAACTGTTGCTTTAGGTTCATGAAGGATCTCATGTAGTGGAGACCCAGATAAAAAAGAAGCATGTGACAGGACTTGTATTGGGGTGGGGGGGGTCTTTTGTTTTGCAACTCTGCTCAGACAGTATTTATTACATAATCGATCCCCTAAGCCCCTTCCTTGCTTCAAGAATTACCAGTCTCCCCTCAGGAGGGCCACACTCTCAGAGGCTGGTGACTATTTGAACAATGTTTGTAGTGCCCATAAAGGATGGAACATTCAGTATCATTCTGGATCTGATATTCCCCAACAGCTGTGTATCCACCCAACAATTCTGGGTAGATGCATTCAGGTCAGTTCTTGAGAATGAGGTCCTGCCTATGGTGGGCATCAAGGCATACCTCCATGTGCCTGTTTGTCTCACCAGAGGTTGCTTCTGTTCTCAATGGAGACTGTTCATAATCAGTTTGTGGCCCTACCTTTTGGGATTCCCATGACATCTTGGGTGTGATAGCCACTGTCATGGTTTCTCTTAGAAGACAGGGTTTAGATGTGATTTCATACTGTTTTTGATGGTTTCCTAGTTGAGGGACTGCTATTTTAGGAAACCAGCAGGTAGTAATTTCGACTCCATGATACACCATCAGAAATCTTTCTAGTAGTTGCTATACACATCTTATTTCTGAGGATGGAACTCCACACAGAGTCATTCAGAGTATTTCTACTGAAGGAGAACCCAGGGCAGTTTCTAGGATCGGGTAAGCAGGGCAAACATCCTTGGTGCCAAGGCCATTGTGTATTCTGGGGGGGGGGGGGGGGGGGGCACTTTATTACAGCTATTCTGTTTTCTGCATATGGCTTAGGGCCACTGTTACACCAGGCCCCTCATACATCCCTATTGGTCACAGTTATGGGGAGGGTGCACTTTCTGCTGCTAAGTAAGAGCATACTGGTTTGGGACAGGAGAACAATAGGATGGTTAAGGAGGAGGCATATTATATTTTCCTTTCTGCACTGAGAGTCCTGTAACCAGGTAGGCTGGCACTCATGTAGTTCACGGGGACTAAACTGAGATTGACGCCTGCTAACCTAGGAGCAGTGTAATTTTTTCAGGGACACACCAGAGCTCAGCTGGGCATTAAAAATATCCCTCAAGCTCTATAGGTTCACAGTAACCTGGTAAGGTTGGCCTTTATGTGGTTACTGGAGGTCCTAAAGTTTACATTGGATCCATTTTTAGATCCTATTGAGTAGAAAGTGATTGCCAGTCTGAGGGGATAGAGGGAGGTGTGGGAGACAAGGACAGTATAGAGCTTGTGATCTCCACTGCTTAAGGCAATTTTTCCGTCTGTCACTCAATGGAAAGAGCAGCTAAGGGTATTTATGGGTATAAAACTCTTTCCCTTTATTTGCTGCCAGAGACTCAACCATAGTTGGGGACATCAGGTCCTTCAGAAGCTTGAAAACCCTGCTAAAAGGCAATTTGCATATTCTAGCTACTGGGGATAACGTTATGCTTTTGATTGATTGATTTTAATTTAAATATGTGGCTTATTCATTTATTATATCAGGGTTAACATATGTGTGCTAAATTCATGTCCTCTATAGATTTCAAATGCATTAAATCTAACACCTATTTGATTATATGTATGGCTGCTCTACTACAGTAATTAGAAAGCTAAACCATTGTTATGGGCGTTGGAGCAACTACATGTGATGGGGCCCTGGTCCGAACATTAAATGTGGCCCTTTCATGGCTCATAGGGAAACATTTTCCGTCTTTGAACTCAGTTAAAGAAAGCTAGAAAGCTAATGACTGAAACAGTAGAGACATTTGGTGCTTCCTTTCTCTAAATGATGCCAAGCGAGCACAAATATTATAAATATAAATATAAAAAAAGGTAGATGAGGAACAATGATGGGGCCCCTCTGAATGCCTGGGCTGCGGGGCAGTGGCACCCCCTGAAGTTACACCCCTGGTTATGGGCAATAATGGCCATTCCATCCTCTTAATTACCAGTGCCAGAGCCCAATAATTTGCGCTAACATAAAATGAAGAGTAGTACCATTTTTGCAAATTCTACTGAGCTTTTGAAATCTGACATGACAAGATTAGTTGTACAGATATTCCAAATGTAATATTTAATATTAATATTTATTAAATATGTAATTGAGAAACCCTTTATCAAGCACATTCTTTGTAAGAAAACATTAGCGTTATTGAATGTCTGTATAATAGATGGAAAAATGCTTCACAATGGAGCTCTCTGTGGAGACTCCTAAAAACCTAAAGAACATTAAATGAGACAGGTTTGCTTTATGTCCCAAGGCAACACGGAGCCGTAATACGGTTTTTATCATAACTATGACAAACCTGTCAGATCCTCCTAATTTTCTATGTAGAACATTCAAATATTAACCACCACAAATCTGGGTCACTGATATTATAACGGGGACTGCACATCACACGCACAAAAACCTAATCATATCTCGACCATGAATCCTTGCCCACCATACATATATATATTCGTATTATTTATCCTGAAGATAAAAAAAATAAACTGGGTCATTTTTTGTGATTGGGGGAAATTTTGCTCTGAAATAGGATGCAATGTGCATCTGTAAACTAAAAAGTATATGCTTACCTTAGCTGACCATTTTTCCAGAGGGACACTTTTGGGACACCTAAATTGTGACAGCTTAACATGTCACTAGGTTAATAGTCGACAGCGACAACATTGTATGATGTATGACCATTGCAAACTAACCCGGTGATTTGTTATGCTTTCACAATTTAAGCATCCACAATCAGCTTAAACTTACCTTACCCCACAGTCACAGTCATATTGTATGTCAAACTGTCTTTTTTTTGATCAGCTCCTCCTTCAGATTGAAATCTAGTTATTCTGGCCTGTATTTTTTCTTTAGATGTTTTTATTAAACTTTTTATTTTAGGTTCTATATATTAAAAAACGATAGTAAGTAATAATACTTAATAGTGCTAATATCAAGTGTGAATATGGGGGGGGGGGGGAGATATGCCAGAAAGAATTTTTGCAGTGGGTGCAGCTCAGCCTAGGGCTGGCAGAGGACAATCTATCCTAACACTGGACAAGTGTATATTGTACATGAGAAGAACTTGGAGTGGAACTCAGAGCATTCTTTGATTTAAACTAGAGGAAGGGGACAGAGATGTAACTTGTGATTTCTGTCCCCTACCATTTAGGATGAAGCAGGACATTGAAGCAGGAAACCCGGTTAGTGGTAGGCTAGAGGCGGAAAAGATCAAGGACACACTAAAATACAATACCAACAACATCCACATGATGTGTACCAATGCTCGCAGCTTGGGCAACAAGCTCTGTGAATTAATGGCTATCATATCCAGAGATGAATTGGATCTTGTTGCAATAACAGAGACTTGGTTCAAGGATCACAATGACTGGGAGATAGCCATACCTGGTTACACATTGTATAGAAAAGACAGATTGGATAGAAAGGGCGGTGGAGTAGCCATTTATGTCAAGACTACCCTTCAATCAACAATAATTCAGCATACACATAATGAACTAGAAACTCTCTGGGTTACCATGCAGACTAAGGAGGGAGCTGTGGTCAGAATTGGTGTGATATATAGGCCCCCTGGACAATCTGAGGATCTAGATAACCTGTTAATAGATTAAATCAGTGGAATGGCAGAGAAGGGGGACATTGTAATTACAGGTGACTTCAACATGCCTGATGTGGACTGGAATATCCCAAGTGCATCGACATGCAAGAGCAGGACTATATTAGAGGCACTTAATGGAGTGTCTCTAAAACAACTTGTGACATTGCCAACTAGAGGAGATAACATTCTGGACTTAGTTCTGACTAATGGGGATCTGGTGTCCGAGCTCAGGGTTGTAGAAAATCTGGGTTCCAGTGACCATCAATGCTTATAGTTCAGAATAAAAACAGACATTGTGCAATCACACACCAGAACCAAAGTGCTAGACTTTAGGAAGACAAACTTCAAGGAAATGGCAGAGTATGTAGAAATAAAATTAGGTGAGTGGAACAGAGTAGCAGAAGTGAGTGCCCAGTGGTCACTATTAAAAATGGCCATCTTAAAGGCAACTAAGCAATATGTGAAACAAACTAGCAAGAATAAAAGGAAGAAAAAAACATTATGGTTTACTAGGAAAGTCAGCACTATCATAAAAGATAAGAAGTCTGCCTATAAGAAGTATAAAGTAAGTGGAAGTGTAGCTGACAGAGAGGCGTATAAAATTAAACAGAGGGAAGCAAAACTAATTATAAGGACTGCTAAAGGGCAGAAAGAGGAAGAAATGGCCAAATCTATGAAGAGGGGAGATAAAACCTTTTTCCGATATATTGGTGACAGAAAGAAGAAAAACAATGCAGTCTCAAAAATTAGAAGTAGGGAAAATAAATATATTGACGGAGATAAGGCTGTGGCTGACCATCTGAATAGCTACTTTTGTTCGGTATTTTCAGATAGTAGCAGGCATGGTCATAGCACAACATCCAGCTGGGAAAGTACAGCTCCGGAGTTTCTGGAGGCTGATATCTTAGCCGAGCTGGCACATCTAAAGGTAAGTAAGGCAATGGGTCCAGATGGAATCCACCCCAGAGTTCTAAGGGAACTTAGGTTTGTGATTGCAGCCCCTCTAACTGATTTACTTAACCATTCCCTTTCAACTGGTGAGGTTCCAGATGATTGGAGAATGGCCAATGTCGTACCAATCCATAAAAAGGGGAGTAGAGAAGAAGCCAGTAATTACAGGCCAGTTAGTTTAACATCTATAGTGGTCAAATTAATGGAAACACTCTTAAAAAAACAGATAATTTCCCATCTAAAAATTAATGACCTATTGGACCCAAAACAGCACGGCTTTACTGAGGGCAGATCATGTCAGACCAATCTTACTGATTTCTTTGACAATGTCACTAAAGTGTTAGATGAAGGTGGTGCTGTGGATATCGCCTATCTGGATTTTAGCAAAGCCTTTGACACTGTACCACATAAGGAGCTCATAGATAAGTTATTGAAGGTAGGACTCAATCCCTGGATAGTTCAGTGGATTTCCAGTTGGCTGAGGGATCGGTATCAGAGCGTTGTTGTAAATGGCGTGCAATCTGAACAAAGGCGAGTTACAAGTGGTGTGCCGCAGGGCTCTGTCCTGGGCCCCATTCTTTTTAATATATTTGTAAGTGACATAGGAGAAGGCTTGGTAGGAAAAGTTTGTCTGTTTGCTGATGATACAAAGGTTAGTAATAGGGTGGATATTCCTGGAGGTGTCTGCAACATGGAAAATGATTTAGCTTTACTGGATAGATGGTCAAAACTGTGGAAACTAGAGTTTAATGTCTCTAAATGTAAAATCATGCACTTGGGTAGAAGGAATCCCTGCTCTGAGTACCGTATGGGCAGTACTGTGTTAGCCAGGACCTCGGAGGAGAGAGATTTAGGGGTACTGATTACTGATAGCTGCAAGATGAGTGGACAGTGTAGCCAGGCAGTGGGAAAAGCAAGCAGGATGTTCGGCTGCATAGCTCGAGGCATCACTTGTAGGAAGAGGGAGGTTGTGATGCCGCTGTATAGAGCCCTGGTAAGGCCACAGCTAGAATACTGTGTGCAGTTCTGGAGACCTTACCTGCAAAAAGACATTATTCAAATAGAACGTGTCCAAAGGCGGGCAACGAAAATGGTGGAAGGACTTAAACTTAAAACTTATCAGGAGAGACTTAAAGAACTTAATTTGTACAGTCTGGAGGAAAGAAGGGAGAGGGGGGGACATGATTAAGACCTTTAAATATGTGAAAGGATTGAATAAGGTTCAGGAGGGAAGTGTTTTTAAGAAGAAACTTAACGATAGAACAAGGGGGCACAACCTGAAGCTAGTCGGGGGGAAGATCAGGAGCAATGTTAGAAAATAATATTTTACAGAAAGAGTAGTAGATGCTTGGAACAAACTTCCAGCAGAGGTAGTTGAAAAATCAACAGTCACTGAATTTAAACATGCCTGGGATAAGCACACATCTATCCTAAGATAAAGAGTACATACAGTATACACATAAGGGCAGACTAGATGGACCGTATGATCTCCTTCTGCCGTCAACCTTCTATGTTTCTATGTTTCTAATTCAAGACTAGCGCCACGTGTTGCCATTTGAGAGTCTATGTAGGGGCGCTTAGAGCTTCCACAAGTGGTCGCTGCAAGTAGGTCGCTGGCACTATAATCTAGCTTAGTGGGCGGGCAAGTGACGCTGTACTATTCTGTCCAGTAGAGATGAGCGAACTTCTCAAAAATTAGATTCGGGCGATTCGCCGAATTTCTGAGAGAAATTCGGGTTTGTCCGAATCGAACTTTATCGAATCGCTCATCTCTGGTGGGAGCGGGGAGGCCGGTTGCGCTGTCAGCGGGCAGCGGAAGCCAGCTTCCGCCGCCCACTGACAGCGCAGCCGACCTCCCCGGTCCCACCATACCAGCATTTTTTTTTCCATTTCAGGGAAAATTCGGTCATCACGAACCACTAAAAATTCGGGTTCGTGCTGAATCGAATTTTACCTGAAATTCGGAGCGAATTCAGGTTCGCTAGAACCGATTCGCTCATCCCTACTGTCCAGCATTGATAAATGTGATGTCTGGAGGCCGCTGTAGAAGCACTGTCCCTGATTCACTGTGGAGCCAATAGAGAACGCTAGGTGGTGTCCCGAGGTCAAAGTGCCCAAGATTACGCTAAATATAACAACAGGACAACACTGCAGCGAACAATAGGTAGCGCCAGTTAAGTGGGTCCAGCACTCGGCGCTGAAGCCCATATTTAAGAAATAACGACACACAACTAGCGTTGGGGCTCTAAAACTGGGCGCTCTAGCGTTGAGCACCAGAAGCTATGTGATAAACGTCTGTTTCTCAACATATATACACCAGCACCAGAGCGAAAACACATGGAGGGACATTTGTTTTAACACTGTGACAATGACACAATGACACTGCAATGTCAGACCTGCACATACAATTCTGCATAAAATAAAAAAAAAAAACAATAAAAGTGTTTGGTTGCTGGGCAGGAGAGGACACACAATCATTTAAGCCAAAAATTTTAAAATTTACTTTAGCGACACGATATTTAAACACAACCAAATGAAACACCATTGAAATGTATGGGAGAGCGTTGCTGAGCGACAGGTACTACATGACACTGCTGAACATAGAGCGCCAGCGCTTTACACTGAGCCACCGCTAGTGATACATGTGACTTTACATGACTGTTTTAGAGGCGCTCACCAGATTGACTTTCTTAAAGCGGTCCTTCATTCTATCTATCTTATATATTTCCCACACCCTGCACATACAGATTGCTCACATTAAAAATCATCCTACCTGCATCTACTGCATGTTATGAGCCTTTAAACATCCAAGATGGCGGCTCATGGAACATCAGGCAGCCTGCAAACAGGAAGTGCCTTCTGACTGCTGCTCTGTATTCTGGGACTGCTTACCTTTTCCTGACCCCAGCTCTGCTCTGTCTGAGCAAAGCACAGCTGTATTTTATCCCACTCTCCTCTCCTCAGTAAGTGTGATGCTTCGGAGTCAAGATGGCGGCGCCCGTATCCTAAAATCCTTAACAGAGTTGCAGCCCAGTGGGGGAAATAATAATAAATAAGTGACAAAAAACTTAAAATATATTAATTTTAGATGCTGGGGAATAATTTTTTAAGGGTTTGGGCTTTTCAATAAATCATGGTGAAGGTCCGGTTTAAATGTGGTTTTTACATACAGCGCCCAGCGTTCACCTGACTCTACGTGGCACTACCTGGCATTGCAGTTTCTTAAATAACCCCCTAGGTCTCATTCAAGTCAATTTAAAATGAAAAAAAAAAAATTGTCAAATTTTGCAAGCCGCTAAGTTTGATTGCTTGACTAAATGGTTTAAAGAAACTTCAAATGTCTGCCCAATGGCAAACCCTGAATTGCAAACCTATAACCTCAAAAGACTGAAGGAATGTCTCTCAGTAATCTTGGGCAGCCAATAACAAGGTTGCTGCCTTATATGAAGGGACTTTACACTTTATGCACTTTAGTGAATACCCCATTTTAATTTGATGGATTTGTGAGAAAGTCTGCACTTCTCTATCTCACACATAAACAGGTACAGCAAATTTGAGATTGATTTTGCACTTTATTGTGTACTGAGATGAAAAAGCTTTCGACTATTCAGGTAAACTGTTGTGTATATATGAAGATAGGTGGCACTCTTCAAATAAGGCTACCTTATCAAGGTTAATATTTCAACAATATGGGTGCTGCTCTAAATGATGTTTACTCCCACATCAAAAAAATCCAATTCATATAGAAATTAGGCGCACACCAAACATATGCATTTAAAAATATTTACTTAGAAAAATCATAGTGTTATGTACAGACAATGGTGATATTCCATTTCAAGTGGCAAAAAAATCCGAAGTTATCTACAAGCAATAGCATAAGAGTCTAAACCATCCTCTGTTCAATGACACAGGTGATGAGCTGCAACTCAGACATTTAACGCATGTAATGTAACATAGTAGTTTAAGCAAGATACAATGTATCCATCTCATCGGCTTTGCAATACACAAAGGAGGCCAGACATTATGTAATAATATTGCAACTGAGAACCCCAGAGCTCCGTGGAGCATTCATTTAACTGTCATGGACATACAAGCAAAATTGATCATTAGACAAACCAATCTTAGATTATGATCAGATGTGGCTTCCACGTATTTAAATGATTACATGACATATATGCATTGTTATAAGCTGTCTGTCAGCTGACTTTTAAGAGCAACCCATTAAGCATATTCAAAGTAAAGCAGTTCAAAGTTACCAATGCATTCCTTGAGAAAGGGGACTAGATCCCCTAAACGTGGGAAGACCGCCCCCACCTTCACCTATCCGATACTATCACTTGGTAACTTTGAACTGCTTTACTTTGAATATGCTTAATGGGTTGCTCTTAAAAGTCAGCTGACAGACAGCTTATAACAATGCATATATGTCATGTAATCATTTAAATACGTGGAAGCCACATCTGATCATAATCTAAGATTGGTTTGTCTAATGATCAATTTTGCTTGTATGTCCATGACAGTTAAATGAATGCTCCACGGAGCTCTGGGGTTCTCAGTTGCAATATTATTACATAATGTCTGGCCTCCTTTGTGTATTGCAAAGCCGATGAGATGGATACATTGTATCTTGCTTAAACTACTATGTTACATTACATGCGTTAAATGTCTGAGTTGCAGCTCATCACCTGTGTCATTGAACAGAGGATGGTTTAGACTCTTATGCTATTGCTTGTAGATAACTTCGGATTTTTTTGCCACTTGAAATGGAATATCACTAGGGATGAGCGAATCGATCCGGACGAACCCGGATTCGATCCGAATTTCAGGAAAAATTCGATTCGGATCGAATCCGAATTTCCCCGCGATTCGATCACTCGAAGTTTTCCTTTAACATCCATTCATTTACATTACAGGCATTCTAAGATGGCGGGCGGGACATGTCTGGACATGTATCCCGCGCCAGTGCAAGCTGGGGCAGTCACATGCAGCCTATCAGCAGCCAGCAAGCCCGGTGACGTCACACAGCGGTATTTAACGGCGGCCATCTTGCTTTTCCTCATTTCTCTATTGCATTCGTGACAGACAGACAGAACGCTGTGTAGCTGAGGCAGTTAGACAGGCTGGAGACAGGGACAGACAGGGACAGGCTGGAGACAGGCAGGAGACAGGCAGGAGACAGACAGGAGACAGACAGAAAGCCAGGGAAAGGTAGGAAAAACGGAGCTGGCTGACAGGGAGATTTTTTTTTTTTCATCCAGCCTTTGTTAGCGTTTTCAGGCTGCTTATAGTAACTAACTGTGCATATATACTGAACTGATCTTAAGTCTGCTGTGAGGCATCCCATTCTGTGACTAAAGCAGCCTCTGTTTAAGACCATATAAGCATTTGCTCTAATCATATTTGAAATTAGGCCTGATAAAGACACTTTTGCTGGCCAAAGCACTACTGTACCCTGGCAGCTCGATTCCTGCCCGGGGCATCCCATTCTGTGACTAAAGCAGCCTCTGTTTAAGACCATATAACCATTTGCTCTAATCATATTTGAAATTAGGCCTGATAAAGACACTTTTGCTGGCCAAAGCACTACTGTACCCTGGCAGCTCGATTCCTGCCCGGGGCATCCCATTCTGTGACTAAAGCAGCCTCTGTTTAAGACCATATAACCATTTGCTCTAATCATATTTGAAATTAGGCCTGATAAAGACACTTTTGCTGGCCAAAGCACTACTGTACCCTGGCAGCTCGATTCCTGCCCGGGGCATCCCATTCTGTGACTAAAGCAGCCTCTGTTTAAGACCATATAAGCATTTGCTCTAATCATATTTGAAATTAGGCCTGATAAAGACACTTTTGCTGGCCAAAGCACTACTGTACCCTGGCAGCTCGATTCCTGCCCGGGGCATCCCATTCTGTGACTAAAGCAGCCTCTGTTTAAGACCATATAAGCATTTGCTCTAATCATATTTGAAATTAGGCCTGATAAAGACACTTTTGCTGGCCAAAGCACTACTGTACCCTGGCAGCTCGATTCCTGCCCGGGGCATCCCATTCTGTGACTAAAGCAGCCTCTGTTTAAGACCATATAAGCATTTGCTCTAATCATATTTGAAATTAGGCCTGATAAAGACACTTTTGCTGGCCAAAGCACTACTGTACCCTGGCAGCTCGATTCCTGCCCGGGGCATCCCATTCTGTGACTAAAGCAGCCTCTGTTTAAGACCATATAACCATTTGCTCTAATCATATTTGAAATTAGGCCTGATAAAGACACTTTTGCTGGCCAAAGCACTACTGTACCCTGGCAGCTCGATTCCTGCCCGGGGCATCCCATTCTGTGACTAAAGCAGCCTCTGTTTAAGACCATATAAGCATTTGCTCTAATCATATTTGAAATTAGGCCTGATAAAGACACTTTTGCTGGCCAAAGCACTACTGTACCCTGGCAGCTCGATTCCTGCCCGGGGCATCCCATTCTGTGACTAAAGCAGCCTCTGTTTAAGACCATATAAGCATTTGCTCTAATCATATTTGAAATTAGGCCTGATAAAGACACTTTTGCTGGCCAAAGCACTACTGTACCCTGGCAGCTCGATTCCTGCCCGGGGCATCCCATTCTGTGACTAAAGCAGCCTCTGTTTAAGACCATATAAGCATTTGCTCTAATCATATTTGAAATTAGGCCTGATAAAGACACTTTTGCTGGCCAAAGCACTACTGTACCCTGGCAGCTCGATTCCTGCCCGGGGCATCCCATTCTGTGACTAAAGCAGCCTCTGTTTAAGACCATATAACCATTTGCTCTAATCATATTTGAAATTAGGCCTGATAAAGACACTTTTGCTGGCCAAAGCACTACTGTACCCTGGCAGCTCGATTCCTGCCCGGGGCATCCCATTCTGTGACTAAAGCAGCCTCTGTTTAAGACCATATAAGCATTTGCTCTAATCATATTTGAAATTAGGCCTGATAAAGACACTTTTGCTGGCCAAAGCACTACTGTACCCTGGCAGCTCGATTCCTGCCCGGGGCATCCCATTCTGTGACTAAAGCAGCCTCTGTTTAAGACCATATAAGCATTTGCTCTAATCATATTTGAAATTAGGCCTGATAAAGACACTTTTGCTGGCCAAAGCACTACTGTACCCTGGCAGCTCGATTCCTGCCCGGGGCATCCCATTCTGTGACTAAAGCAGCCTCTGTTTAAGACCATATAAGCATTTGCTCTTATCATATTTGAAATTAGGCCTGATAAAGACACTTTTGCTGGCCAAAGCACTACTGTACCCTGGCAGCTCGATTCCTGCCCGGGGCATCCCATTCTGTGACTAAAGCAGCCTCTGTTTAAGACCATATAAGCATTTGCTCTTATCATATTTGAAATTAGGCCTGATAAAGACACTTTTGCTTGTCAAAGCACTACTGTACCCTGGCAGCTCGATTCCTGCCCGGGGCATCCCATTCTGTGACTAAAGCAGCCTCTGTTTAAGACCATATAAGCATTTGCTCTAATCATATTTGAAATTAGGCCTGATAAAGACACTTTTGCTGGCCAAAGCACTACTGTACCCTGGCAGCTCGATTCCTGCCCGGGGCATCCCATTCTGTGACTAAAGCAGCCTCTGTTTAAGACCATATAACCATTTGCTCTAATCATATTTGAAATTAGGCCTGATAAAGACACTTTTGCTGGCCAAAGCACTACTGTACCCTGGCAGCTCGATTCCTGCCCGGGGCATCCCATTCTGTGACTAAAGCAGCCTCTGTTTAAGACCATATAAGCATTTGCTCTAATCATATTTGAAATTAGGCCTGATAAAGACACTTTTGCTGGCCAAAGCACTACTGTACCCTGGCAGCTCGATTCCTGCCCGGGGCATCCCATTCTGTGACTAAAGCAGCCTCTGTTTAAGACCATATAAGCATTTGCTCTAATCATATTTGAAATTAGGCCTGATAAAGACACTTTTGCTGGCCAAAGCACTACTGTACCCTGGCAGCTCGATTCCTGCCCGGGGCATCCCATTCTGTGACTAAAGCAGCCTCTGTTTAAGACCATATAAGCATTTGCTCTAATCATATTTGAAATTAGGCCTGATAAAGACACTTTTGCTGGCCAAAGCACTACTGTACCCTGGCAGCTCGATTCCTGCCCGGGGCATCCCATTCTGTGACTAAAGCAGCCTCTGTTTAAGACCATATAACCATTTGCTCTAATCATATTTGAAATTAGGCCTGATAAAGACACTTTTGCTGGCCAAAGCACTACTGTACCCTGGCAGCTCGATTCCTGCCCGGGGCATCCCATTCTGTGACTAAAGCAGCCTCTGTTTAAGACCATATAAGCATTTGCTCTAATCATATTTGAAATTAGGCCTGATAAAGACACTTTTGCTGGCCAAAGCACTACTGTACCCTGGCAGCTCGATTCCTGCCCGGGGCATCCCATTCTGTGACTAAAGCAGCCTCTGTTTAAGACCATATAAGCATTTGCTCTAATCATATTTGAAATTAGGCCTGATAAAGACACTTTTGCTGGCCAAAGCACTACTGTACCCTGGCAGCTCGATTCCTGCCCGGGGCATCCCATTCTGTGACTAAAGCAGCCTCTGTTTAAGACCATATAAGCATTTGCTCTAATCATATTTGAAATTAGGCCTGATAAAGACACTTTTGCTGGCCAAAGCACTACTGTACCCTGGCAGCTCGATTCCTGCCCGGGGCATCCCATTCTGTGACTAAAGCAGCCTCTGTTTAAGACCATATAAGCATTTGCTCTAATCATATTTGAAATTAGGCCTGATAAAGACACTTTTGCTGGCCAAAGCACTACTGTACCCTGGCAGCTCGATTCCTGCCCGGGGCATCCCATTCTGTGACTAAAGCAGCCTCTGTTTAAGACCATATAAGCATTTGCTCTAATCATATTTGAAATTAGGCCTGATAAAGACACTTTTGCTGGCCAAAGCACTACTGTACCCTGGCAGCTCGATTCCTGCCCGGGGCATCCCATTCTGTGACTAAAGCAGCCTCTGTTTAAGACCATATAAGCATTTGCTCTAATCATATTTGAAATTAGGCCTGATAAAGACACTTTTGCTGGCCAAAGCACTACTGTACCCTGGCAGCTCGATTCCTGCCCGGGGCATCCCATTCTGTGACTAAAGCAGCCTCTGTTTAAGACCATATAACCATTTGCTCTAATCATATTTGAAATTAGGCCTGATAAAGACACTTTTGCTGGCCAAAGCACTACTGTACCCTGGCAGCTCGATTCCTGCCCGGGGCATCCCATTCTGTGACTAAAGCAGCCTCTGTTTAAGACCATATAAGCATTTGCTCTAATCATATTTGAAATTAGGCCTGATAAAGACACTTTTGCTGGCCAAAGCACTACTGTACCCTGGCAGCTCGATTCCTGCCCGGGGCATCCCATTCTGTGACTAAAGCAGCCTCTGTTTAAGACCATATAAGCATTTGCTCTAATCATATTTGAAATTAGGCCTGATAAAGACACTTTTGCTGGCCAAAGCACTACTGTACCCTGGCAGCTCGATTCCTGCCCGGGGCATCCCATTCTGTGACTAAAGCAGCCTCTGTTTAAGACCATATAAGCATTTGCTCTAATCATATTTGAAATTAGGCCTGATAAAGACACTTTTGCTGGCCAAAGCACTACTGTACCCTGGCAGCTCGATTCCTGCCCGGGGCATCCCATTCTGTGACTAAAGCAGCCTCTGTTTAAGACCATATAACCATTTGCTCTAATCATATTTGAAATTAGGCCTGATAAAGACACTTTTGCTGGCCAAAGCACTACTGTACCCTGGCAGCTCGATTCCTGCCCGGGGCATCCCATTCTGTGACTAAAGCAGCCTCTGTTTAAGACCATATAAGCATTTGCTCTAATCATATTTGAAATTAGGCCTGATAAAGACACTTTTGCTGGCCAAAGCACTACTGTACCCTGGCAGCTCGATTCCTGCCCGGGGCATCCCATTCTGTGACTAAAGCAGCCTCTGTTTAAGACCATATAAGCATTTGCTCTAATCATATTTGAAATTAGGCCTGATAAAGACACTTTTGCTGGCCAAAGCACTACTGTACCCTGGCAGCTCGATTCCTGCCCGGGGCATCCCATTCTGTGACTAAAGCAGCCTCTGTTTAAGACCATATAAGCATTTGCTCTAATCATATTTGAAATTAGGCCTGATAAAGACACTTTTGCTGGCCAAAGCACTACTGTACCCTGGCAGCTCGATTCCTGCCCGGGGCATCCCATTCTGTGACTAAAGCAGCCTCTGTTTAAGACCATATAAGCATTTGCTCTAATCATATTTGAAATTAGGCCTGATAAAGACACTTTTGCTGGCCAAAGCACTACTGTACCCTGGCAGCTCGATTCCTGCCCGGGGCATCCCATTCTGTGACTAAAGCAGCCTCTGTTTAAGACCATATAAGCATTTGCTCTAATCATATTTGAAATTAGGCCTGATAAAGACACTTTTGCTGGCCAAAGCACTACTGTACCCTGGCAGCTCGATTCCTGCCCGGGGCATCCCATTCTGTGACTAAAGCAGCCTCTGTTTAAGACCATATAAGCATTTGCTCTTATCATATTTGAAATTAGGCCTGATAAAGACACTTTTGCTGGCCAAAGCACTACTGTACCCTGGCAGCTCGATTCCTGCCCGGGGCATCCCATTCTGTGACTAAAGCAGCCTCTGTTTAAGACCATATAAGCATTTGCTCTAATCATATTTGAAATTAGGCCTGATAAAGACACTTTTGCTGGCCAAAGCACTACTGTACCCTGGCAGCTCGATTCCTGCCCGGGGCATCCCATTCTGTGACTAAAGCAGCCTCTGTTTAAGACCATATAAGCATTTGCTCTAATCATATTTGAAATTAGGCCTGATAAAGACACTTTTGCTGGCCAAAGCACTACTGTACCCTGGCAGCTCGATTCCTGCCCGGGGCATCCCATTCTGTGACTAAAGCAGCCTCTGTTTAAGACCATATAAGCATTTGCTCTAATCATATTTGAAATTAGGCCTGATAAAGACACTTTTTCTGGCCAAAGCACTACTGTACCCTGGCAGCTCGATTCCTGCCCGGGGCATCCCATTCTGTGACTAAAGCAGCCTCTGTTTAAGACCATATAAGCATTTGCTCTAATCATATTTGAAATTAGGCCTGATAAAGACACTTTTGCTGGCCAAAGCACTACTGTACCCTGGCAGCTCGATTCCTGCCCGGGGCATCCCATTCTGTGACTAAAGCAGCCTCTGTTTAAGACCATATAAGCATTTGCTCTAATCATATTTGAAATTAGGCCTGATAAAGACACTTTTGCTGGCCAAAGCACTACTGTACCCTGGCAGCTCGATTCCTGCCCGGGGCATCCCATTCTGTGACTAAAGCAGCCTCTGTTTAAGACCATATAAGCATTTGCTCTAATCATATTTGAAATTAGGCCTGATAAAGACACTTTTGCTGGCCAAAGCACTACTGTACCCTGGCAGCTCGATTCCTGCCCGGGGCATCCCATTCTGTGACTAAAGCAGCCTCTGTTTAAGACCATATAAGCATTTGCTCTAATCATATTTGAAATTAGGCCTGATAAAGACACTTTTGCTGGCCAAAGCACTACTGTACCCTGGCAGCTCGATTCCTGCCCGGGGCATCCCATTCTGTGACTAAAGCAGCCTCTGTTTAAGACCATATAAGCATTTGCTCTAATCATATTTGAAATTAGGCCTGATAAAGACACTTTTGCTGGCCAAAGCACTACTGTACCCTGGCAGCTCGATTCCTGCCCGGGGCATCCCATTCTGTGACTAAAGCAGCCTCTGTTTAAGACCATATAAGCATTTGCTCTAATCATATTTGAAATTAGGCCTGATAAAGACACTTTTGCTGGCCAAAGCACTACTGTACCCTGGCAGCTCGATTCCTGCCCGGGGCATCCCATTCTGTGACTAAAGCAGCCTCTGTTTAAGACCATATAAGCATTTGCTCTTATCATATTTGAAATTAGGCCTGATAAAGACACTTTTGCTGGCCAAAGCACTACTGTACCCTGGCAGCTCGATTCCTGCCCGGGGCATCCCATTCTGTGACTAAAGCAGCCTCTGTTTAAGACCATATAAGCATTTGCTCTTATCATATTTGAAATTAGGCCTGATAAAGACACTTTTGCTGGCCAAAGCACTACTGTACCCTGCCAGCTCGATTCCTGCCCGGGGCATCCCATTCTGTGACTAAAGCAGCCTCTGTTTAAGACCATATAAGCATTTGCTCTTATTATATTTATATTATAAGACACTTTTGCTGGGCATAGGCTTACTGCTGCCTGCCAGGTGCACTTCTGTTGAGGCATCCCATTCTGTAACATAGCATACCCCTCTTTATTTACACTAAGCAGCTCTCTTATTTACACTAAGCAGGCCTGTTGGAGGCTGAGTGTTACTGCTCACTTTTGGTGTGCATTATATTCTGTTTCATATAGACCCACCGCTGCCCGGGGTTTTTTTAAATATCACCTACTACCACGCCAGTTAGACTATGTCGGGCAGACAAGTGCCTGGAAGTGAAAAGAGGAGTGGCAGAGGCCAAGATTCCGCAGGAAGAGCTCGCATCAGACTGGGGGCCAGTAGCAGCAGGAGTCACGCTGAGAGACCTAATCTGCCAGTATCTGCTAGCGGTCGGGTCTCCACCAGTAACGCATCTGCCGTGGTAGATTGGTTGACGCGCTCATCAACAACATCATCACAACTTACGTCTGAGACCCCCAGTCTAGGGTCGGTAGGTTCCTCTGACACAACCCTGAGTTGGCATGCCCCGAGAGCAGTCCCTGTCCTCCCATTGCCTCTGGCCTACGCCGTTCCCTCCCCCAGCGACGTATCCTATGCTTTGGGTTCAGCTCCACTCTTTAGTGAGGAGGACCATCAGATAGAGGACAGTCAGCAGCTACTGCCCAGCCAAGAAATGGAGGTGGCTTCTTTAGCTAGGCAGACAAATAGTGATGTGGACAGTGTCGTGGGTGCTGCGAGCGTTCCAGCTCCTGCGCCAGACACTGTTGACGAATCCACGAACATCAGTGACGTACAGCCACAACCCGGTGATGATGATGATGATGACGATGAAGCCGATCGCACTTGGGAGCCGGGTGATGAAGGGGCTTCATCGTCATCATCAGGAGAAGAGGGGTGCAGGTTGCCCCGGAGTCAGCAGCTGAGGCAGCAAAGTGGTAGCAGTCAGCATGGGGGCACAATTCCAAAGGCTGGAGCCGGCCGGGGCCGGGGCCGGGGTAGAGCACCTGCTGTGCGGCAGTCTACCTTATCGGGAGGTAGTGGAGCAGGGGTTCCTGGAGTTGGCAACAGCAGCAGTGAATCAGTGAGGCCAGGGGGTGGGAAAAGTAGCTACTCGGCAGTGTGGCAGTTTTTCCTGAGGCATCCGCAGGAGGGTAACATGGCCACATGCAAGATATGTAGGCAAAAGGTGAAGCGTGGCCAGGGTCCAAATGTTGGCACCACGGCCCTGCGTCAACATATGATGCGTCACCATAAAACGACCTGGGAGAACCGAGGCTCCCAAGGGGTGGTCCAGTCTGCTTCCTCACCAAGTGAGCTCCCAATTTCTGCCAGCCAAGGCTCCAGCACCTCAGCCGAAGGCAGCTGTGCGTCATACCCATCCTCTGTCGCTCCTGCTCCTCCTCCTCCTCCTCCAAGTCATGCATCCCGCCAGCAATCCATCAGCGAAGCCATGTCCAAGAGACAGCAGTATGCGCCCACTCATCCTACGGCGCAGAAGCTGAATGTGCTCCTGTCCAAGTTGCTGGTGCTGCAGTCGCTCCCTTTTCAGGTGGTGGAATCTGCACCTTTCAGAGAACTGATGGCTTGTGCCGAGCCGAGGTGGAGAGTCCCAAGCCGTCATTTCTTTGCCAAGAAGGCAGTACCAGCGCTGCACACTTTTGTTGAGCAGAAGGTGGGCCAGTCCTTGAGCCTGTCGGTGTGTAGCAAAATACATGGCAGCGCCGACATCTGGAGCTGTAACTACGGTCAGGGGCAGTACATGTCGTTTACGGCCCACTGGGTGAATGTGGTCCCTTTGCAGCAGCAACTTGGACAGGTCACGCCGCTTCGGCCTCCGCGCTCTCTGCCCATTGGGCCTGTGACACCGTGCGACTCGGCCTCCTCATCCTCCGCCATCTCCTCACCCTCCACTGTAGGCTCAAGTCTCAGTGCCCCTCCAGTCTACCATGTGTGCAGGGCACGGAGGTGTCACGCAGTGCTTCACATGGTTTGTCTTGGCGAACGGAGTCACACAGGGGAGGAACTGCTTAAATGTATTCATCAGGAAATCCAAACATGGCTTACTCCGAGAAAACTTAAAATGGGAATCATGGTTACCGACAATGGGAAGAACATTTTGTCTGCGCTGCGCCAAGGAAGCCTGACCCATGCCCCCTGCATGGCTCACGTCTTCAATCTGGTTGTCAAGCGGTTTCTGAAGTGTTCCCCCCATCTGCAGGACATCCTAACAACTTCACGGAAACTTTGCATGCACTTCAGCCACTCCTACACTGCCAAACACACCCTTCTTGAGCTACAGCGTCAGAATGGTATCCCCCAACATAGTCTGATTTGCGATGTTTCCACCCGTTGGAATTCCACCCTTCACATGTTGGACCGATTATATGAACAGAGAAAAGCCATCACGGATTTCCTGATGATCCAAGCAGATAGGGGGACTCCCCTGTGTAACTTCAATGTCAACCAGTGGCAGCTCATACGTGACACCTGCCGTTTGCTCAGGCCCTTTGAGGAAGCCACTTTATTTGTCAGTCGGCAGGATTACGGGATGAACGACGTGATTCCACTGCTTCATGTACTGCAGCACATGTTGGAAACCATGGCTGGTCAGGGCACTGGAGACATGGCGTTTACATCTTACGGCCACATGAACCCCCTTGGAGCTGAACTGGAGGAGGAGGAGGAGGAAGAGGAGGAGGAGGAGTTGCCCAGCGAAACACAGTTTAGGCTTGGCGAAATGGCTGGTTTATCTAGTCAGCGGACAGGAGAGGAGGAGCAGGAGCAGCCAGAGGAGCTAGAGGTTTTTGAGGAAGGAGAGACAGAGGACCCGGGCACACCGTGGCAGTATGCAGTGGAGATGGAGACAGGTAGTCCATCCGAGTCACTTGCGCAAATGGCACGAAGCATGCTCACGTGCTTGCGTAGTGACCCCAGAATTGTTTCCATCTGTCGGCGGGATGACTTCTGGCTGTCCACCTTATTGGACCCTCGCTTCCGGCACAAAATGGGGGCATTTTTTAAACCCACCGAGAGGGAGGACAAACTCAACTACTACAAATACATTCTACGTAGGCAGTTGGCCGATGCCTATCTGCGCCATGGTCCATACTCTCGCAGGTCTGACTCGAGGGGACCTCTGCGCTCACCTTCCACTGCCATGGCCGCTGGGGGGGTTGGCAGCAGCAGCAGCAGAAGCTCCATCAGCAGCAGCAGCCTCAGTCTTCAGTCGCTAATGAGTAGCTTTCTACACCCGCATAGTGAGGCTACTCATGAGCAGCAGGAAGACCTGGAGCAGGACCTGAACCAGCAGGTCATGTCATACTTTGACATGACCATGCCAACACACCTTGAGGATCCGCTGGACTTCTGGGCAGCCAAACTTGATTTGTGGCCGCAACTAGCAGAGTTTGCCCTGGAAAAGCTGTCCTGCCCGGCAAGTAGCGTGCCATCTGAGCGGGTGTTTAGTGCGGCGGGGGCCATAGTTACGGCGAGGAGAACTCGTCTGTCAACTAAAAATGTGGAGAGACTCACCTTTGTCAAAATGAATCAGGGATGGATCAGCCAGGATTTCCACCCACCAATGCCTGATGCATGCGACTAGATTCAGCATGGTGCCACGTTTTACACTTTCCAAATGGTGCAAAACATATTTATGTCTTTAGGCCATTTTTTGGGCTCCTGCTGCTGCTGCTGCCAACTTCTGCCAACTCCAGGGTGTGATTCATCCAATTTTTGGGCTCCTGAAGCCAACTCCAGTGTATATTTGGGCTCCTGCTGCTGCTGCTGCCAACTTCTGCCAACTCCAGGGTGTGATTCATCCAATTTTTGGGCTCCTGAAGCCAACTCCAGTGTATATTTGGGCTCCTGCTGCTGCTGCTGCCAACTTCTGCCAACTCCAGGGTGTGATTCATCCAATTTTTGGGCTCCTGAAGCCAACTCCAGTGTATATTTGGGCTCCTGCTGCTGCTGCTGTCAACTCCTGCCAACTCCAGGGTGTGATTCATCCAATTTTTGGGCTCCTGAAGCCAACTCCAGTGTATATTTGGGCTCCTGCTGCTGCTGCTGTCAACTCCTGCCAACTCCAGGGTGTGATTCATCCAATTTTTGGGCTCCTGAAGCCAACTCCAGTGTATATTTGGGCTCCTGCTGCTGCTGCTGCCAACTTCTGCCAACTCCAGGGTGTGATTCATCCAATTTTTGGGCTCCTGAAGCCAACTCCAGTGTATATTTGGGCTCCTGCTGCTGCTGCTGCCAACTTCTGCCAACTCCAGGGTGTGATTCATCCAATTTTTGGGCTCCTGAAGCCAACTCCAGTGTATATTTGGGCTCCTGCTGCTGCTGCTGCCAACTTCTGCCAACTCCAGGGTGTGATTCATCCAATTTTTGGGCTCCTGAAGCCAACTCCAGTGTATATTTGGGCTCCTGCTGCTGCTGCTGTCAACTCCTGCCAACTCCAGGGTGTGATTCATCCAATTTTTGGGCTCCTGAAGCCAACTCCAGTGTATATTTGGGCTCCTGCTGCTGCTGCTGTCAACTCCTGCCAACTCCAGGGTGTGATTCATCCAATTTTTGGGCTCCTGAAGCCAACTCCAGTGTATATTTGGGCTCCTGCTGCTGCTGCTGCCAACTTCTGCCAACTCCAGGGTGTGATTCATCCAATTTTTGGGCTCCTGAAGCCAACTCCAGTGTATATTTGGGCTCCTGCTGCTGCTGCTGCCAACTTCTGCCAACTCCAGGGTGTGATTCATCCAATTTTTGGGCTCCTGAAGCCAACTCCAGTGTATATTTGGGCTCCTGCTGCTGCTGCTGTCAACTCCTGCCAACTCCAGGGTGTGATTCATCCAATTTTTGGGCTCCTGAAGCCAACTCCAGTGTATATTTGGGCTCCTGCTGCTGCTGCTGCCAACTTCTGCCAACTCCAGGGTGTGATTCATCCAATTTTTGGGCTCCTGAAGCCAACTCCAGTGTATATTTGGGCTCCTGCTGCTGCTGCTGCCAACTTCTGCCAACTCCAGGGTGTGATTCATCCAATTTTTGGGCTCCTGAAGCCAACTCCAGTGTATATTTGGGCTCCTGCTGCTGCTGCTGCCAACTTCTGCCAACTCCAGGGTGTGATTCATCCAATTTTTGGGCTCCTGAAGCCAACTCCAGTGTATATTTGGGCTCCTGCTGCTGCTGCTGCCAACTTCTGCCAACTCCAGGGTGTGATTCATCCAATTTTTGGGCTCCTGAAGCCAACTCCAGTGTATATTTGGGCTCCTGCTGCTGCTGCTGTCAACTCCTGCCAACTCCAGGGTGTGATTCATCCAATTTTTGGGCTCCTGAAGCCAACTCCAGTGTATATTTGGGCTCCTGCTGCTGCTGCTGCCAACTTCTGCCAACTCCAGGGTGTGATTCATCCAATTTTTGGGCTCCTGAAGCCAACTCCAGTGTATATTTGGGCTCCTGCTGCTGCTGCTGCCAACTTCTGCCAACTCCAGGGTGTGATTCATCCAATTTTTGGGCTCCTGAAGCCAACTCCAGTGTATATTTGGGCTCCTGCTGCTGCTGCTGCCAACTTCTGCCAACTCCAGGGTGTGATTCATCCAATTTTTGGGCTCCTGAAGCCAACTCCAGTGTATATTTGGGCTCCTGCTGCTGCTGCTGTCAACTCCTGCCAACTCCAGGGTGTGATTCATCCAATTTTTGGGCTCCTGAAGCCAACTCCAGTGTATATTTGGGCTCCTGCTGCTGCTGCTGTCAACTCCTGCCAACTCCAGGGTGTGATTCATCCAATTTTTGGGCTCCTGAAGCCAACTCCAGTGTATATTTGGGCTCCTGCTGCTGCTGCTGCCAACTTCTGCCAACTCCAGGGTGTGATTCATCCAATTTTTGGGCTCCTGAAGCCAACTCCAGTGTATATTTGGGCTCCTTCTGCCCCTCATAGTGATGCCACTTCAACTCTCTGCAATTGTGCCGCTCTGCGATTCTATTAGCGATGCCTCTGATCTGCATGTGATATTTCTTCAAAGTATTATTTAACTAACCCAGCACGCATCCTGTGCGTGTTACAGCAAGGCTGAATGGTTTACAACCCTATTGAGGCTGTAGGAGGCTCAGAAATAGCCGTTTTTAATAGCGATTCGTCGCGAATTTATTCGGGTCGAAACGATTTTTGTCGGAAAATTCGGCGAATCAGTCGAATCGAATTTTTCAAAAGTTCGCTCATCTCTAAATATCACCATTGTCTGTACATAACACTATGATTTTTCTAAGTAAATATTTTTAAATGCATATGTTTGGTGTGCGCCTAATTTCTATATGAATTGGTAAACTGTTGTGTAGAAGCTCTCCACATGTTAACGAATAACTCTGTAAAGGTGTAAAAACATTCAGATATGTGTGTTTCGATAAACCTTACATTCAATTACAACTTTCACATTTGGCCCCAAGTCAACTGATCATGCCTACACCAATCCTAAAATGATTCAACAAAAGAGAAGTTCTATTATGTACTATGTTAACATAAAAGGAATGTAGAAAAAGTTGCTGACCTGGAAACTGGTTAGCTGTATCTGTATACATTGAGTGCCCCTCATGAGGTCTATAACCTCACAGAACATCTCTTTCTCCCTTTTTTGCTCTTGCTTGGTGCACTGCATTAAACGCCTTCAACTGCTGTGAGCAAGTATGTCCCTCTTGGATTGCCCCTGCAGGTAACATAGACACCAATCTGACATATTCCTATTCCCGCCCCGCGCGTCATCCCCTCCCTGGCTGACAATTGCGTCTGTCCAGAGGGATGATCGGGACGTGTCACAGACGTCGCGAATGACGGCTTGGACCAGCGCCTGCGTGCGCTGTTCCTGCTGCCATTCCAGGTAATTTGCTGGAGATCTCACTATAAAAAACTGTCCTCCCCTCCCTGGGATACCGCATCCTCTTGAGAAAGGTCTGATTTGACCGAAACGTCAAGGTGTTTATTATCCTGCTGTCAGCCTGTAAGCTTATCTTTGTGCTCTATGATAGTAACATAGTAACATAGTATGTAAGGCTGAATAAAGACTTTAGTCCATCCAGTTCAGCCTGTCTCTCATATTATGCTTGTTATGCTTATTGAAACCTCATGTTAAAGGGGCCTTACCATTATTAATGTACTTCTTATCATGAACTCTGAGTATGTTTACTGCATCCTTCTTTTATTAGCTGTACATGTATGACCGCTTTGATATGCTACATATCCTTGTGCCTTATTAAAGGTCACTACTGCTATACCATAGAACCTGTATTTATACACTGTAAATATTTTGCACTTGTTTGTATACTTACACTTATGGGCATTAAAAAACATGACTTTAATAGCATAACTCTGTATGGTGTTCATTCTCCCCTATTTTTGGTTTATATATTCCTATTTTTTCCAGTCCTCCACTTTACCACTCACCATGTTCCTGAACACACCCAGGCCAATTAACTGGGTTGAACAGGAGAATTATCCCGTTCCTCTTTGTTTAGGTACATGGTCATTGTGAAGTGCATGACTGGAAAAAATAACCCTCAGGAATTGGTCAGGTTGGCGTCTCTGAGGTAATGCAAAAATCCAATGTGTATGCCAGCACTTCAAGTAAAACGCTCCATTTATTGTAGACATTAAAGTCATCCAACAGCAGGTGGGACAACAGAAATAGACAAGGTTCAGAGGGAAACCTCCTTAAAGTGGAGCAACACCCAGGGGGGATCGGCTATAGATCTTATCTTATAGATTCCCGGGCCGATCAGATCCCTCCCCACGGGGCATCCGAAATCGGGATGTCCCGCGGGGTGAAACCCCCCAGGAAGCCCAAAAACCTTACCTTAACCCCGTTCCTGTTAGAGGGAAGTGCGAGACACTGCCTCCAGCGCTCAGAGCCGCTGTGGTTGGACGCCGCTTGTACGTGCATACCACAGCGGCTCTGAGCACTCTGATTGGACGAGCGCCTGCGTAGGAGCGTGGTGAGTGTTTACGGGCGTTCTGGGGGGTTTCACACAGCGGGGCACCCCAGATCGAAGTGGACCAAAACCCAGGATAATCAAAATCCTGGGTGTTGGTCCACTTTAATCATGCATGCACTATGGAGGAGCCATGCACAGAGCAAAGTGACCATGTATTCAGCTGAGCTGTGAGTAATTTGGAAATAGTCTCTGAGATAATACTTACTCAATGTATTCATTGCTATATATGTCCCAAGTATGGGGCCCTAATAGATGAGTGCGGGCCCACACATTTCAGAGGCACTATGGAGAGGCAGTGTTGATTACATGTCTCTTAATTAAATATAGTTGGTGGTATTTTTTTTTGCATACTGTTCTTGCCGGTGAATTTGCAGGAACCCTGCTTTATGTGTAGTGAATATGGAGGTTTGCTTTTTAGAACCAAAAACAACAAAAACGAATGAGCGTTACTTGTTTGTAATGTACCCTGAAACATTATTGGCAAAGACAGCCTGGAAATTCATGAATGTGTTATTAAGGACACTTAAGGTTTAAGGGCACTCACGTTCCACAAAGTATGAGCTGGCATCAATCTTCCAGACTATCTGCCCTCTGTGAGAGCCATTCACGCCACGGTTCTTATAATCCAGGAAGTTTTCAGACAGCACTTCATCTGTTAAAAAGGTACAGAAAGACAAAAAACTGAGAATATGCAAAGCGTAAGCATGCTTTAAAAACGTAATAAAGTAAATAATTTTAAGTTTTTTAGGCAAGTTTGTCAGCTGATCCTATGAGACTAATATAGAGGCCGATTCATTAATAGCGCCAGGTAGCGACAGATGAGCGCCAGTAGCGTTATTTTCACAGCGCCCGCTAGTAGTCGCTGTGCTTGGCCGTTGTTCGGCTGTTGACAGTGACTCAGTCGGTGTGCGGTAATGTTGAATACGGGGTTAGGAGTCGCTGTTTGACAGGTTCCGCGCTGTATGGGAGCGCATGACAGCGAATGGCCATAGCGAACGGCTCCCAGCATATTCATTAACAAATCACGCTCAAAAAATTCTCGCGCTGTGAAATGCTTGTTTAAACCCCAGAGCGCTGGCGGCGATGTGTTAAAAGTAGTTTTTTAACCCCCAAACAACCATATTTTTGGAAAAAAAAAAACATGTTTTTCAAAACATTTTGTAATATGAATACATTAATATCAGACCTGTAATATCAATTCTGCACAATTTTTTTTTTTTTTTAACCTTAAAAAAATATCTAACATTGCAGAAGTGGTCACAGAATTTTTGACATTTAAAAAAAAAAAAAAAAAAAAAAAACATTAATAGCAATTAATTATGAATATTTAAAGATTGTTCCATTGAAATGCATTGGAGAGCACCAGGTAGCGAGAGGTCATACCTGTCGCTGTTCAAGGTCGCTCGCTGGCGCTGTGGGGTGAGGCTGGAATAATGATGAATGATTCGCTATCTGGCGCTCTGTCAGTCGCTAAGCAGGATCGGCTTGATAAATGTGTGATTGCGGAGGGGAGCCGGCGTACTCGTGGCGGTGACCGTCATTACTGTTCGCTCACCATTCGCTACCTGGCGCTATCCCTTGTTAAATAAGGGCCATAGTCTTGGAAGGAATTTGTAATGACACCTTCCCTTTTTAAGATGGCCCATATACTGCATACACATTGTTTCAGCTTAGCCAAGCCAAGTTGTGCTGTTTGATGCTGGCAATCAGGGCTGTTTCTAGGAGAGATTGTACTGGGCACCAAGGCCGCTGGGGGCACTTTTATCCCAGCATTCCTATTTTCTACAGTTGAGTCAGTACCTTTAATAGTGGTGCAAGCACTAAGGCAGTTCCTTCTACCTGCTGAGCAGTTGCCTCCTGAATGCCTTGCCTGCAGCACTTTGGAGGCTGCTGCAATAGCAACTCCACTCCATTGAATGGAATCGCTATTGCAAGCGCTTTACAATCTTGAAACACCAGCGATTGCAGGGGTCTCGTACTGCAAGCGGGATCGGCCCGCAATCACTTGCTCGGTGTGAACGCGGCCTAAGGGCCTGATTTATCAAGCGCTATCTGCCAGACTATGCCACATTGGTGCAAATTACCATTTATAATTTTGTTTTGAACTGCTGCATGTTGCTGCTCTGCAAGAAACACATTTACTCAAACATTGGTGGTGCTACAACATGCTGAAAACGTGGAGGAGAGGTATTGCCAGATGAGTGTCTGTATAGCGGCGCTTAGAGCGACTGCTAGAAGACACTGTAAGTGGGTATCGGACGCTGTAACAGAGCGTCTCGGTCGCTGTAGTAACCTGCCCGGCATTGATAAATGTGATGTGTATTGAGCGCTTTAACAACAGTATAGCGCTGCAGCGAACGAGAGGTAGCGCCAGCTCAGTGCGTCCGACACTCGGCACACCACACCATATTTAACAAAACACTAGACACACAGTGCTCTAAAGCTGGGCGCTGTAGCACAGAGCGCCAGACGCTGTGTGATTAAAGTCTGTTTTAGAACACATATCCACCAGTAACAAAGCAAAAACACTTGGAATGAAATTGTTTTAACACTGGGACAATAGCACTTTAGTGCCAGACCTGTCCATACATTTCTGCATAAAAATATGTAAAAAAAAAAAAATATATATATATATTGTTTGTTTGCAGGCCAGGAAAGGTCACACAATGATTTGAGCAAAATAAAAAAAAATTAAACTGCCAAACACGCTGTTTATACAAAACTAATGTATGTATGGGAGAGCTCTACACAGCAACAGGTACTACATGGCGCTCCTGAGCCTAGCGCGCCGGCGCTATACACTGAGCCGCCTGGATTAATACATGTGACGTTACATGGCGCTGTTAGAGGCGCTCACCAGATTCGCTTTCTTAAATGTGGTTTGCGTACAGCAACCGGCATTCACCAGACGCTGTCTGCCGCTACAAGGCACTACCTGGCGCTATCAGTTCTGAAATAACCCTCATTATAAATTAAGTTTTGCACGACCCTAATTTGCATTGATATGGCATAGTTGGCCGATAGCAGGTGATAAATCAGGCCCGGGGAGGCCGATTCATTAATAGCGCCAGGTAGCGACAGATGAGCGACTGTAGCAGTATTTTCACAGTGCCCGCTAGTAGTCGCTGTGCTTGGCCGTTGTTCGGTTGTTGACAGCGACTCAGTCGGTGTGCGGTAATGTTGAATATTAGGTGAGGAGTCGCTATTTGACAGGTTCCGCGCTGTATGGGAGCGCATGATAGCGAATGGCCCTAGCGACTGGCTCCCACCATATTCATTAACAAATCACGCTCAAAAAATTCTCGCGCTGTGAAATGCATGTTTAACCCTTTTGTTGCCAAGCACGTAACACCTACGTGCTGGCTTGGCTGGGCCTTAAGTGCCAAGCCCGTAGGTGTTACGTGCTTGACTTTGATCGCTTCTAGTTTAAAAAATAAAAATAAAAAATACTCACCTGACCCCTTGTTGGATCCGGCCGGGTCTCCCCTTTAATTTGGTGCCATCCGATCCCCCGTGGGGGGTCGGATGGCTCCAGGAGAGCCCCCGGAATAGGCCGCCCCCCCCCCCGCTTCTGCAGCAGCAGCTGCTAACTGTAAAAAAAAAAAAAAATAAAAATGACATTCACTTACCTCCATGTGCGCTGGCTCCCGCTGTCCCTCCTCTTCACCTGGGGGGCCTCCGATCCCCCCCCAGGACTTACCGATCTTCAGGAGAGAGCCTGAGAGGCTCTCTCCCCTTTGATCCTCGATGGCGGCCGCCATCTTGCCGCTATGACGTCATCCCGGCCCCCGATATCTGGCTTCACCCTTCTCAACTTCTCAGATGCCGGTGATCGGCACAGGGTAAGGAGGTGGCAGGAGATCCTCTGATCTCCTGCCTCCTCCTTCTCCTGTACCGATCACCGGCATCTGTCAGCTGAGCGGCGAGGGACAAGAGCTTGCAATCGAAGGTAAGTACAGTAAAAAAAAAATATTTTTTTTTAATAAAATACTTTTTTTTATTGTGTGGTGTTTTTTTTTTTACAGTTAACCCTTTGTGAGCTGGTAAGGGGTCCATGAGACCCCTTATACCAGTTCACATGGCTGGGGGGGTGGCATTGCCATTAACCCCCGCACCCCCATTACCTGCCTCCCCAAAGGCCAGGGGGGGGCAGAAGAGCCCGGGCCCACATAGGCTATGTGGGCTCGTAGGCTGCAGGGTGGGGGGGCCACCAAAGCTGGCCCCCCCACTCTGTGCCTACAAGCCCCCATAGCTGGTCCCGGGCTGGTTACTTTGGGTAAGGGGGACCCCACGTCATTTTTTTTTTTGGATTTTTAAGGGTTTTTAACCCTTAAAAATCCAAAAAAAAATGGGGTCCCCCTCCCCGGGAAGGGGGACCCTATGTCATTTTTTTTTTTAATTAACCATTTGTCATCCAGCAGCTATAAAAGGCTTCTGGGCAGGAAAGGGTGTCTACCTATACATATGTGGTATCGCTGTAAGCGGGAGAAATTGGGGTTTCCCACGCAATAAGATTTTATTGACAAACTTACATTTTTTATTACAAAAAAACTCTACAAATTGTAAAAAAATATATTTTTTTTATTTTTTTTCACACATTTCACCCAAAAATGTTGAGAATACACCTAAAAAACACAAACAAGACATTTCATGTTAAAGCCCAGACTCTGTTGAAAAAAACAATATATAATTTTCCTGGGAAATCCCTGGAAAGCCTTTCGAAAATGACAGTTGAACATGTGTAGCGCAAAACAGTCAAACTCAGTCTGGCAACAGGGAGTGGCAAATGCTGCAGGTAGGCTGGCAGCGAAAGGGTTAAACCCCAGAGCGCTGGCGGCAATGGGTTAAAAGTAGTTTTTTAACCCCCAAACAACCATATTTTTGGAAACCAAAAAAAACAAGTTTATAAAAACATTTTGTAATATGAATACATTAATATCAGACCTGTAATATCAATTCTGCACAAATTTTTTTTTTTTTTACCTTTAAAAAAATATCTAATATGGCAGAAGTGGTAACAGAAATTTTCACATTAAAAAAAAAAAAAAAACATTATTAACAATTAATTATGAATATTTAAAGATTGTTCCATTGAAATGCATTGGAGAGCGCCAGGTAGCGAGAGGTCATACCTGTCGCTGTTCAAGGTCACTCGCTGGCGCTGTGGGGTGAGGCTGGAATAATGATGAATGATTCGCTATCTGGCGCTCTCTCAGTCGCTAAGCAGGATCGGCTTGATAAATGTGTGATTGTGGTGGGGAGCCGGCGTTCTCCTGGCGGTGACCGTCATTACCGTTCGCTCACCAGTCGCTACCTGGCGCTATCCCTTGTTAAATAAGGGCCTAAGTGTTCTTTGGGAAACAAGAACCTGCCACATTCCCCCCATTCATATGCTCCACCCTCCTTAATTTTTTTGTACAAATGAAGTGTGTGTGATACGAATGGACTGAAGGGGGAATAAAGAGAATAATTTGACATGGTACTTATGTTTTATACTGCTTTAGGAACAGGCGCAAGTATTCTATTTGATATTTTCGCAACAATGAGGACATCAATGTTTGTGAATGAAAGAAAATAGTACAATTGCTGTAACGTCGTGAAGAATCACTAAAACTAAAATTAAAAAATACAGATAATGGTCAGTTCAGAGCTAAGAGAGAAAAGTCACTCCTTTATTAGGAGAGAAAATTGCCATTCACTTTCATTAGAGTTGATGCAGCACAGTGAATAACTTTTTTTTGAGAGAAAACACACGTTTTTTTCCCCGTGCAATGCAGCACCATATTAAGATGCGCTAACGCTAAATACAGCGCTGAATTGCATTTAAGGAAAAAAATGTGCTTACTCTCAAAAAGAGTGAGAAAAAAATACAGTGCTGAATCAACCCTATTGTCTACCTTGGGGCTGATTCAACAACCAGATGTACATTTTCACCTTGTGTAAAATCAGCCCCAAGGTAGACATTGAAAGTGAATGGCAATTTTCTCTCCTAAAATTAGTGAGTCTTCTCACCTGACTCTGAATCGACCCCATAATGTCAATGTTCCCATACATCAGGTCATGTCAAAAGAGTCTTTGGCCCTTATTTAACAAGGGATAGCGCCAGGTAGCACCAGGTAGCGAATGGTGAGCGAACGGTAATGACGGTCACCGCCACGAGAACGCCGGCTCCCCTCCGCAATCACACATTTATCAAGCCGATCCTGCTTAGCGACTGACAGAGCGCCAGATAGCGACTCATTCATCATTATTCCAGCCTCACCCCACAGCGCCAGCGAGCGACCTTGAACAGCGACAGGTATGACCTCTCGCTACCTGGCGCTCTCCAATGCATTTCAATGGAGCAATCTTTAAATATTCTTAATTGCTATTAATGTTTTTTTTTTTTAAATGTCAAAAATTCTGTGACCACTTCTGCAATGTTATATATTTTTTTTAAGGTAAAAAAAAAAAAAAAATTTGTGCAGAATTGATATTACAGGTCAGGTTTTTTTTTTCCAAAAATATGGTTGTTTGGGGGTTAAAAAACTACTTTTAACCCATCGCCGCCAGCGCTCTGGGGTTTAAACATGCATTTCACAGCGCGAGAATTTTTTGAGCGTGATTTGTTAATGAATATGCTGGGAGCCGTTCGCTATGGCCATTCGCTGTCATGCGCTCCCATACAGCGCGGAACCTGTCAAACAGCGACTCGTCACCCCGTATTCAACATTACCGCACACCGACTGAGTCGCTGTCAACAACCGAACAACGGCCAAGCACAGCGAATACTAGCGGGCGCTGTGAAAATACCTCTACTGTCGCTCATCTGTCGCTACCTGGCGCTATTAATGAATCGGCCTCCCCATAGACTGAGAACTAAAAATCAGGTGATAAGTAGAATTTACCGGTAAATGCTTTTCATATGCTAAAACAGTCCATCATAGGAGAGTAAAAAATACACAATTAACCTAATTACTGGGTATTACTTTTGCTTAGCATACTGTAGGGTACTTAAAATCATAATTCAGGCAAGGGCAATTGTTACACCATTGCGTTGGGCTACATTGGGCACTGTCCTAAACTGCTTTTCATTTTTAAATTAGAGAAGAAATGGCCGAGATATCAAGGTTTACAGTTCCACCTTATGATTTATCTTCTGAAGAAGTGGGAGGGCCCTTGGCTCTGTGATGCTACATAATGTTAAGCATAGGTGTAAAGAGCGGAGTCTGTATGAGCCCAAATACTTGCTTTAGACACCCTGTTTGTGTTCCCTCTGTCTCTTTCTGTCACAAGGCGACATTCTATACCAGCACTCCCAGACATACATGCTCGCACTCCCAAACACGCACTTGCGAGCACTTCTAAGCACAGACACGCAAGCTCGCACTCCCAAACGCTCATGTGCGCACTCCCAAACGCTCATGTGCGCACTCCCAAATGTGCAAGCACACACCCACAAAAGCATAACGTGCTCCTCTGCGTCCACTGTGGAAGGGGGTTACCCGGATCCCCCCCCACTATATCCCCCACGTATCTGCCACCCCCCTAATCAGCCACGTGCGCCACCATTATCGGGCTCACCCCTCCATCACCAGCAGTCAGCTGGCTTGAGCGTCCCCAGCCTTGCTGATATGTTCATTAGGAGGTGCACAATCGCCCCCCCATACACAGACTTCACCCCCTGCCAGTCCTACCCTCTGCTAGATCGACTGACAGGATGAGAGGCTGGGACCGAGGAAGGGTGAGTGAGATTGGAGTTTGGGTGACCTGAGGCGTTTCACACAGCAGGGCACCACCGACCGGGGTGCCTGGGGGGCAAAGACCAAAACCCAGGATAATCCTGGCTTTTGGTCCACTTTAATGACAGTTGTCCTGAGGTAAAATGTCAAAGTAGTGCCATATCTGTTACTGCTACTTGCTGATCGGTTTAAGGAAGCCTTGTAAGAAAATAAAATAAATGGATACAAATAGAATCTGCCCTGACAAGGTCATACGGATCTTTTTAAAGCACCCAGAATAACCCAGAATTCAATCAACATGACATTTCCCAAGTACCTAACACAAATAAGATTATTGTCAGAGATTGTAAGTACTGTATTTATTCAGTTAAACCAGACCAACAGCCTGACACAGTTGGAAAAGAAAGGTAGCGGCCATTTTGGAACTTCCTTTCCCAGCATCTCAGCCATGCTGCTGCCTGGATTCAAGTGACATAACTGACAATGCAAAGTAACAGGAAGCCCAGCAGCACTTCCTGTTTGCAGGTGGCCTGCGAATGCATGAACCGCCATCTTGTTTCTTAAAATTTACCACAGCAAGAGTTAGAAAAAAGTAAATGAATGTTTATGCGCAGCAATCTAAATTGCCCTGGGGAGGGATGCATATGGGTCCTGTTTGTTGTTTTCATTTGGGTTAAGTCATTTTTGACTGTTGGTCTGCTTTAAATGGACAATTGAGTTCATCAAATGCTATTTTCCCTTTATGGGTGGTATGTTGTCTCTCTCAGAAAAGCAGTTTGCATAGATTTAGGCCCACCAGAGGAAATCATTCTCGGAGCCCACCAGAGAACATTATTCTTGGGGCCTACCAGAGGAAATCATTCTTCAGGCCTACCAAGAGGAAATTATCCTTGGGTACCAGTCTTCAGATAAAACCCAATTAGATTGTAATAATAACAAATCTGTTGTTTATAGATTGTGATCAAACTGTGATCCTGGATCAGTGACTGGGCCCACCGAGGATCCTCTCTGGCGGGTCAGTCTGACACTGACCATGGGTATAGACTGTTTAGTAGAAAAACATTTGGGATTTGAGATGTTCTTCCAGTGTGAAACCCCCCAGAATGACAGTAATGTTTACCTTTTCCCGGGTCGCTGGCTCTCGTCCAATCAGAACTGTTTGCCTTGACAATGTCATTCAGCAAACATCTCTGACTGTTTTCAGTGGGGCGTGAGAGCAGCTTCCCCTGCATCTTTGGGCTGTGCGCTCATGTCCTAGCCATTAAGGGGCAGGAGCGTGTACGCCACTAGGGATGCAGCTGCACCCGCTTCTCATTGAAGCAAATCAGGGATATTTACTGAATGACATTGTCACGACAAATGGCTCTGATTGGACAAAAGCTTGCGTATGCACCATTGGCATAGGTGAGTTTGTATGGGCGTTCTGGGAGGTTTTGTTCTGCCTTCAAGTTCCTTTCCAGACAAACATTAACTTTCTCCACCCTAATTCCCCTTGGGGACAGTAGAAAATAAGCAATTTCAAAGCACCTGAAAGTCTCGGATTATATGTAAATACTCTATACAGTATGTTCTAGGCGAAACTGACTTTTTTTCTTACATTTCTGGGTCATGGCTGAGCTGGGATGACCTTGTCATGGATCAGGTTTTTGAGTCTTGAGCATGCTCTGCTGTGGTTAGAGAAAGCGGTGGGACAATTGTGGCTTGCTGTGCTTACTCATGCTACAAGCTCCAGGGGACATAGTAGCTGTCACACCATGTTTTTGAATGCTCCTGGAGGAACGAAATTCAAAAAGGGCAAATCTGGAGTCCTGTTATGGTTTCTACCCTGCACTGCAGGAAATGGAGGAGAAGCACTTGGGACAGGCATCAGGTCAGCTGCTTGCTGGCTAACTAATGCCATTGGGTTTAGAATACCTCTAACTTCCCTCACTGCAGCACTCAGTCACTGGATGGGCAGGCAGCCAGCACAGATATATTTTATTGCCCAAATGCATCTCAGCAGGGTGAGGGGGCAGCAGCGGCTAGACTTCTGCCTTTAGTGAGTAATTGACTAAGAATAGTCACAATGTCCTAGAAGTTGGGATGTGGTTATCATGGAGTCCTGGTTTTAAGGTTGAAGATTCCAAATGATCCGAATTGAGGTTTCTGGGAACTCTGGATGCTTCAGACTCTTCATATTTGTCCAGGATGCTTGATGGAACATACTAGTTTTTCCAGAATTCCAGGCAACCAAATTAGATGGGGTATGGTCAGTGGCGTGTGGGCCATAAATCACAAAAAACATCCAGACATTTTACCGACCCAGGGCCAGCCCATGACCAGCTGTATTCTACCCCCAATGTGCTTCCTGACCCTCAAGGGTGAGGCTATAGCATTGCAGAGACAGGTTAAGGACAAGGGTGGATACTGCCAGATAGATTATATTGAAACTTTAGTATTGCTTTGGCTGATAACCTGTCAGGGGTATGTATCCACCCCCCCCCAATTCATAACATTGAGGCTAAATCATTACAGGCAGAACAGGTAGAAGGGCTGAAGGCTGGAAGTCTAGGGCGGCAGGAATAAGATGAGGTTGTTAGAAGCAGCAGCCCACCGGGCATTATCCTGGGTCTCCTGATGCGTATGGACATCTATTCCCTCCTAGGTCTAGTGGAACCCACATCGGCAGCACACTTAAGACATTTTCTGCTTCCAACCAAAACTTGTCTAGGTCTATTAGAAATTAAAAAAAAAACACAATCCACACACACACACTTGCATTCTATACACACTGCATTGGGAATTGTGATGAGCTCTAACACCATCAATTTCTCCTCTGAGATCAGGCCAGCCGTAAAAAGGGTAAAAAAAACAAAAAAACAAGGTGGCTGCATCAGCAAAAACAAGGCATCATATCATTAGTATTTACACTCATTTGCACGCAAGATGAATCCATAGACATCTGACAAAAGAAATGTCTTCCCTGTCTCCTGATTGTCATTGTACAGCAAATGTGACGGGTATAAAGCGTATACTCACAGCACAGCAGGTAATCATCTTTGTGTTTTCATTGCAGAACGCGTGCTCAGGGTGCTGTGTGCTCGGCTTACGCACATAAAGCCAGCCACGCCATCCTCCCCCCCCCCACCCAATAATATCATGCAGGCCTCTGAGCCAATAGGGATGCTTTCTAATGGGGATGCGGCAGGTACAGCAGCATATGCGCACACATCATCAGAGGAGCGAAGCTTTTCAGCATATAGATTGCAGCTGCTTGTTTATATATTATTAAACCTTTTAGGATAGGAGTAGCTTCTGGGTCATGAATAGAAATAAACAATGTGGACTGAGATGGCATTTTAAATTACATTAACAATCTAGAACAAGCAGGGGCGGGCGGGCTGGCTATAGGGAGACCCAGGACAATGCCCTGTGGGCCGCACTGTTTTGGGGATAGTTGTGCTGTTGCTTGATATACCCACATTCAATTACTGCCCCCTTAGTCTGCATTTCAGCCGTCTTTATCCAGCCCCACTGTACCCACAAGCAAGCGTGTTTGGAGGGGGCTCAACAGGGATGTCTCGGGCTGGCCATGGGCTGGTAAAATTCAGGGCTGCTGCAGGAAGGTATCGTAACTTATCTGCAACCAGGTTACAAGAATAAGGAACTTGCAGGTGCTGCATAAACATGACAACCAGGCATTTGGAAGTCATGGCATTCCCTGTATATCTGGCATTTTATATAGCTTTATGGTCTGTCTGTTAACAATACCTTGATAGTATTATAGTGATACACAGGGGCGTACCTAGGGGGGAGCAAGGGGGCACTTGCCCCGGGTGCAGCAGGTCAAGGGGGTACTAAAAAGGGGCCTGAGCACAGGTGGGGGCGCCATTTTGAATCTAGCTACTCCTCTGGTGATACAAGAAATGCAGTTAATCATAACAATCTCTGCAAATAACAAAGGGTTCTGTCTAGAGACTGAACCGAACCGTAAAGTTTACGACTTTGCAAACTTTGTGAGTCTAGGTTCCCAAACCCGAACACAGACTTCTGGTTGATGGCCCGAAAACAGAAAAGATGGTTGATGGGCTGCTGAGCAGTGGTTGCAGAAGCAGGAAGCTGCTATGACTTACCTCTGCCCGATCTTTTGTCAGCGCTAGCAGCATTTGAATCTGGCCGCAGCCGGGGCTACAAAAAGATGGCCGCCAGCTCCCATGAGTGAGGACACTCCTAGTGTCGGGACCCCCAAAGTTTATTTTAATGGGGACCGGGTTCAACCCCCCGAGCTGGAACATTTATTCAAGGTTCGGCCAAACTTGCTGAACTCGACCTTTGGGGGGTTCACCCATCCCTAGTTCTGTCCTAGTGACAAAGTCAGTCTTTCCTCATTTAAAGGCACAGTAAGTTATTTATAAAAATTCTTGCCAATATCATCCCAAATATAGCGATACCACCACCAAAAGAAACTGTGACATGGCAGTTGAAAAGCTCACAACCAGGCCCATGCCCCCAGGAGCCTCTCTTCATTTGCAGCATGCCCACTTGGACCTACTAAATGTGAGGTCTGGGAGCAAACTGCCTACACTTTTTTATTAACTTTGGGTCTGGGGGTTAATCCACTCACACACTTCTTTTGTTGAATTGGGTGATTGTTGTGGCTCTCCTATAAAGGAGCATTCCAGGAGTTAAATCAGTCTCCTTTCTACTTGCCCCAGGCTGGCTGTCAGGGGCTGCATCTTTCATTCCCCAGCACTTTGCATTCCCTGATAACCCCGATAGAATTTGCTCCCTTCTGATGACTCATTTTTCAGGGTCCCCAAAATGAATCGATCTCTGAGGGGACTGTAAATGAGTCATTATCTGCTGCTGAGGAGGCCCCGCAGAAGGAGTTATTGAGAGATATATAGCAAGCCAAATGATGGGCAGATGAAAAAGGCTGCACCTAATAGGTGCTTTAGAATAATACAATTCTGTGATTACTCACCTGTAGAATTGGTATTATGAGCATACAGTACGTCCTGCTCCAAATCTAATACTTACAGTTGGGATATACTCCGCCAGATGGCGCTGGACTGCAGAGATATCGAAAATAGGCTCCTCCCGGCCCCTCAAATACCCAGGGACCTCCCACAAATCCCCAGCATTGAAAAGCAGTTAAGGAGAAGCCGGGAGAATTAAACAATACAAACTATCAACTATAACAATGATAACAATCACCATACAGGGGATCCAAGAAAATGCAAACCAAGGGTGGGTTGGAGCAGGACGTACTGTATACTCATAATTAGGGATGAGCGAACCGGTTCAGACGAACCGGAATTTGCTCTGAATTTCAGGGAAAATTCGATTCGGCACGAACCCAAATTTTTTTTGGTTCATGCCTATCGAATTTTCCCTGAAATAAAAAAAAAAAATGCCAGCATGGTGGGAGCGGGCAGGCCGGCTACGCTGTCAGCGGGCAGCGGAAGCCGGCCCGCTGACAGCGCAGCCGGCCTTCCCGCTCCCACCATGCCGGCATTTTTTTAAAACGCAAACACTTACCTGCATGGTCGGAACGTGGAGGCCGGCGCCGCTCTCAGGCGCCCTCTGATGACGCGTCCTCTGATGACGTGTCCTCTGATGACGTGTCCTCTGATGACAGCTGAGAGCGGCGCCGGCCTCCACGCTCCGACCATGCAGGTAAGTGTTTGCTTTTTAAAAAAATGCCGGCATGGTGGGAGCGGGCAGGCCGGCTGCGCTGTCAGCGGGCCGGCTTCCGCCGCCCGCTGACAGCGTAGCCGGCCTGCCCGCTCCCACCATGCCGGCATTTTTTTTTTCAGATGAGCGATTTGTGAAAGTTCGATTCGGGCGAACCCGAATTTCTTGGGGAAATTCGGCGAATCACCCGAATCGAACTTTCAAGAAGTTCGCTCATCTCTACTCATAATACCAATTCTACAGGTGAGTAATCACAGAATTGTATTATTCTTAGTATACAGTACGTCCTGCTCCAAATCTAATACTTACAGCTGGGACATCCAATAGCAGTGTCCATAAAGTAGGGTGGGATCCCCAAGAAAAATCAGCAGCAGACAGTTTAAACCACTGCCGCCTGCAGAACCTTTCGGCCAAAAGCAGCATCAGCTGAGGCCCTAACATCAACCTTGTAAAACTTTGAAAAGGTATGAACAGAAGACCAAGTAGCGGCCTTGCAAACTTGTTCAACAGAAGCCTGGTGCTGAAAAGCCCAAGAGGCACCAATAGCACGAGTGGAATGAGCAGTAAGGCGGAAGGGAGGATTCTTCCCCTTAGCAGAGTAGGCCTGAATCACAGCCTGACGAATCCATTTGCTGATAGTAGACTTGGCAGGAGCCAAACCCTTCCTAGGACCAGAAAGGACCACACAAAGAGCATCAGTTTTCCTGAAAGATGCAGTAGCCACCAGATAGTACTTCAGACACCTAATCACATCCAAAAAGTGCAAAACTCTCTCCTTAGCATTGCTAGGATTAGGGCACAAAGAAGGAAGAACAATATCCTGATTCAAATGAAAGGCAGACACTACCTTAGGCAGAAAATCAGGTTTGAAACGAAACACCATCTTGTCCTGGTGCCTCTCATAGTAGGGGGGCTGAATGGACAGCGCCGCCAACTCAGACACACGCCTGACAGAAGTGATAGCCACCAGTAACACAACCTTGAGCGTAAGAATGGCCAAGGCAGCATCCTGCACAGGTTCAAAGGGAGCACCCTGCAAGGCTGACAGAACCAAGTTCAAATCCCAAACAGGCACCATAGGTTTACGTGGGGGACGCACATGAGTGACCTCCTGATCAGAGGGTGCTGGGAAAAAATAGCCAGGGCAGAAACCTGACCCTTCAGAGTACTGAGTTGGAGCTCCATCTCCAACCCATGCTGCAGGAACTCCAGAATCCTGGGAATAGAGAACACACGACAGGGAAGAAACCTAGACTCACACCAGTCAATGTAGGCACGCCAAACCCTGTAATAAATGGAAGAGGAAGACTTCTTCCTAGCTTTAATCAAAGTATCCACAACTGAGGAAGACAGCCCCTTCTCCATCAAGATGGAGGTTTCAGCAGCCAAGCCGTCAAAGCCAGAGTTTGTAAATTGGGATGGCGTAGTGAGCCCTGAGTGAGCAGATCTGGCACCAAGGGCAGAGCGTATTGATCTACTGCCAGCTGTACCATGTCTGCGAACCACACTCTTCTTGGCCACCTGGGGGCCACCAGAATTGCTGGCAACCCCTCCAGAGCAATCTTGCGCAGAACCCTGCCCAGCAGGGGAATTGGGGGGAAGACATACAGGAACTGAAAGTCCTTCCATGACATTGCAAGCGCATCCGAGGTCAGGGCCAGAGGATCCCTGGACAGAGAGACAAAAGCTGGAAGCTTGTGATTGTGGCGGGACGCAAACAGATCCACATCTGGTTGGCCCCAACGGTGACACAGAGATTGAAACACCCTGCTGCATAGGAACCATTCTCCCTGGCGAGAGGTCCCCCTGCTCAGAGAGTCCGCCAGGTGATTTTCCACCCCCGGGATGTACACAGCTGAAATGCAGGGGACATTGGCCTCCGCCCAAGTCAGGATCCGAGACGCTTCCTGGAGGGCCCCCTTGCTCCAGGTCCCTCCCTGATGATTGATGTAGGCAACTGCCGTCTGGTTGTCCGAGCGCACCTGATCGCTCGCAGCTCCAAGACATTGATAGGTGTGCGGGCCTCCTGAGGACCTCACCTCCCCTGGAACCGCAGGGACTTCCAGAAACCTCTCCAACCTGACAGACTGGCATCCATGGTGACAGTCTCCCAGGAAGGGGTAAGAAAGGATCTGCCCCCCAACAGGTTCCTTGAGTCCATCCACCACAAGAGGGACCTCCTGACCAGGGGGTAGAGCACACAGACCCTGTCCAGGGACGCTGGGTCCTTGTCCCATATAGACAATAGGTAAAGTTGCAGAGGCCTCAAGTGGAACTGAGCATAAGGGACCGCTTCGAAGCACGACACCATCAGGTCCACCAGCTGCATCCCCTGCCTGATGGAGGGATGGGGACAAGCTAGGAGGGACTGGGCCTGTGCAATCAGACTGTCCACCTTCTGCTGAGGAAGGAAGATCCTTGCCTGAACTGTATCCAGATTCATTCCTAGGAATGGAGTCACCAAGGAAGGGGACAGTGAGGACTTGCAGATCCCGGATTGATCACCCATCCAAATGACTCCAGAGTGGACACCACAAGCTGAATATCCAACTCTGCCTGATGTAGAGACTGGGAAGTGATGAGGATGTCGTCCAGATAGGGAAGCACACGGACGCCCTGACATCTGAGCAGAGACATCATGCCAGCCAGCACCTTGGGGAACACCCTGGGAGCTGAAGTGAGGCCGAAGGGCAAGGCCACAAATTGGTAGTGTTGATCCATCAGAGCGAACCTGAGGAACCTCTGATGACCTGGGAACACAGGAATATGAAGGTAAGCATCTTTGATGTCCACAGAAGTCATGAAATCCCCTTGGCGCAGGGAACTGATGGCAGAGCGCAGAGTCTCCATGCGAAAGCGCCTGCCCCTGACAAACTTGTTGAGAATCTTTAAGTCCAGGATGGGCCTGACAGAACCATCCTTTTTGGGTACTGTGAATAGGTTGGAATAAAAGCCCTTGCCTTTTTCTCTTAAAGGGACCTGGCAGATGACCCCCAGCTCCAGGAGGCCTTGCACTGCTTGCACTTGCTCCTGAGCTGACACAGGGTCCTGAGGAATCCGGGATCTGATGAATCTTGGAGGGGGATCGGCAGCAAACTCCAACTTGTAAACGGAGAACACTACCTCCTGAATCCACCGGTCTGAGACATGAAGCCTCCAGACGTGAGGGAAGTGCTGCAGCCGTCCCCCCACCCGGATGGGTGAGGGCGCCCCATCATGCCTGAGGGGGCTTGGGAGAGGATTTAGCTTTGGGACCCCAGGAGGAGCCAGGACGTCCACGTCCTCTGCCTCTACCCCAGAAATCTCCCCGGACCCCAGGGAAAGACACCCCCCTTCCCTGTCTTGCACCGCGTTAAGGGGAGGAGAAGGAACCCTGACCCCGAAAGGGCCGAGGTTGCCGCCTGCGCTGGGGTAACCTGCCTCCCTTAGCAAAAAGGTCCAGGTGGTCTCCAAACAGAGGGAAGACCAGTGAGGGCCTTCTTCGCAGCGTTGTCAGCAGCCCACTGGCGCACCCAAACCGAGCGGCGTATAGCCACCACGAGGGCAGAAGTTCTGGCACACATTCTGATGGTGTCATCCAATGCTGATAGGACAAAATTTACAAAAACATCACAACTAGAGAGTGCATTAAACACCTCACAAGGCAAATCATCAGGGGCACTATCGAGCATATTTCTGATAAGGGACGTGGGAGTATAATTTTTACAAGGCCTGCAAGTAATATACTAAAAACAGGGCCGGGAGAAGCCAAGAAGGGTTCGTCCTGCCTAAAAGACATAAGCAGACAAGACCTTAAGTACATCGTAACAAAAGTGAAGCAGATAAAGCCGCCCGCGAGGGTACTTACGGACCGCGGTAGGTAGGAGTCCGTCGCACATAGGCCAACCAAGTCAGAAAAGATGGCATCGGTATACCTCGAGGGGCGGGTCAGTAATAGCGATGACGCGGAACGCGCCAAAGACAGGCCCCGCCCCCCCACGAAGAGCGCAAAGCCAGAAAGGCCAACAGCCAATGATGGTGCACCAGCGGCTGAGGTAATGCCGCCGCCAAGCGCGGAGCCAAGTCAGCGCGCGGCAGCAGTAAATTTAAAAGCAATAAAGACAAGTCAGCGCAGCGGCTGACACAAGAATAAAGACATGTGAAAAGTGAAAGCACCGACTGCATAACACACATATCTATACACATACACACCCCCCCCCCTCTTTTCCCCCGAAGACTACAAGGAGGATGAGGGAGGACGGCGGACACTTAAATAGGGCCCACCGATAGGCAGGGGCAATAGTGCGGGAGGGGCATCCCATAGAGGCTCACCATAAGCCTGAACCACCTACCCTTTGGTGGGGGATTGCGGTGGTGCAGCACTCCTAAGCACCAACGGCGGTGCTGCCTACCTTCACCCGACCAGTGCAGCCAAAGCTGGGAGGCATATCAATAGTGGAACGGGTGGGAATAGTCCTACAGGGCCGCAGGTTAATAACCCCGCTCACCTACGAGTAGAGAGAATTTCTCGTCCTTCGCAGCCAGACTGCAGAGAAATTCTGGGGATTTGTTTTGAGGGACCGGGAGGAGCCTATTTTCGATGTCTCTGCAGTCCCAACTGTAAGTATTAGATTTGGAGCAGGACGTACTGTATACTAAGAATGAAATAGAATAGAACTTTATTTGCCAATACATCAGCAAAAAGTAAAGAAAATTCCTTGTGCTGGCATGGCATATTAATTTCTATTCTAAACCGCCAGCATGGCTGCCTGAAATGTCCCTGAGGGATCTGCTCACACTTTGCTTGTTAAAGTGGTATGGCCAGTCCTGGATTATAAAATACTCCAGGGCTGGCCCTGTGGCCCACAAACCTCTCACATTTCCACCGGTCCCTCGCTGTGATTGTTGGCAAGCGGACTCCGCAGGGAACCCAGGGATGCGGCTGCCCCGCTCCCTATGTCGATGCTCAGTCTAAAACAACAGCTTTATGCTGTGCATTAGAATGCCCAGTATAAAGTGCTTATTGGACAAGCGCCTTCACATGATCCGTCAGAATGGCGGAAATGTGCATTGAGTGGACAATCTGGGCGATTTCACACAGTGGGGCCCAAGGGACAAGGACCAGTAACCGAAATAGTGAAAATCCTGGTGAGTGTCCAACACAAAGGATTTTCACTATCCTGGGATTTTCACTATCCTGGGTTTTTGGTCCACTTTCGCAGGGCACCCCGATGGGAGATCGCCCCGCTGCGTGAAACCCCCCAGAATGCCCGATAAAACTCACCTCACCCCGCTCCTACGGCACCAATCAGCGCGCTCGGAGCCGCTGTGGTATGCACGTACAAGGGGCGTCCAACCACAGCGGCTCTGAGTACGCTTGCGGCCGCATCTCGCGTTTCCCTCTAACAGGGAGCACGCCCGCGCCGGCCATTTGTGAATGCCCTGCACGCGCCCCGATAGAGAGAAGCGCGAGATGTGGCCACGGCCCGCGCATGCGCTGTTGGACCGAGAGTAAGGTAAGGTTTCTGGGCATCCTGGGGGGTTTCACACCCGATTTTGGATGTGTCGCAGGGAGGGATCGGATCGGCCTGGGAATCTTATAGATTCCCGGGCCGATCTAGGAGGGTGTTGGTCCACTTTAAATCAGAGATGCTGGCTCTTCTATGCTGGCCATCTTTTTTGTTACTTTTCTGTTAAGACGTATAAAAACTATTGCCATTACTCTTATGTAACCAATATATTGCCTGAAATAAAATGTTTCTAGGAATGGTTTAGGTTAGTGTATAAAAAGCAAGGTTACGTCATATTTCCCATAACTTGGTTTCTCATTACTGATTGATTTTATCCAGTCTCATGTGAGCTCCTTTTCTTTTTGCCTAATAGAAGTGAATTAAATAATTCAGTGTTTGTCTCACTGCAGTTACACAAAACATTGAGTGAAAAGACATGTTTTTATGTCCTTGGTTGAACCAATTAGCTTGTGATGAGTCTGAGCTCAATAACTGATTTTTCAAACATTCATGGCCGCCTTTTACCTAAACCAAAAGACTGCTAGAAACCTGCAGACTCTAACACAGAATCCACGTGTTACAGGTATGAACGGAGGAGGGGGGGGGTGATAGCAGGGCCATCGCCTGCTGTGACCTGACTTTACCCCAACTTCTCGTTATGTTGCCTTTGTTTTATTCACCTCTTACAAACCAAGACTGCTTGACCTCACTTATACTTTGGACTGATTTCCCGGCTTGACCCTTGGCTGTCTGCACTGGCCATTGGTCACTTAACCCACGCTATAGCTGTGCTTATTACCTTCTGATCCTGCCTTGGCTACAAATTACTCCTCTAGTAATCTGCCCCTGTTCCTGCCACTCCAGGTACTGTGTGTACCTGGCCTAATGCCCCAGCATTTCATTCCCTGGGTTTCTTATCTGGACATTCTCTGCAGCCCAGCCTATTCCCCATGCGGAGGCCTCTAGTTAAAGCCGACCTTCACCCTGAATAAGAGTCTATCTTATATGTTTCCCACACCCTGTACATACAGATTGCTCACATTTAAAATCATCCTACCTGCATCTACTGCATGTTACGAGAGTTTAAACATCCAAGATGGTGGCTCATGGAGCATCAGGCAGCCTGCAAACAGGAAGTGTCTTCTAACTGTGTCGCTCTGCATTCTGGGATTGCTGTCCTTTCCCTGACCCCAGCTCTGCTGTGCAAAGCACAGCTATAACCCGCCCCCCTGTACTTTATCCCGCTCTTCTCTCCTCAGTAAGTGTGATGCTTCTGAGTCAAGATGGCGGCGCCCATATCCTAGAGTCCTGAACAAAATTGCAACTCAGTGGGGGAAAGAATAATAAGTAAGCGACTAAAAACTTAAAATATATGAAGGTCTGGTTTAAGACAAGGACTGGTTTTAGAATCTGGCTTCCTAGGTTGAGTGTCCTGCTGGTTCTTTCCAGTTATCTGGCTCAAGATTTTACAGCTGCTCCCACTGCTGCCAGAACCTCTGCCCCCTCACTTGCTTCTTCATCTGCACTACTTACCCTGCTCATCAGCCTGACAGCCACAAGGTACAACACATATGGAGGTGTGTGCTCGCACAGGATGCCATCCCAACCCTTCTGTAAGGGGGGACCAGGATCTCCCAACTAGAGCAGCAGGCCTCTCCTTTCCAAAATACCCCCTCCCTATCACTCTCCTTTCTTTTTTGCACATTTCTTCATAAATCTCTTTTAACTTTTTCCTTCTTCATGAATTTCCCTTTCTCCTTCTTTCTCTTTTATTTCATGATCCCTCCATCATTCGCTCTTATATTCTATTCTATATTCTAGCCTCTCCATTTTACATGTTGTCACAACATTTCCTCCATCTTTCTCTTATCACCTTCCTTTCTATGTTTTCTCTTTCCCTCTCTTTTCTCGTACTTTTTATTTTTTTCTTTCTCTCTGTTGCTTTCTCTCTCCCTTTCTTTCATTCCCTTTTTCTTTATCTTTAATTCTTTCTCTCTCTCATTCTTTTTATTTTCTGCTTTCTTTCATTTTCTGCATTTCTTTTTTGTTTCCCTCTTATTGTCTAACATTTTTCATCTCTCGCTTTCTCTCTTTCTTCTCCACTCTCTTGTTTTTCTGCATTTCTCCCATCTTGATCTCATTCTCTCTCTCTCTCTCTAGTTTTCCCACACCATCCCCATCTTGCTCTCATTTCCACATATACTCCTCTTTTCCACATTTCCTCTTATTTCTCTTTTGTCTATACCATCAGTTTTTTTTTTGCATTCCTTTTTCTTTTTTCTTGCCCCATCTCTCGGTCTCCCTTATTTCCAATAATAATGCTAATAATATTCCATAATTTACCAACAGGGTTTATGAATGCACTTGTGTTACCAAATCTGATTCTAAAATCAAGATAAATAGAAACCTTCTAATTATAAAACATAGTAACATTCTTAGCTTTTATATTATACTATGGCCATACGCCAAAGTATTAGCACGCACATTATTTACTCACATTTTTCCCCTTCCTCCCGATGCATCTATTTTTGTGTGTAAATTTGCCCATGGAGTAAGATTTCATGTGTAAATTTACTCCCAAGAGTATGAGGGAAATCTGCCACACAGCCTGTTATGGGGGAAATCTGCCACACAGCCTGTTATGGAGGGATCTGCCACACAGCCTGTTATGGAGGGATCTGCCACACAGCCTGTTATGGGGGAAATCTGCCACACAGCCTGTTATGGAGGGATCTGCCACACAGCCTGTTATGGAGGGAATCTGACACACAGCCTGTTATGGAGGGATCTGCCACACAGCCTGTTATGGAGGGATCTGCCACACAGCCTGTTATGGAGGGATCTGCCACACAGCCTGTTATGGAGGGAATCTGCCACACAGCCTGTTATGGAGGGATCTGCCACACAGCCTGTTATGGAGGGATCTGCCACACAGCCTGTTATGGAGGGATCTGCCACACAGCCTGTTATGGAGGGATCTGCCACACAGCCTGTTATGGAGGGATCTGCCACACAGCCTGTTATGGAGGGATCTGCCACACAGCCTGTTATGGAGGGATCTGCCACACAGCCTGTTATGGAGGGATCTGCCACACAGCCTGTTATGGGGGGATTCTGCCACACAGCATGTTATGGGGGAAATCTGCCACACAGCCTGTTATGGAGGGATCTGACACACAGCCTGTTATGGGGGGATTCTGCCACACAGCATGTTATGGGGGGAATCTACCACACAGCCTGTTATGGAGGGATCTGCCACACAGCCTGTTATGGGGGGATCTGCCACACAGCCTGTTATGGAGGGAATCTGACACACAGCCTGTTATGGAGGGAATCTGACACACAGCCTGTTATGGAGGGAATCTGACACACAGCCTGTTATGGAGGGATCTGCCACACAGCCTGTTATGGAGGGATCTGCCACACAGCCTGTTATGGAGGGATCTGACACAGCCTGTTATGGAGGGAATCTGACACACAGCCTGTTATGGAGGGATCTGCCACACAGCCTGTTATGGAGGGATCTGCCACACAGCCTGTTATAGAGGGTTCTGCCACACAGCCTGTTATGGGGGAAATCTGCCACACAGCCTGTTATGGAGGGAATCTGCCACACAGCCTGTTATGGAGGGATCTGCCACACAGCCTGTTATGGAGGGATCTGCCACACAGCCTGTTATGGAGGGAATCTGACACACAGCCTGTTATGGAGGGAATCTGACACACAGCCTGTTATGGAGGGAATCTGACACACAGCCTGTTATGGAGGGATCTGCCACACAGCCTGTTATGGAGGGAATCTGCCACACAGCCTGTTATGGAGGGAATCTGCCACACAGCCTGTTATGGAGGGATCTGCCACACAGCCTGTTATGGAGGGAATCTGACACACAGCCTGTTATGGAGGGAATCTGACACACAGCCTGTTATGGAGGGAATCTGACACACAGCCTGTTATGGAGGGATCTGCCACACAGCCTGTTATGGAGGGAATCTGCCACACAGCCTGTTATGGAGGGAATCTGACACACAGCCTGTTATGGAGGGATCTGCCACACAGCCTGTTATGGAGGGAATCTGACACACAGCCTGTTATGGAGGAATCTGCCACACAGCCTGTTATGGAGGGAATCTGCCACACAGCCTGTTATGGAGGGAATCTGCCACACAGCCTGTTATGGAGGGATCTGCCACACAGCCTGTTATGGAGGGATCTGCCACACAGCCTGTTATGGAGGGAATCTGACACACAGCCTGTTATGGAGGGAATCTGACACACAGGGGAAAAGTGGCAAGAACAGGTTTGTCAAACAAAAAAAACGTCAGAGATTGCCATCTCGGCCAGTGCTGAATCGAGGCCAATGGCTGGAATTGGATTTGGTAAGATTCAGCCACATTTCATATCAGCTGTAGTCAAACATAAATATGTCAAAGTGTTATGAAACAGAATTTTTAGGCGTAATGTATATATTTTATTGAAAACATGACATGGTATGAGCTTTTAAGTTGCTGACTTGGTTTTACTGGGTTGACTCAAACATTGAGAGATACAGCTCTGTCCTTGTCATTAAAAACTGTCATTGTCTATCTGTGAGAATGTGTCTATTTACATCTGCTTGCTAAATTTACATCTCCGGCCTTTATATTGCTAAATGTTTATTACTGTATACCTCAGCTGTCTAAATACGAAACTGAGAGGGTATTTGATCTTCAAAAGTCTAGTCAGCAAATAACAGCTGGCTTTGCCTCCTTAAAAAGGGACCCAGAGTGCTTTGAAAGGGAGGGATTAACCTGTGTTTTGAGACGTCTTAACACAGTGTGGTCTCTCTGTCTTTCGTCGTACTTCTGGAAGATTCCTCTGGCTGATGCTGAGGCAGATGACGATAGAAGCCAGCTCTGTTTTGTGGTGCCGATTCCCCATTCAAGTTCCCATTGGAAAGGTGATGTTACTAAATGGTGATGCTATATTAGTGAGTGAATATTAGTGTGCGCTACCAGTGTCAGGGACATAGTGTTGTTTTCCCACAAACCCCTTGTCTGTCGCCTCCTCTGCTCCTGTGGCTGATGAATCTCAGACAATGGTTGTTTCTGTGGTGATGGCATATGTATCCCACTAAGTTTTAAGCTATTTATGACTGTGTGGTGACGTTTTCCTGTATTTATATGTATGTTTACCTTTGTTAAGCTTTCTTTTCTGTACATAAGTATATTGTATATATATTCTTTTTATATCTTATTTAGAATAAAATAATATTCTTTATTGGTTATGCTCTGATCTCTTTAAAACAATATAAAGAACCTGCATTTATATTAGTAGCCCTGCCCTGGGCATTAATTAGTAAAATATCTGGTATTTGGGTGTGTTTTGGCCACCAGTAAAACAGAAAGTCATTCTTGCCCCTACCCACCCACTCCAGAATCATAACATTCACCAAAAGGACACCCCTGTCTGCTCAATCAGAATGGTTCGGTCGGCAATCTCCCCATGTCATGTGAGTCCCTAAGAAAACCTAGGCCACCCGTGGACTTATGTATCAACACCAGACCCAGGGCAGCCTGGCATGGGGAGAATGGACGCATGCCCCCCTGGCTGTGTCATGGGAGGTATCCAAAGTTCTAAAGGGTCTGGCTGATGAAGGCAGAAGCTCTCCTTTACCATCTAATCTGACACATCTGGAACTGTGCAGAGTGTATATGAGAGCCAAGTCCAGCCAGAAACCAAAACTCTGCTCACAACCAGACTCTTTGGGTCCTCTTCTAAAGCTGGCAGTATTGTGTTTTACCACGTTAGCCATTTGGAGCAGTAGAACGTGAAGAAAACAGGCAATACAGTTTCAACCTGAGTATATTATCCACATAAAATATGATCATTCCCTAAAAAAGCTTCTAGTTTGCTGAATATGCCCTTGGTGCCCTAGCACAAATAACGCCTATTTCCAGTAGGGGAGGGTTAGAGCCAGTTTCACTTTCTTTTTTTTGCGGTCTGAGATCCAAATCTAACTTCTGTTTGGTCACTAAGCAAAAGGAAGTTCATTAAACAGTTGAAATTAATGAAAAATTGGATCCCTTTTGTAAACAGGTTCTGCTGTCAGACAGGTCCAAAAAAACTGATTGAAGAGAGACCAGAGCAAATGTTATATATGAGACAGTTCAGGCGAATCAAAAAAAATAAAACATCACTTACCTGAATGCTCGAACACTTTATAGTTAGGCCTGTGGACTGAGCCAGTCTGGTTGCAGTGGTATCAGCTGCGCTTCAGAGTGTCCACCAATGATAGCACATCTCAACACTTATTTAAAAAGTTGTGATCAGGGCTATTGAAAATAATGGTTGTGAAGTTCTTTTGGGTGAGTTGAGGTGGAAAAGGGGCCTAAAATATTGTCATTTTTACAGAAACCAAACGTTCAACTCTGATGGCCAGCCTACAATAAAAAGTCATGTATCATGGATATTACAGGTGCTGAAACTTTAAGGACAGGCATAGGTATTTATGTAGTCCATCTAGCTGGTCTACTGGAAGGTAAGTTACACACAAGAAGAAAATGCCACAAATAATACAAAATACAGGTTATTGAAGAAATTATTGATTGGATTAAGTAAAATAATTAGTTTCAAAGCAGGTGATTCCATGGCAGGTTAATCTGATTTGTCTTATAAAAACACTGTGTTTACATTGTGAAAGCAGTATAAAAAATATCACAAAAAATATTACAAAATAAAATTCGATAAAGCTTGACTTGTAGAAAATGGAAATGCTTTTACAATGAACACTTACCAATTAGATACATGCCAATCCAGTCTCCAGCATCAACCTCCTCTTTAATATCCCAGTAGATGACTAGGTCCTGAGAGAGTCCTATAGTATAATAGGAGCTGCTGACCATCAGAGTTGACCGACTATCTGAAGTGACCAAGTCAGTGTCACTGGTAGATCTTGGTATGGTTACACCTTCATGTGCACTATTTCTGATGTCCATGTTATGAAACTGTTCGGGATTGTAGCTGTACCGCAGAGGTTCTTTGCACCGGCGCCTGTTTTGAGAGTTCCTCGAAGGAGAAGCCATGGCAGCCAGGCCGAGGAACCTGTTTTGGTACAAATTCTGTAAAGAAATGCAAGACAATGTTAATCTAATTTTATGTGTAAAAATGAATTATAATCAAAAATATTTTGACTGTAAATTTTAATTGTATAACTCACTGTTTGGTTATATTTTAATTAGCATAGCTAGCTTTTTATCAAATGTGTTTTATATTGAAAGAGCACATTCAATGAAACTAGTTATAAAATAATACAATGAAAAATGAAACAAGTCAATTTGAAAAAACATAATTATCTAGTTAACACCATAGCATGTCATAATAAATTGACATGGTAACACCCTGTGTATTTATCACAACTCGTAACAATAAAAAAATAAAAATAAATAAAAAAAAGAGCAGCCACCAAGGGATGGTGTATTGAATGTATACAAGAGTCTCTGTCCCGCAGCACATGCACCTCTTTTAAATAGGGAAAGCCACAGTGAATCCACCACCGATAGTGCAGACTCTTACCAGCTGTTTGTAGTAAGAAAGGCCTTCAAAACATCCTCATATAAATGAACAATAAATCCTATTTCGGTGTGTGATGCTCACCAGCATGAATATCAGGATCAGCTCAACAAAGCACCAAAAAAAATAAACAAAATCTAGTGTAATTCCGTAAAAAACAGAAATTTAAATTGTTAAATGTTTAAAGTTGCACTCACAAGCAGATTAAATTGAAACAGCATTCAAAAAACAGTGCAATCCACGTCTCACCGGCCCTGGAATGAAGCAGCTGTACCAGTAGAGGGGTCACGTCAACAATTAAAGAATTTTGTATTTATGATTTTTTTATGGTATTTTTACTTCATATACCTGGATGGCACTGGAGTTAAGTAGTTGTCATCATTGGAGGTGGTCTGTGTCAAACCCCCCCCCCCTTTTTTGGTTTAATTTAATCACTATTTTAGTGCTTATAGTTTTAAAATCCGTAGTATATAATTTATTAGTTTATTTTTATCATCAGCTGTTTTATATAATTTGGGGTATTGGGGTATTTGGGGAATGGTCCCTCAGCAATTAAGGTGGACTCTGCAAATATACGATGGTGACGATACAGCAGAGTCCAAATCTGAGTGGTTTGAATTTTTCAACAACTGTGGGATCTTGTTACTAGAAAAATTTGGTAGGTAAGAAGAAAGATCAATTCAAATGGTTAGAAATGCAAATAGGTGTGCTAAAAAAGAAACTAATGCCTTTTAGCGCATTGGATGAATTCCTTAAAAAGTCTGAGGAATTAGGCTAGGTAAGGAAGAAACCCAAATTAGGATGAAAAAACTTAAGAAAATATCCCGTGATCAAAAGGAATACCAGGAAAATAAAGTTTTTAGATGGCAATGGGGCAATATTTAGAAAAATCATATAGATAATTTAGACCAGGCTAGGCCTGATCCACTTGTAACTCGGGCAGAATTTTCAGGGTCCATACAAGGGGGCACATGGGGAAGTCATAGGGAAAGTAGGAAATTTGCACCTTCCTCCCTATAAACAATCAAGGACTTATAGATTCGACAGGGCTAGGGGACCATGGAGACAATCCTATGGGAACAGATCTGAGAACCATATGGCTAATTTACATATGGAGAGAGGTCCGCATGTAACAACTAGGCCCAATAGACACTTTTCTCAGACCCAACTACCTTGGCAGTCCAATAGATTTCGACCCCTAGTCGACGCAGTCCCCCCAACTCCTGATACTCCTTTTCATTTTAATCGGGGCAACTCACCACCATTAAGGGGAAGGTCGCCGTCTTTGAACGACGGAACACCTACCCCCAGGAGGACAAATGTGGCCTCAAAAAGGAAAGCCGCCTTAAGCGAGGAAAGAGAGGGTGAAAGAAATCAGAAGACCCAGACACCTTTAGGGGAGGGTATCTTCAATCTTAGTGACACTGTGTCAACTAAAGAGGAATTACGACTGCTAGACAAAGGGTTGAAATATGCCCTCCCAAAACCTTCGACAAATTTGAAACCTTCGTAGATATACAAAAATATATCCGTAAATTAAATGTTAAAAGATTCTTTCTATCCAAACCAGATCTTAGCCCCCCATTGGAGTCTAGTGCACTTGGGGACCCTGAACAATCGTTTCAACATTCAGAATTGAGGAACAAATCTTTATTTAACCCCACCGGACCCTTGAATTCACAGATTGATGCCTTTAAGACCGTTGTCCTTAGGGACTTAGAGACCCTTAAGGTCAAGCAGAAGAGATGGCCGTCAGATATCACCAGGGGCCTAAAGCAGCTGGAGCAAAATAAGAACGTAGTTATCAAACCAGCTGACAAGGGGGGGGGTTAGTAATTTTAAATAAAACAGATTACGGTATGTTGATGAAGTTAACAGATTATTGTCGGATTCAGAGACCTATCTTCCTCTTAAGAAGGACCTGAATTACTTAATTCAGGCTTAGAGCTTGGTATTTTGACAAAGAAAAAATTTGAATATCTCAATCCCACTGCACCTCGCATTTCGACTTTATACATCTTGGCAAAGATTCACAAAAGTGTGACTAAACCTCCGGGCCGACCAATTGTGAGCGGGGTCGGCTAGATCGCATGCAGACTTGGTGAGCATATAGATGGGTTCCTGCAGAGCATAGTGACCTCGCTTCCATCCTATTTACGGGACTCCTCACATGTTCTGGAAATTCTTAGCCTTAAAAAAAAAGCCTTAGAGTCACTCAAAACTCCTTTTTGGTCACTGCGGATGTGACTTCACTCTATACGGTCATCCCTCATGAACAGGGGATTGCGGCCGTTCGTCACTTTCTTTCCATCCATTCCTCCTTGCCAAATAGACAAATTAATTTTATTATTGCTTATCTAACTTTTGCGTTGGAACGTAACTATTTTTGGTTTTATAACCAATTCTATTTTCAGAAAAAGAAAAGTTGCCATGGGCGTGAAATTCGCGCCCAGTATGGCCAACCTCTATGTGGGTTGGTGGGAGGACACATTTATACAGGGCCAAGCCTTACCAAATTTGCGTTGTTGGTATCGTTATATCGATGACATGTTCTTCATCTGGGATGGCCCTCATGACACATTAAATGAATTTTGCCAAGAGATCAATAGAAATGTCTACAATTTAGAATTCACTGCGGAGAGTAGCTTGACTACTGTCAATTTTTTAGATCTCACTATTAAGAAAGAAGCTGACTATTTCCACTTACTTCAAGAGTACAGACAGAAATGGTTACGTACCCTATGTGAGTTGTCACCATCCTAATTGGTTACAGGCAATATCTAAGGGGCAATTCACTAGGGTAAGATGTAACTGTACCTCTTTGGAAGTCTTTGATATCCAGTCTACAATGCTGATGCAATGCTTTGTTGACAAGGGATATGAGGGAAAGAAAATACGTGAACAAGGGGCCGTGGTGAGAAAATGGCCTAGGGAATCCCTTGTAAAAAAGCGCAATAAGGGAACTATTAAAGCACAGGATGACATTACGTTCATCACTGGCTTTAATATCCATTATAAGGAAGTCCGGAATTTATTAGACAAACATTGGCATATATTGAAAGCGGATATGGTTTTAGGCCCCGCACTACCAGTGCGTCCAAATGTGGTGTATAGGAAGGCTCCAAGTTTGAGGGACCGCTTGGTAAAAAGTTATGTGGACCCACCCAAATCTAGTGGAACCACTTGCAGTTTGCCAGCTGGCTTTCACAAATTTGGAACCTGTGCTGGATGCAAGGGCTGTAGACCGGTTGAAAGACCCGTGAGATCTTTTCGGGAAGTTTATATCCTGCTGCTCTAAAGTTGTTATATATCTCATTTGGTGTCCTTGTCAAAAAATGTATGTTGGGCGCACTACACGTGAGCTGAAAATACGTATTCGAGAACATATGTACAATGTTAGACGCGGGTTTGAAGCTCACAGCCTATCAGCTAATTTTAAAGAGTGCCATAATAGTGATCCCAGTCTTATGTCTTTTATTGGGATCGACAAGATAGAACGGCACTGGCGGGGTTCGAATCTGGTTAAGGAAATTTCAAAAAAGAGGGTCGGTGGATTTATACTCTGGGCACTTTACATCTATCCGGTTTAAATGTTGATTTTGATCTGAATTGTTTTATTGATTCTTCTTGATTTTGTTTTGTATTTATGATTTTAATATGGTATTTTTACTTCATATACCTGGACGGCACTGGAGTTAAGTAGTTGTCATCATTGGAGGTGGTCTGTGTCAAACCCCCCTCCTTTTTTGGTTTAATTTAATCACTATTTTAGTGCTTATAGTTTTAAAATCCGTAGTATATAAATGATTGGTTTCTTTTTTAATTTTTTAAAAATCGTCAGCTGTTTTATATAATTTAGGGTATTGTAGCATGCCGTTTGTACAGCTTAGCTGAAAAGCTTTCTTGTTCTAATTATTGCAACTGCACCATAACTGTGGTGATGTGGTCTAATTATCATATTTCCATCCTTATTTTATGCTTGGTAGTTGAGCGCTGCTATATGCGCACTGTGTGTAGCTGGAGCGCTTGTTTGCATTCCAGTTTTGTTATGTGACCGCTAGCTGCAGTCACGTGTTGTTACCCCTTTGGTTTGCTGTGATGGAACGCATTGTGGTTCCAATTTCCTGAACACATGACCGCGAAGTGAGATCACATGACTCTGTGTGCGGGAAGTGTCTTGTCATTTCTCGGGCTGGACTGATCCTGTGTCACTTGGAACGCTAGTTGTTGTGACTATGGTAAGGCTTTTCTACTGCCTTTTTTTCAGCTTGAGCGTTTTGTTACATTTACCGTTGATGGATTGGAATATATCTATTTGTCCCACTGCTTAGAACATGTGACCTAATAATCGCGGTCACATGACTTCTCCCGTATTGGATTATGGGATCTTTTGGCTTGCTATTTATTCTTCCGCCATCCGCATGGCACCAGCCTAGTTAAAGTCACCCATTGGCGACGAAACGCGTCTGCGGTGGCGGAATTTCAAAGATTGGTACCTTATGTTCTTTAATTGTTGACGTGACCCCTCTACTGGTACAGCTGCTTCATTCCAGGGCCGGTGAGACGTGGATTGCGCTAACTGTTTTTTAAATGCTGTTTCAATTTAATCTGCTTGTGAGTGCAACTTTTAAACTTTTAATTACATTTCTGTTTTTTACGGAATTACACTAGATTTTGTTTATTTTTTTTGGTGCTTTGCTGAGCTGATCCTGATATTCATGCTGGTGAGCATCACGCACCAAAATTGGATTTACCGTTCATTTATATGAGGATGTTTTGGAAGCTTTTCTTACTACAAACAGCTGGTTAGAGTCTGCACTATCGGTGGTGGATTCACTGTGGCTTTCCCTATTTAGTAGAGGTGCATGTGCTGCGGGACAGAGACTCTTGTATACATTCAATACACCATCCCTTGGTGGCTGCTTTGGTTTTTTTTTTTTATTGTTACGATCTGTACCCAGTTCTTTTAGGAATAAGGACTTACACACGTTGAGCACTTTAATGCGGACTTAAAACCATTGATTATTGATTGTCATTTCCTGGGACCACACATTTTGGGAGTTAAATCTTTTTGAGCTGATACTTACTGAGCACAATCCTCCTGCCGGGCCTGTCATGCCTGACAGAAGCAGCATAAGCAGTAAGTGTCTGCTCACAAAGATTTCAAGCACAGTGCCGTATCTGGTCAGAGGTTTTGAACAATAGATGTCTTTTAAGGTAAATGTTCCAAAACTAAACATCACATGTTAAGAGATGTTGTGCACTCCCTCTGTACTGGTGTACTGGATGGTAGGGGCACAGTAACAGGTCATAATTTCAGACCAGAAGGTCAAGGAAGCTGGGGCGGGACACAGAGAGAGAGAAAGTGTTGCAGTTTATTTTTTTAGCATGGACAGGCAAAATCCAAATGGGTGTTAATCATACTTAAATGTAGCAAGGTGGGAATCCAGATTGCTGATGCCCCAAGCGCATTACCCCACCCCCCACCTGCAAGCCTGGTTTCAGGTGCTCTTTCCATTTCCTCGCTTCCACGGTGGGACCAGCCCCACAATTTCCCCGTCAAGGGTCACGTGGTCTGGAGCCTTTAGTGGCTGGAAGAATCAACTGCCTGAAACACAGCTTATAGAGAACTAATACCAATCAGGGTGTCCCTACCCACGCTGTGATCAGCACAGATTTGGATAACTTTAAATAAAAAGTTCCCAACCCTTCATAGCCTTTGTTGTGCAGAACCTGCCTGACTATGTTTTAGGGTGTTTGACAAGCTGCATTCAAATCATAAGATATTTCATAATGATCTCTATGGGTCTGCCAATATATTTTATACTCCCTGTGACAGATCAAACATGAAACAGGAATAAAATTGATAAGAAAATCCCTAAATGTCATCAGAAAGAAAGGTGAGCATTAAAAAATATGAGGTTCCCTGTGTCAAGAGCCCTCTTGTTCCCATATCACCTATGGCTTTTGTGCTAATTCTTATTTTGTCATCGCAAATGGAAATGAGGGAAATCTTCAAAATAAAGTCACGTAAATAAAAAGGCCATTAAAGTGGCCCTAATTCACCCCTCCCAAAATTATTTAGGTTCTGGAATTAGGTGCTTTATGAATATAGAGTGGCACAGTTACTAATCCTTCCTCGAGCTACTAATGGTTGTATTTAGCAGGTTGAGCCTGCTATCTTACTATTTTGGGAAATTGTCCTCTTTCCCTTCTTCATAGACCCCAGCAGTCACTGTGTGGGGACCGGTGACTAGTAGACCCCCCGGTCCCATCCGCCAGCATTGATACAGGACAGGGGCACCTAATGCCCCGTTTATACCAGGGATGTGGAGTCGGCAAGCCAAACCCCTAGTCTGAATCCTCAATTTTATCAGACTCCGACTCCAGTTCCTACTCCTTCATAACTGGTCAATAATTAGTAATACATTTTCTGTTGAGAAATGGTAGCATCAGACTTATATAAGCAATACAGCGAATGATATAGAACATAAAACACATATATTGGAATAAAATTTCTGCACAAATAACTTAAAGCAGGGGTGCTCAACCTTTTGAAGAGCACTGGGCCATATAAGAGATTTGAAAACTGGTCGCAGGCCACAATGAATAGGCTCAGAATATGACATTTTCTATAGATTTTTCTAAAGATTTTCCATACCAATCAGGATACCCACTGTCTCCACATACTCCATAGTTTTTTTTTTAGTCATAGGTTCTTACACTACACCACATTTATATTGAACAATCCCCACATGTTACCAATAAACATGCTGATTGCCTTACCTCTCCAAATATATGGCCCCATAGTTATTACCATCCCCCCAGCCACAAATCCCAATTGTATTCCCTCAGCCCATCTAAATGTCTACCAATGCTAAACATACAAATAAATATAAAAAAACACTTATGTTGTTATAGTGCCAGAGATTTCACCCAGGAGTGGTGTTGTACTATCAACTTTTCAACTTTCCACACGTTTAGCTCCACTCCTCAATAGAGAAATCCACTAATGAGAGTAAAAATAATAATAATAAACAGATCCAGTGATTTCCGTCCCTCCTGCACTGCCACCAGAGGCGGCTGCCTCACATGGCCTGATTACATACCTCCCAAATTTTGAAAACAATAAAGAGGGACTTGCGTTGTGGCACACATAGCAAATTTTTGCAATTAAGCAATGCCCCCAGACATGTGCTTAAAGGGGAACACCACCTAAGAATTACACCTTATTGTTCCTCTCAGGTGGGGCATCCTGATTTAGAGTATGTCCCATATGTACCCCCATAAAATGCACAACGCCCTTTCCTTCTAAAAGACTCCAGGGCTGGATGACTAGCTGTCGATTCGGGATGCCCCACTGTGTGAACCCCCACCTGGCAGCAAACATTCAGCCAGTGTTTCAGTCAGGGAGAGCACACAGCATTCCAGGACTAGGTGAGTAGAACACAGTGAGGCATCCCAAATGTGTCTATGGAACTAAATGTACTAGTACTAGTGTTTTAGACTCTAAAACAAGGGTTCCCAACCAATTTCCATTTTCTAAATATTTCAAGTACCACCTGGATGGCAGGTATGTATGGGCTGACCGCATCTATAACACACCGAACATCCATGTACAGCGTATGAAATGCACAAAAATGCACAGACAAAGTTATGGGGCAGTTTTGTATGTATGGAGCAAAATCAGGTTTGTGTAAACCTTACATGGCAATGAGGAACAGATCAACCTATGATTCAAGTACTTGTATCACTCGTTGGGACCCCTGCTCTAGATCTAGTTTGGTCCACTTTAACTTTAAGGCGCTGAACATATTCACAAATTCTGCAATGTTTTTCAGTGGATGTTATCAGAATCATTGCTACATCTGCAGTGCTAGGTTAGTTCTAAGCATTGGCAGAATGCCCAAGGGGCTTCAGCTGGTGAAAATATCATCACTCAGAACTACCACAAACATAACCACACAATAACCTGCTTCCCTAGAAGAGGCAGAGGAGAGCCCAAGGTGCTCACCGGGCAGTGACAGGTCAGCACAACAAAGCCAGCCAGTGACCTCAGCATGGAGGGGGGGCTAATGTAATCACCTGCAGGGCAATCGGCAGCAATGCTTCTTCCCAGGAGTGAGTGGGTGTGTGGAGAGGGCACGGGTGACCCCCCAGCAGCGGCTCTATAGAGGCTCCCCCCCCACAGCTGGCTGCTGCAATACACACACATGTCATGACATGACACACACTCCCAGGCAGCACACCTGAGTCGGCATGGGGTGAGCAGGTAGGCAGGCAGGCACCTAGGGGGCTCCCGGCCAAGGAGAAAGAAGAGAGAGCGAGCTTACTGTGGATCGGTAGAGAGATGGCTATCCTCCGTCCTGTGCCAATACTGCAGGTGGGTGCATTGTTTCCAGCTTGGGTCGCTGTCTACAGGCTGATCCAGGTGATGCCCCCCACTGGACCACCAAACGATCTAAAACAGCAGCCAGCCCCCCCCCCCCCCCCCCGGCAGAAGTGTGTGCACTGAACTGCACACTCAAGGCAGGCGCTGGTGACATGGAATTGCGGGACATCACTTACCAGCACGGGACAATGGGACAAGCACCCCAAAGTGGGATTGTCCCATGAAAATCAGGACACTAGGGTGTATATGACTACAGTGCACCCCTGCCTTGAAGCAGCATAAAGACATCAAGTATAAGGGACAGGGGAAAAAGGAGAACTCATTATTTATCACCACTCCAACACCGAGCTGCTGCTTATCACTGATTGTTATAAATAAGTGCCTTAGATTGAATCTATATATGAAAGTTACATCAATTATACAAAATTAGGAAGAGATTTTAGGAGATATTAGGAAACTAGCTCTGACTCGGCAAATGTGAAAACAGAATTTGCCCACAAAAAATGTGTGTTAGCTATGAGAGCTCTAGGGACCGAATAACCAACGAATCTTCAGCATCTGAATGCAGTCTTTCAAACCCAGAAGATTTTTATGGTCCTTCATTTGAGGAGTGTACGGTCAATTTATCTGCTTGAAAATGGGTCACTAGTTCCAGCTGAAGCATAGTGTGTGCAGTGTGGCATCCCCTACTCTGTGCATGCTCCCTGCCCAAATTTAAGTTAAAGGGTAAACAGGTGTGCACACATAGCGGCAGATGCCTCTCTATGAACCGGCTGCCTGAAGCACCAGCAAAACCTGACGGATGCAGGGAGCAGGTGAGGGTACATGCCAAGAGAGTCTCTTTAAAGTAGACTAAAATTCTAGAAATACTTGATTTGTGGTGCAAAACTTCTCTGTGCCCCTCGCAACATGTGGCGGGCAGAGAGGACGGAGCAAGGATGCACCTGCTCTCGCCCACATTTGACCACTGTGTGAAGTCTGTGGACTTTCTCTACATGTCCACCAATAGGGCTTTCCTAATCATGATTCCTAATCATGGTTTCTCAATGGGACCATATCAAGTGTACAAAAAGTAGTTTCAGACATTTGATCCACTTTTAATCCAATCTCATTCAAAGGATTTGGAAAAGATCATTTATTTTTTGCATTTTATAGTGTTTAAAGGTAAAAAGCACTTAACTTTTGTAGACATTCATCTAGTGAAGTAGAAAAGAGGTCTAAAGTCTCAAAACAACAATCACTGTATAACTAAGCTAAGCTAAGATCCAACTAGTTAAGGCACAAGTTACTGTACAGTAGCTGCCTACCTCTAACTAAAGACACTCCTATAAAGAACTAGATAATATAAAAACTGGGAAAGAACCTATTTATCTGTGTAACTGCAAAGGTCAGGCAGAAAAGGGAGGTTTAGTTTATAGTTGTTTATAGTGATGGGCGCACCCGAACCGCACATTTTATCTAATGAAGAATAGCCTGACTTTTGTTATTGTTATTGAGTAGATAAAGATCAAGAACAGGGGTGATGACATAATTGAGATGAGTTCTTTTGGGTGAAGTCCATCTGGTCCAGGAGACTTATTCACATTTAAATTATTTAGCCCTTTTTGGATGATATCCATGTTCAGCCAGTTAAGAATTGTGGTTGGGGTATTGCCAGCAGTGGCATTGCCTATATTGGCTCTTTGCTCTTCTTTCAATGTACAAAAGCTAAAGAACCCAAACAGCCCCACTTTCTCCTGATTCCCAGTGACTAATTCCCCATTACCTTGAGTTAGGGCACTTAACTGTACTGATTTTGTTTCCTTTGAGTTTGCATATTTAAAGAGCTGTTTTGGGTTGGCTTTTTTTCTTTGGTCACATCTTTTTCGTTTCGTGCTTCTGCAAGCTTTATTTCTTTTTTTACATTTTTTTTGTAATTCTTAAATGCGATGTTCTTGTTCTTTATTGCCAATTTTGCTGCAGGCGGAAGCCAGAAGAGATTTGATATTAGTCCCTTATACTTTTCCTATAGGAATACATTTTGTGTTGGTACTTACAATTGATTTATTGCACCCCCATTTGTCATCTGTATGCTTATTCATTAAAGTGGACCAACACCCAGGATTTTGACTATCCTGGGTTTTGGTCCACTTCGGTGGGGCACCCCGATCGGGGGTGCCCCGCTGTGTGAAACCCCCCAGAAAGCCCCGAAAACTCACCTCACCCCGCTCCCACGTGACCGCTGCAGCCAATCCCCGCCACCGGACAAGCGAGAGGCAGCACCGGACAAGCAGAGCGCGTCCGCCACCTCCCGCGCGTCCCTCTTACAGGGAGCGCACCCGCGCCGGCCATTCACAAACGGACGGCGCGGGAACGCGCCCTGCTAGAGGGACGCGCGGAAGGCGGCGGCGGCGGACGCGCATGCGCCGCTGGAACGTGGAGAAGGTAGGATTGTGGGCTTCCTGGGGGGTTTCACCCCGCGGGACATCCCGATTTCGGATGTCCCGCTGGGAGGGATCTGATCAGCCCCCCTGGGTGTTGGTCCACTTTAACAGAAGCTCACAGTTTATGTTCTAGAGTGCAGCCTTGAGCCTGGGGAAGTTGGCCAACCTATCAACTGTAAAAGTCAGACATAGAAGGTAGATCTAGTTTCTTGCTTCTTACATAAACATCAAAACATATGTAAACTTACAGGTGCACAGAGGGTTACACCATTGCAGATATATGCAATTGCCATCAAACATATTACAATATAGTTAGAAAGTTAGAAAGACCTATGAAAATGGACAAGAAACCAAGACATTGGCATCATCATACAAAGACAGCTGCTGAGTTACAAGTCAAATTGAGGGATGAAATGCACGAAAGGCGCGGGCTGTGCATAGCTAGTAATACATTCCTCCAGCAAGCAGATTTGTTTTGACGTCCTAGCGATTGAATGTGCTGATCAGACTCCACTAGGACACATCAACATACTGAGAAGCAATGTGAAAACATTCACGTATTCAGAAAATAATATTGTAGACACATTGCGCATGGCAACAATGCATTGTCTAAATTTAGACGCACATTCTTCTGTCGTTTTTAAATGTCTAATATTTAAATTCGTGACAATTCCGATCCAAAATGCGTAATAAGAATAAGAAAAGTCATTTTTAATATAGACTATATATTTGCTTAGTATGATTTCTTTGTGTGTGTCCTTTATGGTCTTCAAGGCATTTTCCTTAGTAAGAGCCTATTGTCAAAGCTGCTGCATTTGCTACATTTATGTTGATATTCACTTCTTCTAAATTCCTTCATTTGAAATGATCATCACTGAGAAAAGGTCAAATTATATGATGGCTAATGATGTAGATAGCTCTTTAGTCTAAGGCCCTTATTTATGAAGGGATAGCATCAAGTAGTGCCTTGTTAATGAGAGGTAGCGACAGGTGAATGCCGGACACGGCACGCAATTACACATTTATCAAGCAGAATCTGTTGAGCGACTGGGATAACGCAATGTAGCGTCAGATTCATCATTATTCCAGCCTCAGCGAACAGAACCGCCGTTCAGCCTTGCACAGCGCCAGGTATTACCTCTCACTACCTGTCGCTCTCCCATACATTTCAGTGGATGATCCATTTCTTCTCTTTTAACTGGGTTTTTGTTTTTTTATTTTTTAAAAAAATCTCAAATAATGTTGTGACCTCTTATGACATTGAAAATGCAGGTTTTTCAAAAATGTTTCATGTTTTATATATTTCTGCAGAAATTACATTACAGGTCTGGCATTAAAGTGTTCAAGTTACAATGTTATTACAATGTAATTCCATATGTTTTCGCTTTGTTACTAGTGGATACATGCTGAAAAACAGACTTTAAACACACAGCCTCCGGCGCTCTGGGCTTCAGAGAAGCATTTTTCAGCGCCTGAGTTTTGTGAGGCTGTTTTTTTTAATGAATATGTTGTGAGTCGGTCGCACTGACCAGTCGCTAACATGCGCTCCCATACAGCGCTGTACTGGTCAAATTGTGACTCATCACAATGTATTCATCATTGCTGCACAGCGACTGAGTCGATAAGAATTAGCGACCCACAGCCGAGCACACTGACTACTAGCGGGCGCTATGAAAATGCCTGCTACAGACGCTCATCTGTCGCTACCTGCCGCTAATGATGAATCAGCCTCTAAGAATCAGGGAATAGACAGAAGCAGAGAAAGGAGCAACTATCCTCCTACAAACACAGTGAATGCCAGATGGGGTGGAGTTCAGTCAATATTTGAGCAATAGGCAGTTGTACTAGAGAAAATCTAGGGGCTTGGCTATAGAAAATGCGTTAGAAAACAACAACTCATTTGTAGCAGCATATCCGGATAGATCCGATAAATGTTTTGATTTTATACAATGCAGAAAAGCTGTCTTGCAATATAACTCTTTCTTTCCCACAGCCCTAGGTATAAGTTGGTAAAATTTGTGGATGGACTTGTGGACTCACTCCTACAAACCTCAGATCAGGGCTGCCAAAGGGGCATGAGGCTTCCATACTTACTTCCATACTTACCTTCACTCAATGGCAATCTCTCTCTGAAGCTGGGTACCGCACATGGTTGGTCAAAAGTGTATAGTGACAGCCAAAGCATTCATAGGCCCTTATTTAACAAGGGATAGCGCCAGGTAGCGAATGGTGAGCGAACGGTAATGACGCTCACCGCCACGAGAACGAAGGCTCCCCTCCGCAATCACACATTTATCAAGCCGATCCTGCTTAGCGACTGAGATAGCGCCAGATAGCGAATCATTCATCATTATTCCAGCCTCACCCCACAGCGCCAGCGAGCGACCTTGAACAGCGACAGGTATGACCTCTCGCTACCTGGCGCTCTCCAATGCATTTCAATGGAGCAATCTTTAAATATTCTTAATTAATTGCTATTATTTTTTTTTTTGAAATGGCAAAAATTCTGTGACCACTTCTGCAATCTTAGAAAAAAAAAAAAAAATTGTGCAGAATTGATATTACAGGTCTGATATTAATGTATTCATATTACAAAATGTTTTGAAAAACATGTTTTTTTTTTTTTTCAAAAAATATGGTTGTTTGGGGGTTAAAAAACTACTTTTAACCCATCGCCGCCAGCGCTCTGGGGTTTAAACAAGCAATTCACAGCGGGAGAATTTTTTGAGCGTGATTTGTTAATGAATATGCTGGGAGCCGTTCGCTATGGCCATTCGCTGTCATGCGCTCCCATACAGCGCGGAACCTGTCAAACAGCGACTCCTAACCCCGTATTCAACATTACCGCACACCGACGGGGTCGCTGTCAACAGCCGAACAACGGCTAAGCACAGCGAATACAAGCGGGCGCTGTGAAAATAACGCTACTGTCGCTCATCTGTCGCTACCTGGCACTATTAATGAATCGGCCTCTTACTTCCATACTTACCTTCACTCAATGGCAATCTCTCTCTGAAGCTGAGTACCGCACTTGGTTGGTCAAAAGTGTATAGTGACAGCCAAAGCATTCATAGAGTAAAAGTGTATAGTGACAGCCAAAGCATTCATAGAGTAAAAGTGTATAGTGACAGCCAAAGCATTCATAGAGTAAAAGTGTATAGTGACAGCCAAAGCATTCATAGAGTAAAAGTGTATAGTGACAGCCAAAGCATTCATAGAGTAAAATAGTCACCTCAGACAGGAACCAGGAAGTGCAGACCCAAACTTCAGATGCCTGGGCTGTTGGAGAGCAATTGCCACAACAGGAGCAGTAAGCAGGGAAGACTCCAGCCCCACTAACAATCCTAATCTGTAGCTCTATAGGGTCCATAAAATGCAAAAACTACTCACATTACCTTGACAAAAGGCAGCTCAAATTTTCCTCCAAGCAGTTAAACAGGAATTTGGTGTTTTTCCAGCAATTGGTCCTGCTGCAATCTACCAGGAGCCCCTATATCCAGGAAACACAGCCCTTTTCAGTGTAGGAAAATATTTCCTCCTTGGAACGCTTTGCTAGCTGTTCCAGCTCAGGATTCTGGGACATGTAGTTTTCTATGTTGCAAGATCTGGAGAATGGTGGTCATTTTTTTCTAGCTGTGTGAAATCTGAGAGCATAGGATGTGAATCTAAACATCACACTTGTGGGTTCCTATACACTGCCTTGAGCACAGCTTGATCATATCACTTAGTTTAAAACAGATGTACACGGTATGATGACTTGCACATGTAGCGATTCTATACTAAGTATACATTAAAGGTTTGCACAACTTTTTTTTAATAGATATTATAGCAAAAAGCAGACTCCACAGAGGAAAGAAGGATTATCCCAATGGTATGAAGAAAATAACCACATTATGTGTGACGGAGCATGCTAATAAATTATAGCTAGGCATCCGAACAAAAGTCTTTCCCCCGAGAAAATGTATTCAGTGCAGTACACAGCCAGACATCAAATTCTTGGCCCTTGGTCACAGACCTCGAGCTGCATATATCACACTATGAGAAAACATAATCGCTGACTTATTGTCTTAGTCACATTGTCTGCTCAGGGAGATAAAGGACTTCAAATACTTGGAATTTTATCCCACAGTGACTCACCAGTGAAAGAATTTCAGATTTAAGACATAATACATAGATACATAATAGTATAATACAATTGTATACGTTTATGTATTTTCCAATCCTAAGAGTCCATTCAAGCAAAGCTAAGATCCTAAATCTAACTGTAGATACTAAACCTAAACTGAAAATGTAAGGCTCTTCTCACTATTTACATACTGTACACATTGCTGCCTATTACTATGCGTGTGTCACGCTCGGGGTAACTCCAGACCTCCAGGTAAGCCCTCAACCACCAATCTCCGCAGCCAGCTTCACCTGTAGGAGCCCCCGCTTGCCGGGACGCAGTATACGCCTGCCCGGGATCGGTTGCCCCCAGGACTTCAATGGCTCAAAGGATGGGGACTTACTAGTTGGAGGCCTGAAGAACCAATGGCTGAGAGCGAGTTTATCGGAAGTCCAGAGACAGGCCAGAGGTCGACACTGGGAAGTCAGAGATCACAGCGGTACAGAGGGATGAGGCAGCTCGAGGTCAGGGTACAAAGCAGAGGTCGGCAACAGGGATCAGGCAGAGAGTAGTCGATGCAGGCAGGGGTCGGCAACAGACGAGAGCTTGGTCAATTCAGGCAGAGGTCGGCAATGGAGATCAGACAAGGATGGTCGGTTCAGGCAGGGGTCGGCAACGAAGATCAATCACGGAATTTAGCTCAAGACAAACAAGGTACAAGGCGCTATCACAGGCACTGAGTAACTGACGGGGTGAAACCTTTATAGGAAAAGATATGATGGGAGATGGGGTAAAATGGATGTGTGATTGGTGCTCACTAGGATTAAACAGCTCATTGGCTACACACTTATGGAAGGGCATATAGCCCAAACCTCCCCTGGGCCATTGGCCCAAAACCCCAGCACACGGGCTCATTGGCCCACACCAGAACCCTGGGCTCATTGGCCCTATCACAGCCTCCCGCGGCCGCGCTGTGTACATCGCCGCCGGATGATAAAAGACTGTTATGCCTCATGCCATATGCTTCATATTCATTGCTTTTCAGTTTGTTAACATGCGGTCTGAGTGGTTTATCACTACCAGCTCTCTGTAGCCATCCTATGTAGCATCAGCTCCACCCTTGGAGGTGACCATTTTCATATGGATAAATGGCTTAATAGACAGATCTAGCTTCGGACAGGATTGGAGCCCATCACTATATAGTGATGGGCTTCGATCGTGGCCGAAGCTAGATTTGACTCAGATCTTTCCAATTCAGTCTGGTTCAGCCCATCCAGGAGAATGGCAAGATTGGGTCAAATCATCCAGCATGTTTTTTTAAATCACTAGCCCAGGACCCAGTGGGTGAGAGGCCAGCCTTCAAACCAGTAAGTTTACTAGTCCCCACGTCCTTCAACACAGGTTGGGTGCTCCATGGCCCTCCTGGAAGAACACTGGACCCATACCATTGGAAACTGGGCTCTTCTGCACCCCCGGTGCCCAGGAAAGGGTGGGGGGTCTCAGTAAAGGGGTCACCTGGCAGCCATAACCAGGGGAGCAAAGTTGAGTTTTTTTATGGACTAGAGGACCATTAGATCCTTTACCACATAGTAAGTAAGTAATAGTTTATAACAGAAAAAAGGGTGATTAGTATTGTGGTATTGCAAAATTACAGTTGTGTGGTACAGAGTCTGGAGAGTTAGGCTCCTTTCAGGTTCGCTTTTGTGTTGCGCTGCATTGCGTTTTACTTGCATGTTGATTGTGTTTAGAGATGAGCGAACCGGTTCGGACGAACCGGAATTCGCTCCGAATTTCAGGGAAAATTCGATTCGGCACGAACCCAAATTTTTTTGGGTTCGTGCCGATCGAATTTTCCCTGAAATAAAAAAAAAAAAATGCCGGCATGGTGGGAGCGGGCAGGCCGGCTACGCTGTCAGCGAGCGGCGGAAGCCGGCCCGCTGACAGCGCAGCCGGCCTGCCCGCTCCCACCATGCCGGCATTTGTTTAAAAAGCAAACACTTACCTGCATGCTCGGAGCGTGGAGGCCGGCGTCGCTCTCAGGTGCCCTCTGATGACGCGGCCTCTGATGACAGCTGAGAGCGGCGCCGGAGCGTGGAGGCCGGCGCCGCTCTCAGCTGTCATCAGAGGACGCGTCATCAGAGGGCGCGTCATCAGAGGGCGCCTGAGAGCGACGCCGGCCTCCACGCTCCGAGCATGCAGGTAAGTGTTTGTTTTTTAAACAAATGCCGGCATGGTGGGAGCGGGCAGGCCGGCTACGCTGTCAGGGGGCCGGCGGTGGCCTGCTGACAGGCGTAGCCGGCCTGCCCGCTTCCACCATGCCGGCATTTTTTTTTTTCAGATGAACGATTCGTTAAAGTTCGATTCGGGCGAACCCGAATTTCTTGGGGAAATTCGGCGAATCGCCCGAATCGAACTTTCAAGAAGTTCGCTCATCTCTAATTGTGTTTTGCATTGACATAGACTTCCATGGAGTTGCGTTTGCATTGTGCTGAAAAGCAGCATGCAGGACTTTTCCAATGCAAACGGCTAGGTGTGAAAGGGGCCGTAGAGTTACAGTTTTCCTTTAAATCAAACTAAATGCAGTGAGACTGCAGAATCAAATATTTAATTCTTTTAAATGGCTTCTTTGCTGAGATCACTTAATTAGTCAAAAGAAGCTGCTGGATTTAGGAATTGCTAGATCATGTAGTGACAAGCCCAAGGACCTATGAGAATACTGCACCCAGCCATTTTCTATTGAATGGGCTAAAAATAAAAAAGACCAACAAAAGTAATACTTTATATAGAAAATGAAAAGAGAAAAGGTTGAATGGAACATAAAAATATTGGATTCTGAATTAGGAATGTTTTTATATTATTTCCACGGCTTTGGTTTGGAAACTGAGTACATTCAAGGCCAGATTAAGTGTGGTGGAGGCCCCTGGGCACAAAATCTGGTGGAGGCCCCAGATACAGTATTTACAGTACAGTATAGCCCAGTAACTGATTGGTGGTTGTCTGGCACTCGCCTACTTACTGGAACGTCAGATCGAGTCCCTTGTACCACCCTTGTGTGGGTGCGTGATGCTTGGGAACTCCTGCTTTGCCATGCTGGGTGGGGGAGGGGTGTAGTCCCCAGCTGGTCCAGCTGAAGACAGTTCCTTGCATAGAGTTGCCAGTGGCTGTGCTTAGTGGCTAATGTGCAGTGAGCGGCCACAGATTGACAGCTCTGCACACATCCATCACTGTAGCAGTGCTAGACAACGTCTAGAACCGCTATCTTTGCTGCTCTAGACTAGTCTTTGCTGCCCTAGACTAGTCCTGCCCTAGTCTTTACTGCTCTAGACTAGTCTTGCCCTGTGGTGGCTTTGGCTGCAGGTATGCAAAAATGAAAAAATAGGCTTGCCCAGGCGCGCGGGGGGGATTGCACTGCCGCTGATAGCTTTGTTGCTGGTCTCGCGGCCCGTCAGACCAAAGACTGAAAAGCCTCCTGGACCAGACCATAACCCAAAGGTTGGTGGAGGCCCCCTTTGAAGGGCAGGTGGTGGAGCCCCCGGGATAAGTGCCCCTTGCGCCCCCCTCATAATTCGGCCCTGACATTGCAAGTATTGCTTCTAGATGTCAATGTTCTGTTTTCTTCTTGAGAGTCCAAAACTAGTGAGCAGGGAGACTGGGAACTAGGGCCCTTATTTAACAAGGGATAGCGACAGGTAGCGACTGGTGAGCAACGGGTAATGACGGGCACCGCCACGAGAACGCCGGCTCCCCACCACAATCACACATTTATCAAGCCGATCCTGCTTAGCGACTGAGATAGCGCCATATAGCGAATCATTCATCATTATTCCAGCCTCAGCCCACAACGCCAGCGTCCGACCTTGAACAGCGACAGGTATGACCTCTCGCTACCTGGCGCTCTCCAATGCATTTCAATGGAACAATCTTTAAATATTCATAATTAATTGTTATTAATTTTTTTAAATGTGACATATTCTGTGACCACTTCTGCCATGTTAGGAAAAAAAAATGAGTGCAGAATTGATATTACAGGTCTGATATTATTGTATTCATATTACTAAATTATTTAAAAATAATTTTTTTTTTGGTTCCCAAAAATATGGTGGTTTGGGGGTTAAAAAACTACTTTTAACACATCGCCTCTAGCGCTCTGGGGTTTAAACATGCATTTCACAGCACTTGAATTTTTTGAGCGTGATTTTTTGATGAATATGGTGGGAGCCGGTCGCTCTGACCAGTCTCTATCATGCGCACCCATACATTGCGGAACCTGTCAAATAGCGACTCCTAACCTTGTATTCAACATTACTGCACACCGACTGAGTCGCTATCAACTACCGAACAACGGCCAAGCACAGCGACTACTAGCGGGTGCTGTGAAAATACCGCTACAGTCGCTCAACTGTCGCTACCTGCCGCTATTAATGAATCGGCCTCTAGGTGTTAGTAATGGGTCATCGCAGTGCTAGATATTTCCAAGACAAATGGAGTAATTGGAAAATAGAGACATTAATACAAAAGAAAAGAAAATCTGACAAAATAATCAATGAGCTGTAATACATTTGAGCCCAAATTTCTATATTGCACACCCTGAAACAGTAGATCTATGTTTCTATTGAGACAAAGGGGCATTTTCTTTCCTTACTTGACACTATACAGTACCAGTCTTACCAGCAGAATCTCTAATTAAATCAAATGACTGTGTGTTACACTAATTAAGTAGCAGAGTTTAATTTGATCTCTATTCAGCAGACCTCGAAGCACTTCTTACATAGCAGCATAGAGAGATAGCTAAAATGGAAAATGTGCTTGTACAATTAGACAAAGTGAGAGAGCAGACTACTAATTATCAGCATCAGTAAGAATACAATTAGAAATGTAAGCAAGCCTCTACAGATGTAGCAAACGTTAACGTTACACTTAAAGGAGCACTATCGCGAAATTTTGTAATATTAAAAATCCATATAAACTCTTTAGCTTATAAGAGGAGGGGTCACTCATACACCCGAACTGAATAAAACTCCCGCCAAGCTTGTGGTTTTCTTCCCCTGGTAAGAATAAAATCCTGGGGTTACAGGTTTAGTCTATGAGGGGTGACAGAGTCTGTCACCCGAGATTTCATCTTCCTTCCATTAAAATAAAAAAACAAGCCTGGCTGGATATTTCTCGATACCGGGTATATAAGTGACCCCTCCTCCCTCCATCCAGCATATTTATATGGATTTTTATTATTGGGCCATTTTTTCGCGATAGTGCTCCTTGAACACACATTGGCCTTGATTCATGAGAAAAAAAGCCTGAGAATTTCACTGTTAGTGAATCTTCAGATAGGAAGACAATGAAAGTTGGCGTTTTTTTACTCCTGAAAAAAGTATTATTACTTTTTACCTTTAGAAAAAAGTGCCATTGACTTTCATTGTCTTCCCATCTGGTGATTCACTAACAGTGAAATTCTCGGGCTTTTTTCTGAGGAATTGAATTACTACCATGAGAGCTTTCTTCAACTCTTTGTGAATCAAGGCCATCCGTTATCTTGTAGTTATTTATGGCTTTTTTGGCAAGTTATGATCGTTTGTAAATTTAGGGATTGCTACATCTGTACAGTAACCTTTGTTGTGACCTATGTTATACACGTTTCGGAATCATTCTCTAACCCTTTATCTGCCTGGTGATGAGGATACTATTAGCCTTACTAGTACGGATTTTAAGCATGTCAAATTTAAAGGAGCAGTATCGCGAATTTTTCTTGGTGACTTATATTTAAATGGTACTTGGAATGTAGGTAAGTGTTGGAGTAAGAATTACAAATGTAGAAAAAATGATGTGTGTGTTGAGCAGCTGGAGACTAATAGCTCATGTTTATGTCTTGTCAGTGTCGGGAGCCGACACTCTGGCCTGTTCCACGCTGAGGAGAGGGGTGCAACAATGTATCAGTTCCACGCTGAGGAGAGGGGGAGAACAATGTATCAAAGTATCAGCTGTTCAGTGCTGGCAGCCGCCCAGCATCAGATAACAGCATTGCAACATTGCCTGGCCAGAACTTATATATCTAAAACATAAAGAAAAGCTCTAGAAGTCATTTAGCTGATTTTGACAGTTTTCCCTTCATGTTGGCTCTGCTGCAGAATTGTTCAGTTTACCATTTTCTCTCTTTTTTCCATATGATCTCTCTTTCAGCTTTGTGTGTTTTGAGCAAAGCCCAACCCAGGATTTTCACTATCTGGAGTTTTGTTTTGTGAAATCCCCAAGTTCGCCTGTGAAAACGTACCTTTCCCTGCCCCACAGCGCATGCGCGGGCTCTCATCCAATCAGATCTGTTTGCACACAGATGGGGAGCCTGAGCAGTAACCTTCCTGGCCGCCCGGCCTGTCTAAATGACTATCTGCGTGAGCGCGCCAGAAAAATGGGGGGATCTGTGGTTATCCAGGGGTCGTTTCACACAGTGAATGTTTAAAGGCTCAGAAAATGCAGTAGATGCAGAAAGTATAATTTAATGTGGGAAATATGTATGTACAGCATGGGGGAAACTTAGAGGCAGATTCATCAATAGCACCAGGTAGCGACAGATGAGCGACTGTAGCGTGATTTTTTCAGCGCCAGCCAGTATTCGCTGTGCTTGGCCGGCATTAGCTTGATGACAGCGACTCAGTCGGTGTGCGGTAATGTTGAATACGGGCTGGGGGGGTCGCTGTTTCACAGGTCCAGCGTTGTATGTGAGCGCCTGACAACGAATGGCCAGAGCGAACGGCTAGCTTCATATTCATCAACAAATCACGCTCCGAATGTGCTGTCGCTGTCCATTCCTTGTTTAAGCCCCAGAGCGCTGGCGGCGATGTGTATTAACTAGTTTTTAACCCCTAAACAACCATATTTTTTGAATGTAACATTATACATGTTTTTAGAATCATTTTGTAATATGAATACATTAATCTCAGACCTGTTAGATCAATTCTGCACATATTTTTGTTTTTTTTTTTTTGGACTTAAAAATAAATCCTAACATTGCAGAAGTGTTCTCCGATTTTTTGACATTAAAAAAAAAAAAAAAAAAAAAAAAGAAACAATTAATTATGAATAATTATAGATTGCTCCATTGAAATGCATTGGACATCGCCAGGGAGCGACAGCTCATACCTGGCGCTGTGAGGGAATTTGCAGCGGCGCTGTTCGGTCCAGGCGGCTTCATGATGAATGCCGCGCTAGCCGTCGCTCTCGCCGACGCTAGCCTCATTTTGCTTGATAAATGCGTCATTGTGACCGCCGCCGGGCGTACTTGAGTCGGTAGTCGCCGTTAGCTGCCGCTACCTGGCGCTCGTCAGACACTACCTGGCGCTATCGCTTGATGAATAAGGGCCATAAAATATATGTTCTTATTCAGGGTGAAGGTCCGGTTTAAAATGAATACAAAAGTAATGACATTCAAATTTCATTGTATGATTTTGCATGCTTGCTGCACCCAGCACAATTGAATACCTGGGGCCACGCAGGCCAGAGGGAGTCAGGATGCTGTGGAGTGTGGTTAAGCATAGCCACAGCTGCGAGGTCGAGGACCAAAGTGAGTTTAGGGGAAATGAGAGGGTTTCACACATGATACCAATCTTCTTGCTTTGCAGCATGTTTATATGAATTTTTAATATTACAATATTTTCTTATAAATATATCTTCATATTGTATGCTATGCCCCAGATCACATATCTCATATACCCCCCCCCCCCCCTCCACTTTTAATTTAAGTTAGGATGTAAAGCTTTTCTCACAACCCATAGTAAATTAAACATGGAGTGTGAGAGCTACCTGGGGTTATAAATAACTGGCATGCATGAGCTAACGTCTGAGTCTTGTAGATTAGAATGGTAAAATAAATTCACCTCCTAGCTGGCATTCAAATTACAGATGCATTTATTATAGGAATAACACTTGAAACGCAAGTTTTATCCTTTGTGGTGCTGCCTCTCAGCCTTATGCTGTATAATGTAACATGCAGGGCTGGATTATAAGGAGGATGCAAGGGGTGCGAGCCCCAGGGCTTCCACCACTTGCCCTGCAAAGGAGGCCTCCACCAATCCAGGAGGCTTTTCAGTCTTTGGTCTGATGAGCCGCGGGGCTAGTAACAAAGCTATAGGCAACACATCCAGGCAAGCCTTTTTTTGTTTTTGCAAACCCACCAGAGGGCAGGACGGAGAGTCTAGAGCAGAATAGTCGCCATCAGCAATGTGATGGGTGGGTGCAGAGCTATTAATCAGTGGCCGCTCACTGCACATACGCCACCAAGCACAGCCTCTGGCAGCTCAATGCTGAGAAGCTGTTTGCTGCTGGACCAGCTAGGGAATACACTACCCCCCCCTCACCCAGAATGGCAAAGCAGGAGTTCCCGAGCAGCAGGCACCCACATGAGGGTGGTACCAGGGACTCGATCTGACATTTCAGTAAGTGGGCGGGTGCCAGACAACCACCAATCAGTTACTTGGTTGGACTATTTCAAAAGCAGAAAATACTGTGGGGCCTTTACCAGATATTGCGCCCAGGGGCCTCCACCACACTTTATCCGGCCCTGGTAACATGGCATGTAACATGGAGCTCTGTATACTTGGCAACCACTGCATATCTTGTGAAACATATATGACCTACTGAAAGAGGTGTGGCTTCTCCAGTGTCCTGCTGTTTCCTGTCCTCATTGGATGGAGAACAAAAAGGAAGAGGATCCGCACTCCTAAAATCTTGAAGTTTATTTAAGCAGAGAGTAAAACCAAAAGTTCCATTAAAGAAAGCACCATAAAATCAGTGAAGGACCCCGACAAGTCAAAAAAATAGGCACATATTCTAACGCGTTTCGGACGTTGTAAGTAGGTCCTTAGTCATAGATCTAGTTCTATGACTAAGGACCTACTTACAACGTCCGAAACGCGTTAGAATATGTGCCTATTTTTTTGACTTGTCGGGGTCCTTCACTGATTTTATGGTGCTTTCTTTAATGGAACTTTTGGTTTTACTCTCTGCTTAAATAAACTTCAAGATTTTAGGAGTGCGGATCCTCTTCCTTTTTGTTCTCCATACGTCTGAGGGGCAGGAACGGCCCCTGATCCTGCACCCAGTGACCAGAGTGCGTCCACCTCCCAGTGTTTTTTCCTGCTCATTGGATGGAGCTTTGCTGGTGAGTATCTCTATCATCCTCTCACTTTTCTAGCACTGCTCCCTTCTATCAGACCCTCAATTGGCTGCCAGTCTTGCAGAGAATTAATTTTAAAACACTAGCTCTAACCTACAAAGCTCTATCTAGACAGGCTTCTGCTTACATTTCATCTTTAAAGTGGACCAACACCCTGCCGTTTTTTTGCCTTTTAAAAATATGCCAATAATGCTGCCAGACCCGTTATCAATAGTAATGGAAAAATAACTTACCTCTAATGCTCCAGCGCTGCGTCGCTTCCTTTTGAATCTCTCACCGCCATCTTGGATTTGCTTGTAAAAGGAAGAGATCGTTTGACCTCTTCCTAAAGCAAATCTTGCGCATACGCAGTAGGTAGGTGAAGCGCCGCTTGCATCGGTAGCGAGCGGCGCGTCACCTGACCTAAATCAGCGCTACTGCGCATGCGCTCCCCCGATGACGTAGAGAAGAGCAGAAGAGAAACTGAAATCGCACGAGTGAGGAGGAAAGCTTATCCACGGACAAGGAAGAGGGACAGCATGAAAATGAACGGACAAGCAAGACGGACAGCATGCTAATGAACAGACAAGAGCTGGAGGGCGGGACTTCCGGCCGAGATTTTTGAAGAATACAGGCGCGGGGGGACAGAAGGCTGCAAAAGTCATCAAAAGGTAAGTGTCTTTTTATGTTTAACTGATCAGAGACATGTTGTTTTGGAGGGTGTTGGTCCACTTTAATTAAGCAAAATCAACACAAGTGCAATCTCCGCTCTGCCTCTAACCTCCACCCTGGTCACCTCCTCTCCCTTTCGCCTCCAGGACTTCTCATATGCCCCTCCTCTTCTCTGGATTGATCTCTCCCACTCAGTTTCGGACTCCAACACAGTGTATTTTTTCTGAGGAATGTACCATTCTGTAGTCTTCCATAGGAAGGTAAGGTTGGCCATGGTTACAGCAGGGAACCATAAGTCATGTCTAGTCAAAAAACTTTGCAAATCCATCCAGTTATGTAAGTCTTGGGATGCAGTAAAAGGCTGACCTTTACCCAGCTGCACCCCAAGACTACTGTACATAGCTGGATGGATCTGCAGAGTAGGCACATAGCAGTGAATGGAATTATTCCCCCTAGCTCCTGTATTGCATGCAGGTTGGGGCCATAGAGAGAATAATAGCAGCAGTGTGTGGGCTCACACACTATTACAGAGGAATGCTGAGGGTAGGGAGAGGCATGGCCTGGCTCGCTGTGTGAAACCCCTCTGGAGTATCTCAAAACTCATCTCCTTCCTGGTTCCCTCACAGATACATATCAGCATCCATGGCATCTTTGGGCTGTGCGTGCGCTCGTGCTAAGCAAAGTAGATGTCTTTCCTTTAATTTCTGCCTGTCTGAGCTGGATATGTGTCATGGTGCAGAAATCAGTGTCGAGCACGCTCTGCCTTGGCCAGAGACAGCTGCAAGATCAATGTGGCTTGCTGTGCTCTCTCATGCTGAGAGCACCAAAGGACAGAATGGCTGTTAGACCACTTTTTGCTAGGTCCCTGAAGAATGAAAATAAAAGGAGGAGCAAACTTTGGAGACTTGCTATTAGCCTTTATGCTGCACTGCACAAAACGGAGGACAGGCACATGGGGCAGGCATCAGATGAGCTGCTTGCTGTTCTTGAGTTTATAGCCCTTTTAAACTTGATTTTCCTGCTTCCCTACATGGTGCCATGTGATACCTGGGTCACATTACTGAGCCACACAGAGGGACTATATTTTCGGAGGGACAAATTTGGGATGCTTAACTTGTGACAGCTTAACAAATAATGTTTGAAGGTCAATTTGCACTTTCACAATAATGTTTGGGGTAAGGGGCTCTGTTTGCCCTTTCATCTTAAAGCGCCACAAAGCCCTTTTTTGAGATCCTGCCCCCAGCCTATCTGAATGGCTGGATGGAGGAGCACTCCTCGGCTACAGGGAAACTGGGGATGCAGCCAGCAGTAAAGACAGCATCTGGGGAGCGGCTGGTAAGGTAAGTTTACTGGTGACCCCGGAAGTTTCACACAGCGGGGTATCCCAATTTCACATGCCCCGGGGTAGACAAACTTTTGAGCCACTTTAAAGTGGAACAAACCCCAGCTGCTGGCTTTCCTCGGGGCCTCCTAACTCAGGCTGTGTACCGGTAAAAACAAACCTTTCCACAGTCCAATGGCCCATGCACAGACTCTTGTCCAATGAGAGGCATCTCCTGTGACTACGTTATTTGGCAGGCAGATCTCCCCTGTATCCTCGGCGTGCGCTCCTCATTCATTTCCCTCTGCCGAAGGACGTAGTCAAGGCTAAGGGCTCTGATTGGACAAGAACCCACGCATGTGCTGTTGGAGTGGGGAAAGGTGTGTTTTAGTGGGCATTCTGGGGTTTTCACAAATTCGGGATGCCCCGGGGGCACAATACAAAACCCAGGAAAGTCAAATTCCCAGGTTTTGTTCCGTTTTAATGTTTGTGGTCTGGTCTCCTTCAAATAAATCTTTGTCTGTTGTGTCTGGGGCCCCAGGGTTCTGCAGCATTTATTTTACAGGGCCGTTTGCTTTGTACTCACTGTACTGCTTTTATTGATATGCACACACTTATTCATTATTATCTTTTGGAGATAGTGCTCCTCAGAGTTTTCTTTTGCATTTATATAAAAAAATGCGTCTGCCTCGAGTTCATATTTCCGGCGCGGGGCTGTGTTGTCAGTCCTATTGGCCCCGTCCACCAGCAACCACAGAGCTCCGCTCAGCCTGCCTGCCCATATTTTTAAAAGTTGACAAAAACCCAGGTTTTTCACTCACCTGAGATTTGGTCTGCTTAAAGTGGACCGAAACCCACAGAACATGTAAAATACATTTGGCCTAAACTCCTGCTGATATTCCCTTCTTAGGGCGTAGAACTAGAAATGGATATATCTTTTCAAATCACACTTTAGTTTTGCCGTCCCTATCTGTAAGATGGCAGGCGATCAGTCATTGCATAGCTGTGGCAATGACATCATTGCCACACACAACAGTGGTAATGAATGGAGGAGGCGGGGCTTTACAGCTAAAACAAGTGCCATTATCTGGGATTAGCGTGAGAAAGGAGCAGTGAAAATTGGCAAAAGGTAATCCTCATGGGGTGAGCAATTCAGGGAATGCTAGTTAAAAATGTGGGTTTTGGTCCGCTTTAAATGCTGAAACGCTCTGATAAGCATGCTGAAACGTCCTTACAAAGCAAGTGTGCCTGTGTCAGCTGGCTAAAGGCTATGCAAGTGTGACTGTGACTAAATAGCAGAAGTATTAACTCTTTCTTTTCCCTGCAACAATAAACTATGCTGAAAAAAAATGAGGCTGGAATGTTATAGAATAGATCATCAATGGAGTGACCTGGTGTAAGGTGCCCACAGCTGTCAGAAGATGTGAGTTAAATAATGTGATATAAGATGCCATTGGTTGTTAATATTTTTTGAATAAAGTTTTCTTGTATATGGTGCGTAATTAACATACATGTAAAATAAATGTTCTAAATTCGATTTGGGTTGCCCAGCTGTGTAAAACTCATATTCGCTAGGGATTTTACCTGTTCTGTGGCTGGAGATGCGCAGGCTGCGGCAGCGCGCACTCCCCATTGAAGTAAATGAGAACCTCCTGCCAAATGTCGTGGTCACAGCAGGCAGCTCTCATTGGACGAGAGCCTGCATGTGCACCATTGGAGCCTGGACAGGTATGTTTTTATGGGCAAACAGGGGGTTTCACACAGCAGGGAATCCCATTTTGGTATGCGCAACACAAAAAGTCAATCTCCCGGGTTTTGGTCAGGGTTTTTTTTTTTTAGAAAAATTTAATCTGCTTTTTCCTGCTACCATCAAACCATTGCACCACTCAGCTTGCCTGTTTAATTGACAGTGCACCCCTAGTCCGGCTCAGTTTGCACCCCTGCTGCTAGTCACATTCTCTGAAAGTAGGGGCGCACGCAACTGAAGGCCACGCTGAGTGGTGACCTTGTTTCTCAAGCTGTTGCTTTCAGCCTGGCAGCAGTAAAGCTGTTGGCCCCCGATTTGGACTAGTTGCAGACAACAGGTTTAAACTGAAGCAGTGTAGTGTTTAGATTAAAAAATTTCCTACAATGTCACACCAAGTGCACTCTTCTACACTATACCTTTGAGGGTAAAGTAGCAATCTTAACCAACATTTCTTATCACCCACAATAGTGTCCTCTCTATTTGAATTTAGAATCTATAAGAGTCTAGGGACAGCTGTCTCCCTTGTATGGGGCATCCCAAAATGGGATGTGTGTATCCCTGGGAATAGCCGGTACACTCACATCGCCGGGGTTCCTATGTTGCATTCGCAGACCCCGCTATACCTTTAGCCTAGGCTGGAGCAGGCACAGCCCACAGCTAGAAGTGAGCTAGAAGGATGCGGCCAGTGAAAGTGAATGGAACGCAATCCACTAATTGGCTTAGCATACGCCATGGGAACAGGAAAGAATGGGTGTTGCTGAAATCAGATGGGAGCCCCAAACTTCATGCTGGGTATTACTTTTGACTAAAGCCCCCCCTGGATTTTCTTTTAAAGTTTTCAGTTGATCTCAGGGAATACACACACCCCGAGGCAGGAGGAACAAAACCCATGATTTGCATCTTGGTTGTGTTCCTCCTGTCTGGAGCAGTGTGTATCTGCTGGGATCTCCCGAAAACTTAAAAAGAAAATCGGGGGGGAAGGGGGGGGCATTAGTCAGAAGTGATACCGAACATGAAGTTTGGGGCTCCCTTCTGATTTCACACATTCTTGCCTATGGATAAAAATCAGATAGAAAATAAATCCATTAAACCCCTCTATGCCCACAACTCCTTCTAAATAATAAAAAAAATAATTCACATAGGGACTCTTAGAAATATCCACTGTAAATAAAACCTGAGTGTAGGTCTGCTTTAGTTTTAGGCTGCACAATTGACAAATGGAGTAAAACAGGGGACCTGCAGTGACGCTCACCGCCACTCGGTCCAGACAGGATTGCATGCAAAAGCTGAAAAATACCATTTTGTGATTACTCACCTGTAAAATGGGTATTATAAGTATGTCACACACCCCACTTCAGATACTTATTATTATTACACTTGGGTAACTCACCGCTAGGTGGCGCACTTGCAGAGATCTCCAAAAGCTTCAGCAAGCCCCTCCCGGTCTATATATACCTGGTACCTCTCACCAATTCCCCAGTGTTCAAAAAGCAGTAAGACAAGGTACCAGAACTAAACAAATTTAACCCTCAACCGTAAATAACAAAACTTCACCATATAAAGAACCAGGATACCAAAAAAGGGCAGGTGAAGTGGGGTGTGTGACATACTTATAATACCCATTTTACAGGTGAGTAATCACAAAATGGTATTATTCTAAGTATGTCACACACCCCACTTCAGATACTTATTATTATTACACTTGGGACATCCAACAGCAGTGTCCAAAAGAGGGCGGGTATCCAAACCAGGCAATAACGCAGATAAAACTCAAACCACTGCGGCCTGCAGAACCTTACGGCCAAAAACAGCATCCGCCGAGGCCCGAACATCAACCTTGTAAAACTTGGAAAAGGTGTGAACTGAAGACCAGGTAGCAGCCTTACAAACTTGTTCAACTGAAGCCTGGTGCTGAAAAGCCCAGGACGCACCGATCGCACGAGTAGAATGTGCAGTAACACGAAAAGGGGGGTCCTTCCCCTTGGCAAAATAGGCAGCAATAATCGCCTGACGAATCCACTTACTAATGGAAGACTTGGCCGGAGCCAAACCCTTCCTAGGACCACAAGGCACTACAAACAAAGCATCAGTCCTACGAAAAGAAGACGTGACACGCAAATAGTACCTAACACATCGCACCACATCCAAGCAGTGCAACGCACTCTCCTTATCATTCCTAGGCCTAGGGCACAAGGAAGGAAGAACAATGTCCTGATTAAGATGAAAAGCAGACACCACCTTAGGAAGAAAATCTGACTTGAAACGAAAGACCACTTTGTCCTGATGTTTCTCAAAATAAGGAGCCTGAATCGACAAGGCTGCCAACTCCGAAACACGCCGAACCGAAGTGATGGCCACCAAAAAGACAACTTTCTGAGTCAGAGTGGATAAAGCAATACCCTGCAAAGGCTCAAAAGGAGGAGCCTGTAACGCAGAAAGCACCAAATTCAAATCCCACACTGGGAGCAATGGCTTCCTAGGAGGCCTCAGATGCGAAACCCCCTGGAAAAAAGTCTTGACCAAGGAATGGCTAGCAAAAGACTTCTGGAAAAAAATTGACAAGGCAGACACCTGCCCCTTCAAGGTACTCAGCTGAAGACCAGAATCCAACCCAGATTGAAGAAAATCCAAAATCCGAGAAATAGAAAAAACCCGGCATGGCAAAGATCTAGTCTCACACCAATCAATATAAGATCTCCAGACCCTGTAATAGATGGAAGAGGAAGACCTCTTCCTAGCACTAACAAGAGTCCGAATGACCGAGTCGGAAAGACCCTCCTCCTTCAAGATGGAGGTTTCAGCAGCCAAGCCGTTAAAGCCAGCGTTGGTAAACTGGTAACACAGTTGTCCCTGAGTGAGCAGATCTGGCCGAAGAGGCAGATCGAACTGATCCACTGCCAGACGAACGATGTCTGCGAACCACACCCGCCTTGGCCACCTTGGAGCCACGAGAATGGCGGGAACTCCTTCCTGAACTAGCTTTCGCAGTACCCTGCCTAGCATGGGAATCGGAGGGAACAGATACAGGAACCCCAGATCCTTCCAGCTCAATGACATGGCATCCGTCGCCAGTGCCAGAGGGTCCCGAGACAGTGACACGAATGTCGGAAGCTTGTGATTGTGACGAGAGGCAAACAGATCCACCTCCGGCGTTCCCCACCGAAGACACAAGGACCGAAACACATGGGGATGGAGAGACCATTCCCCCCGGCGGGACGAGCACCGGCTCAAGAAGTCCGCCTCCGTGTTCTCCACTCCTGGAATGTACACCGCCGAAATGCAAGGAACATACGTCTCTGCCCAGACCAGAATCAGAGACACTTCCCTGAGGGCACCCAGACTGCGAGTCCCTCCTTGGTGATTGATGTAAGCAACAGCCGTCTGATTGTCCGATCGAACCTGAACAGGCAGGCCCTGTAACCGATGCGTCAAGCGAGACAGAACCAACCTGATGGCTCGCAATTCCAGAACATTGATGGGCAAGTGAGCCTCCTGAGGGTCCCACAGCCCCTGAAACTGAAGATCCTTCCAGAAACCTCCCCATCCAGACAAGCTGGCATCCGTGGTGACAGTCTCCCACCGCGGAGTCAGAAACGACCTGCCCTTCAGAAGATTGTCCGGAAACAACCACCACCGAAGAGACCGCCGAACCCGAGGGGAAATCTGGAAGGACCGATCCAACGACCGCGGGCGCCTGTCCCAAGACGCCAAAAGATGAAGCTGCAGCGTCCTCGTGTGAAACTGTGCGAAGGGAACCGCCTCGAACGAGGCCACCATCAACCCCACCAGTCTCATCCCTAGCCGAATGGACGGGCGAGGAATGGAAAGAAGACGCTGAGCCAATTCCTGAATCAAAAGAACCTTGTCCTGAGGAAGAAACACTTTGTGCTGACAAGAGTCCAAGGACATCCCCAGAAAAGTCACCACCCTGGCCGGAACCAGAGAGGACTTGGGGTAATTGATCACCCAGCCGAACCTCTCCAGCATGGACACCACCGTGCTGGTATCCCCTTCTGCTTGGCTGAAGGAAGGAGCCATGATGAGAAGGTCGTCCAGGTAAGGAACAATACGAATCCCCTGAGCTCTGAGCAGGGCCATCACCCCTGCCAACACCTTCGTGAACACTCTCGGGGCCGAGGTGAGGCCGAATGGGAGAGCCACAAACTGAAAATGACGATCCTCCACCACAAAGCGAAGAAACCGCTGATGTGGCGGAAAGATAGGAATGTGAAGATACGCGTCCTTGATGTCTATGGACGTCATGAAGTCCCCCTGCCGAAGCGAGCCGATCGCCGACCGCAAGGTCTCCATGCGAAACTTCCGGGGACGAATAAACCTGTTGAGACACTTCAAATCCAAGATCGGACGGAAGGACCCGTCCTTCTTGGGGACAGTGAAGAGATTGGAGTAATAACCTCTTCCCACCTCCGAAGGAGGAACCGGGCAGATGACTGCCAACATCAGAAGATTCCTTACTGCCGCCAGGAGCCCCTGCGCGGCCACAGGATCTAGAGGCACCCGAGACCTGAGAAACCTTGGAGGAGGGCGGGACTCGAACTCCAGCTTGTAACCGGTCGACACTACCTCCCGGATCCACCTGTCCGATACCTCCAGGTCCCACACCCGGGAGAAGCATCGTAACCGTCCCCCCACCCGTGCGGGTGAGGGCGCCCCCTCATTGCTGAGCGGGCTTGGCAACTGACTTAGGCTTGGCGCCCCAAGCGTGAACGGGGCGGCCACGGCCTCTACCCCTATTCCAACCCGTGCCCCTGGAAACCGAGACGCCCGCACCTCTGCCGGCTTTGGCTCCCCTAAAGGACGGATTAAAGGAGACCGCCCCCCGAAAGGAACGGCGAAACCTCTTGCGCTGAGGCAACCTGCCTCCCTTGGCAACAGAATCCAGCTTTTCACCAAAAAGCCTCGACCCCAAGAAAGGAAGGGCCGTGAGAGATCTTTTAGAATTAAGGTCAGCTGTCCACTGTCGCAACCACACAGAGCGACGAATAGCCACCAACAGAGCAGAAGCTCTGCCACACATCAACATGGCATCATCCTGGGCGGCCAGAACAAATGACAAAAAAGAGTCACAACGCTTGAGCGCAAGAAACTCATCACCAGAGGGATCAAGGTCCACACACAAATCCCTGACCAAAGACCGTACTGCCAAGGTCAAAAGAGCCGAAGCACAAACAGGCCTCAAAACCGAGCCCGCACAAACAAAACCATGGCGGGCCAACTGATCAATCCGGCGATCTTCGCCATCCTTGAGATAAGTAGTGTCAGGAAGATGAACAGTCGCCGTATTAGACAGTCCCAAAACCGGGGCATCCACCTCGGGAGGGACCGACCACCGCTTTAGCAAGTCCGCCGGAAAGGGATATTTCCTATCCCAGCTGGGCGGAACACCAACAAGCCGTGTAGGCTGCTCCCATTGCTTAAGGACAACATCCTCAAAATGCTGTTGACTGGGAAACTCCAAACGCTGCTTGACCCCCCCAAAGAGCTGACCCCTAGCCGAGGAGCCGCCTCGGGAGGGTCCAAATCCAGAACCTCAAACATCTGGGCTAAAATAGAAGGCGTGTCAGGAACGGGACCATCAATATGGTCCCCCTCAGTACCCAACACCTGCTGACCCACGGAGACATCCGATTCTTCCTCAAGCTCCCCCTCCTCAAGGGGGCGATCCACCCAATCCAAATCCTCAACAACCTCCTCATCAGAGTCCGGCTGAAGCGGAGATAGGTGTTTACGCTTCGCGGTAACCTTCAGAGCGGACATATCTGAAAACCGCTTCTCGAGGCTGGCCAGACGGGCGCACACCTCAGATTGCGAATCCCCACCCGTGACAACGTCACACGGGGTCCGGAACAGGCGAGGCGAAGAGGGAGATGGCGCGGACGAAGAAGTCCCAGGCACCGGAGTGCTGGATTGACGCTCAATGTTCCGCTTTGCACATGGTATACATATAATGACATCATCCCCCGGGAGCGGAGTCCCACAACCCCCGCACAGCCTGGATTGTCCCGAAGGATCAGTTCCGGTATCCTTGGCAGCCTCCATATGGTGAATTTATGGTATTCGCGGAACCCAGGGATTTATGCAGTAAGCAACCCGGGATGCCCCCAATGATACAATCTAAGTATATATAAATATATACAATCTATACTGCCCAGACCAGGGAAAAAATTTTTTTTTTTTTTTTTTTTTTTTTTTGCCAGCCACCCAAAGGGACTATAAGGCCGAACCCAACTAGCCAGGTATATGAGACCGGGAGAGCCCCACAGGATGGAATCCCGGAATCTGAAAGACAAAGACAAAGACAACAGTCAAAAACCAGCACAACATGGCCAAAATACTGGGAAGCCAGGGAGGGCCAGACTTAGCAGAAAAACAGGGAGGCCAGGGGCCAAGAGCATATAAGCATAAAATAATGGCTGCAAAATACCCCACCTGCTTCTATTACCAACACAGGCATACACAAAACCTGGCCGCATATACCACCCAACACCCCCGGTCGGAGGGGGGGGGGGAGGGGGAAGGGGAGGGGGGGGGGGGGGAGAACAGAGCCCGCAATAAGGCCCAATAGCCAGCGATCCCTGCCCCACTATCCCCTAAAGGCAAACACGGAAAGGAAACCTACCTGGATCCTGCCGCACTAACAGACGCCACGAAATGGCGGCCAGCCAGGGAGAGAAGGAGCGAGACTCGGGGCGGGCCCAACAGAAACGCGGGAGCCGCTAAAGCCCCGCCCCTTCTCGCTCCGCTTGTCACGGCGCGGGCCGCGCGAGCCGCGGTCCCGCCCACCTCTGAGGCAGAGCGAGCAGCGGGCGCCACATGAATGGCGCCCACGGAAACCGCCAAGGCGGACCAGCAGCGCACATGCCGCCCCGATCCGCCCGCAATAAAAAACCGGCGAGCGCGACCGCGGCCTACGGGCCGGCGGCGCAGCGCGCCTGCCGGCCCCGCCCACAGAGCGAGCAGGGGACCCTGGGCCAAGACAGGCGCCCTGACATGGCGCACGCCCCTACCTACAAAACGGGCCGGCGAGCCCGCCGCCCGCACAGCCCCCTAAGTGAAAAACACGGGGCTCAGAGAGCCCCCCAAGCACCAAGCACCAAAAACGGAAAACGCCAGATCACTCATCCCTGCCACTCACACACACAGACATGAATAAAAGACAAGGGCACTAAGGGCAAACTAATGGGGATATAAGGGCTGGGGCATCCCATGTCCGGATCACCAACCGGAGCACCGCTATGCCCCATAATATAGGGTCGAGCGGAGGAGCTAATCTCCTAGGCACCTAGAGTGCCATCTACCTGTGCCCGGCCTCCAGCCTGAGCTGGGAGGCTGCCATAGAATAAGGGGATAAACACAAAACAGAGCCGGGCAGAAATAGACCATTGGGGGGGGGCCGGGGTGAGACCCCGGCTACCTGCAAGCAGGAGACTTCTCTCTTCTGTCTTGTCGCCATCTTGCAGAGACCAACACTGGGGAATTGGTGAGAGGTACCAGGTATATATAGACCGGGAGGGGCTTGCTGAAGCTTTTGGAGATCTCTGCAAGTGCGCCACCTAGCGGTGAGTTACCCAAGTGTAATAATAATAAGTATCTGAAGTGGGGTGTGTGACATACTTAGAATAAGTTATATGGACAAGGAATGATTGATCATCTATATGCCCCCTGGGCATATAGGCCTTTCTATAGGCTACGGAGACCTCACATGACATGGGATCAAGGTTGCCTGGTCTTGGTGAGGCAAGATGATTATAATTGTTCATGGAAGCAATATAATTCAACTTGTTATAGAAATAGGTTCTCCGGTGTGCTGGGGTATATGGGCACCTACAGCAATAGAACACATAAAAATAAACATTTAGCTCAAATGAAAGATCAATAAAACATAGCTTTTACTTACATACTTAAAAGCCAACTCTTGCTATCTGTATGTATTTGTATGTATTTTCATCAAGGACACTCTCTGCCTCCCAGCTGATAAATCTGTTACTTTCTCCTACTGCAGGGTAAATATGTTACATTCAGATACATATGTTTCACAAGCTAAGGGCCAGCTGTATCTGAATGTAACTTGTTTACCCTGTAGCAGGAGGAAGTAACAGATCTGTCAGCTGAGAGGCACAGAAATGCCTTTCATGAAAATACATCACGATGCACAGAATGATAGTTGTCCTTTGAATGAGTCCTTGTTGGTGAAGAGTGTGAACATCTCTCTGCTCCCTTTACGGTAAAGCTACATTTTATTGAAGCTTCGTTTGAGCTGGACATTTTTGTGTTTTATCACTGTCTATATATATATATATATATATATATATATATATATATATATACCTTTCAAAAATGTCCCATCTATTAAAGTGGAAGTCCAGTCTTAACTTGAACTCTGTGGGTTCCCCCAGCTCTAGCAATAGGCCCAAGTCATTAAGAGCTTCAGTGACTTTTAGCCACTCAATCACAATGTAGCGAGAGCTCTGTTGCAGCAGAAATTGGGTGACTGCAGGGAACCCGAAAGTGATGGGTCACAGTTCTCCAGGTGGAGTTCAGCCATTATGGTAAAAAAAGTTTTGAGATTTTTTTGTTTTCTGTTGTAAATGGCAAGCATGTGCTGTTTTCTTTACAGTTAGTCATGATAATTGTGCAGAAAAAAAGTCAATTTCTTGACATTCAGGGAAGGAGCTTTACATGGTTATTTATGTTGCTTGGTTAGAAGGTACAGTAAGTGTTGTTAGCATTATGGGATTGGTTTTGCATGCAATCAAAATGTATGTCATTGTTTATTATGAAATGATACTGTTGGATTGTTCAGATAAGGCCAGCTGTGGTCTATGGGGCATTCCATTATGAATGGTAAGTGGATTTATAATGGAATGGCATGGATGGGATTTATAATCAAAAAATACACTGACCTTAACACTACACAGGTGCAGCAGCATAATGACCCGCCAACTGCAAGCACATCAATTCCTAGAGAAAAGTCCAATGAGATTAACTCAGCAATAGGCTCCAGACATGAAACACACACAAAGACACAGGTATCTAGAAAACATTAAGTTATATAAGAAAAGAAATTGTATCCCCCCTAGAATATTATTTTTATAATTGTTATTGCTATTTCATTCTATAGGCCCGCCCTCTTCTGTGGCGCTGTACAAAGTACAAGCAAAATAGTGGACATAATACATATATTCCGTTACAGGTGAGATGCACACCTGCCAAGATGACACACTGAGCAGAAGAAGAAGAAACTCTGCAAAAATAGCATATTTTTCAAAATCTGACATGGTACAAGGCAAATAGTTCTACAGGTAGATCAAAAATATAATAAAAATATATCAATATTCAGTTTTTCATAAGATGATGATATCTTATGTCAAGTTATTGTGAGTTACATGCAATCACTGCTACTTGCAATGTACTGCTATTTAAAGCAAAAATTGTAGACATATGGTATCAAAGTCTGGTCATGTTACTATTATTTAAAGAAAAATAAAATATTTCCTCTTTGTAGGTTGTAGCTATAATCCACTTCTTGCTATAAAGAGCTGTCTGGCTTCCTCTGGCCTGCATGGTAACCTGTCCACCCTGTATGATCTGCTGAGTTCTGTGAATGTTGGTCTGGACAGTCCTGATACTAAAGACGGGGAGGCTGATTCATTAATAGCGACAGGTAGCGACAGATGAGCGTCTGTAGCAGCATTTTCAGAGCGCCCGCTAGTAGTCGCTGTGCTTGGCCGTGGGTCGCTACTTTATAGTGACTCAGAGGCCGATTCATTAATAGCGGCAGGTAGCGACAGTTGAGCGACTGTAGCGGCATTTTCAGAGCGCCCGCTAGTAGTCGCTGTGCTTGGCTGTTGTTCAGTAGTTGATAGCGACTCAGTCGGTTTGCCGTAATGTTGAATATTGGGTGAGGAGTCGCTATTTGACAGGTTCCGCGCTGTATGGGAGCGCATGATAGCGACTGGCCCCTAGCGACCGGCTCCCACCATATTCATTAAAAAATCACGCTCAAAAAATTCTCGCGCTGTGAAATGCTTGTTTAAACCCCAGAGCTCTGGCGGCGATGGGTTAAAAGTAGTTTTTTAACCCCAAAACAACCATATTTTTGGAAACCAAAAAAAACAAGTTTTTTAAATAATTTAGTAATATGAATACATTAATATCAGACCAGTAATATCAATTCTGTACAATTTTTTTTTTTGTTACCTTAAAAGAATTATCTAAAATGGCAGAAGTGGTCAAAAAAAAAAAAAATTAATAACAATTAATTATTAATATTTAAAGATTGTTCAATTGAAATGCATTGGAGAGCGCCAGGTAGCGAGAGGTCATACCTGTCGCTGTTCAAGGTCGGACGCTGGAGCTGTGGGCTGAGGCTGGAATAATGATGAATGAGTGGCTATATGGCGCTATCTCAGTCGCTAAGCAGGATTGGCTTGATAAATGTGTGATTGTAGTGGGAAGCCGGCGTTCTTGTGGCGGGGCCCGTCATTACCAGCCGCTCACCAGTCGCTACATGTCGCTATCCCTTCATAAATAAGGGCCAATGTGTAGCAAGGCTGGCCCCAGATTCATATGGGCGTTTGGGCAAGAGAGTCTTAGGGGGTTATTCATGAAGGGATAGCGCCAGGTAGTGCCTCGCAGCGTCTGGTGAACGCCGGGCACTGTAAGCAAAACCACATTTATGAAAGTGAGTCTGGTGAGCAACTCTAACCGCGCCATGTAGCGTCACATGTATTAATACAGGCAGCTTAGCGTATAGTGCTGGCGCTCTAGCTTCCAGAGCGCCAGGCATTACCTTTTGCTCACTGTCGCTCTCCCATACATTTAAATGGCCGTTCATTTGCTTGTGTTTAAACAGCGTGTTTGATTTTTTTTTTTTTTTTCCCTCAAATCATTGTGTGACCTCTCCTGGCTGCAAACAAACATTTTAGAAACTTTTTAGACTTTTTATTTTTTTATGCAGAATTGTCATTACAGGTCTGGCACTAAAGTGTTAATGTCACAGTGTTAAAACAATGTCATTCCATGTATTTTCGCTTTGTTACTGGTGTATATGTGTTATAAAAGAGACTTTAATCACACAGCGTTTGGCGCTCTATGCTATAGCAACCAGATTTAGAGCGCCAACGCTCTGTGTGTTTCCTTTTTTGATAAGTATGGTGTGGAGTGTCGAGAGTCGGTCTCACTGAGCTGGCGCTATCTTTTGCTCATTGCAGCACTGTCCAAGATAATGAAGTGCCAGCCATGAAGCATAAGCGTTAAAAATCATCCATCCTTTATTGTAGTCACTTTAAAAAGCCATCACAGCATGCACTGTACTGGTGTTAGAGTGCCCAACATACATCACATTCATCAATGTGGGCCAGGTTACTAGAGCGACTGAGGCATTCTATTACAGCGGCCAATACCCGCTTACAGCGTCTACTAGCGGACACTCGGGGAGGCCGATTCATTAACAGCGGCAGGTAGAGACAGTTGAGCGACTGTGGCGGCATTTTCAGAGCGCCCGCTAGTAGTCGCTGTGCTTGGCCGTTGTTCGGTAGTTGATAGCGACTCAGTCGATTTGCCGTAATGTTGAATACTGGGTGAGGAGTCGCTATTTGACAGGTTCCGCGCTGTATGGGAGCGCATGATAGCGACTGGCCATAGCGACCGGCTCCCACCATATTCATTAACAAATCACGCTCAAAAAATTCTCGCGCTGTGAAATGCATGTTTAAACCCCAGAGCGCTGGCGGCGATGGGTTAAAAGTCGTTTTTTAACCCCCAAACAAGCATATTTTTGGAAACCAAAAAAAACACGTTTTTTAAATAATTTAGTAATATGAATACATTAATAACAGACCTGTAATATCAATTCTGTACATTTTTTTAATTTTTTTTTTACCTTAAAAAAATTATCTAAAATGGCAGAAGTGGTCACAGAATTTTTCACATTTAAAAAAAAAACATTAATAACAATTAATTATGAATATTTAAAGATTGTTCCATTGAAATGCATTGGAGAGCGCCAGGTAGTGAGAGGTCATACCTGTCGCTGTTCAAGGTCGGACGCTGGCGCTGTGGGCTGAGGCTGGAATAATGATGAATGAGTCGCTATATGGCGCTATCTCAGTCGCTAAGCAGGATTGGCTTGATAAATGTGTGATTGTGGTGGGGAGCCGGCGTTCTCGTGGCGGGGCCCGTCATTACCAGCCGCTCACCAGTCGCTACCCGTCGCTATTCCTTCATAAATAAGGGCCAATGTGTAGCAGGGCGGGCACCAGATTCATATGGGCGTTTGGGCAAGAGAGTCTTAGGGGGTTATTCATGAAGGGATAGCGCCAAGTAGTGCCTCGCAGCGTCTGGTGAACGCCGGGCACTGTAAGCAAAACCACATTTATGAAAGTGAGTCTGGTGAGCAACTCTAACCGCGCCATGTAGCGTCACATGTATTAATACAGGCAGCTTAGCGTATAGTGCTGGCGCTCTAGCTTCCAGAGCGCCAGGCATTACCTTTTTCTCACTGTCGCTCTCCCATACATTTAAAAGGCCGTTCATTTGCTTGTGTTTAAACAGCGTGTTTGATTTGATTTTTTTTTTTGCTCAAATCATTGTGTGACCTCTCCTGGCTGCAAACATTTTAGAAACTTTTTAGACTTTTAATTTTTTTATGCAGAATTGTCATTACAGGTCTGGCACTAAAGTGTTAATGTCACAGTGTTAAAACAATGTCATTCCATGTGTTTTCGCTTTGTTACTGGTGTATATGTGTTATAAAAGAGACTTTAATCACACAGCGTTTGGCGCTCTATGCTATAGCAACCAGATTTAGAGCGCCAACGCTCTGTGTGTTTCCTTTTTTGATAAGTATGGTGTGGAGTGCCGAGAGACGGTCTCACTGAGCTGGCGCTATCTTTTGCTCATTGCAGCACTGTCCAAGATAATGAAGTGCCAGCCATGAAGCATAAGCGTTAAAATCATCCATCCTTTATTGTAGTCACTTTAAAAAGCCGTCACAGCATGCACTGTACTGGTGTTAGAGTGCCCAACATACATCACATTCATCAATGTGGGCCAGGTTACTAGAGCGACTGAGGCATTCTATTACAGCGGCCAATACCCGCTTACAGCGTCTACTAGCGGACACTCGGGGAGGCCGATTCATTAACAGCGGCAGGTAGCGACAGTTGAGTGACTGTAGCGGCATTTTCAGAGCGCCCGCTAGTAGTCGCTGTGCTTGGCCGTTGCTCTGTAGTTGATAGCGACTCAGTTTGCCGTAATGTTGAATATTGGGTGAGGAGTCGCTATTTGACAGGTTCCACGCTGTATGGGAGCGCATGATAGCAACTGGCCCTAGCGACCAGCTCCCACCATATTCATTAACAAATCACGCTCAAAAAATTCTCGCGTTGTAAAATGCATGTTTAAACCCCAGAGCGCTGGCGGCGATGGGTTAAAAGTAGTTTTTTAACCCCCAAACAACCATATTTTTAGAAAAAAAAAAACATGTTTTTCCAAACATTTTGTAATATGAATACATTAATATCAGACCTGTAATATCAATTCTGTACAATTTTTTTACCTTAAAAAAATTATCTAAAATGGCAGAAGTGGTCGCAGAATTTTTCACATTTAAAAAAAAAAACATTAATAACAATTAATTATGAATATTTAAAGATTGTTCCATTGAAATGCATTGGAGAGCGCCAGGTAGCGAGAGGTCCTACCTGTCGCTGTTCAAGGTCGGACGCTGGCGCTGTGGGCTGAGGCTGGAATAATGATTAATCAGTAGCTATATGGCGCTATCTCAGTCGCTAAGCAGGATCAGCTTGATAAATGTGTGATTGTGGTGGGGAGCCGGCGTTCTCGTGGCGGGGCCCGTCATTACCGGCCGCTCATCAGTCGCTACCTGTCGCTATCCCTTGTTAAATAAGGGCTTAAGTGCTGCTATACAGACGCTGATCTACCGATACCTGGCGTTAGTAATGAATCAGCCTCTTAGTGAGCCCCCTTCAGGTGTGTCATGTCACATGCCACATCACATCTTTCGGCTGCTCTGCCACTGATCGCGCTCACATCATCGCTGCCTACTTCATTGCCGCCAATCGCCCTCCAGTCCTCATTGCCTTCTCTGCTGCCATTAAAGAGTCTACCACTGCTGTCAATCATACTTTGGTTAGTGACTCCTTCTCCATTACTGCTGACTGGTCTACAGTTGCCACCAATCCCTCTCCAGACCTCGTTGCCTTCTCTGCTGCCATTGAAGACTCTACAATTGCTGTCAATCATCCTACATCCATACTGCTGAGAGGTCTACAGTTGAGGTAGAGAGAGATGCACACCTTTAGATAGGGCAATGTGTTCAGTCTGGGCTTGTTGAAACAGGAGTGGGGGGCAATACTTGGGTGAAGAGGGCAGTAAAACACTACTGTATAGAGAGCCAGAACCTGTGGTATAAGGTAAGATTTCATTTCCTGCTGTCTACACTAAAGTTTTACTACTCACTCTGCAAGGTTAAACATATTTGATTATTTATTAATTAGAGTTAAAATTAAGTAAAAAATTATGTTTGCCTTAATGGGGAGGGGCATACCAATTAGTATTGGCCTGTACTTACTAATCCCAAGTTCCCTTATGGGGGCCTAGCCTCACATGACTTCTGCCAGCCAATCGGATTCCTCGGATGAACTGTGTGCCTCTACCCTGCGAAACCAATGGACCACTGGCCAAGAGAATCATGAGGGGTTGGGTCCCAGCAACTGGAATGAAGATGTCCAGGAAGAGGTAAGTATGAGTTCTGTTGTATCAGGCTTGCCCCTGATAAAGACATTATTGACTATTGGATCACTTTAAGGCTACAGGGAGTCTTTCTGTGTGTAGGTCAATACTTTGATACACTCTGTAAAGTGCCAGAAAAATACACAAAGTAACTAAACACTGCAGTACACGAGTATGTGTTCATTTTCCATAGCTAACGTTTATCTATGTCAATACAGTAGATTATTGTGTACAACACATCAGTTGCCATAGAAACAAAGGGCCTTATTTATCACGGGCTAGCGCCAGGTAGTGTCTGACGAGCGCCAGGTACCGCCAGCTATCGGCGGCTACCGACTCAAGTACGCCCGGCGGCGGTCACAATGACGCATTTATCAAGCTAAATGAGGCTAGCGCCGGCGAGAGCGACGGCTAGCGCGGGATTCATCATGAAGCCGCCTGGACCGAACAGCGCCGCTGCAAATTCCTTCACAGCGCCAGGTATGACCTGTCGTTCCCTGGCGATGTCCAATGCATTTCAATGGAGCAATCTTTAATTAATCATAATTAATTGGTATTATTTTTTTATTTTTTTTTTTTAATGTCAAAAATTCTGAGACCACTTCTGCAATGTTAGGTATTTTTTTAAAGTAAAAAAATAAAAAAAAAAAAATTTGTGCAGAATTGATCTTACAGGTCTGAGATTAATGTATTCATATTACAAAATGATTCAAAAAACATGTATAATGTTACAATAAAAAAATATGGTTGTTTAGGGGTTAAAAACTAGTTAACATCCATCGCCGCCAGCGCTCTGGGGTTTAAACAAGGAATGGACAGCGCCAGCAAATTCGGAGCGTGATTTGTTAATGAATATGAAGCAAGCCGTTCGCTCTGGCCATTCGTTGTCAGGCGCTCACATACAACGCTGAACCTGTGAAACAGCGACCCCTAAGCCCGTATTCAACATTACCGCACACCGACTGAGTCGCTGTCATCAAGCAAACGCCGGCCAAGCACAGCGAATACTGGCTGGCGCTGTAAAAATCACGCTACAGTCGCTCATCTGTCGCTACCTGGCGCTATTAATGAATCGGCCTCCCCGTCTATGCTTTTAGGATATTTAACATTTCGAAGTAACAAAACAAGAGAACTACATAATAACAATATAAGGCAATATTAGAAAGGGAAACATTCCCATTCATATGTCTCAGATCAACATAAACATTTGAAATATATAATAGGTTCCATTTCAAAGGCATTTGAGTTTTATTTCCTTTGATGTCACCTCCGGTATTTCAGCAATGTTCTTGAAAACTTCAGAGTTTTTGATGAATAACCTTTGCACCTGTGATATTCCTTATCGGTATCATGAGCGCGAGATAATACTGGGACATAACAGGATGGTGCCACGCATCTAATAAAGCTGAAGGAGGGCAGAATTTGTAATCAGCACAGCAGAAGTCGCTGTGCTACTGTATGTGTTCTTATATTAAATAAAAAGATCTTCAGGATAACGGTCACAACATGTGTTAACGCTTCCCTGCCTCCCCCAGTCATGTGAAATGTTTTAAGTTCTTCCTATGTATGAATACAGAGCAAAGGGCCGCACCAACAACAATTAATCAAAGAAGTGTGCAGGCTTAAGTACCTGAATCCAACATATATACAACAAGGAGGCGTCCACACAGCCCCCAACCCCAAGACACAATCTGCACCACTCCAAAAGTGTCCTTGTTGTATATATGTTCTTCCTATGTATAGTTAAACAGCATATATGAAAGGAAAATAGGTTTAGTACATATACACTATTTAAAAAAAAATATATATATATGTATATATAGTGTTAAAAACATTTTCAAACTACAATAGTAATGGATAAAACAAAATTTGCTGTGACTGGTCGTGACTGCCTGCTGCGGTCACATGTCCACCAGATACTCAGGAAAGACCTGCGGACCACGTGACTGCGGCAGCCAGATACAAGCCTACATTTTGGCAGGGGAGCAAGGTACATTTTTGTATTTTACCAGGAGTTACAATGTGGGGGGGATACAACAATTGGGATGCCTCCCTGAGCAGGTTACAGCACCCATTTTATTAATGATTATTATTTTTTTTCCATTTACTTTCACATTTAGGCCCTTATTTATGAAGGAATAGCGACAGGTAGCGACTGGTGAGCAGCCGGTAATGACGGGCCCCGCCACGAGAACGCCGGCTCCCCACCACAATCACACATTTATCAAGCCGATCCTGCTTAGCGACTGAGATAGCGCCATATAGCGACTCATTCATCATTATTCCAGCCTCAGCCCACAGCGCCAGCGTCCGACCTTGAACAGCGACAGGTATGACCTCTGGCTACCTGGCGCGCTCCAATGCATTTCAATGGAACAATCTTTAAATATTCATAATTAATTGTTATTAATGTTTTTTTTTTTTCTTTTAATGTGAAAAATTCTGTGACCACTTCTGCCATTTTAGATATTTTTTTTAAGGGAAAAAAAATAAAAAAAAAGAATTGTACAGAATTGATATTACAGGTCTGATATTAATGTATTCATATTAATAAATTATTTAAATGTATTTATTTTTTTTTGGTTTCCAAAAATATGGTGGTTTGGGGGTTAAAAACTACTTTTAACACATCGCCTCCAGCGCTCTGGGGTTTAAACATGCATTTCACAGCGCTTGAATTTTTTGAGCGTGATTTTTTGATGAATATGGTGGAAGCCGGTCGCTCTGACCAGTCGCTATAATGCGCACCCATACATCGCGGAACCTGTCAAATAGCGACTTGTAACCCCGTATTGAACATTTAGCCACACCGACTGAGTCCCTGTCAACAACCGAACAACAGCCAAGCACAGCGACTACTAGCGGGCGCTGTGAAAATACCGCTACAGTCGCTCAACTGTCGCTACATGTCGCTATTAATAAATCAGCCTCCCAGTCAGCTGTATGAGCCGGCCGCATACCCGCTAATCTTCAGCTCGAGGACATACCTGTGCCAGCCATTCGCAAATACCTGGTGCAGATATGCACCTAGCTAAAGGTATGGCAGAGCTGTGGCCTGCATATACGCCACTCGTACATGGGCAGGTTAGTAAGTGTAGCGATTCCATGGGGTTTCACACAGCAGGATGCTCCAGGGAGTGGGAATCGCCCAGAGCTGGAGTCTTTTAGACTCCAGGGCAGGCAAAGAGGGCAGATGTTCTTCTTTAACAGAGGCAAGTGCAAAAATACAGAGACACAAATATAAAAGTTGCCCTGTATAAAACAGAAGGCTATTATAAGTCATATTAGTGGCTGAATTAAAATAATGGGTAAGGGCACCGTATGATGTGCCACAAGGATCCTCTGCTTCTATGGAATTGTTGTCTGTTTTGCTTTCAAATGTAAAAGACTTCCTGTGTTGTTCATCAGAAGCAGATAAAAGATATCAAGGACAGCTTGGAAGTGCACAAAAAAAATAATACAAAAACATCTGTAATTTATTAACAGAGGCCCATGTTCTGCTTTATGTTTGCAGCGTGGGAATGCATCTTTATTTTCTATCTAAGGGGCTTTGGCGGCACAAATGAAGCTGTTTGATTCTGAGACTTTGGCAGTTGCAGACCTTGTTTAGAGCTGTTTTTGTAGACTCAGACATGAAGCATTTTTATCAAATAACAAGCATACTACGAAATGGCAGCAATACAATAATCAGGGCTTCTTCCAGATTTCTGTTCTACCAGCCCCAATACAAAGGCCCTTATTTAACAAGGGATAGCGCCAGGTAGCGAATGTTGAGCGAACGGTAATGACGCTCACCGCCACGAGAACGCCGGCTCCCCTCCGCAATCACACATTTATCAAGCCGATCCTGCTTAGCGACTGACAGAGCGCCAGATAGCGAATTATTCATCATTATTCCAGCCTCACCCCACAGCGCCAGGTATGACCTCTCGCTACCTGGCGCTCTCCAATGCATTTCAATGGAGCAATCTTTAAATATTCATAATTAATTGCTATTAATTTTTTTTTTTTTTTTTTTTTTTTAAATGTCAAAAATTCTGTGACCATTTTTTTTTTTTAAAGTAAAAAAAAAAAAAAAAAAATTGTGCAGATTTGATATTACAGGTCTGATATTAATGTATTCATATTACAAAATGTTTGGAAAAACATGTTTTTGTTTTTTCTAAAAATATGGTTGTTTGGGGGTTAAAAAACTACTTTTAACCCATCGCCGCCAGCGCTCTGGGGTTTAAACAAGCATTTCACAGCGCGAGAATTTTTGGAGCGTGATTTGTTAATGAATATGGTGGGAGCCGTTCGCTATGGCCGTTCGCTGTCATGCGCTCCCATACAGCGCGGAACCTGTCAAACAGCGACTCCTAACCCCGTATTCAACATTACCGCACACCGACTGAGTCGCTGTCAACAGCCGAACAACGCCCAAGCACAGCGAATACTAGCGGGCGCTGTGAAAATAACGCTACTGTCGCTCATCTGTCGCTACCTGGCGCTATTAATGAATCAGCCTGAAAGGATGTAGGTGCTGACGCTGAAGTTGGCTTTGGGGAAACCCTAAGCTAAATAAAATGATTATTATTAATATTATTATTGTTTATTTATATAGCGCCATCATCTTCCGTAGCGCTTTACAAAGTAGTAATTACAGACAGAGTAGAAACATACGGTACATATACTATTTAAAATGGCACCTTTCATGGTTGCAAGCTTTTAATAGAGAGGCAGAAGTAAAAGAGAGTATCAGAGAAAGTAGGGTGGATCAAGAATAATAGGAAATGATAACTGCAGGCTTTATGGATGAGGGTATAAAACGCTAATAGAAACACACTGGTGATAAGAGGGGGGACATATCACAAAACGAACATTGTGCAAATTGATTTTAAGGAAGAAGTGGACACATCAGGACTTTTTGTAGCCCCCCACGTGTCAGATCTACAAGAAAAGACAGGAACCTGTGTTGTAAGGGGGCAGCCATGACAGGATGCTTTAACCCCCCCCCCCCACCCGCCATGACATGCTCTGGGATGCTTTGCAGTGGCTGTGTAAGGGAAGGGGGGCACTGACGTGTCCAGAGTGCGTTTCAAGCTTGAACTCCACCTCTGATATTCAGTCGTCCCCGACACGCGGGTGACCCTGTTCCAATCCATACAGTAACTGCCAACAAAATATAGCAAGTTACCTTACCAGCACCCAGGTATATAAAGAGTAATTGTATAATACTTAAACCGGACCTTCACCGTGATTTACTCAAAAGCCCAAACCCTTAAAAAATGATTCCCCAGCATCTAAAACGAATATATTTTACGTTTTTAGTCACTTACTTATTATTCTTTCCCCCACTGGGCTGCAACTTTGTTCAGGAATTTAGGATACGGGCGCCGCCATTTTGACTCAGAAGCATCACACTTACTGAAGAGAGGAGGGTGGGATAAAGTACAGGGGGTGGGTTATAGCTGTGCTTTGCTCAGACAGAGCAGGGCTGGGGTCAGGAAAAGGTCAGCAATCCCAGAAGGCAGAGTGACACAGTCAGAAGACACTTCCTGTTTGCAGGCTGCCTGATGCTTAATGAGCCGCCATCTTGGATGTTTAAAGGCTCATAACATGCAGTAGATGCAGATAGGAAGATTTTAAATGTGAGCAATCTGTATGTACAGGGTGGGGGAAACATATAAGATAGACTCTTATTCAGGGTGAAGGTCCGCTTTAAAGTGGACCAATACCCACATTTTTAACTAGCATCCCCTGAATTGCTCCCCCAATGGAGAACACCTTTTGCCAATTTTCACTGCTCCAGCTTCACTCTAATCCTAGATAATTACAGTAATTAAAGTGGACCAATGTCAATGGCCGGCGCGGTCCCTGTTAGAGGGAAGTGCGAAATGCGGCCTCCAGCATCGCTAAGATGCGCATAGCTCAGCGGCTCCGAGCGCGCTGATTGGACGAGCAGCCGCGCATGCGCCGTAGGACCGCGGTGAGGTGAGTTGATCCAGGCGATCTGAGGGGTTTCACATAGCGCCGATCGTGGTGCCCCGAGGAAGTGGACCAAAACCCAGGACAGTCAAAATCCTGGGTTTTGGTCCACTTCAAACAACAATAAAAATGATGTAATTGCTACACCTAGGCAATGACTGATCGCCTGCCATCTCACCCCAAGGAGGACAAAAGCATCAGTATTCCCGGATAATTCAAAAAGCAAAAACACCCATTTTTAGTTCTACAACCTAAGAAGGGATTATTGTCAGGGGCTTTGGCCAAATGTATTTCACAGGTTCAGTGGGTCTTGGTCCGATTTAAAGAGAAGGTCCAAGCATTTTGTAATTTACTCCCCTCACCTCTCTCACCCCATGTGCTAATCCCAATTTTGGCAATAATATAAAAACTTTCACCAGGGGCAGGTATTCTTCATAGAAGCTGAAGCTGGGACATTGAGTGTCTGCATTGGTCTGTCACTCAGTTCCTACTGTCACTCAAGCCCGCAGCTGACATGCAGAGCCATACACCCTGCCAGGATCAGGGGTGGGGGGGGGGGGCATTTGGTGATCAGGTGACTTGTTTTAATATTTGAATGCCCAAACCTGGCTTAGAACTTCAGGATGGAGGGGTGGGTGGGGAAGGCTAGGAGATAGCTTGGACTACCTCTTTAGGGGACAATGGAATAGATGTATACATTACATCTATAAATACAGAATATTAATAGATGACTTTGTACTTACATTTAACTCTAATCCAATATTAAAATCATAAAAAGAATGAATGCCGCTGAGACACCATCAATCTGCATCATGTCATGTAGAACCAGCAATAATGTGTCACCTTGAAGCAGCAACCAGAAACATTCTAAATATATAATACAATTAAGTTCCAGTGTGGCCGAGAAGAAAAAACTTATTACATTCATCTCATTTTTATGACCAGGCTTTGAAAGCTCCCCAAGTCAGCCGTGGACCTGAATACCAATGTTATTGCTTACAGCCACTTTAATTCTGCACTGGCCGAGGTGGCATTTATGCTGCACAGATAACAGCGATACGTGTGGTAATGTTACATGTTACATGTGAAGGATTCTGCAGAAGTTATGCACTAAAGCAGGGGTGTCAAATGCAAATTCACAGTGGGCCAAAACTAAAAACAAAGTTGTCGGCCAACCTTTATAGCGGGATTACTTTATTAAAGCGGCACACTGTGTTGATCCACTTTAAAGGAGCAGTATCGCGAAATTTGCATTAAAAAAGATAAATAATTAAATAGCCACACAATAGCTTCTAACATGTGTATAAATAATGTGGCGATAGAAAAAGGAAAAAATACCTGCCTTTCTTTTAAATTGTATAATGACAATGGCTCAGTCCATTTGCTGAATAGGGGGATCTGCTGGGTTGTATTTAGTGAGATGCTTCATTTAGCCCACTGGTCTCCTAGCAACACTTTACCTCAGAGGCTGACACTGTAATCAGTTTTGTTATGAGACCAGGTGACTCAAATGTGTAAAATCTATACAAAATAAACTAAACTGACTGAAAATGACTGAAATTCTTCTTTGAATAACTGTGCAGGAAAATCTAAAGGTATTAAAGTGGAACAAAACCCTGAGTGGCCGACCCTGAAGTCTATAAGACCCGTCCATTGACCTTTCCCCTTGGGTATCCTAAATCGGGATGCCCCACTGTGTGAATTGACCCCTGGATAACCCCCATTTTTCTGGCGCGCTCACGCAGATAGTCATTTAGACAGGCAGAGCGGCCAGGAAGGTTACTGCTCAGGCTCCCCATCTGCGTGCAAACAGAGCTGATTGGATGAGAGCCCGCGCATGCGCTGTGGGACAGGGAAAGGTACGTTTTCACAGGCGACCTTGGGGATTTCACATATCAGGGCATCCCAAGTGGGGATGCCCCTAGGGGCACAAAACAAAACTCCAGATAGTGAAAATCCTAGGTTGAGAAAAGAGAGAGAAAATGGTAAACTGAAAGATTCTGCAGCAGAGCCAGGAAAACTGTCAAAATCAGCTAAATGACTTCTAGAGCTTTTCTCTCTGTTTTAGATATATGAGTTCTGGACAGGCAATGTTGCAATGTTGTTATCTTATGCTGGACAGCTGCCAGCACTGAACAGCTGATACTTTGTTTCATTGTTTCCCCCTCTCCTCGGCGTGGAACAGGCCAGAGTGCCGGCCCGACACTCAGCAGACATAAACATGAGCTATTAGTCTCCAGCTGCTAAACACACACATCATTATTTTCTACATTTGTAATTCTTACTCCAACACTTACCTACATTCAAAGTACCATTTAAATATGTCACCAAAAAAAATTTGCATTACTGCTCCTTTAAGTACATCTCTGCATCTAAACTGCTCTTCTACTGGCCCCAGTGAGTTTCTCCTCAGAACTTATAAACTGAACCTCCCCCCCAGTTGGACCTCTGTACCTGAACACCATTCAGGCTGCTCCCAGTGAGTTTCTCCTCAGAACTTATAAACAGAACCTCCACCCCAGTTGGACCTCTGTACCTGAACACCATTCAGGCTGCTCCCAGTGAGTTTCTCCTCAGAACTTATAAACAGAAACTCCCCCCCAGTTGGACCTCTGTACCTGAACACAATTCAGGCTGCCTCCAGTGAGTTTCTCCTCAGAACTTATAAACCGAACCTCCCCCCTAGTTGGACCTCTGTACCTGAACACCATTTAGGCTGCTCCCAGTGAGTCTCTCCTCAGAACTTATAAACAGAGCCTCCACCCCAGTTGGACCTCTGCACCTGAACACCATTCAGGCTGCCCCTAGTGAGTTTCTCCTCAGAACTCATAAACAGAACCTCCCCCCCAGTTGGACCTCTGCACCTGAACACCATTCAGGCTGCCCCTAGTGAGTTTCCCCTCAGAACTTATAAATGGAACCTCCCCCCCCCAGTTTGACCTCTGTACCTGAACAACATTCAGGCTGCCCCCAGTGAGTTTCTCCTCAGAACTTATAAACCAACCCCCCCCCCCCCCCAGTTGGACCTCTGTACCTGAACACCATTCAGGCTGCTCCCAGTGAGTTTCTCCTCAGAACTTATAAACAGAACCTCCACCCCAGTTGGACCTATGCACCTGAACACCATTCAGGCTGCTCCCAGTGAGTTTCTCCTCAGAACGTATAAACGGAACCTCCCCCCCAGTTGAACCTCTGTACCTGAACACCATTCAGGCTGCTCCCAGTGAGTTTCTCCTCAGAACTTATAAACAGAACCTCCCCCCAGTTGGACCTCTGTACCTGAACACCATTCAGGCTGCTCCCAGTGAGTTTCTCCTCAGAACTTATAAACAGAACCTCCCCCCAGTTGGATCTCTGCACCTGAAAACCATTCAGGCTGCTCCCAGTGAGTTTCTCCTCAGAACTTATAAATGGAACCTCCCCCCCCCCCCCCCCCCAGTTGGACCTCTGTACCTGAACAACATTCAGGCTGCCCCCAGTGAGTTTCTCCTCAGAACTTATAAACCAAACCTCCCCCCCCCCCAGTTGGACCTCTGCACCTGAACACCATTCAGGCTGCCCCTAGTGAGTTTCTCCTCAGAACTTATAAACAGAACCTCCCTCCCAGTTGGACCTCTGCACCTGAACACCATTCAGACTGCCCCCAGTGAGTTTCTCCTCAGAACTTATAATTGGAACCTCCCCCACAGTTGGACCTCTGCACCTGAACACCATTCAGGCTGCCCCTAGTGAGTTTCTCCTCAGAACTTATAAACAGAACCGCCCCTCCATTTGGACCTCTGCACCTGAACACCATTCAGGCTGCTCCCAGTGAGTTTCTCCTCAGAACTTATAAATTGAACCTCCCCCCAGTTGGACCTCTGCACCTGAACACCATTCAGGCTGCTCCCAGTGAGTTTCTCCTCAGAACTTATAAAACGAACCTCCCCCCTAGTTGGACCTCTGCACCTGAACACCATTCAGGCTGCTCCCAGTGAGTTTCTCCTCAGAACTTATAAAACGAACCTCCCCCCTAGTTGGACCTCTGCACCTGAACACCATTCAGGCTGCCCCTAGTGAGTTTCTCCTCAGAACTTATAAATGGAACCTCCCCCCCAGTTGGACCTCTGTACCTTAACAACATTCAGGCTGCCCCCAGTGAGTTTCTCCTCAGAACTTATAAACCAAACCTCCCCCCCCCAGTTGGACCTCTGCACCTGAACACCATTCAGGCTGCCCCTAGTGAGTTTCTCCTCAGAACTTATAAACAGAACCTCCCTCCCAGTTGGACCTCTGCACCTAAACACCATTCAGACTGCCCCCAGTGAGTTTCTCCTCAGAACTTATAAACAGAACCGCCCCTCCATTTGGACCTCTGCACCTGAACACCATTCAGGCTGCTCCCAGTGAGTTTCTCCTCAGAACTTATAAATAGAACCTCCTCACAGTTGGACCTCTGCACCTGAACACCATTCAGGCTGCTCCCAGTGAGTTTCTCCTCAGAACTTATAAAACGAACCTCCCCCCTAGTTGGACCTCTGCACCTGAACACCATTCAGGCTGCTCCCAGTGAGTTTCTCCTCAGAACTTATATTTGAACCCCCCCCCCCCAAGTTGGACCTCTGCACCTGAACACCATTCAGGCTGCCCCTAGTGAGTTTCTCCTCAGAACTTATAAATGGAACCTCCCCCCCAGTTGGACCTCTGTACCTGAACAACATTCAGGCTGCCCCCAGTGAGTTTCTCCTCAGAACTTATAAACCGAACCTCCCCCCCAGTTGGACCTCTGTACCTGAACACCATTCAGGCTGCTCCCAGTGAGTTTCTCCTCAGAACTTATAAACAGAACCTCCACCCCAGTTGGACCTCTGCACCTGAACACCATTCAGGCTGCCCCTAGTGAGTTTCTCCTCAGAACTTATAAACAGAACCCCCCCTCAGCTGGACCTCTGCACCTGAACACCATTCAGGCTGCCCCCCAGTGAGTTTCTCCTCAGAACCTGTAATTGGACCCCCCCCCCCCAGTTGGACCTCTGCACCTGAACACCATTCAGGCTGCCTCTAGTGAGTTTCTCCTCAGAGCTTATAAACAGAACGCCCCCCCCCCCCCAGTTGGACCTCTCTACCTGAACAACATTCAGGCTGCCCCCAGTGAGTTTCTTCTCAGAACTTATAAACCGAACCTCCCCCCCAGTTGGACCTCTGCACCTGAACACCAATCAGGCTGCTCCCAGTGAGTTTCTCCTCAGAACTTATAATTGGAACCTCTCCCCCAGTTGGACCTCTGAACCTGAACACCATTCAGGCTGCCCCTAGTGAGTTTCTCCTCAGAACTTATAAACAGAACCTCCACCCCAGTTGGACCTCTGCACCTGAACACCATTCAGGCTGCCCCTAGTGAGTTTCCCCTCAGAACTTATAAACAGAACCCCCCCCCCCCCCAGTTGGACCTCTGCACCTGAACACCATTCAGGCTGCCCCCAGTGAGTTTCTCCTCAGAAATTATAACTGGAACCTCCCCCCCAGTTGGACCTCTGCCCCTGAACACCATTCAGGCTGCGCCTAGTGAGTATATCCTCAGAACTTATAAACAGAACCTCCCCCCAGTTGGACCTCTGCACCTGAACACCATTCAGGCTGCTCCCAGTGAGTTTCTCCTCAGAACTTATAATTGGAACCTCTCCCCCAGTTGGACCTCTGCACCTGAACACCATTCAGGCTGCCCCTAGTGAGTTTCTCCTCAGAACTTATAAATGGAACCTCCCCCCCAGTTGGACCTCTGTACCTGAAGAACATTCAGGCTGCTCCCAGTGAGTTTCTCCTCAGAACTTATAAACAGAACTTCCACCCCAGTTGGACCTCGGCACCTGAACACCATTCAGGCTGCCCCTAGTGAGTTTCCCCTCAGAACTTATGAACAGAACCCCCCCCCCCCCAGTTGGACCTCTGCACCTGAACACCATTCAGGCTGCCCCCAGTGAGTTTCTCCTCAGAAATTATAACTGGAACCTCCCCCCCATTTGGACCTCTGCACCTGAACACCATTCAGGCTGCCCCTAATGAGTATCTCCTCAGAACTTATAAACAGAACCTCCCCCAGGTTGGACCTCTGTACTTGAACACCATTCAGGCTGCTCCCAGTGAGTTTCTCCTCAGAACTTATAAACAGAACCTCCCCCCAGTTGGACCTCTGTACCTGAACACCATTCAGGCTCCTCCCAGTGAGTTTCTCCTCAGAACTTATAAACAGAACCTCCCCCCAGTTGGACCTCTGCACCTGAACACCATTCAGGCTGCTCCCAGTGAGTTTCTCCTCAGAACTTATAATTGGAACCTCTCCCCCAGTTGGACCTCTGCACCTGAACACCATTCAGGCTGCCCCTAGTGAGTTTCTCCTCAGAACTTGTAAATGGAACCTACCCCCCAGTTGGACCTCTGTAACTGAACAACATTCAGGCGGCCCCCAGTGAGTTTCTCCTCAGAACTTATAAACAGAACCTCCCCCCCCCAGTTGGACCTCTGCACCTGAACACCATTCAGGCTGCCCCCCGTGAGTTTCTCCTCAGAACTTATACACAGAACCTCCCCCCAGTTGGACCTCTATACCTAAACACCATTCAGGCTGCCCCCAGTGAGTTTCTTCTCAGAACTTATAAACAGAACCGCCCCCCCCCCCCAGTTGGACCTCTGTACATGAACGCCATTCAGGCTGCCCCCAGTGAGTTTCTCTTCAAAAATTATAACTGGAACCTCCCCCCCAGTTGGACCTCTGTACCTGAACACAATTCAGGCTGCCTCCAGAGAGTTTCTCCTCAGAACTTATAAACGGAACCTCCCCCCCTCCCCCCCCCCAGTTGGACCTCTGCACCTGAACACCATTCAGGCTGCTCCCAGTGAGTTTCTCCTCAGAACTTATAAACCGAACCTCCCCCCCAGTTGGAACTCTGTACCTGAACAACATTTAGGCTGCTCCCAGTGAGTTTCTCCTCAGAACTTATAATTGGAACCTCCCCCCCAGTTGGACCTCTGCACCAGAACAACATTCAGGCTGCTCCCAGTGAGTTTCTCCTCAGAACTTATAAACGGAACTTCCCCCCCAGTTGGACCTCTGTACCTGAACACCATTCAGGCTGCTCCCAGTGAGTTTCTCCTCAGAACTTATAAACAGAACCTCCCCCCTAGTTGGATCTCTGTACCTGAACACCATTCAGGCTGCCCCTAGTGAGTTTCTCTTTAGAACTTATAAACAGAACCTCCCCCCCAGTTGGACCTCTGCACCTGAACACCATTCAGGCTGCCCCCAGTGAGTTTCTCCTCAGAACTTAAAATTCAACCTCCCCCCCAGTTGGACCTCTGCACCTGAACACCATTCAGGCTGCCCCAGTGAGTTTCTCCTCAGAACTTATAATTGGAACCTCCCCCCCCAGTTGGACCTCTGTACCTGAACACAATTCAGGCTGCCCCCAGTGGGTTTCTCCTCAGAACTTATAAACCGAACCTCCCCCCCAGTTGGACCTCTGTACCTGAATACCATTCAGGCTGCTCACAGTGAGTTTCTCCTCAGAACTTATAAACGGAACTTACCCCCCGGTTGAACCTCTGTACCTGAACACCATTCAGGCAGCTCCCAGTGAGTTTCTCCTCAGAACTTATAAACCGAACCTCCCCCCCCCCCAGTTGGACCTCTGTACCTGAACACTATTCAGGCTGCCCCCAGTGAGTTTCTCCTCAGAACTTATAAACCGAACCTCCCCCCCAGTTGGACCTCTGTACCTGAACACCATTCAGGCTGCTCCCAGTGAGTTTCTCCTCAGAACTTATAATTGGAACCTCCCCCCAAGTTGGACCGCTGCACCTGAACAACATTCAGGCTGCTCCCAGTGAGTTTCTTCTCAGAACTTATAAACCGAACCTCCCCCCCCAGTTGGACCTCTGTACCTGAACACCATTCAGGCTGCTCCCAGTGAGTTTCTCCTCAGAACTTATAAACAGAACCTCCCCCCTAGTTGGACCTCTGTACCTGAACACCATTCAGGCTGCCCCTAGTGAGTTTCTCTTTAGAACTTATAAACAGAACCTCCCCCCCAGTTGGACCTCTGCACCTGAACACCATTCAGGCTGCCCCCAGTGAGTTTCTCCTCAGAACTTAAAATTGGAACCTCCCCCCAGCTGGACCTCTGCACCTGAACACCATTCAGGCTGCCCCCAGTGAGTTTCTCCTCAGAACTTAAAATTGGAACCTCCCCCCAGCTGGACCTCTGCACCTGAACACCATTCAGGCTGCCCCCAGTGAGTTTCTCCTCAGAACTTAAAATTGGAACCTCCCCCCAGCTGGACCTCTGCACCTGAACACCATTCAGGCTGCCCCAGTGAGTTTCTCCTCAGAACTTATAATTGGAACCTCCCCCCCAGTTGGACCTCTGTACCTGAACACCATTCAGGCTGCCCCCAGTGAGTTTCTCCTCAGAACATATAAACCGAACCTCCCCCCCAGCTGGACCTCTGTACCTGAACACCATTCAGGCTGCTCACAGTGAGTTTCTCCTCAGAACCTATAAACAGAACTTACCCCCCTGTTGAACCTCTGTACCTTAACACCATTCAGGCAGCTCCCAGTGAGTTTCTCCTCAGAACTTATAAACAGAACCCCCCCCCCCCCCCCAGTTTGACCTCTGTACCTGAACACCATTCAGGCTGCCCCCAGTGAGTTTCTCCTCAGAACGTATAAACCGAACCTCCCCCCTAGTTGGACCTCTGCACCTGAACACCATTCAGGCTCCCCCCAGTGAGTTTCTCCTTAGAACTTATAAATGGAACCTCCCCCACAGTTGGACCTCTGTACCTGAACACCATTCAGGCTGCTCCCAGTGAGTTTCTCCTCAGAACTTATAAACCGAACATCCTCCCCCAAGTTGGACCTCCGTACCTGAACACCATTCAGGCTGCTCCCAGTGAGTTTCTCCTCAGAACTTATAACTGGAACCTCTCCCCCAGTTGGACCTCTGCACCTGAACACCATTCAGGCTGCCCCTAGTGAGTTTCTCCTCAGAACTTATAAATGGAACCTCCCCCCCAGTTGGACCTCTGCACCTGAACACCATTCAGGCAGCCACCGAGTGAGTTTCTCCTCAAAACTTATAAACAGAACCTCCCCCCAGTTGGACCTCTGTACCTGAACACCATTCAGGCTTCCCCCAGTGAGTTTCTCCTCAGAACTTATAAACAGATCCTCCACCCCAGTTGGACCTCTGCACCTGAACACCATTCAGGCTGCTCCCAGTGAGTTTCTCCTCAGAACTTAGAAACGGACCCCCCCCCCCAGTTGGACCTCTGTACCTAACCACCATTCAGGCTGCCCCCAGTGAGTTTCTCCTCAGAACTTATAAACAGAACCTCCACCCCAGTTGGACCTCTGCACCTGAACACCATTCAGGCTGCTCCCAGTGAGTTTCTCCTCAGAACTTATAAACGGAACCCCCCCCCCCCCCCAGTTGGACCTCTGCACCTGAACACCATTCAGGCGGCCACCGAGTGAGTTTCTACTCAAAACTTATAAACAGAACCTCCACCCCAGTTGGACCTCTGTACCTGAACACCATTCAGGCTGCCCCTAGTGAGTTTCTCCTCAGAAATTATAAACAGAACCTCTACCCCAGTTGGACCTCTGCACCTGAACACCAGGCTGCCCCCAGTGAGTTTCTCCTCAGAACCTCCACCCCAGTTGGACCTCTGCACCTGAACACCATTTAGACTGCCCCTAGTGAGTTTCTCCTCAGGACCTTATAAACAGAACATCCCCCCAGTTGGACCTCTGTACCTGAACACCATTCAGGCTGCGAGTTTCTCCTCAAAACTTATAATTGGACCCCCCCCCCCAGTTGGACTTCTGTACCTGAACACCATTCAGGCTGCCCCCAGTGAGTTTCTCCTCAGAACTTATAAACAGAACCTCCCCCCAGTTGGACCTCTGTACCTGAACACCATTCAGGCTGCTCCGAGTGAGTTTCTCCTCAGAACTTATAAACGGAACCTAAACCCCAGTTGGACCTCTGTACCTGAACACCATTCAGGCTGCTCCCAGTGAGTTTCTCCTCAGAACTTATAAACGGAACTTCCACCCCAGTTGGACCTTTGTACCTGAACACCATTCAGGCTGCCCCCTGTGAGTTTCGCCTCAGAACATATAAATAGAACCTCCCCCCAGTTGGACCTCTGTACCTAACCACCATTCAGGCTGCCCCCAGTGAGTTTCTCCTCAGAACTTATAAACAGAACCTCCCCCTAGTTGGACCTCTGTACCTGAACACCATTCAGGCTGCCCCCAGTGAGTTTCTCCTCAGAACTTATAAACAGAACCGCCCCCCCCCAGTTGGACCTCTTCACCTGAACACCATTCAGGCTGCTCCCAGTGAGTTTCTCCTCAGAACTTATAAATGGAACCTCCCCCCCAGTTTGTCCTCTGTACCTGAACACCATTCAGGCTGCCCCCAGTAAATTTCTCCTCAGAACTTATAAACAGAACCTCCACCCCAGTTGGATCTCTGTATTTGAACACCATTCAGGCTTCTCCCTGTGAGTTTCTCCTCAGAACTTATAATTGGAAACGCCCCCCCCAGTTTGACCTCTGTACCTGAACACCATTCAGGCTGCCCCAGTGAGTTTCTCCTCAGAACTTATAAACAGAACCTCACCCCAGTTGGACTTCTGTACCTAAACACCATTCAGGCTGCCCCCAGTGAGTTTCTCCTCAGAACTTATAAACAGAACCTCCTCCAGTTGGACCTCTGTACCTGAACCCCATTCAGGCTGCCCCTAGTGAGTTTCTCCTCAGAACTTATAAAGAGAACCTCCACCCCAGTTGGACCTCTGCACCTGAACACCATTCAGGCTGCCCCCAGTGAGTTTCTCCTCAGAACTTATAATTGGAACCTCCCCCCCCCCCCCCAGTTGGACCTCTGTACCTGAACACCATTCAGGCTGCCCCCAGTGAGTTTCTCCTCAGAACTTAAAAACAGAACCTCCCCCCAGTTGGACCTCTGTACCTAAACACCATTCAGGCTGCCCTCAGTGAGTTTCTCCTCAGAACTTATAAACAGAACCTCCCCCCCAGTTGGACCTCTGTACCTGAACACCATTCAGGCTGCCCCCAGTGAGTTTCTCCTCAGAACTTATAAACAGAACTGCCCCACCAGTTGGACCTCTGTACCTGAACACCCTTCAGGCTGCCCCCAGTGAGTTTTTCCTCAGAACTTATAAACAGAACCGCCCCCCCAGTTTGACCTCTGTACCTGAATGCCATTCAGGCTGCCCCCAGTGAGTTTCTTCTCAGAACTTATAAACGGAACCTCCCCCCCAGTTGGACCTCTGCACCTGAACACCATTCAGGCTGCCCCCAGTGAGTTTCTCCTCAGAACTTATAAACGGAACCTCCTCCCCCAGTTGGACCTCTGTACCTGAACACCATTCAGGCTGCCCCTAGTGAGTTTCTCCTCAGAACTTATAAACAGAACCTCCCCCCAGTTGGACCTCTGTACCTGAACTCCATTCAGGCTGCCCCCAGTGAGTTTCTCCTCAGAACTTATAAACAGAACTGCCCCCCCTAGTTGGACCTCTGTACCTGAACACCCTTCAGGCTGCCCCCAGTGAGTTTCTCCTCAGAACTTATAAACAGAACCTCCGCCCCAGTTGGACCTCTGTACCTAAGCACCATTCAGGCTCCCCCCAGTGAATTTCTCCTCAGAAGTTATAAACAGAACCGCCCCCCCCCCCAGTTGGACCTCTGTACCTGAACGCCATTCAGGCTGCCCCCAGTGAGTTTCTCCTCAGAACATATAAACCGAACCTCCACCCCAGTTGGACCTCTGTACCTGAACACCATTCAGGCTGCCCCCAGTGAGTTTTTCCTCAGAACTTATAAACAGAACCTCCCCCCCAGTTAGACCTCTGCACCTGAACACCATTCAGGCTGCCCCCAGTGAGTTTCTCCTCAGAACTTATAAACAGAACCTCCCCCCCAGTTGGACCTCTGTACCTGAACACCATTCAGGCTGCCCCCAGTGAGTTTCTCCTCAGAACTTATAAACAGAACCTCCCCCCCAGTTGGACCTCTGTACCTTAACACCATTCTGGCTCCCCCCAGTGAATTTCTCCTTCGAACTTATAAACAGAACCTCCCCCCCAGTTGGACCTCTGTACCTGAACACCATTCAGGCTGCCCCCAGTGAGTTTCTCCTTCGAACTTATAAACAGAACCTCCCCCCCAGTTGGACCTGTGTACCTGAACACCATTCAGGCTGCCCCCAGTGAGTTTCTCCTCAGAACTTATAAACAGAACCTCCACCCCAGTTGGACCTCTGTACATGAACACCATTCAGGCTGCCCCCAGTGAGTTTCTCCTCAGAACTTATAAACAGAACCTCCACCCCAGTTGGACCTCTGTACTTGAACGCCATGCTCTGGGAATTGTGTTTTTGGAATCGAAATGTTTTAATCTGGGCGGTCAAAGCCCATGTGATTTGTTGGAAATGGGTCCTGACTGGCAATGACATAAAAGGAAGTCATACCTGACAATGATTTACACACCAATGATTTAAGTTGGTTAGGGACTATGACAAAATGCTCCCAAATCTTTAGTGCTCCCTTAATGAAAACCTAATTGGTGGTCTTAAAATGGCATCATATCCCGTCCAGCAGTGATGTGGGAACTGACTATATATTATTTTAGGTTTCCATAGCCCCAGTGATTTGAGGACCTTGCCCAAAGGCATGGCCAATCATCATTCGGGCACATTCTTTAAAAGCATGTTGGATCCAACCCCCCAGTGTTTTAGGCTTGTGGGCAGGTCAGCTATGCATACATTGCGCCTAGCTGGTTGTCAGATGGGACACTTTTAAAAAGGACCAAAACCCAGGTTTTTGACTACCCTGGGTTTTGGTGGGTGCCCCGCTGTGTGAAACCCCCTAAGTCGCCTGAACAAACTCACCTCCTGCCGGTCCTGCGACGCATGCGTGGCCGCTAGTCCAATCAGCGCACCGCATCCCCCGCTACCCTCTAACAGGGAGCATGCCCGCACGGGCCATTCCCAAATGACTGGCGCAAGCATGCGCCCTGCTAAAGAGATAGCGGATGGGTGGGTTTTGGTCCTCTTTAAACAATGTGCCCAAATCATTGGTGGTTAGAGACTATGACGACTGTTTAAACCTTGCACTCATCTAGAGGGTCAATTTGAGAATGTATATTAATATGGGTTGCAAAAGCCAGTGTTGAGAAATTTAAAGAAGCTCAAAACCCACCCCCTCTATAAGACTCCCGGCCGATCGATTCCCCCCGGGGCATTCAAAATCGGGATGCCCCGCTGTGTGAAACCCCCCAGGTCACCCCATTCACTTCCCTCTTTTCCCGGTCCCACGACGCATCTAAATGCAGCGCCCGCATTCCGCTATCCCTCTAGCAGGGCGCGTGCCAGGCATTTGTGAATGACACGTCCCTGTTAGAGGGAAGGGGAGGATGCGGCCGTCAGGACACTCAAAGCCGCTGCTCTTAGACGTGCCGCGGGACCAGGAAGAGGTGAGCTGGTCTCGGCGTCCTGGGGGGTTTTACACAGCGGGACAGCCCGGTCGGGGTGCGCCAGGGGAAAGGACCAAAACCCAGGATAGTCAAAATCCTGAGTTTTGGTCCACTTTAAATATATTGACTGTATTTTTGTCACTCTAGCTGTGGATATGTTTATGATTTTTATTTAGAACTGTATTATTCTTTATCTGGGTGTTGCTGTTGGTCTCTGATTTGTAGTTATGGTGGCATGTCTGCCTCTCGGTATTATAACATAAAATCTATATCGAACCTTAGGAAAATGCAAAGGTAAAAGTAAAAACTGTCACCCAGATTAAGCAGGTTATTCTTTGCTAGTAAACTATTTCTCTGGAGGAAATAATGAGAGGGATGTGCCTAGCATTGAGTTACAGTGCCTTCCGGACCTTTGTCAGCACACCAATAATGCAGCCGCAGCATCCCTGTGCGCTCATATAACCTGGATGCAATGTTTCAGAAATGCTATACTATGCTGAATTTGGGGAAACAGAACCATTGCATGGGCAAAGCTACTAAAATAGATGTAATTATAGAATAACTATGCAAAATATACAATTCAAAGCCAAATTCCAAGCTAATTATTGACTGCCCTCATTCACATACCTCCCAAGTTTCGCTGATTTGGAGGGTTTGTCCCTCTTTTGGGTCCATGTCCCCTGTCACTCATTGTTATCATTTGTCCTTCTTTGAGGACAAATGATAACAAATTAATCATCAATAGATGATTAATTTGTCTATTTAAAGTGTTTATATTGTTTTAACTGTTACAAACTATCTCCTATACATCCCTCAATGAGGGGACGTGGCCTAATTAAACGACTGTCCCTCGTTCCTACCCTGAAAAGTTGGTAGGTATAAATTCATTCTTCGCATAATACAAATATTTCCTCTGCTGGTTATTATAAAATACAGAAGTCACCATTTCACCCCCTCTTACCTCTGCCTCAGGCACTGAATATAGTGCCGGATTGCAGGCTAATTTATTAATGCCCCATTAACACTGAAGCAGTGGCAAGGGGGGCACTCTATATTTACATAAATGCCTGCAAGTGGCCATCAATATTAAAAGTGAAGTGTAGCACCTTAAACTTGCCAAATGACATTAATCTGTAAAATATAGCCTCTTATAGAATGGAGAGGATTGAAAAACGAAATTCTCTACGACACTGGAAAAGCTCTAGACATGACCTGTATAGAATTGAATTACTATGATCCTAAATGAATTGCCATTATGTTAAAGGAGATCGAATAATACAAATCTGGATACTATGCTGGATAGCAAGAGGAGGGGTTACTTAAAAAACAAATTTGCTTTTCTTTTATTGAAGAAAGCTTTATCAGGGTGGCCGGTGTGCATGCCAGTCTGCTTTTATAGTGGAGGACTGAGCAGCCAGGCTCTTGAGCCTCAACTTACCAGATGTCCCACTTTCGGTGGGACAGTCCCACTTTAAAATGGACCCAAACCCATCCTGGAGTCTATAAGACTCCGGGGCAGGCATGCTCGCTCCAGATTCAGGATGCCCCACTGAGTCAAATCCCCCAGGTTGGCCAAAAACTCACCTTCTTTCCCGGTCCAACGGTGCATGCGTGAGCAGCAGCGCATCCCCGCTATCCTGGTACAGGCGTGCTTTGCTGTTAAAGAGTAGTGGGGGATGCGGCCACCAGGGCGCTCAGATCCACTCGCTTTGGACGAGCTTTTGGATGAAGGGGCGTGAGCGGAACCAAGCGCGCTGACTTGACGTGAGATGAGAGGACCGAGGAAGGGTGAGTGAGATCAGGCTACCTGGGGGGTTTCACACAGAGGGGCATTCACGATTAGAGTGCCCGGGGGACAAAAGGCAGATACCCAGGATAGTCCCTCCGCAAACTTTGGAAATATCTAAATGTCTCTTGCTGACATTGAAAAGACCGTGCCACCGATTGCAGAATCCTGGGCGGTTAACAACTGCTCTGACTCTTAAATGGTGGTAGTGGAATGCATGGACTTCTGAGCATTGGCTCAATCACCAACATCTTTTATGGGCCAAATATTCCAAGAGCATGTGTCCAGTAATTAAGCCACACCCTAATCCACACCCCTACCATGCCCATCACCCACAAACTGTTTGAAACTGTCCCACTTTGAGAACCCCCAAAAATGGTCAGTTTACTTGAGTCAGACGATAGGACTGATTCAGCACAGTATCATTTTTATTCTCACTTTTTTGTGAGAAAACATTTTTACAATGATTTTCATTTCTTAGTGCAGTTATTAGTTTTATTTAGTTTAAGAATTTGCACAGCTAAAAATGGTGCTGCATTGTAAGTGTGCAGCAGCCATTCAGTTACGGTAGGCAGCAATACCACGTGGGATTGCTGGAGAGGTATGTATGTATATGTACTGGGCAACCAGCAGGGTTTCACACAGCAGGACATCCCAGATAGTAGTAGGGTATTTAACTGGACGTGGAGGATGATTCACTACTAGCGGCATGTATTGCCAGATGAGCGTCTGTATAGCGGCACTTAGGCCCTTATTTAACAAGGGATAGCGCCAGGTAGCGAATGGTGAGTGAATGGTAATGATGCTCACCGCCACGAGAACGCCGGCTCCCCTCCGCAATCACACATTTATCAAGCCGATCCTGCTTAGCGACTGACACAGCGCCAGATAGCGAATCATTCATCATTATTCCAGCCTCACCCCACAGCGCCAGCGAGCGACCTTGAACAGCGACAGGTATGACCTTTCGCTACCTGGCGCTCTCCAATGCATTTCAATGGAGCAATCTTTAAATATTCTTAATTAATTGCTATTAATATTTTTTTTTTTTTTTTTTTTAAATGTCAAAAATTCTGTGACCACTTCTGCAATGTTATATATTTTTTTTTAAGGTAAAAAAAAAAAAAAAAAAAAAATTTGTGCAGAATTTATATTACAGGTCTGATATTAATGTATTCATATTACAAAACATAGAAACATAGAAACATAGAAGGTTGACGGCAGAAGGAGACCATACGGTCCATCTAGTCTGCCCTTATGTGTATACTGTATGTACTCTTTATCTTAGGATAGATGTGTGCTTATCCCAGGCATGTTTAAATTCAGTGACTGTTGATTTTTCAACTACCTCTGCTGGAAGTTTGTTCCAAGCATCTACTACTCTTTCTGTAAAATAATATTTTCTAACATTGCTCCTGATCTTTCCCCCGACTAGCTTCAGGTTGTGCCCCCTTGTTCTATCAGTAAGTTTCTTCTTAAAAACACTTCCCTCCTGAACCTTATTCAATCCTTTCACATATTTAAAGGTCTCAATCATGCCCCCCCTCTCCCTTCTTTCCTCCAGACTGTACAAATTAAGTTATTTAAGTCTTTCCTGATAAGTTTTAAGTTTAAGTCCTTCCACCATTTTCGTTGCCCGCCTTTGGACACGTTCTATTTGAATAATGTCTTTTTGCAGGTAAGGTCTCCAGAACTGCACACAGTATTCTAGCTGTGGCCTCACCAGGGCTCTATACAGCGGCATCACAACCTCCCTCTTCCTACTGGTGATGCCTCGAGCTATGCAGCCGAGCATCCTGCTTGCTTTTCTCACTGCCTGGCTACACTGTTGCAGACACCTCCCGGAATATCCACCCTATTACTAACCTTTGTATCATCAGCAAACAGACAAACTTTTCCTACCAAGCCTTCTCCTATGTCACTTACAAATATATTAAAAAGAATGGGGCCCCAGGACAGAGCCTTGCGGCACATCACTTGTAACTCGCCTTTGTTCAGATTGCACGCCATTTACAACAACGCTCTGATACCGATCCCTCAGCCAACTGGAAATCCACTGAACTATCCAGGGATTGAGTCCTACCTTCAATAACTTATCTATGAGCTCCTTATGTGGTACAGTGTCAAAGGCTTTGCTAAAATCCAGATAGGCGATATCCACAGCACCACCTTCATCTAACACTTTAGAAACATTGTCAAAGAAATCAATAAGATTGGTCTGACATGATCTGCCCTCAGTAAAGCCGTGCTGTTTTGGGTCCAATAGGTCATTAATTTTTAGATGGGAAATTATCTGTTTTTTTAAGAGTGTTTCCATTAATTTGACCACTATAGATGTTAAACTAACTGGCCTGTAATTACTGGCTTCTTCTCTACTTTTGAAAAACATGTTTTTGTTTTTTTTCAAAAAATATGGTTGTTTGGGGGTTAAAAAACTACTTTTAACCCATCGCCGCCAGCGCTCTGGGGTTTAAACAAACATTTCACAGCGTGAGAATTTTTTGAGCGTGATTTGTTAATGAATATGCTGGGAGCCGTTCGCTATGGCCATTCGCTGTCATGCGCTCCCATACAGCGCGGAACCTGTCAAACAGCGACTCCTAACCCCGTATTCAACATTACCGCACACCGACAGGGTCGCTGTCAACAGCCGAACAACGGCCAAGCACAGCGAATACTAGCGTGTGCTGTGAAAATAACGCTACTGTCGCTCATCTGTCGCTACCTGGTGCTATTAATGAATCGGCCTCCCCGAGTGACCGCTAGTACATGCTGTAAGCAGGTATCGGCCCTGTAACCTAGCGTTGCGCTCACTGTAGTAACCTGGCCCGCGTTGATGAATGTGATTTGCGTTGGGTGCTCTAACAACAGTATAGCGCTGCAGAGAGCGAGAGGTAGCGCCAGCTCAGTGCGTCCGGACGCGGCGCTCAACACCATACTTAACAAAAACCTATACACACGCAGTGTCGGCGCTCTAAAGCTGGGTGCTGTAGCATAGAGCGCCAGACGCTGTGTGATCAAAGTCTGTTTTTGAACACATATCCACCAGTAACAAAGCGAAAACACATGGAATGACATTGTTTTAACACAGGCTTTTGAGCGTATTCTATATATCTCGATATCTATTCTATTTTATATTCTATATCTATTATTATAACAGTGAACAATAAAATACGAGTAACAAGAGCTGCACTTCCATATCTGTCAGTGGTGATGAGTCAATGGATTCACTGAGACTGGATTATGAATATTTACAAAGCCTTTCCTGAAATGCCTGACATCATATGAGGGTCGATTCATGGTCGCATGCCAACAAATTTGTACATGTTTTTAGAAGTGCCAAATTGCGCTTGGGCTTCTGACAATTTGCGCACGTGCGCCCACCAAATCAAAAATTCTGCATGCGCAAATTTAGTGCCCCAAACTGTCTCCAGTACCTGATTTGTTTAGAGGGCAGAAAAGTATGCCCCAATGTGGCAATTTGAGGAGTAAATTTCCTGCAGAAAGGAGGAAATTGCAGATTCCAAAGAGTAACAGGCTTATTTCATTCCTAAGACACGTGCTGCAGCAGCCAGCATGTTATTTAACATGAAAGTGTCAGCCACAGGTTCTTAGGGACTGAACCCTTTTTCTGGTTTTAGGTTGAAAAAAGTACTATTTTGAATTTCATGAATAATATTTTAATGATTCTAGATACCGTATATACTCGAGTAAAAGCCGAGTTTTTCAGCCCACTTTTTGGGCTGAAAAAAGCCGCCTCGGCTTATACTCGAGTCCAGGGGCGGACTGCCAGGGAAGGCCGCAACCCTGAACCCAACAGATGCTGGAGGGTGAGGGGCGGCCGCTGCGTGTCCCTGCTGTACCCGCTGCTGCCGCCGCCGCTCTCATACACACAAACACGCACACACATTCACACACTGACCGGCACTTCCAGGCTGCTGCGCGCTGGTCGTCATTGGACGCCGGCCATATGGGGCATGCCCACCGACGACAAGCGCGCAACAGCCAGGAAGTGCTGGTGTGTGTGTGAGAACGGCGGCGGCTGCCAGGCGGAGCTGAATGGAGGGTGTTGTGTGCCGAGCGACCGGCAGGAGGAGGAGGGGAGGGGGACCCCGCTGCCCCTCTGCAGGGTAACCTCGGCCAAACCCTTACCCCCGACACCTGCGCATCTCAGAGCGGCGGCGGCAGCAGCAGGTACCCACAGTGTGTGTGTGTGTGTGTGTCTTTTTCTGTGTGTGTCTCTCTCTTTCTGTGTGTCAACTCCAATTCCAATTGAAAAAAGCCGCCTCGGCTTATACTCGAGTCAATAACTTGTTCCTTTTTTTGTGGTAAAATTAGGTGCCTCGGCTTATATTCGGGTCGACCTATACTCGAGTATATACGGTAGCTACTTTTTAGTCACAAAAATACCACCAGCAATACCTCCCCCTCATATGCACATGCCTGCTAACTCTCATCAGACAAAAACATGTATACCTACCCCCACCCTAACACACACAAAAACCTGACTTACACTATCACAAACTCCATTAACCCCATAACAGTCCTATTGAAGATTTTAAACTACCTTCCAAAAAGGTCACTAGTCTGTCTCCATTAGCTGAGACAGACCTAAGCACGGATTTAACATCTGGATGCCTTTGGAAAAAAAAGCAAGTGGTTCTGGCTGAGGAAGTTTTTTCAGCAGCAGAGCTGCTACGTTTTCTGCTAGAACAAAACTGGTGAGCTCCTTTTCTCACTGCCCGAGCAACCCACTGTAAGGGGGTTAAAGAGATTCTATACATGTCCTCCCACTACACCACCCTATTACCACATTCCTGTGTAACATGCTAGCTATATGCTGCCTTAGTCCTCTGATTATATGGGTCCTTCCCCCAGGTCCGCCATTTAGGGCCTGGGCACAAGTGCTCATTTACCTCTGATCGTGGCCACAAGCAGCGGCTATGCCCGCAGCACAGTCCCCTGCTGATTTTCCCATCCCCTGCCCCCTGCCAGGAGAAGGTCCTGTCAGCAGCTCCTCATGCCTCCTCGTATTTGAAGTGAGAGGTGGGCGGGGCCAGCACAGAGACACAAGCTCTGTACAGTCACTGACCACGCCCACCTCCCGCCTCTCCCTTCAGAGGAGGAGGAAGCATGGGGAGCAGCTGTGCAGACTCCAGGCTCGGTAGGAAGACGTAAGGTCTTTTTTTTTTTCTTTATGCCTTATAAGCAGGGCTGTATTTCCCATTAGGCAACCCTAGGCACGTGCCTAGGGTGGCAACCTGGAAGGGGGGGTGCAGCCCTTACTAACTTAGTAAAGAAAAGAAATTAAAACTCCCATAGTCGTAACATTAATGCCTCCTAACAACCCCTAGTAGTGTGCAAGGGGTTGAACACAGACCAGGGCATCTCCCCTCCACTGCTATGGTCATGAGACTCTTAATGCCAGAAAGATGGAACATGCTCGCCTGCTGCTTTGTATTTCACCCTCCTCTACACAAATACTCTGCATCTAGCCCATTGCACCCTCTCCCCCTCCACAATCAATTAGTGCTAAAATATATCAATAGATGATATATACTCTGCCTGGTATTAATTCATGTATATATAGATATATGGGTCCCATTTGCCAACAGCGCCCTCTCATGGCAGTTTGTGTATTTGTTGTTTTTGTGTGTTTTTAATGGGTATTTATTTTAATGTGATTTATCATGTTATTATGAATTTCAATACACTTAATATCTACTTTAATCCTTGAGTGCCATTATAAGTCTCTGGATAGGGTTTGAAAAAAGGGGGACTGGGCATCCCTATTTGTATATTTAACAGTATCGCTAATAGGAGGGGGGAGGGAGGGGGTATGTCATATTTTGGGAAAGGGGGCTGGAGTGGCCCTCTAAAGTGCCTAGGGCACCATGAACATCAAATACGGCCCTGCTTATAAGGTGGCAGGCACACAGACACAAACATACAAACTTAGGGGGCCCATGAGGGGCGTAACTATAGGGGGGCCCTGGGGCCCAGAAGCAGTGACATAACTAAATGTGATAGGGCCCTGGTGCAGACAATAAATAGGGCCCTTAATGGCTAATACAGTAAATTGTATATGTCTTTTAATTCGAATAGATGCAGCTAGACAACTAAAGACTGAAACAGCATTTCTCTAAAAATGCCAAGTGACCACACCTATGATAAATAAGGTGAAGGAGTAACAATGATGGGGTGCTTCTTGCACAAATGGCAATACATGGCGCTAGTCTTAAATCAGCCTCCACGTGTCACATGGTCTGTCAGTATAGACACACCGTTTCTGAAAAGGCCCCTCCAAGCAAGGGGCACCGCTAACCAAACAATGACATGAAGACCAAGAAACTCTTGAAACAAGTAAGGGACAATGTTTTTGAGAAGTACAAGTCAGGGCTGGGTTATAAAAAAATATCCAAACCTTTGATGTGATGATCAAATCGATTATCATCAAATGGAAAGAACATGGTACCACAACTGGGGCAAAAATCAGCCTCAAAGTATGTATTGTGCATTGTATATAGCTTTAGCATTGCATGGACAGATCATAGGCATTGAGGGTGTAACAGAAGTGATGAAGTTCTGTAGCTCTAAATGTTTTTTTCAGGTAAAAAATAAAAAAGCTAGAGAGACAGCATACCTCTGGTTGCTGCCTTTCAGTGGTGGTGTAGCTGCCTGGGGCCGGGTGGAGGGGGAAACGGGGAGGCGATTCATTAATAGCGCCAGGTAGCGACAGATGAGCGACAGTAGCAGTATTTTCACAGCGCCCGCTAGTATTCGCTGTGCTTGGCCGTTGTTCGGCTGTTGACAGCGACTCAGTCGGTGTGCGGTAATGTTGAATACGGGGTTAGGAGTCGCTGTTTGACAGGTTCCGCGCTGTATGGGAGCGCATGACAGCGAAAGGCCATAGCGAACGGCTCCCAGCATATTCATTAACAAATCACGCTCAAAAAATTCTCGCGCTGTGAAATGCTTGTTTAAACTCCAGAGCGCTGGTGGCGATGGGTTAAAAGTAGTTTTTTAACCCCCAAACAACCATATTTTTCGAAAAAAAAAAAAACATGTTTTTCAAAACATTTTGTAATATGAATACATTAATATCAGACCTGTAATATCAATTCTGCACAAATGTATTTATTTTTTTTTTTTTACCTTAAAAAAAAAATCTAACATTGCAGAAGTGGTCACAGAATTTTTGACATTTAAAAAAAAAAAAAAAAAAAAAAAAAAAAAGGATAGCAATTAATTATGAATATTTAAAGATTGCTCCATTGAAATGCATTGGAGCGCGCCAGTTAGCGAGAGGTCATACCTGTCGCTGTTCAAGGTCGCTCGCTGGCTCTGTGGGGTGAGGCTGGAATAATGATGAATGATTCGCTATCTGGCGCTCTGTCAGTCGCTAAGCAGGATCGGCTTGATAAATGTGTGATTGCGGATGGGAGCCGGCGTTCTCGTGGCGGTGACCGTCATTACCGTTCGCTCACCATTCGCTACCTGGCGCTATCCCTTGTTAAATAAGGGCCCAAGAAACTCTTGAAACAAGTAAGGGACAATGTTCTTGAGAAGTACAAGTCAGGGCTGGGTTATAAAAAAATATCCAAACCTTTGATGTGATGATCTGCCGGAGCACTATCAAATCGATTATCATCAAATGAAAAGAACATGGTACCACAACTGGGGCAAAAATCAGCCTCAAAGTAAGTATTGTGCATTGTATATAGCTTTAGCATTGCATGGACAGATCATAGGCATTGAGGGTGTAACAGAAGTGATGAAGTTCTGTAGCTCTAAAGGGTTTTTTCAGGTAAAAAATAAAAAAGCTAGAGAGACGGCATACCTCTGGTTGCTGCCTTTCAGTGGTGGTGTAGCTGCCTGGGGCCGGGTGGAGGGGGAAACATTATCTTATTCTAGAAAACAGTTTAGGGCAATGGGTTGGGTGTCTTGGCAAGGATGTAACATTAGGAATTGATATGGGGGAATGGTTGTGCAGGAGACATAGGGGGCAGGGAGTGAAGTGAAGCATTAGAAGGGGAGTGAGAGGATTATTGCACAGGCTTGTGTGAGGTGGTCTGCATGCTTAGGGCTATATGCAGCCCGTTTGGCCCCAAAACAGTGTGACACACTGTGAATTCTCACTGTGCTTACAATGACCAGTATGCTTCCGGTTTCTTGTCCATATAACATTAGGCTCCTGTAGGCATTGAGTTCAGACAGAGCCCTCCTTTCATTGGGAAGTACTCTGTGCAAGCCTGCTAAATGGCGCACTCCTCAGGACAAAACAGACAAATGCCCCCATGTCCGCCAACCCTAAAAATATTAAATCTGACAGAGGAGATCAGGCAGTGCCCCTTCTGCCCCAGGACCAAACAAATTATGCGCCCTTCAATGGACCCCCCCCAAAAAAAAATGTTATCTGGCAGACAATGCCCCACCCACCCTATTTCAAAAATACACTATCTGCCTCCCAAGGAACCCTGCTTACCCCCAAAATTAGGTCCAGCAGTACCTAAACTGAGCAGACGAAGCCCCCTTTTTCATTTGCCACATTATAGACCAAACAGTGCCAGTCCAGTAAAAAAAAACATTGTTAAATAACAAAAAGGTCTGGTGCCCCATCATTGCCCCTAGGATGATGGTGCCCCATGTGAATTCTCCATCTGGACACCGCAAAGGCCAGGATTGGGTCCAGGCTCCCCTTTTATAACATCTATAAAAAAGATTGGCCTAGTGAAGTTTACCCTTATTTTGGGCAATAGGCATTTTGGGAACCCTGTGTCTCCATTAGGGTGAAAAAGACATCATGTAAAAATGAGTGCAGTCTGCAGTAGAACTTCAAAAGTGTCTAGCTATACACTTTTTCTTAATAATTTCTTGTAGGGTTTGTAGCCCCAAGTATTTGTTTCTATTTTGCCATCTTGATGCTACAGCAGGCCCCCTTCCATTCAGGTGCAAATTATCCATTGAATACAGTTTGTACCCCAATCAGCCCTGTGCTCTAGGAACCCAAATCCTTCTGCCCTTCACCAGGACTTGAGCCATGTGTTTAACTCTCTAAGTTCCTGCTGTCGCTCATGTGTAGCGCATGGCACAGGCAGTATTCCAGAGAATACAACCTTGGAGGTCCTTATTTTCAACTTGGTGCCTAATTCCTTAAATGTATTCTTAAGGATCCTCCATCAACCATTAATTTTTTGATTGGTCCCCATTGGTGGACCACAACAGCTGGGTCATCCCCAGCCCCACCCCGTAATTTATCCACCCTTTCCACCACATGTCGAACCCTGGCACCAGGGAGACAGCAAACTATTTGGTTGAGGCGGTCTTGGCGGCAAATTATTCTATCAGTCCGCCTGATAATGTAATTCCCTATTACCACTAACTGTCTAGTCCTACCTGCTGTCCCAACCACCCACTCACTAGCTGAGCTGTTAGGGAGAGCAGTATCCGCTAGGGCTGCCTTGGCAAATTTTCTAGGGTACACAGACACAGGTATGGCATTTCTTTTCTGTGCTCCTTTTCTACTCCCTCTATCTACATTTACCCAGCTACGTATCTGCTCCTCCTGACCAATTACTCCTTTCTACACCACTAAATGCCGGCTCAGTGCGCAGAATGCCCTTTTTAATATCAGCAATTTCCCTCAGTGTTGCATTTTGCTCTTTCAGATCTCTAACCCGAGCTTCCAAGGTTGCAATATGCTCACATTTAACACTGTATTCACCCTGAAACTGCTGCTCCTGAAATTTATACATATGACAAACTGTGCACTGAAGTAGACCTCCAATGTTGCTAGCCATTATCCTAGTTACAAGAACAGCAGTGAAATCACAATTTTAGTTCTTACATTTGCAACAGCTTTGGCTTTTAACTTTTTATTTTAGCTCTATAACACTTAGTTTAGCTCTATAAAACTAAAATTATAAAAATGCAGTCTAGATAAATAAAAAACAAGAAAGGATAAGAGTCATTCAGCTAATCACGACTGCAGGTTTCCCATAGGATATGCAAAATTTGTGATCAATCCTCAGTTTCTATTTCAATAAGCAGGATGGATGTCTCCTCCCTGTGGGAATCTGCTATGATTTCTACTTGCTCGTAATTGCTTTAGCAGGATTTCCAGCCAGCACAGATTAGCTGATAGCTCAGAACCCTCCAGGCTGCTTATGAGAGCCACTGTAGTGAGAGGCTCCAATCTATTGATATGGAGCTAAAACATGATGCTAATGACCAGCCTCATCCTAGCTGAAAACACTTCTCATCTTCCCTTGTATGGCCTGCATCACATTCTAATTAGAGTGTGCTATGAAGGAATATTTACACTCATGGCTAAAACTGCAGTATTGAGTGGGAACTGCTGTATAGCATCTTATATTGCTAAGGATCTACACCTGCTTAGTATTTTGCAGTAAATTAGAATAATAACCCACATCCAGGGCCACCATCAGGACAGGAAAGCCAAGACTGGTGTATTGGGCCTGGCCAGGTGCCCATCATGGGGCCCAGGCCCTGGGCTGTGCTGCTCTGCCACCCAGCAAGCAGAATGCCTGCCCCCCGATGTCTGGAACCCCCAATGTCGTGCCCGTGTCTGGCACGTATGGCACAGATGAAGACCTGCATTGCCAGTTAGCCCCTCAGCATGCCTAAGTGGACATCTTCCCAACCAGAGTATGGACCTGAACAGCATAGAGCCAGAGCAGAATTAAGGTATGTACAGTATTTATTCTTGTGTTTTGTGATGTTTTATGATATTTGTGTGTAGATGTCTGACTCAGGAGTGAAGGGAGGCATAAAATACAGAATATAGCAGTCCCATCTTAACTTGGGGGGTTATCGGGGGCCCAGGCATCACATTGATCATTGTTGGAAATACAATATCTATGCAACAGTCAAGCTTAGTCTATTGCAGAATGGCTTTTGCTGGATTGGCTGCAGTTTACATTATTACAGTAGATGGCGCTGTTACATATATCTATGTGCAGTCTCTGTTGTATGTTTGTACATTGAGGTTATCTCTATGACATCTTTTTCCTGTCTATTTTATCCACCATGCATGGTGAACTTCTCTTAGGCCCTTATTTAACAAGGGATAGCGCCAGGTAGCGACTGGTGAACGAACGGTAATGACGGTCACCGCCACGAGAACGCCGGCTCCCCACCACAATCACACATTTATCAAGCTGATCCTGCTTAGCGGCGACTGAGAGAGCGCCAGATAGCGAATCATTCATCATTATTCCAGCCTCACCCCACAGCGCCAGCGAGCGACCTTGAACAGCGACAGGTATGACCTCTCGCTACCTGGCGCTCTCCAATGCATTTCAATGGAACAATCTTTAAATATTCATAATTAATTGTTAATAATCTTTTTTTTTTTTTTTTAATGTGAAAATTTCTGTTACCACTTCTGCCATGTTAGATATTTTTTTTAAGGTAAAAAAAAAATAAAAATAAAATTGGTGCAGAATTGATATTACAGGTCTGATATTAATGTATTCATATTACAAAATGTTTTTAAAAACTTGTTTTTTTTTGGTTTCAAAAAATATGGTTGTTTGGGGGTTAAAAAACTACTTTTAACCCATCGCCGCCAGCGCTCTGGGGTTTAAACATGCATTTCACAGCGCAAGAATTTTTTGAGCGTGATTTGTTAATGAATATGGTGGGAGCCGGTCGCTATGACCAGTCGCTATCATGCGCTCCCATACATCACGGAACCTGTCAAATAGCGACTCCTCACCCAATATTCAACATTACCGCAAACCGACTGAGTCGCTGTCAACAACCGAACAACGGCCAAGCACAGCGACTACTAGCGGGCGCTGTGAAAGTAGCGCTACAGTCGCTCAACTGTCGCTACCTGCCGCTATTAATGAATCGGCCTCATACTGTACTCATGTTCCAGTCTAGCCAGTTTACACCACTAATGTCTATCTGGATTTGACTCTGCTGCACCCAGCACTCACACTCTGCAACAATGAATGGGGGGGGGGGACAACACCATAACTTTTATATCATGACTGGAACTCATGTTTGCAGCAATCCATATGTGGCTGCCTAGGGGCTCAGTCATTAAATAATAGGTTGTGAAGACGCACACACTATAGTTTATGTAGTCTGGGTCCCCCAGAACCTTATATGTCATTATTGTGCCCAATGCTTGCAGCATTGCACTGGGGCCCGGTCATCCCATTATAGGTTATTGATGCCCATACACTATAGGCTGTAAAGTCTGGGACTCTTAATAACCTGATCACTGAGCATTATTCTTTTTGGAAGGCACAGTCATTGCATCATATGTTATGAGGGATCCAATCACTATAGGCTGTATAATCTGGGCCTCATAATGTGTTGCAACATGATTGGGTCCCCTCCCCCCAGGTTTTGGTTTGTTTCACTGGGTCATCCTGATTTGGGATGCCCCACTGTGTGAATCCCCCTGGAACTGCTTCCATGCCCTCAGGGCCCATGTGCGAGCCTCCTGTGCAGGGAATGGACATACTGCCGAGTTACAGTCAATGACCACATTGCCATGCAGATGCCCGTGCATGCTCCATGGAAGTGAGGATGGAGGTAAGCAATCGATTACGGGGTGGGGTGTTTCACACAATAGGTCATCCAAAAGGTTGATGTCTCTGGCCAGGCCTTTCGCCCAGTCCTAGAATCTTTTAGACTCTCTGGGCTTGATTCAGCAAACATAGAAACAAAATTGTTTTGATTGGAAAATTGGATTGTATGCGAAAAATTAAAAGTAACTTCCAGTGATTCAACAAAGCTGACTGATTAAATTTGTCCAGTTGAATAGGCTTGAAAATGTAAGTAAGAGAAAGGTTCTGGAAAGTTGGCTTGGATTTTCCAGCTGAAAATTGAAAGGTCTCTGGTGCTAAGAAGCCTTTACCCACAATGGTGCATTTGTTTTCTACATTTCTTGTAATATATGAAATATATCACTGTGAATTTAGGCCATAGACCTGCATACATTAAAAAGCTGCTGGTAAATGTCAAGTGTTCTGTTGAATTGGCTACTTGGTCACCCTCCAAGTAGGTGACCACTTTGAAAACTCATTTGTTTTTTCTTCCTAACGACGCAAATGTTATTCCTGTTATTAAATTAGCATCCTGATGAACAATGCCCAGCTCTGAATACTGGTGATGACAGCCCAAACCCCCATCCCTGGACTCCTTAGTTAAAAAAAATGACCATAGTTCCGCTGTACTATATAGCAGCGGGGCAACGCTATCAGCCTCCAGGGCCAGCAGCGGCCAGTGCTGATAGGTTTGGCTGCTGGCCACACTGATTGCGGTAACATAGGAGCATTATGGAGACTTAGGCCCTTATTTATGAAGGAATAGCGACAGGTAGCGACTGGTGAGCGGCCGGTATTGACGGGCCCCGCCACGAGAACGCCGGCTCCCCACCACAATCACACATTTATCAAGCCGATCCTGCTTAGCGACTGAGATAGCGCCATATAGCCACTCATTCATCATTATTCCAGCCTCAGCCCACAGCGCCAGCGTCCGACCTTGAACAGCGACAGGTATGACCTCTCGCTACCTGGCGCGCTCCAATGCATTTCAATGGAACAATCTTTAAATATTAATAATTAATTGTTATTAATGTGTTTTTTTTTTTTTTTTATGTGAAAAATTCTGTGACCACTTCTGCCATTTTAGATAATTTTTTAAGGGAAAAAATTAAAAAAAAAATTGTACAGAATTGATATTACATGTCTGATATTAATGTATTCATATTACTAAATTATTTAAAATACTTTTTTTTTTGGCTTCCAAAAATATGGTTGTTTGGGGGTTAAAAAACTACTTTTAACCCATCGCCGCCAGCGCTCTGGGGTTTAAACATGCATTTCACAGCGCTTGAATTTTTTGAGCGTGATTTTTTGATGAATATGGTGGAAGCCGGTCGCTCTGACCAGTCGCTATCATGCGCACCCATACATCGCGGAACCTGTCAAATAGCGACTCGTAACCTTGTATTCAACATTACGCCACACCGACTGAGTCGCTGTCAACAGCCGAACAACGGCCAAGCACAGCGACTACTAGCGGGCGCTGTGAAAATACCGCTACAGTCGCTCAACTGTTGCTACATGTCGCTATTAATAAATCAGCCTCTAATAGTCTGCGCTATGGTGGGTGCAGATAGGACCTGGAAGTGGTAAGTATTCGGGTGCCCGGTTTCTTGTTTTAACAATGGCAATGCGCAACTGGCAACCTGGGTTGCGCTATCTCACTGCTATGTAGTGCAGCAGAATTATGGTCATTTTTGACCATAATTCAGCTTATATGTATTTAAGCCGTTAGCGTAATTCCAGGTTTCGGTAGTTTACAACACTAATCGCTGTTAACAGACATTTGACAAAAAATATTGCGCAGGCTATTGGAGTACGCCAAGGAAACATTAGTTAGTTTAACCGTCAAAATCACTGGAAAAGCCCCATTTTCATGTTCCTGACATCAGGAGACAAATTCTTAAAGTCTCTGTCCAGGCACAAGCTAACTTCAATTTTACAACTGTGTAAAATGAGCCATTTCAAAACATCTCAAAATCTTTTTGTATATGTAATTTGACGGGCAGGCTGATTCATTACTAACAACAGGTAGCAACAGATGAGCGTCTGTAGAGCGGATTTCGGGGCGACCACTAGTAATCGCTATGCTCCGCCATGGATCATTGTTTCAGAGCGCCTCAGTCGCTGTCCGGCATTGATGAATATGATATGTGAGTCGCAGTACTATGATGCATGGGAGCAAACAGTAGCGCCAGCTCAGTGCGACTGACTCACACCACATTTATCAAAAAAACAGCCTCAAACATCCCCGGCGCTCGAAATCATGTAGTTGTAGCCCATAGCGCCAGAGGCTGTGTGATTAGAGTCTGTTTTTGAACATGTATCCACTAGTAACAAAACGAAAACATATGGAATTACATTATTATTACATTGTATCATGAACACTTTAATACCAGACATGTAAGGACAATTCTGCATAAAAATATTATTAATCCAAAAAGTTTTCAAAAATGACATTTTCTCCCCCAGGATACATGAAGTTCTGAGATTTTTTTTAAGAAAAAAAAAAAATTGCGATCAGGAAAGGGATTTAAGGATCGTCCATTGAAATGTATGGGAGAGCGCCAGGTAAGACGTGGCGCTCTGCAAGGCTGAACGCCGGCACTGTACGCTGAGCCTGGGATAATGATGAATTGGACACTACATGGCATTGTTCTAGTCGCTCACCAGATTCGGCTACATAAATTTGTAATTGCGCGCCGTCTCCGGCATTCACCTGGCGCCACCTGCCGCTGCCTGCTGCTGTACAGGCACTACCTGGCGCTATCCCTTCATGAATAAGGCCCTAAGTATTCTAAGTGAAGCTGATGAGCTTAATTCCATTTCTGGACATGGCTGAACTAGAAAAGGGCCTATCATGGTGCAGGTTTATGAGTCTTGAGCATGCTCTGCTGTGGTCGGAGTTAGCTGCAGGACCAATTTAACTTGCCTTGCTTGCCCATGTTGAAAGCACCAAGAGACAGCGTGAGTTTGACACCAATTTTTTTGTGTGGTCCTGTAGGAATAGCATAAAAATCAGGAGCAAACTATGGAGGCATGCGACAGCTTTTAACTGGCAAACTTAGGAAATGGAGGAGCTGCACATGGGACAAGCGTCAGGAGAGCTGCTTGCTACTTTATTATTGCCATTGCCTTGACCGATCCTTTGAAGAATGTTAATTTTTATAACAATAAAATAAAATGACACTTATAACATGTGAATAATGTTAGATTTTTGGCTTGACTTGAAAACAGTTAAACAAATGATGGGCAAACCCACCATTCATTTCATTGGTCTACGCTAAAGAAACTAAAAGCATTTGGGATGCCCTCCAAAATGGACCGACACCTAATTTTTGTAAAATGGTTGTTGGTCTGGTCTAACCTATGATTCCTAGCAGTAGGTGGAGCCATCTCATTTTGCATGTGTGATATCTAAAGCACCCAAAAAGAAAAGGCTGGGCTTGCAATGCTCGGGTATATCTTTCCGATGACAGGTGATGCAGGCAACCAATAGGAGTGCTGGCCATACCCAGGATGGAGAAAATACACTACCATTGTCAATAACTTGCTGGCTGTTGATCTTAGGGTAAAATAGTGAAGGCCAAACTAAAAGAGCAATATTTAAATGAAGTTACCTAAATCTGAGGTGCCACACTATTGTTAGATGTTTATTCTTATTCGACCCTTCTTTGACATTGTTAAACTAGACCTACAGCCTTGCACAGTTGAAAAAAAAAAAATCCATAAGACACCATTGAGGGGGGATAATTGACCACGACAGGCGTTACAAAATATATCTGAATTGCTGTTCAGAGGGCGGATGCCAGGGGCATAACTTGAGGGGGTACAGAGGGTCCAACCGCACCAGGACCCACCTTAATTATCATATTTGTGCTCACTTGGCATCACTTAGAGAAAGGAAACAGCATATGTCTGCCGTTTCAGTCCTTGTCTAGCTGCATCCTATCGAGTTAAAAGAAAAAAATGACTGTATGAGCCTTAAAAGGGCCCCTCATTTAATGTTCAAACCAAGGTCATGTCACATTTAATTATGCCACTGGGAGATGCTTATGAGCACTGTTTCTTGTAAGGGTGTCGGTCTGGTTGAAACTCTCAGTGGCAGTGGGAACCAACACTTTATGATGGGGGTAAAGGTGTGCATCCATTATTGTCAGTTGATAGTGTTTATCACATCCAGAGGCACAAAGCTGTGACTGCATATGACAAGTGTCTGTCATTCTGGGGTGCCGCTTCCTCTCATCTGGCCTCATATTTAGTTAATCATTATTTACTTTTAATAATAGGATTTTTGACTAAGCCAAATCAGTGGTGTTATTAATGAACAGCCGCTTGAGCCAAGATCAAGACGTAACTTAAAACAAAACTGATGTGTGCAATCAGGGTTATTGATAATCTCATTGCATAGGCTTACTCATTAGGGGTTTCAAGTGTCTGTTTAGACTCTGCTGAGCAGTTTTAATGAGAAGGGAAACTTGGCACATTACCACTTCATACGCCAGCAGAAAGGCTTCAGACACAGGCAGTGTTGCTCATAAGGGGAATGGATGACGAATGTTTTTCTAGCTCATACTAATACATTCTACCAAAAGAAGTAATAATATTGACCTGTCCATTTGGCAAATCCAACCACGCTCTCTTAATAATTTTACTTAAAGGTCTAATATTAAAAAGGCTTTACTCATATTCTCTCCAACTCAACAGTGTGCTGCAAAACTAACCTTTTCTGAAGAATAGATATCATAACCCCTGTCACCTCATCCTACAGGCCTTGCCTCTTGGGGGAACAGTCTCATCTAATAGTTTAGCTTAAAAACAGTGGCCAAGTACCCAAAGTGCTGCTGCGTGCATGTGGCAGGTAGGACTAGTGGAAGGAGCAAGCCGAATATTTCCCTATAAAGGCCTGGTAATTACACAGATAACATGCTAAGACTCCTTAGAAGTACTTTAATCTGCTGCAATTGACATGGACATGTGTGGACAGATGCCAGGGGACCTCAGAGAAATCAAGCAGGTACAACTGGCGAGACACGGGGAGGCCGATTCATCAATAGCGCCAGGTAGCGACAGATGAGCGACTGTAGCGTGATTTTTTCAGCGGCAGCCAGTATTCGCTGTGCTTGGCCGGCATTAGCTTGATGACAGCGACTCAGTCGGTGTGCGGTAATGTTGAATACGGGCTGGGGGGTCGCTGTTTCACAGGTCCAGCGTTGTATGTGAGCGCCTGACAACGAATGGCCAGAGCGAACGGCTAGCTTCATATTCATCAAAAAATCACGCTCCGAATGTGCTGTCGCTGTCCATTCCTTGTTTAAACCCCAGAGCGCTGGCGGCGATCTGTATTAACTAGTTTTTAACCCCTAAACAACCATATTTTTTTAATGTAACATTATACATGTTTTTAGAATCATTTTGTTATATGAATACATTAATCTCAGACCTGTTTGATCAATTCTGCACATATTTTTTTTTTTTTTTTTACTTAAAAATAAATCCTAACATTGCAGAAGTGTTCTCCGATTTTTTGACATTAAAAAAATTAAAAAAAAAATTATTACCAATTAATCATGAATTATTATAGATTGCTCCATTGAAATGCATTGGACATCGCCAGGGAGCGACAGCTCATACCTGGCGCTGTGAGGGAATTTGCAGCGGCGCTGTTCGGTCCAGGCGGCTTCATGATGAATGCCGCGCTAGCCGTCGCTCTCGCCGGCGCTAGCCTCATTTTGCTTGATAAATGCGTCATTGTGACCGCCGCCGGGCGTACTTGAGTCGGTAGTCGCCGTTAGCTGCCGCTACCTGGCGCTCGTCAGACACTACCTGGCGCTATCGCTTGATAAATAAGGGCCATAGTGCCGCTAATCAGTGTGTGGGATGCAGCCTTATCTATCTCCCTCCCTAAATGATGGGAGGGGAAGAGGTGGGGAGCTTCTATGATTTGCCAGCTAGCATCATGCTGGATGTGAGCATGCGTCTCCCCTCTAGGTGGCCCCCCAATTGGATGTAACTGCCTAATAGGGTCACTGACAGCCAGGGCTAGCTTAGATGAGGTGAACCTGACATTTGGCAAAGCTGTGTTGTGTCCCAAAGCCAAAGGAATTTTTAGTGTCACAGGTCAGATAATGTTTATTGTGCAAGGAGGTGAAGGGGGGAGACAATGAGAGGGGGTTGGTAATCAACCTCTCTGGAAGCAGCCAGTTTACTCACATGGTGTTTGTTGAAGGGTGGGGGGCTGAGCCACAGGACAGATAGCAGGTTCCCTGCAGCCCCCCCCCCCCTCCCAGGCTCAGCATGCAGTATCACGGCTGTGCTGCTCCTCCTGTAAGACCCAGCCAGCAACAACAACATATAAGCAGTTACTTCAGTCTGCTTTAAATATGCACTGGGCAGCACACTGTAACACTTTTTGATGGTATGTGTGTGTTTTATGATGTGTGCCATGTGTAGTGAGTAGTGCGTGTATAGGGATGATTCGGCACCGTAAGAATGTTTCTTACATTTTTGGGGAGAAACAAATGCACCATTTTTAACCGTGCAATTGTTTTCAAATTGTGCACAGCTGAAATTATGCTAAATTGCTCAGAGAAAAAAAAATCTAAAAGACTACATGGCCAGCTGACTAAGCGACCCTGGGGCATCCCAATTCAGTAGGCCCCACTGTGTGAACCCCAGCAATCGCCTGTACTCACTTACTTTTCTAGGACTGCTATGCCACATTCTCCAAAACAGCGATTTATGTTGTGCATTAGTATGCATGGCATAACGCGCTGATTGGACGAGAGCCCCAACATGTGCAGTGAGAACAGCAGAAAGGTGAGTTTTCTGGGTGATCTAGGGGGGGTTTACACAGCAGGGCATTGAAATCAGGATGCTGCAGGCTAAAGGGCATATCATCAGATTTATTTTAGCAGGGATACATGACAGGTACATACTGTAATTAGAATGGTGGTGGTGATCTCACTTGATGGACCCGATTTGGCTACTGAAAGCAAAAAGAAGGCTCCCCTACTAAGCAAAAAGAAGGTTCCCCTACTGAGCACTGGGCACCCGATCTCAAACCAGGAGCAGCACCTCTTTAGCTGCTAGGCTGACCATAACTGTTTGCTTAGACAGTCAATCAGTGCAGCAGCAGTGTGACTGCTGTGCAGTGATTGGCTGATTAAGGGTTCAGTCTCCCTTGGCCACCGGGAGATTAGGCACTCGGCGACCGGGAGATTAGGCACACCGGGAGATTAGGCACCATTAGGCACAATGGATAGTCACCAACTCTGGAAAACACCACTCCACTCCAGATCAACAATATATTTTGTGACCAAGAGGCCGATTCATTAATAGCGCCAGGTAGCGACAGATGAGCGCCAGTAGCGTGATTTTCACAGCGCCAGCTAGTATTCGCTGTGCTTGGCCGGGGTTTGCTTGTTGACAGCGACTCAGTCGGTGTGCGGTAATGTTGAATACGGGCTGGGGGGTCGCTGTTTCACAGGTTCAGCGTTGTATGGGTGCGCCTGACAGCGAATGGCCAGAGCGAACGGCTTGCTGCAGATTCATTAACAAATCACGCTACTAATTTTTTAGCGCTGTGAATTCCTTGTTTAAACCCCAGAGCGCTGGCGGCGATGGATTTAAAATAGTTTTTAACCCCCAAACTACCATATTTTTTGATTGTAAAATTATACAAGTTTTTATAAACATTTTGTAATATGAATACATTAATATCAGACCTGTAATATCAATTCTGCACAAAATCTTTTTTTTTTTTTTTTCACCTTAAAAAAAAATCCTAACATTGCAGAAGTGGTCACAGAATTTTTTACATTAAAAAAAAAACCATTAATAGCAATTAATTATGATTATTTAAAGATTGCTCCATTGAAATGCATTGGACCACGCCAGGGAGCGCCAGGTCATACCTGTCGCTGTAAAGGGATTAGCAGCGGCGCTGTTCGTTGCAGTCGGCTACATGATGAATCCCGCGGTAGCTGTCGCTCTCGCCGGCACTAGCCTCATTTAGCTTAATAAATGCGTCATTGTGGCCGACGCCGGGCGTACTTGAGTCGGTAGCCGCCGTTAGGCCGGGACCTGGCGCTCGTCAGACACTACCTGGCGCTATCGCTTGATGAATAAGGGCACAAGAGTCAAATATAATAGTTGGATCACTTTAAAGCAGACCAAAAGTCAAAAATAATTTTTGTCCCACTCCTAATCCTTATAAGGGATGCTGCACCGTGTAAATCCCTAAGAAAACATCTTCACTCTGCAGTGGCATCTGCACTCTGCATGATTTAGATTTTTGGTCAGCTTTAAAGAGGAACTAACCCTGGGATTTTCTCTGTGTTGGGTTTACCTGGGGTCCAGGGCAGGCCCGATTTGGGATGCCCATGGTGTGAAACCTCCTGGAATTCCCAGTATTGTTACATTTTCAAATTAGTATTCTATGCCAGGTATAGAACGCTGAATAAAAGGAGAGCGGCAAGCGTCCCCCAGCCATTTCACACATCAGGGCATCCCCAGATTATTTTTACTCCTATTCTCCAAATAGACATTGGCGTGAAAAAGGCACGGGTGGGGGGGGGGGCATTGCGAATCTTTGCCCAGGTGCCAGAAAGTCTAGCTACGCCTCTAATCTCTAATTACAGCTAGGTTGTATATGAGTTGTATCGATGGGTGGTGTGTGCACGCCCCAGGAACCATTATGTACGTTTTACAGCACCGAACATAGAAAAAATTGCTGCAAGGGAGAAAACAGGATTATAACCTTTATGCCTTCATTTGCCTAGTCCCTTAAGAGACTTCTCTCTACCTGTACCTAAAAGTCCATTCCTTGTACCATTCATATTCACTAAATATTATATATCAGAGATTGTAACATTTAAAGTGGACCAAAACCCACAGCAATCAGCCCAGGAATCTATACGATTTCCTGGCCAATCGACTCCCTTTCCCCGGAGCAACCATAATTGGGATGCCCCACTGTGTGTAACCCCCGAGGTCACCCATACACTTACCTTCTTTTCAGGTCCAACGGTGCATGCGCAAGCTGCAGCCGCATCTCCACTATCCCTCTAGCAGGGCATGTGCCCCGCGCAAGGCATTTGTGAATGGCTCCTTGTTAGAAGGTATTGGGGGATGCGGTCGTCAGCACGCTCGGAGCCGCTCGCCTTAGGCAAAGGCTTAGACAAAGGGATGTCAGCAGATCCGAGCACGCTGAAATCACCCACCATCAGGCACACAGGTAGCAATAGTGGATTTTGGCATTTATATTCCAGCTATCATCCTGATATCTATTGAAAAAAACAGAAAACTATTTTGGAATACATTATTAATTATAAGTAGCTGTTACTGGGTCAAATCCAGATTTCAATGAGTAACCTTATCTTCTGAGTGTTGCAGAGTGTGAGTGCTGAGTACAACAGAGTCAAAATCCAGATAGACATTAGTTGTATAACAGACACCGGCTTTACTGAAACATGAATGCACTAAGAGAATGTCACCTTAACATAGTGGCTAACACAGACAGTTATAGAGCGCAGCTCAATATACAGGAAACACAACACATCAGAAAAATGCATATAGAGACTACAGTTAGTCATTGGTAACAGCGCTATCTACTGCTATAACTTGTCATAATTGTAAACTGCAGTCAATCTGGCAAAAGTTCCAAAATCACATTCAGCTGTTGCAAAGTATTGTATCTCCAATACTGAGAACTACTTGGGTATTTGATGACTGATAAAGGTACTGGGCAGCCTCCCCTATATAGTGCGTGCTGATGTAGATTACCTTTAGCTGCATCAGGTTCAACACAGAGTCAGGAAGAGTAAAATCACTCTCAATTTCACTTGCCTATGTGGGAGGCTCCAAAGGAACCCGACCACCAAGGGAAGCCCAGATTGTGTCTCCCTATTCATACACTGTTGCCTTGGTCCGACCCCTAATCTCACTATACATGCTGGAGGGAAGAATTACCTCCACACTGTCGTACTCACGTCCTATTGTTGCGCTAAATTACCTGGGTATGATTTTGAGGCTTAGAAACTAGATACCGGTAAGTGGATAATGACTTTAACAGCAATGAGCAATGATTAGTAAACTTCATATAGTTATAATAAAATCTAAAATGATGTGTGGTTAACCTCTATACTTTACACCATGCCCAATTCCCAGTAAATAAGTAGGACCAACCATAACCACAAGCATCTAACTAAAAGCAATATATAGGAAATAGGAGAATTGGTATTTTTACCTGGTCAGGCTTAGTGAGCACAAATCTATACTATTTATTAATGCTTATAATACAGAAATGAGCAAACGTAACAATCCACCATAATTTACATAAATAAGCCTTATTAAAGTTAGAGTCTATTCAGGCTTTTCATTTTATAGCACTCTAACACATGAAGATCAGCTACTTGGTCATCATAAATGTAATGCTAGATAATAAATTTGTTGGGCACCTCTCTAGGGGTTGGAACCCAGCTCTAAGGTAATTGCACTGCCCCAATTATCCTGCCATATTGCACTATCCCAGTATCCTGCCTTCAGGCTCTTAATATGTTAATGTATCTGTCCAAAAGCAGACTTAAAGCGCAATTCCACTTTCAATAGCATTTTTAAAATTCCATTACAGTGTGCCAATATGATGTCATCAATGTGCTAAGTGTATCTGTAATTTTTTTGTTTTCTATTTGTTTGCAACTCTGTGTTATAAAAGTATACAGTTTTCCCTAGCAACAATGGTTTACCTTAGCAATGTACATTAAAGTGGTGAGTCAAATGTACAGCTCAGGCACTTCCTGACTCTAAATTAAATTAAATCATCTGATTGGCTGAGGCAGAGCCAAGATTATTAACCGCTTCTGCTCTAAGTCATCCTCCTCAGATGGGAGTAAAACAATCTTGTGTTTCAGTAGCTAAAGGTTTACTGTCAGCATTCTCAGCTGGAGAAATGATTGCCGCTGTGTGATTTGGCCTTTTTCAATGTACTGTTGTGTTAACATTACAGCAATTGTAGACAACGTGCGTAAAAACAGGGGGTCCTTATCCCACACGTTGCAGGCAGAAATGCAGGCACAGGACAGTGCAATAACCTCATCACTTGGGTACAACCCCCGGAAAAGCACCCAGTGTATTGTTTTGCTGCCATTGCATTTATAATGCCTGAGTAGGTGGTTATTTCATGTTTTAGAGACTATTCAAGATTTTCATTTTATAGTGCTATATTTTAAATAAGACATCTTTATGTAAATTATGGTGGATTGTTAGGTATGCTCACTTTATATAATGTATTATAAGAGTTCCCAGAATTCCCATTCCATTATGAGTGTTCATGCACAGTAGATATGTAGGCATGCTCCTTAATGTGCCAATGCAAGTGCAAATGCATATACACACTGCTGGCCAATACCAAAAACCATGCAGCATATAGTAGACACCACTCGTTCATTGCCGAGTCGTCTGCTAACCAGGGTATCCCGTATCCAATATTCCTGATCTTCTTGCACAATAATTCTTAATCCCCCTGCTTGACTCTAAACCTTGACTGTCTGCCTCCCACCCAGGCCTGACTCTGAACCTTTGCTGCCAGCCTCCAACATTGGTCCAAGTCACACTTTGATCCACTAACTCCTACTTAGAGCCTGCTCAGTAACATCTCTCAACTCATCCCTCTTGAGCTATCTCTCAATTTATCTCCCAGCCATTATCATTGCCTTGAGCTTCTTGCTTTGTCGTGTGTACAACAAGTAGCATCAGTAGTGCAATCCCCACTTTTAGGGACTTTTGGTGAAGGCTGAGCATAATCTTAGATTCCGGCCCCCTTTACAGTTTCTTGACAAGGTACCTCTCACAACTGGGGGTCTGTATTACTAAGTACTGTGTAGAGGATTTGTTGGTCACATAAAACAATTCTGGGGATTGGAAAGTGCAAGTTTTCAGTATAGGGCTTGTGTTGAGAGTACCAGTTAGATTAAATTAGTTTATTTAGTTAATTAGTGCAGTTTGCAGTTATAACACAAGATGGCATTGGAGACTGTAGATAGAATGGGACTTGAGCTTGAAATGGGCTAAATAGTTAGGACATGGAGGGAAAAGTAAGATAAACACAACCCAGATAGAACCAGAGTAGGTTTGAAAGGGGACAGCAGCATGTATCCTAACATGGGAGTATAATGTGATTTAATAAAAATAACATTGGAAATAGGTTGTAAGGTATTTAATGAATGACTCTACAGTTGGTTGGTTGCTGTAGCCAAGAAGAGAGATCAGTGATTGCCTCATGGGCCTTGGGATGGAAGTCCTGAGAAGGTCCAGCAGATACCACCCCCAGACAAGGAGAAACAGTAACACCTGGAAACTGTTGCAACTGTTCTCTGCTTATTCAAACAAATGGGCTTTTCACATCTGCAAGACTGCAATGCTTTCCTTAAAGGTAAGGTAAAGTGCTGGCTAGTCACACCCAGGGTATAAATACACCTCCCAGCGGTGAGTACAAGCATGGAAGGAAAGGGAACATTTGTCTTCATCCTTCTAAAAGCCAGAAGAGTGGTCATTTTGACCGCTTCTGTCGGCAGAAGAGACAAGGGATCTCGAAGTGGGGCCGGAGCACCGCACGACGCTGGATAAAGATGACAGAGAGTATAGTGTATAGTGTCAATTTATAAGTTACCTGCTGCCATGGCGGCGAGTGATTTGCCATTACCACATCCCATTCATTACCAGTGAGTTATGGAAAGGCCGGTGTCCATCAGCACGGGCCAGGTGTTCACTCCTGAGGATTGGACTCACACTAAGGGGCATGACTGGAGAATGGCCGTGTGGTCTCTGTGCCATGGGGAACCCAGCCCTTATGACTGGTGTGCCGGCGGGTAGAGCCCACATCATTTTTTATAATGAAAAAAGCTAAATTCTGATGCTAATTCACGTAAAATGTTGTTATGTTTCTACATGTGCTTTCCCTGCGGACCATAGACTTCTATGTGGCTGCATCTGGACAGTGCCTGTGGTTGCGGCCTGGACTCAGCAGGCAAAACTTTCCCAAGCCACACCAGAGAGGTGGGAAAGGGGCCATAGAATAGTCATTGCTGCATCTGCAGCAATCGCACTGATGCATGCGGTCACGGACAGGTGTGAACGAGGGCTCAGGTCAGGTGCGTGTCAGGTACATTAGAAAAAAGTCTGTACAAACTGTTAAGAAATTTTTATTGGACTCTAATAGAATGGTCTACAATTAGTTTTTAGAAGCATTAGATGTTTGGTTACAGCTAAATATTGTAATCCATTTCAAGGTTATTTATTTTTAGCTTGCTCACACCATGGTTCTATATTTGTGCCTAACAAGCATGTCTTTGCCCGTTTATTGCAAAGGATCTTCCCACATAGTGTACTAATATATATTGTACATAGAGACCCAGCAAAGAAAGCTGCGTATCTGTATTGAAAGTCCAAGCAAATGCTATTCAGATCGAATTCCCATCCAGAATTCTGCTGTTATATTAAAAGATGGCCAGTAAAACAAATATGAAGTGACTTAGCATGCTACTGGATTCCAAGGCATTATTCCTTGTTGTCTTTTTCCAGTTATCTTATAAATAATATAATCTGCAGGGCAAGCAATGTCTTATGCTATGCACAGCCTATGTGTCATATTTTACCAGCCCTTTTTCCTGATGGTCAACCCAAGATTGGAATCAAAGTTGACATGATAAATTTCCATAAATGGAAATTCTATTTTTGTCTAAAAACATCTGACCCTTATGAATCATAGCAGCATACTGACAAGCTTTTTCTATGAAGGTAACTAATTAGATTTTAACCAGTTCTTTGCCAGAGTGTTTTTTACCTTATTTTGCAGGCATATTTTTCAATTTTAGCAATGGCCCTTTTTTGTGAGCCACCAAAATATTATAACTAATAACAAATTGATAGAAATAAATGTAAAATATTAAAAGAAAAACATTTTTTTTCTTCCTTTCTTAGAAATTTTCTAGCTGTTACAAAAGATTTTAAGACAAAACATGTATATTTGTAATGTAAAAATGGAGACTATGCAATTAGCCTAATACCTGGGCTTAAATCAAGGCCTGCAATGAGTGGAGCACTTTATAGATTTTTCTATTGCTGGTTCTATGGCACCATGTTGTCAAAACAGATGGTGTACAGTGCTAAAACATAAGAGTTATCTTTAAGATTTCTTGGGGAAACTTGGACATTTCAATGAAACAAAATTCAGTGGTGAAAACTGAAATAAGGCGTGGATCACAAAAATGGATATTCCAGTCAGAGCAGGAAGGGGTTAAATAACTATTTAAGCAGACACTGTGTTTCTGCTGTGCCCTGAAGTAACTTTATAATTAGCAGGGACTTTCTCTCATGAGGAACCGAAAGGATCCATGCAGAGAGAGACTCTGTGAGTATTTTTGTAGACTTTTAGTTACGCCTGCTTTTATACATCAGGTTACATTTAACGGCCAATTGCATAAAGTCTTTGGGTGGTGATAGGTGGTTCAATATCCAGCTTCTATCCAAACAAAACAATATTGTTAAAGGAGCACTACAGTGAAAAAAATTGGTGTAGTAATATAATATCCGTAAATATGCTAGAAGGCAAGGGTGGTATCGCTTATAAATACTAATAAAAAAATCCAGCCAAGCTTGTTTCTTTCTATTAAAGAAAGGAGGAGGAACCAAGGGTCACAGGTCTTGAATGTCCTGCTTTTAAAGGGGAGGATTGCTCAACTCATAAAAGCACCCCTCCTCCCTGCTGTGAATGCTCTCCATATTCCGCCAGCCAACAGCGCGAGCAGCAGGAGATGCCGATGCCACATTTGCATACAGTGCTGGATCAAGGCTTGATAATTGCAAAGGGCTCGGAATCAGGGAAAGGGGGGGGGGGGGGTAAGCAGTGATTCCCACCATGAGGAATCCCCAGGAATCATAATGACTAGATCAAAAGCCAAACGTGATTTTTGGGTGAGTTTAGGAATGGCCATATCCGCTCATGTCCATAATATGTCCCTGAAATGCTATATTCTAATCCTTGGAGCACAATTATTGACTAGTCAGTAAGCAAGTTGGGGAGCGCTATAGGTATGTTGCGGGCTATTCGTGGTCTGGCTGGGGATGATAAAATAATCCTAACCTCATTTTGGCCCTAGTTCACCATTGATTATAATATAAAGCCTATATAACAGGTACCACCTACCTATTAGAATACACCTTCTCAAAAACCACTACTGGCATGTTTAAAGAGGAGAAGCCACCTCCCTAGAGTCTAAAAGACTGTAGGGCCAATGGTCTCCCTCTTTATGGGGCATCCCGGGTTGGGATGTCATGCTTTGTAAAAAACTGGACTGTTTACCCATTTTCTATTACCCATTTTCCATTTTCTATTAGTCTAGAACCTAGATGGTCCTCAGAAGGATGCTGGCTGCTAATAGAGAGTATACAAAGCTTGCTTCTGCTTCTCATACACACAAGGGAAGGGAGTGCCAGGAGGAGAGAAAACTGAATGACAGCAAAAGAAGAAAATAATGAGCCGTTCTCTGGGAACTATGTGACACAATTAGGGGGAAAGTGAGGCTAGCTCCACCTAAACCAGGCACAATTCAGTAGTCACTCTGCTATACCTCAACATAAAAATATTCAGGTGTAAGTTAAAAGTCTAAGAAAAGATAACACCTTTTAGAAGAAAGGAGAAAAAAATACGATTTTTTTTTTTTAAGCCTTGAAAATCTCAGGAGGTTTCTGTGCTCGCCGGTTCTGCCTGTGCAGCTGGAGGAGGCTCTTTTGCATCATAAATTATTCATCTGTGCTATTTTCCAGCATTAACATTGCTTCAGCTCCCCAAACAAGTATTGCATTTTTCCTTGCTTTTCAATTCCTCTTAGTTTTTAAGGCAAATTTCACTCCACTTACTATGCATTAGCCACTTTATTTGGTTTAAAAATGAGATACATTAAGAGATGATGAATTGAACATGGTAAAATAAGAAGACCATCAAAAATGAAAAATGCAAATGCTACCACACTAATGTCTCTATGCATCGGCAAATGCTTTGTGTACAGCAACTAGTAATAACTACACATAATATTGTTATTTAAAAAAGGGGCATACTGAAGAATTCGTTGTGTGGGACTGGCACAAACGACCTCTACTCAGTTTGCCAAGACAGACAATAGTTTATTCAGAAATAATCAACTGTGGCACATACACATATAGAAAACATTCCATGCTAGTCATATTAAAATACAAACATCTGTGACTTAAAAACTATACGGGCCCCCCCCCCCATGCAACCAAACAGGCCACACATTCATCCACTTTCCTCCATACTTCGCAGCTGTTAGTAGGCCATTTGTTAATATGTTTCCCTCAAAATAAGTAAAAAATGCCCCATATGGGGATAGTTCAATGAGCAAAGCGTCTTGCACGCTGATATACTGGATATTCCGCAGCAAACAAGTTTCATGAGCACTCAATCAGGTGTCTTTCACCGTCACTTTCAGATTCCTTAGTCCGCCTCTTGCAGCTGATCACAGAATTAACTTATATAAACCGTACGGCATCACTGAAGTCATCTCTCATAGATATACTGTGCGCTATGCGCCTTTTACAATCAGCCGCACTTCTGCTCTGCAGTCATTACTTATCTGTGTACACAGCATTGGGATCTCCAGAGCTGGATCAAGTGCGCACTTGTGTAGCTGCTATGTCATAGCAGGGTGAGCGACCTCAGCTGGGCTGCAAGAGGACGCGGACGTGAAGGGGCCGTCCGTCCGCCGACACGTGTTTCGCTCTGCCCACCGGAGCTTCATCAGGGTGGGGGGTGGTCAGTCCACTCGTTCTCTTGTGCAACTCTGCTCCTCCCACTCCCATCCGTCCTCCAACCAGGTCCAAGGAGTAAGATGCTGGTGAGCCCCTGGGAAAACAGCACCCAAAGCATTCGAATCCAGCGAAGGCTGATAGTACCGGTGAGCTAGCCGCGTCAGAAAGCAGGGGATGAAGCCGAGGATCCTTGGACCTGGTCGAGCAGCCCCCGGGGAAGGGTAGGCTGAGGGAGTTGACGCTTGAGTCCACGGGGAAAGCTTCGGCTAGTACCTGAGGATGAAGAGCGGCCCGAGGTTCTCTGGACTGAGGAGTTGTAATGACCCAATCCCGTCCTGTCGCCCCCCGGGGAGAGGGATGGGGTTCCTTTACTATGGGTAGGAACCAGGCTGGGTACCCTGAATGTTTTCTAGTGCACCCTGCACTTTTTCACTTTTGGTTCCACATGTTAATGGTGCTTTGCACACACGACGGCGTCGATAAAACAAAAACTCAACTACTCAAGAAGCAACATCTGTCTGGAAACTGCAAAGAAGCTTATGATCACCATACTCCATTACAAATATCAGCCATAGTTGTGGAAGGTGAAAAAACATTTACTGTAGTGATCAATCACATTTCATCATTCTGACAGATTGGTTGGTTTTTGTAGATGCCAAAAGCATTCTTCCTAACCACATGCATACCATCAGCTGTAAAGCTGAAATTAATCTTTAAAGATAACGGTTTATTAAGTTTCTTAACCATACCAATCATTTTGAATATGAATACTTAACAAGAACATATTGTGTTTACATGCTTTTGATCATGAAGTCTTTAAAGTCCACTGTCAACCTGCACTGCTGCCGTCCTTAAGATGGCCCACAACTAATAATTGTATATATAAACAAAAAATATATAACCAATCTTCTGGTCTCTGCTTTTCCCTCAGGGTATGCTGAACTACTGGGGATTGGGAGTAATGGTTATGTCACCCAGTCACTTTATAAGCATGGCCATGTTGTAGCAGGGATAGGTTGATTAGACTTGTACTCAGAATCCCAGGCAGGGGCAACCCTGATTAATGCACTTGGGCATTTTGGGCAGAGTTGGATGTCATATGTAATTGTAAAAAAAAAAAAAACATTAAAACTTACAATTTTTTGTTAGGGACCTCGAAGTGGGACAACATAAACAGCAGTTTGTAGGTGATAGTCATGGTCAGGGTGTGGTGTTGGGGTGTGTATTAATTATAGGCTTTTGAGAAACAAATTCCTGCAAATTCATGCTACTAATGTTAAGTAAGTGTCCCATGCATCACATTCTCCAGGGATCTTCGGTCCATAAAAGTTGTTGGTAATTCAGCCAATGCTCAGCCCTAGTGGTGTAACTAAATGTGACGAAGACCTTGGTGTGAACATTGAATGGGGCCATTGCAAGACTCATACAGTAAACATTTTACTGTCTTTTCAATTTGAAACAGCAGGACCAAGTGAGCACAAATCTGATAAGTAAGGTGAAAGAGCATAATGATGGGACCCACTGGACCTGATTTGCCCCAGTGCAGTCATGCCACCCTTAGTTATGCCCCTGACTCAGCCAATCCATTATTCTACTATCATCATTAAGCCAAAGAGTCGAACCAGACATCCCACCTCCTGCATTTGGTGGGACAGTCTTCCCCATAATGTCAGCAAAGTGGAAGTGCCCAGATGTTTTCTTTGGGGGGAGGGGGGCAGTGGGACCAAATGCCTGATAGCAGGACTGAAAGTGGGACATCTGGTCAGTTTGTTATGTGCTGTAGACCTCCAAGGACAAATCAATACTTCCCATCTATTTGAAAAGCTAAACCCTAGCTCTTCTGAATTAAGCTATTAAAGTTTGCCAGCATCCAGATAAAACTTGATTTTTTATTGCAATTTGGTAAAAGTATCCTGGTTTGTATCCAATGTTACATCTTTATGTGGTATTACAGTGCTGCTACGCGTTTCAGGATATCCTAGCCCTTAGTCACGCCTCTCTGCTGTGTTTTATTATGTGATTTGACGAGGTTGGGTTTTGCTAAGGTGCTGTATTCTCCATATGACCTCTTAGCAAGAGGTTGCAAAATTAGTTGTTCAAATATTTAATATTAAGATGGCTGGCTACCTGTCCAATGCCACTATAATTTTTCATAAGCTTTAAAATGTAATCTTGAATTGTCATGAAGCAGTGAACGGGTAATTTGGGTTTCTTGTGCTGTAGAAGGCACTTCAGATTTCAAAGAACCGGAGCTGTCCGAAATAGGGTTTGGCAAGTTTGGCCAAACTTTGAACAAAAAGTTCGGTTTGGGTACCCTAACCTGAGCCAAACCCAAACCTGGTCCCTGTTGAAATCAAGGTCAAGGGATTGTGCCTTCGAGCCCACTTCACACCCACCCGGGAGGAGGGAGGCATGCCTGTCAAGGGGCCCCCAGAGGCAGAATCGCGACTGGAAGCGTTAAAAAAAATTGTGGTGGTCGCTGTAGGAAGGGGGGGGGGGGTGGAGGAGCTTTAACTTATGCAGGATGTGCAGGAGGAAGTAGCTGTAGACTTGAAGAAATTAGCCCCGTGATCCTGTCAATCCTGGCGGCATCTTCCCACTGTCAAATAGTCTATGGCCAGGATCTAAGAAAGATGGCTGCAGCTCCCATGAGTGAGCACAATGACAGCGGCTAGTGGTACTTCCAGTGCCAGCTGCCAGTGCCCTCACTCATGGCAGAGGGGGCCATCTTTCTAAAGCTCCGGCCCAGCCTATTTGACAGCGGAAAGAATGCTGACCATCGATGGGATTGTGGGCATTAGGTAAGTTGTACAGCTGCTTCCTGCTGCACACCCTGCATAAGTTAAAGCTCTGGAAAGAGAACGGTTTTCTATACTCTGTATGAAAAGATAAATCCCCCAAAGCAGGACATGGGATGAAAGAAAAAAAAGGTCCTTCTCTGTTTTACAAGTGAGGGCTGCTGATGCATTGGCCCATCATACAATGACATTTGAGCCGTCTTCCTTGTAAGCGTGCAATTCTCTGTCACTTAAAGTCACCCATTTTCTTCCTGGCAGTGACAGAAAAAGATGGGAACTGGTGAAGATTTCTGCACACAGGGTAGATAAGTAACCCTCCTCTTCCTAACCAGTATATTTAAAGCAGTCCCACACTTGTTTTCTTCATGCGATGGGGACGCATTGGGAGGGCATCCCCCCCCTGCACAATTCCCCCCACAACACCCGAAAATTCTTGCCTTAACCTCGATACTCTGCCAAAATGTGCTCCTCCATTGGCCGTCCTGGGCGATTAAGGCTGGGCTACTTGAGCGCCGATGGAAAAAGGACCACCCTTTGGCCGAGGGTCAAGGTATGGATTTTGGGGTGTTAGAGCGGTGGAATCTGCCCCCCCCCACTGTCACAATGCCGTCCCAAATCCATTAGTTAGAAAATGGTTAGAAAATGGGTGTGAAACCACTTTAAGATTTTTGTGAAAAATGATTTATTTATTTTTTTTAAATTTTAGCTCATGAGATGGATACTTGCTGTTCTAGCTTTAGTAAATCACAACATGATTTGCCCAGGCATGGGTGCCCTCAGGACGTAATGGTGCAAAGAATCAAACCAAAGGCCAATGTATAACAGTCGGGACAAACAGGCACTATTGAAACACAGGAATGGTCAGGAACAGACAGGGTCGGTAAAAGGAGGGTTTAAGGAAGAGTTTATGCACTGATAGAGCACCAGATTTGCTGCTCTCCACTGAGATTTAAATCTAGCAAAAACCTCTCTTTTCCACATTCCCTGCATTCTCGCTTTCTCACTTATTTACATTCCCTCCATCTGCCCCTTTTTTACATTCCCTTCAGCTTTCTCACATTTTTTCATTCCCTCAATTATGTTCTTTTTCACATTACCTCCATGGGACTCTCTCTTAGTGGCGTAACTAGATATGATTGGGCCCTGGTGCGCACATTAAATGGGACCATTTCACGGCTTATACAGTAAACTTTTGCTGTAGTTTAAACTCAATTAAATGCAGCTAAAAATAAATGGTGCTTCTTTTATCTAAATGATGCCAAGTGAGCACAAATATGACAAAATAAGGTGGAGGGGCAACAATGATTGGGGCCCTTGACCTTCTGGGCCCCGGCACCCCCCCCCCGGTCTCTCTATTTCACGCTCCCTGCTTCGATCTTTCTCATCCACATTTCCTCAGACTACTTTCAATTACAACATTCCCTCAATCTTTTTCTGTTCCAAGTTTTATTTGTATTTTTTACTATTCCACATTCCATCTATTTTTTTTTATTCCACATTCCCTCCTCTCTCTTTAAATGCATTTACTCCATCTTTCTGTATTTGTTTACATTTTCTACTTATATTTCTTACTTTTCTTTGTTCACTTCAACTTTTCCATACTCCCTTCCTTCTTCTAATCTCTATTACATTTCCTTTGTTTCCCAACATTCACACCACATTCCCTCTGCATGATGGGAGAATAGATATCAAGTTAATTTTTCCATTATCTTAATTGGTTCAGCACAGGGCCCAGTTTCTCCAAGGGAGCAATGAGCAGTTATGATATGTGGCAGTATCTAAAGGCCAGTAAGGGTGGCCCTAGGTTGTTGGCTTGGTCACTATGGGTGGACCCAGGGTGTTTAATGTGGCACCTGTCATTAGAATAGGGCAGCAAGCAGAATAAAGGTGACTTGGTTTGTTAGTAGGAGGATGCTATGGGTTCCCTCTAGGGTATAGGGCAGGGGTTCCCAACCCTCCTCCTCCGCCAGCAGGTCATGCTTTGTGGATCTCGACACAGAGGCACATATAAAGTCATTAGAGCAGGAGAGCTATAGAGCCATCTACGTGGAGATCCACAAAATATGACCACTTGGTAGGCCTTGATTTGAAGAAAAAATGGTATAGGGGACATTACCACGAGGGCATTTATTTTTTAATGGTTACATTGGAGGGTACACACAATTCAGGTAGGTTAAACGAGGGCCCTGCCAGTTTGGCTGAAAAACCAACAGATAGATAATTATTTTATTACACAAGGCAGCCATAGGGATTGGGCTTTGTTGTGTTGTTTGTGTCAAAACACAACAAAGCCCTGTTTAAAAAATATACAGCAAGACTCCATTTACATGTATTTTGCTCTTGACATTCTCTAGATGTTAAGGTACTGATTGTCATAATTAGAAAACCATTTTAGTAAGTACTTGTTATAAAGATGATTGATTGGGTTCAGGAGAAGCCATCTGCTTCTGTTGCCATTGCAGTTCATTCATAACTTAAGAACCATTCACCCAAAACACACGTACAGTATAGTGAAGCCTGCTGCCCACACTACCCACATTGTTGTATCTTGCTAGCTTACAAAATGTCCTTTATAATAGTGCTTGCTTGCTGGGTATGTGTGACACTCAGTGCCATGCTGTGTGCTGTGCAAGGAATCCCTTTTTTACCCTTTTGGTCTCTTTTAGCACAATATATTAAGCTTAATATGACTCTCCCTAGAGTCTACCCCTCTTTTACAGCACTCAAGCCTTACCTACAATACAGCTAGGGATGAGCGAACTGGTTCGGACGAACCGGAATTCGCTCCGAATCTCAGGGAAAATTCGATTCGGCACGAACCCGAATTTTTTTTGGTTCGTGCCGATCGAATTTTCCCTGAAATAAAAATAAAAAAATGCCGGCATGGTGGGAGCGGGCAGGCCAGCTACGCTGTCAGCGGGTGGTGGAAGCCGGCCCGCTGACAGCGTAGCCGGCCTGCCGGCTCCCACCATGCCGGCATTTTTTTAAAAAGCAAACACTTACCTGCATGGTTGGAGCGTGGAGGCCGGCGCCGCTCTCAGGCGCCCTCTGATGACGCGTCCTCTGATGACAGCTAAGAGCGGCGCCGGCCTCCACGCTCCAACCATGCAGGTAAGTGTTTGCTTTTTAAAAAAATGCCGGCATGGTGGGAGCGGGCAGGCCGGCTACGCTGTCAGCGGGCCGGCGGCGGCCCGCTGACAGGCGTAGCCGGCCTGCCCGCTCCCACCATGCCGGCATTTTTTTTGTTCAGATGAGCGATTCGTGAAAGTTCGATTCGGGCGAACCCGAATTTCTTGGGGAAATTCAGCGAATCGCCCGAATCGAACTTTCAAGAAGTTCGCTCATCTCTAAATATAGCCATCACTTCCAACCTTGTGCTAACAAGGGTCACTAGCCCGAAACAAGTGTCCACAAGAAGCAATGGCCTTGTAAATAGTTGCCTATATATTGCACTGAATGTCAGGTCTCTGGGCACTTGAGATACAGTATCACAAATGCAAAATAGATTATTTGCTCTACCTACTGCTAAGAATCATCCTGTTATTCTTGTTTTTCACATAAATTATTATTAAAAAGTAAAGTATTTTTGGTCTCATTTAGCCAAAGCCATATTAGACTTAACATTGGTCTCGTAGCTTCCACCTCTGTATGAACAAATACGTGTGTCATTATACAGGGGAGTGTCATTATACTACATTACAGTTCACCAGATTCCAGCCTTTTATATGAGTTACTTGAAAAACAAAAGATCTTTCTGTTATTACTAGAGGCAACCATCCAAGTTTCCTGGAATACAAAAAAAATGAACGTCCTTAATTTGTGGACATTCAAATCAGTAAATGTTCATTTAGTAATGAAATTGATCATTTCATGCTTTATTTCAGAAAAGGGCGTGAGATAAAATAAGGGCACATATACTGGTTATGAACACACAAACATATTACTCCGGGAGGTATATGGATCCAGCAACTGTAAAACCAAAGGCAAAGGCAATTGTTAGACCATTGTGTCTGGCTACGTTTGGCACTGTCCTAAACGGTTTTCCATTTTTAAATTGAAGAAGAAATGGCCGAGATATCAAGAGATAACCTTATGATCTATCTTTTGAAATATTTGGGCAAGAGCCTTGGTTCTGTGATGCTGCATAATAATCAGCATAATGGGTCTGTGGGACTGGCATTCTCATCACCCTGGCTGTTCTCTCTCTCTCCCAGTGTCCACAGTCTGATAATGTGGAGTTTTAGACCACCAGCTTAGACCTATTATTGGTGGTCTATGGCAAAGAAATTCAGAGTGTGTGCCACTACTCTTTGCCTTGTTTCTACCTTCAGAAGCAGATGTGTTCTGACAGGAAGAGAGAGCGCAGCCATGATGAGGTGAGCTACTGAACAACCACTTTGACTACAGAGCCCCTTTAAGATTGACAAATGAAATAAGTTATTACTTGCTTTGATGTAAATCATCCTCTAACTTTCCACCTTCACTGAATTACTCCTTAATTTAGCTTATTTTAAAATAAAGCCAGAAACAGTCCTTATTTTCATGAAATTTTTGACGGCAGGTTAACAGAATTAAAGCACAACATCTGTTCTAAATTATTGCCCTAATTAAAGTGCTACTACAAGCAACGGTAATTGTTACACCATTGTGTCGTGCTGTGCTTGGTACTGTCCTAAACTGTTTTCTGTTTTTAAATTGAAGAAGAAATGGTGAGATATTGAGGTTTACAGGTTTAGCTTATGATTTCTCTTCTGAAAAAAGTAGGCGTGGCCCTTGGATCTGTGATGCTGCATAATAATCAGCATAATGGGCAGGTTCTGTGCTGATAGCAATGATGAATATGGAGAATGTCATTGGCTGAACCTGTAAACCTCAATATCTCAGCCATTTCTTCTTCAATTTAAAAACAGAAAACCATTAACAACAGTGCCAAATGTAGCCCAACGTAATGGTGTAACAATAACCTTTGCCTGCAGTATTACTTTAAATAGAAAAAATGTAAATAAAAACGTAGGACTTCTCTACAGCTTTACATAGTGGCAATCTTGGCACTGCAGGTGGAGAATATTTAGCATACTGCTGGGTTCCTTTTAGTCTCGCTTCATCTAGTGACACTGCTGGGTCCTCATTAATCTTGGATCATCGTTTTTCTCTTCCATGGAGACACTCATGATGGAACCCAGAAGCCCCATGGATATTTCTAATCAATAAGCAAGCTCACAGTGGCCAGTAGATCTAGCTATGGAAGCCATAATCAAACCTCTATGACTAGAGTGCTCAAAAGTGCAAAGGAGCAAGAAACATTTCAAAGCGGAAATACAGTCTGCTGCTGGTTCGCCTCATGGCATTCCTGCCTTTTAACTAAGGCCAATTAAATTATGTCCTCCCTTGGCACTGGGTGATCCCACGGCAAGAGCTGTACAACTCTGTACTAGTGAAGCTGCTGCAGACTAATGATCACACATAGGGCCTTACATTGGAAGGTCTACATGACTACAGAATGTAGCGCCTAGAGGAAAACAGCCCTCAAACACGCCTAGACCCCTCCCCAAAAAAGAAATCTGGTGGAGGTAAGCAGGAGGGTCCTCCTAACTGCCTTCCAATAAAACTCTTTTACCTCTCTCTCACCAAAAACAATCATTGTAGGAATGTCAGGAGGGTACATTTTTAGGGCGATCCAGGGAGTTTCACATAGCAGGACAGGGCAAGGAACAAAACCCAGGACAGTGAAAATCCCGGGTCTTGATAATATCATTAATTTCCAATTAGCAGTCACTAGGGTGCCTTATCAAGGAGTCACAAAAACGCGGGACTTCAAAAAGGCAAAGTTTGACCAACTTAGAGATGCCCTAAACTGCATTGACTGGGAAAATGTCCTTAAGAACAAAAGCATGGACGCTAAATGGGATACTTTCAAAGGAATACTTAATTTTCAGTGTGACAGATATATACCTTACAGGAATAAAACTATTAGACACACATGTAAACCGATGTGGCTAAATAAAAAGGTTAAGGGGGCAATAAACAACAAAAAAAAGGCATTTAAACGTTTAAAGCAGGAAGGGACAGCGGAAGCGTTAAAAAACTATAAAGAAGAAAATAAACAATGTAAACAACAGATAAGGGCAGCTAAGCTGGAGACAGAAAGACTGGTCGCGAAAGAGAGTAAAACTAACCCTAAATTATTCTTTAGCTACATAAACCGTAAAAGGTACAAACCTGAGGGTGTGGGCCCCCTGAAAAGCAAGGATGGGACCCCTATAGAGGGAAATGAGGAGAAAGCTAATTTGCTTAACAACTTCTTTGCTTCTATATTCACAAAAGAATTTGACATGCCGAGTGAAATGCAGGGGAATAACCGGAACCCTCCAGTAAATGTCACTGGTCTAACCAAGGAAGAAGTCCGGCACCGTCTCAAGCAGCTGAAAATCGATAAATCACCGGGACCAGATGACATACATCCTCGTGTTTTAAGGGAGTTATGTACAGTAATAGACAAGCCGTTATTTCTAATATTTGTGGATTCCATAACTACAGGGTTTGTTCCGATGGATTGGCGCTTGGCAAATGTGGTGCCAATATTCAAAAAGGGATCTAGGGGGGAACCTGGGAACTACAGACCGGTAAGCTTAACATCTGTGGTGGGCAAGCTGTTTGAAGGTTTCTTAAGGGATACTATCCTGGAGCACCTTGGGGAAAATGACCTTATTACTCCATATCAGCATGGATTTATGAGGAATCGCTCCTGCCAGACAAACCTGATCAGCTTTTATGAGGAGGTAAGTTCAAGATTGGATCAGGGGGAGTCATTGGATATCATATATCTTGACTTTTCTAAAGCATTTGATACTGTGCCACATAAAAGGCTGGTACAAAAGATGAGAATGCTTGGACTGGGGGAAAACGTGTGCAGATGGGTGGGAAATTGGCTTAGTGATCGGAAGCAGAGGGTGGTTATAAATGGTACACACTCAGATTGGGTCACTGTTACCAGTGGAGTACCACAAGGGTCAGTTCTGGGACCAATTCTCTTCAATATATATATAAATGACATTGGGTATGGATTAAACAGTAAAGTCTCAATCTTTGCAGATGATACTAAGCTGAGTAAAGTAATTAAAACAAAGGAGGACAACAGGCAACTACAAACAGATTTAGATAAATTGGAAGCATGGGCAGTTAAATGGCAAATGAAGTTTAACACAGATAAATGTAAGGTTATGCACATGGGAAGGAGAAATCTGTGTCATGATTACACACTAAATAAAGAAACACTTGGTAAAACAACAATGGAAAAGGACCTAGGGGTTTTAGTTGACAATAAGCTCAACTGTAGTAATCAATGCCAGGCAGCTGCTGCCAAGGCAAATAGGATCATGGGGTGCATCAGGAGGGGCATAGGTGCTCATGACCAGAACATCATTTTACCCCTGTACAAGTCACTGGTCAGACCCCATATGGAATACTGTGTACAGTTCTGGGCACCTGTGCTTAAGAAGGACATATCAGAACTGGAGCGCGTTCAAAGAAGGGCAACAAAGTTAATAAAAGGAGTGCGGGGGCTAGAGTACCCGGAAAGATTGTCCAAGTTAGGCTTATTTAGTCTAGAAAAAAGACGATTGAGGGGTGATCTAATAACTATGTATAAATATATTCAGGGTCAATACAAGGATCTGTCCCACAATCTATTTATACCCCGGAGTGTAACCATAACCCGGGGGCATCCACTAAGGTTAGAGGAAAGGTGCTTTCTCCACCGACATAGGAGGGGATTCTTCTCTGTAAGAGCAGTGAGACTATGGAACTCGCTGCCAGAGGAGGTAGTAATGAGGGATACATTAAAAATGTTCAAAAGTGGCCTTGATGCCTTCCTGGCATGTAATAACATTTCCGGCTATGGCTACTAGACCACTGGAAGGAGTTAAACAGGCTGAACTGGATGGACTAAAGTCTTTATTCAGCCTTACATACTATGTTACTAAGGAACAAAACCCAGGACAGTGAAAATCCCGGGTCTTGGTCCACTTTAAAGTCCTTGTCTAATTACACACTTACTTCCCATCTCCCTATGTCCTATGAGAAAAGCATCTTAAAGTGGACCAAAACCTGGCATTTGTCCCCCCCCCCCCCCGGTGCGTGAAACCCCACTGATAACTTGCCGGAGTTCCCATGGTGCAGGCGTGGTTCTCCTCTCATCTGCTCCTTCAGCTTAATTAATGTGTGGCTGGAGAAGCGGAATAGAGACCTAGCTGCACTAGTAATCTGTATGTGGCACCCCCTGCATCCCTAGGCTGTGTGTGCTCATGCCAGCCATTATGGCAGGCATAGCCGCGCACAGCCCCAGTAAGGCGTGAAAGATGCCGCATGTTCTGTGGGCTCATTGGCGAGGTAAGAAAATCAGGTGACTAGGCATCTCTGGCTGCTTCCGAGAGACCTGTGTGGGTAGAGTATAACAAAAGATCAGTCTGCATTGGAGATTGACTTTTCCGGTTGTATCCAGGGACCCCAGACTTTATTAAACTTTTAAGGAGCACCTCTAGAGGGATGTTCATTTGTGATATATTAATCTGTCAATAATAAGAGATTTCCAAGCTGTAGTGTTGGCGTCCACATCCGCCATCCCTAGAAGTCATAGGGAGGGAGACCGCCAAATCGACATGTCCAAATGTACTGTAAGAAGATAGCTCCTGGCTGTCCAGCTGAGTGGCGGCAGCCACATGACCACATCAGACAATCAGAGCAATGGATTTCTCCGGGAGACTGAGTAGAAAAGTAAGCTTTCTCCCGTTCTGTGCTATTAATGTGCAGGGGAGAATCCACAATCAGGATGCCTTCTTGCGCTTGGTACAAGACTCATTTTATTAAAAAATGGGTGTTGCTCCAGTTTAGGAGTTAAGGACTCACATTTTTATGAACCAGACTAGGGTGTAGTAAGTTTGATATAGCCACCTGACCTGGAAAAGTTTGTTTCTATCCCTGATCACAAAGGAGTACAATGGTTCTTTGGCCTCCTCCAAGTCTTCTTCAACCAGCTCAAGGAAAACACTTTTATTTACTAAAGGCAACCTCTAATGGCTTGCAGTATATAGAGGAGATTACCTTCTCCAATTCAGGATCTCTGAACATATCCTCAAGTTGGATCATGGCTATTTCCTTAACTTGATATAGGCAGTTTAACCAAAAAAGCATGCCTTAGTTGAATCCCCAGTACCCAGTCCATATTCTTATTTTCTCATAGGACATAAAGTGGCCATTTCTGTATATCTGTCCGTAAAAGTGAGTCCATTAATATGTGCCAAAATGATGTCCTCAAGGTGCTGAGCTGATTCGTTATTTTACATGTATTTGTTGCAAATCTGTGTTTTAAAATATTTCTCTAGCAACAATGTACGCAAACTGGTGTGTTTGGTGTAGGGTGCCAAGAGTTCCTGACTCTGGCTTGCTAATCATCTGATGAACTGAGGCAAAGATGACACTCCATACTCCTGAGCTCACATATTTAACCACTCCTGCTCAAATTCAGCCTCTTCAGGTGAGGGGATCACAATCTTGTTTTACAGTAGCTAAAGGTTTACTGGCAACGTTCTGACCTGGCTTTCCAAGCTTTGTTATGCGGGGGGAGGGGGGCTGACCCATGTCAGTGAAAGGCTTCTGGGATTTGTAGGCAGAAGCTATACTAGGGCTTTTCTCAAGGCCAGGAAGGCCTACTACTTAAGCAACACAGAGACACAGGACTATAAGAAACCTGGAAACAGCATGCTCATAAGCAAATCACATGTATGGGGGCACAATCCTAACACAGATGTTTTTTTACATTCCAAAAGAGAAAACAATAACACCAAAAACCACACAAAATTAAGTTTTCCTTTAAGTCTTGATGTCTGCCATTTCCAAAAAATGCAACCAGGGAGAGTTTGTAATTCTTGCAACTTGGGGTTGCACCAGAGGGACTCCCTCAAATATAGTCACATGAAATTCTGAACTAGCAACATAGGAAGTGAGGCTTAATTTCACCAAAAGGCTCGGAGCCTTCGATGCTTCATCCAACAAGAATCACGTTTTCCTTTAGGTTAACAATGTTGTGTTATGTAGTGTTCCTAGTGTGATATGAGGCAGCAGTTCATAGTCAACACTTATGCCCTTATTCATCAAGCGATAGCGCCAGGTAGTGTCTGACGAGCGGCAGGTAGCGGCAGCTAACGGCGACTACCGACTCAAGTACGCCCGGCGGCGGTCACAATGACGCATTTATCAAGCAAAATGAGGCTAGCGCCGGCGAGAGCGTCGGCTAGCGCTGCATTCATCATGAAGCCGCCTGGACCGAACAGTGCCGCTGCAAATTCCCTCACAGCGCCAGGTATGAGCTGTCGCTCCCTGGCGATGTCCAATGCATTTCAATGGAGCAATCTATAAATAATCATAATTAATTGGTAATATTTTTTTTTTTTAATGTCAAAAATTCGGAGACCACTTCTGCAATGTTAGGATTTATTTTTAAGTAAAAAAAATTGTTAAAAAAAATTTGTGCAGAATTGATCTAACAGGTCTGAGATTAATGTATTCATATTACAAAATGATTCTAAAAACATGTATAATGTTACATTCAAAAAATATGGTTGTTTAGGGGTTAAAAACTAGTTAATACCCATCGCCGCCAGCGCTCTGGGGTTTAAACAAGGAATGGACAGCGACAGCACATTCGGAGCGTGATTTGTTAATGAATATGAAGCTAGCCGTTCCCTCTGGCCATTCGTTGTCAGGCGCTCACATACAACGCTGGACCTGTGAAACAGCGACCCCCCAGCCCGTATTCAACATTACCGCACACCGACTGAGTCGCTGTCATCAAGCTAACGCCGGCCAAGCACAGCGAATACTGGCTGGCGCTGAAAAAATCACGCTACAGTCGCTCATCTGTCGCTACCTGCCGCTATTAATGAATCGGCCTCCCCGTATAAAATGCAAAATATTTCAATAAAATGACAGTAGTGAGATAATAATCAAAGTTGTATTCACATAAAGGTCACTGACTCACTTAGGATTCCCAAATACTCCAAAGCTATTTCACAGTATCATTAATGACCTAAACACAGGAAGTAGTAAATGCATCTATTTCCTAAGCAACTTAAAATATATTTCCTGCACTTTGTTCTTTATAGTAGTCTTGGAGGGACCTAACAGAAAAAGCAATACGGGGAGGCCGATTCATTAATAGCGCCAGGTAGCGCCAGATGAGCGACTGTAGCGTGATTTTTTTCAGCGCCAGCCAGTATTCGCTGTGCTTGGCCGGCGTTAGCTTGTTGCCAGCGACTCAGTCGGTGTGCGGAAATGTTGAATACGGGCTGGGGGGTCGCTGTTTCACAGGTCCAGCGTTGTATGTGAGCGCCTGACAACGAATGGCCAGAGCGAACGGCTAGCTTCATATTCATCAACAAATCACGCTCCGAATGTGCTGTCGCTGTCCATTCCTTGTTTAAACCCCAGAGCGCTGGTGGCGATGGGTGTTAACTAGTTTTTAACCCCTAAACAACCATATTTTTTGATTGTAACATTATACATGTTTTTAGAATCATTTTGTAATATGTATACATTAATATCAGACCTGTTAGATCAATTCTGCACACATTTTTTTTTAATTTTTTTTTTACTTAAAAATAAATCCTAACATTGCAGAAGTGGTCTCCGAATTTTTGACATTAAAAAAACAAAAAAAAACAAAATTAATACCAATTAATTATGATTAATTATAGATTGCTCCATTGAAATGCATTGGACATCGCCAGGGAGCGACAGCTCATACCTGGCGCTGTGAAGGAATTTGCAGCGGCGCTGTTCGGTCCAGGCGGCTTCATGATGAATGCCGCGCTAGCCGTCGCTCTCGCCGGCGCTAGCCTCATTTTGCTTGATAAATGCGTCATTGTGACCGCCGCCGGGCGTACTTGAGTCGGTAGCCGCAGATAGCTGGCGGTACCTGGCGCTCGTCAGACACTACCTGGCGCTAGCCCGTGATAAATAAGGCCCTTAGTCAATGAATGTTCTCTTAGATGTTTTTTTTTTTTTGGTTTAAGACACTAGCATTAGATTTATATTATATGACCAAAATAAAAAACATTAGTTAGATTTGCTAGGGAGGCATGGAAAGGGTTAATGCAGATATGTAATTCAGAAGCGATCACATAGGTCCACCCTGGGTGTCTCCTCTGCGTGTCTTGTATTGCTGATGCTGCGCTTTAGTGGGACTAAATATAGTCCTCACCTGCATAAAGGGAAATTTGCAAGTAAACAGCCTCATCCGTCTGGATGTCAGAAAAGCAGAGCATAGAAAGCCGACTCACAACATAGGGGGAATTCAGTTCATCATATTATTGATTTATACAGTGATATCATATTTTGTGATGCTATTGATAGTCACAATGAAATACAAGTGGTGTAGATGCATCAGCCAGTGCACGTAACAAAACAACATTACTGCATAGAAGGAACTAGTGCTTACAAAATACATTAAAAGCTTACAATCAGAGCCGGCTTCATGTTTAATGGCTTCCTGGGTGATAAAGTCTCAGTGGGACCCACGCAGACAAGCAAACCCCTAGAAATGAATGCACAATCTGTGCGGCTCGTTCTGCCATCAGTTGCGGCCCTCAGCATTTTTTGCCAACCTCCAACCCCCTCTGCTTACCTCAGGCCACATCGCCATTTTCCTGCCTGGCCCATTCGACTTCTTCCCACCTCACATCTACTCTCCTCTCTACCCCTTCTTGTATCATCTTACTTTTTCCTGCCTAACTTCTGCTCACTTCACCCCTTCTTATCTCACCGTAGCCAACCTCATCTTACCCCAACTCACCCCTGTTTGCTTCACGTCTACCTATCTCATCTACACCTACCACTACCCACCTCTGCTCACTTTTTTCTGAATCATTCCTGCCCAATTCTTCTCACTTCACCTCCCATCTACATATACATAAAAGAATATGAGAAGCCTCCTGTACCAGTTTTTATTTCAAAGGTTGGTGGAGCCCCCCCTTTGCAGGGCATGTTGTAGAGGCTCTGGGGTGCACGCCCATTGCCCCTGGCTATTTGGCATACCCTGATGCACACATTTGTCCAGCAACCCCGATATGCACACCTTCTTCATTCCAATGAACATGTGACCGGCGACAACAAATCAGGTTTCCTAGGTGGGAGGGCACATAGTGATGCATGCCTACCCATGGAAGGTGAATCTTCATTGACAGCCTTGTTCCATCGACAGTGTTTGCTGCAGTAGAACAAGGGAATATTGAGTACTGGCTTATTGGGCAGAGATGCCCCCATACTGTGGACCACGAGGGGCTGGTTTTTGCCTGTTGGTACTCTTCAATGCAAAACTATAAACAGTTCAGCGTGTTTGGATTTGGATAGTGTTATGAAGATGGTGTAGAGCCCATTGTTGTGTTTTTATTAGTCCCAGCTGAAGATCCTTCCGCTTACTTACTGTCCCTGATGTCCTATGAATGAAAGAGAATGTCTTAGCTGAACCCTGCTTTGTCTATGCCCTCCGGTTTCAGCCATGGTGGTCCTAATGACAGCTAGAGATGGATAATATAGGGCCACAGAGAGCTATAAAATCACAAGGGGTCTAGCCCTTTTGTGCTGTGTCCAAAGCTAAAGACAAAATCTTGGTATTACGTTGCCTTAAGTGGTCCCTAGGCCATGGGACTTTGAGAACTTAAGTCATAGACTATAATTGATTTTCCTATAAAACATTGCTTCCCATACACCCCATGCTTAGGTTTCTCACAGCATTACAGCAAATAAAAGGAAACTGTAACTGACCATATACTGATGCTATGACAAATATATTGGTGGCTGTAGCTCTCCTATGTACTTTTTGGACAAAAAGGCCTCAGGCTTTTAGCTGCAGATACTGTGTGGTGAAAATATATCCTTGGAGGATACTACCGGTAATCAGTTCACCCTATTAAAAATGCATTTAGAATTCTCACAGGAGACTAACACCATATAGAAGCACTTACAGCGAGATACAATGCCACGCTCTCGCAGTCATGAAATAGGAAGAATGAAATGGAAAATGTCACGGTTTGTTGCATTAAAACTGCAAAAATAAGGCAGAATTCACCTGTCAAAAAAGACCTAAACCCCCCTCACAACTCTGTGTCCGGGAGGGCCCTGGTCCAGAGACTCTAAACTAAGCTAAGCTTTCCCATCACCCTATCTGCGAGCCTTCACTTAGAGAGAATTTAGTGTTAGGTTTAATATAGTGACCTAAAAGAGACCCAATATCCAATATTTATTTATATATAGAAGTGTATAAAGTGAAGAATGCCTTCTTAAAAACTATTTATGGGCGGGGATGCGGGGGATTTTCTCCCCTTCGCTGGTGGGGGGCGCGGGGGGGATCGGGGGGGGGAGTATGGGGCTATTATGGGTTGCAGGGCTGCCCGTGCTCTCCCGATCCTGGGGCCTGTCCCCCGACCTCCCTCCCCCTTCTGCCTTGGTTCTCTTTTGTTCCCTCCCACTTCTTCTTCCCCCTCTCCCTCACCCTTATTCCCCATCAGCACACATCTTCCTCCCTTCCTCCTCTTTCCCGGTATCATTGGAAAAAGTGAAGGGTGGGGGCGTTGAGACATGATCCTCGACTGAATTCTAGTTGACGGGCAGGCCATGCACATAGAGTAGTAGCCAAACGCTGTAATGTTGAATCTAATTGTTATATCATAACTGTAATGCTCACTAGCTGTGACCGAAATGTATAAGTATGATCTGTCTTTTCACCTTTACTCTTTTCAATAAAGATTTATTGTTAAAAAAAAAAAAAATATTTATGTGCCACATACAGACCAAAAAATAGATTTACCCATTGCAGGTCACTGTGCCAAGGGTATATATCAATATGAACAAAGGGGGGTGGGAGCAGCTCAATCACTATTTATACAAAATTATCAACATTATTATTCAGGGCCTGGGAACTAATTTACTGCCCAGTTTAACCCTCTCATCAACTAAATATCAAGCAACAAACATGTCTTGCCGGGGCAGTGTGGCTTCCACATGTATCTGCAGATATGTGCAACCAAATCTCTGTCTTTCCACATAGCTAGACATGTTTGTTGCTTGATATTTAGTTGATGAGAGGGTTAAACTGGGCAGTAAATTAGTTCCCAGGCCCTGAATAATAATGTTGATAATTTTGTATAAATAGTGATTGAGCTGCTCCCACCCCCCTTTGTTCATTTGAATTGCCATGAGCACAAGCAGGGAGAGGTTCAGTCAATATGGATTTCTCCCTGTGAAGTGTTCTAAAGGGAGGCTGGCGGCTTCCCAGGTGAGTAGCTCACAGATATTTGTCTGCATTGCATGTCCCAACTTTGGGGACTCAGAATTAAGAGTAGGGACCACACTGAATACAGAGTGCCTTGCCGGGGCAGTGTGGCTTCCACATGTATCTGCAGATATGTGCAACCAAATCTCTGTCTTTCCACATAGCTAGACATGTTTGTTGCTTGATATTTAGTTGATGAGAGGGTTAAACTGGGCAGTAAATTAGTTCCCAGGCCCTGAATAATAATGTTGATAATTTTGTATAAATAGTGATTGAGCTGCTCCCACCCCCCTTTGTTCGTTTATATATCAATATATCAATAACATCTGGATTCTGTACCACTCTTTATCCAGGCTGTAAAGTAAGATAGTCTCTTTGGAGAGTGTTAGCGCAGTGCCGCAGTCTTATGGTTCAGGTCTCTCTCATCTCTGCAGAACAATCCTTGAAGGAGACAGTCATGTTCTCTGTTTGTTTATGCTCATTAAGTACCTGTCTAAGCCAGGGCCATATTATGAGGAGGGGCGCATGGCCTCCACCACTTGCCCTGCAAAAGGGGCCTCCACCAACATTTGGGTTATGGGGGCTGGGGTGACCCTTCCCCATGTAGTGCACCAAATGGGAGTCAGCAGCTCCTGGTAAGTAGCTCTGTATTTTATTATCTGCAGTACATGTCCCTATTATGGGGCATATATATATATATATATATATATATATATATATATATATATAGTAGGGACCACACAAAACACAGAGTGCCTTGTCGGGGTGGTGTGGTTCCAACATGCACCTGCAGATATATGCAAGGAAACCTCTGCTTTTTCAAATAGTTAGACATGTTTCTGGCTTAATAATTCGATACATTGATAGGTGGGCCCATTTTGGGGCCTCCCACACCAACTACTTAATTCACAGAGCAGCTTGCCATTTCTTTCATCAGCTTATATAGCACTTGCAATACAGTGAGGTGGGCATATAGCAGGATCCCCACCTACCAAACACTCAATACGTTTTTATATGATTCCTTTTGGTTCCGGGTGGGACAAGAAGACACTCCCTGCTCAGCTCCCACGCTACCAAATTGTTGGTGAGAGGGGCATCATTGGAGAGTGTGTTTTTCCCAGGGAGGGTAATATATATATGTATATATATATATATATATATATATATATATATATATATATATATTAAAATATAATATATTTTGAATTCAGGTGTGTGGGGTCCAGGTCCTATGGGAAGGGTTCCATCCTGCAGTATTGCACAGGATACAAGTTCCTTCTACAATCAAGTCAAAAAAAGACAGACGATGGCTTGAAATATTCCTCCTCTGCCTGCATGAATATATGTACTGTGAACACAGTTACAATTTCACACCAGAATAAAGATACTTCACTGTGCGAAATGAAGTTACTCATCAGCTGCTTCCTACTAACAATCTGAAAAGAGAGCAGGGGACAGATCCTTGTAAAAAAAATAGAGTTTTAAATAAGTAAGTAACACGTACAATTCAGCTATAATCACCAGATCAGCGGCGACCACCTGCTAGGGACATCCTGAAAAGAATGTCACAATTACATTTACTAATTGGAGGAGTGCCTGCCCCTGGCCCGAGACCCACCCTGAGACAGATGGTGATGAATAGACCAGGAGGCTCCTTTTCAGCTATACATTAGTGGATTTAAAGATTATAATTTTAACAATTCTATAAATGACACTCACAGTCAACATCTTGATTCACAAACTCACACATCAGTATCAGGTGTAAATGAGTTACCAACGCTGCTTGACAATGAAACTATGGCACTGGATGACTATTTATTTGGCATAGTAAGTGAAACAAGACTTCTTGTGGTGTTCCAGGCTCTGATCATTCTGCCCCAATGCAATGTTTATGAGCTTTATTTAAACCGGACTGTCAGCATAATTTAATGAAAAGCCAAAAGCCTTAAAAAACTATTCCCCAGCATTTAAAATTAATATATTCTACATTTTTAGTTACTTCACTTTTATTTTTTCCCCCACTGGGCTGCAACTCTGTTCAGGAAACGGGTGCCACCATCTTTCCTCAGAGGCATCACATACTGAGGAGAGGAGAGGGGGCAAAAGTGAAGGAGGCGGGGTTATATCTTTGCGTTGCACTGACAGAGCAGAGCTGGGGTCAGGAAAAGGACAGCAATCCCAGAATGCAGAGCGGCACAGTCAGAACACACTTCTTGTATGAAGGCAGTCTGAGACTCCATGTGCCGCCATCTTGGATGTTTAAAGGCTCAGAAAATGCAGTAGATGCAGGTAGGATGATTTGTAATGTGGGCAATCTGTATGTACAGAGTGGGGGAAACATATAGGATATAAGACTCTTATTCAGGGTGAAGGTCTGGTTTAACTAATGGTTTACTGGCCCCAGCACTGGCTTCAGGTCTATGTAAGTCCTAAGCTATATAGTATCAGTGGGCCCCTTTTCAGTGTGTCATAACACATGCAGCATTCAAATCACACTCAAAGCGAACCAACAGTCAAAAATGACTTAAACTGGACAAACACAACAAACAGTGCCCATGTGCATCCCTCCCCAGAGCAATTTAGATTGCTGCACATGAAAAGGTATTTACCTAACAATGAACAGGAATTCCTGAACAATGACAGGAAATCTTTATTCTAGTTCTGGTAAAACCTCTGTTGAGAATAACAGTCCTAGTCCTTAGCAAAACCTATGAAGGCCAGCCCTGGGACCTAAAAAACTCCGGGGCCAGCCGCTAGCCTGCCCCCGGCGCATCCTATGGCGGGAAACCCCTGGGGTCACCGGTAAACTTGCCTTTCCTGGCAGCTCCCGCAATGCTGCGATTGCTGGCTGCCTCATCCCTGGCCTCCCTGTGTGTGCATTCTCCCGCTGCCAGTCTATCTGAATGGCTGGAAAAGGGAGCCCGCAAGTGCACTCAAATCATAAGACGGGAATGCAGCCAGGTCATACAGCACTCATGAGATTAGCCAATCGTCGAGTAGGGTTTTGCTCCGCTTTATTGGGCCCTGGTACTTGCCCAGTTCTTCCGGGTTCTAATAACTATAGGCAATGTATGCTTTTTTTTTCTAGCAGTCATTCTGGTTAATGAAGTGTTTCTCCTATCTTGATTGAATGTTTAAAGTGGACCAACACCCAGGAATTTGACTATCCTGGGTTTTGGTCCACTTCGGCGGGGCACCCCGATTGGGGGTGCCCCACTGTGTGAAACCCCCATCTCACCTCTCCTCGCTCCCACGTGACCGCCGCTGCCAATCGCCGCCGATGGACAAGCAGGAGGCAGCGACGGACAAGAGAGCGCGCCCGCCGCCGCCTCCCGCGCGTCACTCTTACAGGTGCGCATCCTGCTAGAGGGACGCGCGGGAGGCGGCGGCAGGCGCCGCTGGATCGAGGATAAGGTAGGGATTTCAGGGATCTGGGGGGGTTTCACACAGCGGCCGATCGGGGTGCCCCGCAGTCAGGGGTCTGATCGGTCTGGGAATCTTATAGATTCCCGGGCCGATCTTGGGAGGGTGTTGGTCCACTTTAAAACATGCTATGGTGGACCCCAAGAATATAATGTGCTCCAGTCCAACACTGTATGCCTGGAGTAAAGCATTTCCTATATAAACAAATAATTATTATTTTACAAATAATGTATAATTAGTCATCAGTCACAGTGGATATGTCCAAGTTTTTTATTAGATTTTTCATAAATTAGACCTAAACTGTTCCTTGCAGTTCCGATTTGTAAGGTTCCTACTTTCACTGAACTAATTTAAACTCACGCTTATGCCATCACTAAGCCCAGCATTAAAGAGAGATACCCACATTTTTCTATCAGACAGTAAACAGCTGCATGCACGAACGGCAGCCACACCACCTCCAAATGCTGCCTGGTCCTCATCATACTCAGCTCCATGAGGAAAAGGTGAGTTACTCCTAAATTCTGAGTTCATGAGCCACAGAAGTAGAGGGGCTAGAGTCCTTTCAATCCTGGACCCTGCTTGGCACAAAGTTGCAAGATAAAGCAAGTACAATATAATAACATACCCTATAATAACACAACGTATTTCTTGAAAATCAAGGATTTTCTTTTTTTTCTTATAAAATCTTGTTATATTAATTTTTATAATATAATCTGAAAAGACCATTTGAAAAGGTCCAGCACTCTAGACAGGATACCCAATGATCAAAGAGTAATCAGAGTATAGAAGATGCAGAAGAGAGATCAAACAACTTTCCCCACATGACATTTTCGTTGTGTTACTTGTTTAAACAAGTAGTAGAGCTATAGGCCCTGCTGATTGGGTCAAATGCAGAGTGAGTTGCACATGCCTAAATGAATCAACCATAACAAATAAATGAGGGTAGTGAGAAGCAGGGGAAAGATCCAAACTCAGAAATAGTAGCTCCTCTTAGGTTCCTGAGACCCAAAAACAAATGGGATGCAGAAGGTCAATCCAGAAAATCGAAAATCCAGCCAACATGTAGTTTGTTCCCAACCTCTAAAATAAAGTTTTTTCTTTCTTCTAATATGTTCTACATCCAGAGTCCTCTCTCCTATGAAGGGGAATAGCTTGTAGTTAGTGTTGGACGAACCCAAACCATAAAGTTTGGGATGGCACCGAACTAGAAGCCAGAAGTCTGTGTTTGAGTTCGGCGATCGGCCTGAACCTGGAAAAGCTGGTTGACGGGGTGCTGCTAGCTGCTGCCAGTGTCCTCATTCATGGGAGCGGTGGCCATCTTTCTGAAGCCCCAGGCGTAGTCAATTTGACAGCGGAAGGAACGATGACCACCAACGGTATCGCGGGGCTCAGGTAAATGTACAGCTTCACTCTGCAGTAGTTTACAGCCCCCCCCCCCCCACACACACCACCATAATATTTTCAACAGTCCTTGTTGCGATTCTGCCTCTGTGGGCCCCCTGACAGAAGCCCCCTCCACCCATGTGGGTGAAGAGTGGGAGGGGTGGGAGGGCCACCAAAGGCAAAATCACTCCCTAAAGTTTGGGTCCCCATTGATTTCAATTCAGGTCAAGGTCAGGTACCTGAACCAAACATTTTTTCAATCTTGCTGAACCCGAATGTCTAAAAGTTCACCTGAACACTACTTGTGGTTTCCAAAACCATGGTATAATTACAGTCAGCTGGCTATCTCAAATCTGTGGGCCCGGTGGTGAAAAAAAAAACATGGACCATGGCCCAGCAGGCATCATTGCCTGGGATACTCAGACAGGACAGTCAGAGGGTTGTGGTCTGCTTTGAGAGACCTTCCCACTAAAAAGTGCATTTTCATAGTGTGGTAGATACTTTTTGATTTCTATCAAAAGCTCTCAAAACGTAGTCTCTCCAAAACGTAATAAATCCTTTGGATAACCCTCCACAACTTGCACTTTGAAATGGTCCCCTAGGAAAAGATTGTAAATAGTTTAATACTTGTGTATGCTAGAATAAACTTTTAGGTTATTGAAAATATTTTTTTATTGAGAAAGGAATAATACATAATCTGAATTTGCATTTTTTAAAATTTTCCTGAACAATGGGGTTGATTCAGCACCAGGTGCAAAAAGTTTTTCTTTGGTGTAAAAAGTTCACTTTAGGTGAAAAGTAAAATCAGCTCCGCGGTAGAAAATGAAAGAGAATAACATTTTTTGTTCTTCAAAACAGTGAAGAGGACCTGGTAACAAAAAGCTATTATTTTTCACTTTCTACCTTGGGGTTGATTTAGCACTGGGTATAAATAGTATATTTCTATTTAACTTTTCACCTAAAGTGCACTTAATCGTAAGTGGTGCTGAATCAATCCCATTGCTATCGAACATGCTTGCAAATATCAACTTCAGGGCCCAAATTATTACCGCCAAAGTAAGCAAAGACTATCTGAAGTTAGCTAGAAGAATCCATGAGTAATTATGTAGGTTAAAGAAGAACTCTCGCGAAATTGTGTAATACTAAAAATCCATATAAACATGTTTGCTAATAAGAGGCGAGGTCACTTATACACCCGAACTGAATAAAACTCCTGACAAGCTTGTGGTTTATTCTCTTATGGTAGGACAAAAATCCAGAGGTGACAGGTTTAGTCTATCTGTCACCCCTGATTTCCTATTTAGGATACCAACAACTGGTCTAAGTTCAGGTATGTAGAAGCAATCCAAAGCCACCATGTAAATAATCTTTTTTAAGAACTGTTAGACTCCTGGAAAACACAAGCTTTCTCAACTACAGTAACTTAATGTTTACACTCAGTAGTTCAACTAACTTTGTGTTTGCAGCCAGTAGCTTACCGCCTGTAGTTAACCCAGTGAGCACATGATTGCCAATGGTTTATATATTTTATATGACATGTGTAACTAGTGTGGGGAATGAAGATATTTTAAATTGTTGACCTACATTTAACCTGACTGTGAAACAAGCACAGACATTCTATCCCCCCAACTTGCACCCTTTTGGGATCCAAACCATTATTTATATAAAGGTTGGTCAATAAAAATAGTTGGTTAATGTTCTACCTATTGCATTCTGTTTGTGAATTAGCTGGAGGTTGAGCATGACCTTGCTGGGCCCACTTTTTGCGGTTTGCCTGTAGGTTGTTTTGTTGCGTTCCGAGCTAAACTGTGTAGGATTGAGGATGTGGACACGTTTGGTCTATAGAGTATTGTTCTACACCAAACACATTACACTATCACAATATACATTAAGCTAAGTGCACATCGCTCCAGTTAGCTGCATAATGCAGTTGTCTTTAGCTCTTTGAAGAGCAAGCTTTAGGTCACTGCAGATTTCTCTACCACTATAACTGCGTGAGGCTGGTGCGTACAAGCTGCCAACTATATATAATTTAATAAATAGAAAATGAACCGTCATCAAGCCCTGCCTCATTTTATAGTATGAATCCAAGCTAGCTCAGAGCAACACATTATAGACAAGGTTACAATATATACAGTCATTTTATAAGCACCCTAAAATCAAGCAGGGTGCTGTGTGTGATAGGAACTGTCCAGTCACCAGTGCTGATTCCTAGTTACTGGTGTCACAGAAATCTCAGCAGCAGCAGCACCTGCAATGGCACATTGATAGCATGCAAGCCCGCAATGACAGCCAAGGCTGCTGAATAGCAAGCCCCCTTACATTGTGTATGCCATATATCACCACTAATACACAACAGAGGCTTACAAAGAATGAATGATCTTGTAGTGTCACACGCAAAGACAGAGCTCCCAGCTGTCACTGAAAAGGCTGCAATGAGCTTTTCTTTGTTTAAAGCCAAAGCCAGCCACCCATATGGAAAGCTTGCCAATGTATAGTGAAGCTGCTCTGCCTATACAGCAATCCTTCCTAATGCAAAGAGGAGGGGAAGGGGAGGGGGTGTTGATGGGTCATCAGTCTTCAATCTGCCTAAACAATTAAATGCCAGCCACAGACTTCCCATTCTACCTGCAATGGGAAAACAGCACAGCACCACCAGGTAGCGAGATCTGCATTGTGCGTTGACACAAGCTTAGCTCATTTGCTTTTGCACTGCATTGAAAATCTCTGCAGATCCACCGTATACAATTTAAGAGGATCCTACTGCAAAGAGCATGTCATTTCCAGAACATTTAGAGATGTCTAGGTTTATTGCTTGTCCAATAATACAGATCCTAAACCTCTGCAGGAGGAGGATGATGAGGACACACAATGAGTGTGGCAGTCATAGGGTTAAAATCAGAAGGCCTAACAAAGAGTCGAAGAGTGTAAAAGGGTCCTTACCTGTATAATAAGTGTCCGGGCAGAATAAATCATAATCCACTGTGCCAGGCGTAGGATTTATATCCAGCTCATGTCATTCATGACTCTGCAGGGATGATGACAGCTCCAGGTTATCAGTGGACAGGCGCAGGGATCGTATCATAGATGGACCATATTCCAGCACAGACAGTGGATGTGCTAATGCTAGAATGCTGCTGCACACCTCCCCCTCCCCTCACTATCCCCTCTCCTCTCCTCTAGGTACCAGAAAAGCTGCAGCCAACCACAAGCTGCTGATCACTGGATGACAGGGCTTCCCTGCACCCTCCCAGCTCTCCTCCCATCACATCCAGCCTCTCCTCATATCCACAGAGCTACATTGTTAATCCACCTCACCATCAGGACCTGCAACAAGGGCAAGGGTTACATGAGTGTCGCTAGGGATGATGGAATCAGGAGGATTCACCACCCTCCTCACTGTTCCTGTTCTATTTAGAAGTCCTGACTCACTGCTATGAGAAACTGATGCTCTGCAGACTGGAAGCTTATGAGTTATGTTAAACTAAATTATTTAACTGATATAGGTGCAATGCAGAAACACAGCTTCCCTGGCGTGGGGTCGGCAATTCAATGTGAATGATGGGTCAGCTTTTCATTTACTATCACTGGTACAGACAATATATTTATATATAAAGGAGCCCTGATAAATTATGCAGCATAGTGCAACTTGCATTAGCCCCTGCCCCATGGGCTCACAAATGGATGCGCATACAGCAGTTATACCTAGGGAAGCTAACCTTCTAATCCTCTGAATCAGCGGTGAATACATAAACCTACTATGCATGGTTAAGATTTTTATTTTTTAAACAGGCCCAAGATCCTAACATGTTCATATAAATATTCCAACTTTTTGGGCAGCAGAGTCAGAGGCAGGCACCCATGGCAGAAGGGGGCCCTGTGCAATCTGCCTCCCCCACCTTGCAGCATCTGTGGAAATGCTCAGACTGGCCCACCAGAGGATTAGAGGAGTACTGTTGCCATCTGGATCAGTTGCGATGGGGCCCTGGAAGCCACAGACACTAATATTTCCTTGCCAACTGCCTTGCGCTGTATTAAGGCTGTCAAGAGGGAGCAGTGGGGGACCCAGATTGTATGTTCCACAGGTTGGGAATAAGAAGCTGCCAGCTTGATTTCCCTCAACAGACACAGGGGCCCAGCGTCTGTGGCAGGCCCTTCTCATTCCTTTTCTTTGGGGTGGGAGTTAACTTACACATAATCTACTGGCCTATGTGTGTGTGTGGGGGGCTTCTTTAATTTTGTTGATGCTGAGAGCTGACAGGGCCCACTATGACTTTTGCTATGGGGCCCTGTGACAACTATGTATGGCCCTGTGGGCAGTTATCTGATGATTGGATGAGCATGAATCACTTTTCCTTCCAGACTTTTCTTGTAGGTCTTTGGATGCCTTTTGAGTATTGAGTCAGCCATAGAAGAAGAGAATTACGGGAAGCCAATTAGACATGTACCCTAATTCTTTAAAATATTGCTTGAAAATAGGGACTTTTCCATGCTTTATTTCAGAATAAAGCATGAGATACACTTAGGTACATACCTAAGTAACCATAAAATTGTAGGTGCCATTTTAATTTACTCATCATTGTCACGGACCGGGTGGAGCGGACTCGGGTGTGGATCCGCTTTAACTGTGGGACCGATGGCGGGAATCGTGTCAGGGGAGCGGAGTCTAAGGGGCCACCGGTATTCACCAGAGCCCACCGCAAGGCAGGTTGGTCTTGTGCGGCGAGTGACCCCCAGGTCGCTACCCCCCAACAGCGGCCCAGTCCCACAGTCAGCCGAGATTCAGCGAGTTACACAAGTGGCAGGCAAAAGGCGCAGTAAGTACAGGCAGAGATCGGGGCAGGCAGCACAGGTTCGCGGTAAAGGTGAGTAGCCGAGGTCGGGGCAGGCAGCAAAGGTTCAGAGTCGGGGACAGGCAGAGGTCGGTACACGGGTGAGCAATCCAAGAATGTCTGACTTTCAACAAGCATGGAGAGACCAAGATCTGGCACTGAAGGAAAGGAAGTGCCTCTTTAAATAGGGGAAGTGGATGCAGGATTGGATGAGCAGGCACCAATCAGTGCTGTACAGGCCCTTTAAATCTCAGGAATCCAGTGCGCTCGCCCTCTAGTGGACGGAGACGTGCGCGCACCTGAGCATGTGAGAAGGAAGCATGGGGGGAAGGGAGACAGCTGGGAACAGCCATAAGGGAAGTGCTGCAAAATGGATGACGGCTGGATGCAGCCATGGAGGTAAGTGAAGTGCTGCTAGATGGGCGTGCAGCGCTCACCCTAACAATCATGTTACCCTAAACAGCTTATATCACAACAAACCTGCAAACACAGATACCTGTTGTCCTTAAAATTCCAAGGTTCCAAAGCTTGCTTTATACAGGTTTCTTTTCATATACTATATACCATTTTGTGCCTAGTACTAGGCTTTATAGTTTTATGGCTGGAGACCCCTAGTTATTTATCTATCATACATATCTCTGAGCCCTTTCCATATTTCAAAAATTATCAAAACTATCAAAAGTGCCTAGATTTGGATAACCACACTTAAAAAGAACATAATTTCTATTAAAGTAGACCAAAATCCTTTGCACTACCCCTGCCCCCCTCACCTATATCGTCTGGAGCCGCAGCATGAGTACCTAGAGGCAATCCTTCAATGTTTTCTGGTTTTGTTGAATCTGGGTTCTTTGCCTGTGATAGTCACACACTACCGGCCAGTTTGAGAAAGCTGATAGGCTGATATAAAATTTGCCGGGTGACGTAGTATGCATAATGGCTTCATCCCCAGTTTCCCTGTAGTGCATGGCACTCGTACTCCCACAACCTGAATGGCTGGGCACTGGAGCATGCGTCAGGTCAGAAATGGTAGGGATGCAAATTGGGATTTGCATCCCCGACCATCTTTCATCTTTTGGTCCACTTAAGGCCAGGTTCTGCTTTAGTCTCATCGGTGTCTCTCTAAAACCCATTCCCCAAGTTAACTTTTTGGTACATGGGAAAAACAAGTTAGTGATAAAACCTAGAGTGCACTTGATGATGGCAGGGCTAAGTTGTTGGGCCACCCTAGGAAAGACAAATTTATTCAAGTAGTGGTGAAATTAAATCTCAGTGTGTATTTATACATAAATGCATTAATATTTTCATGCAACATGTCTTAAAATGTACATCAAGATGACAGTAACAGGTATAATACTCCTTTATTCTTGGACCATTTTTGGTACAGACTTTTTTGTGCCATGAATAGAGATGGACGAACGCCCCAAAGTTTGAGTTCAGCCGTACTGTGAAAAAAACATTTGGGTTTGGGTCCCTGAACCTGGTCACCATTGAAATCAATGGGGACCCAAACTTTAGGAGGTGGCTGTGGTGGACGGGTGCAGAGTGTGCAGCAAAAGCGCTGCTGTATCTTACCTGAGCCCCGATCCACTTCTTTCAGCGATGGCATCAGCAGCATTTCAAGATGGCCACCAGCTCCCATAATTGAGGACACTTCTTCTAGTGCCAGCAATAGGAGTGTCCTCACTCATGGGAGCTGGCAGCCATCTCTCTGTAGCCCTGGCTGGGGCTAGCTTGAAATGCTGCTGCGGCTGCCACCGCCGCCACTCCGCTGTCACTGAAAGAAGAGGATCAGGGCTCAGGTAAGTTACAGCAGCACTCCTGCTGCTGGAACCTTAGGTGAAGCTGGTTGATGGGCTGCTCAGCAGTACTTTGCGGTACGAGCCCGAACTTTGCCATATTGGTTTCATCAGAGGGCTTGTATGATCTCTATGCACTACTGCAGGCCTCTGGAGGATTCTGCACCTTGAGGTTCATGGGATCAGAGGGGCACTTGCAGCTTCAAATACCCGTTTGCTGCTTTCTAATGGCATATTAGGAGCTTCTCTACTAATTTGATGAATTTGTCTTGCAGAAACCTTTCTCATTATGCCTTTATCTGCACTAACCATCTGTCCTCTGAATTAGCCACAAAGTGCAATGTTCACACTTTTTTTGAAATATCTAATGTTTTCATACCTTGTCCAAGGTGTTGCACTATTTGATGCTTTTCGGCATCCTGTTTATTTCCCATATTGCTTGAAACCTGTGGCCTGCCTAGTAAAGTGGAACATTTCATCAGTAGTCCAATGAGCCCCAAGACAAACAATACCATCCATGAGTTTAATTGGAAAACAAATAATTACACCTATCAGACACGTAAATCTAATTTGCCAAAAATTTTGGAATGCATTGTACATAATAGGGTCGATTCAAAGAAACATGTAACAGCTTGGATTTGGGTGCCGATCATCCTATTTTTCACGTCCGCTCGTGCGTTCGTATGAACTTGCGAGTGATTCTATAAGCAAATACGTTTCTATCCTAAAATATACGTCCGTTCGTATGTTATCTCCCGAACTTGCCTGAGTCAGTTGTCAATCGTAAAAAACAGGTTGATGTGATCACTTGTTGCGGCGGCAGCCTGTTTTTTCGGCCGCTTCCATCGTCCACCTCTTCCAATTACTTGCGTTTGCCTCTGGTTTTCAATGGTTTTTGGCCTCTTATATTCGTTCGTTCGTATGTATCTAAGGTCTTGCGCATGCGCGATCCAAGCTACACTCCACAAACCAATGTGGGCCCTATCTGACACTACCAATCTCACCACTACTGCCTCGCGCCAGGCTACCACTTACCTTTATGAATCCTAAAACTTACCCAAACCCCTTAGCGCTTGCATCCTTCTTCATTTCTCGGACCCTCAAACTTACCCAAACCCCTTAGCGCTTGCATCCTTCTTCATGTTGACGACCCTAAAACTTACCCAAACCCCTTAGCGCTTGCATCCTTCTTCATGTTGACGACCCTAAAACTTACCCAAACCCCTTAGCGCTTGCATCCTTCTTCATGTTGACGACCCTAAAACTTACCCAAACCCCTTAGCGCTTGCATCCTTCTTCATGTTGACGACTCTAAAACTTACCCAAACCCCTTAGCGCTTGCATCCTTCTTCATTTCTCGGACCCTAAAACTTACCCAAACCCCTTAGCGCTTGCATCCTTCTTCATGTTGACGACCCTAAAACTTACCCAAACCCCTTAGCGCTTGCATCCTTCTTCATTTGGACGACCCTAAAACTTACCCAAACCCCTTAGCGCTTGCATCCTTCTTCATGTTGATGACCCTAAAACTTACCCAAACCCCTTAGCGCTTGCATCCTTCTTCATTTCTCGGACCCTAAAACTTACCCAAACCCCTTAGCGCTTGCATCCTTCTTCATGTTGACGACCCTAAAACTTACCCAAACCCCTTAGCGCTTGCATCCTTCTTCATTTGGACGACCCTAAAACTTACCCAAACCACATAATGTACATATGTCTATATGTTTCTAAGCATGTATTTTCGTGTTTGTGTAAATGTCTTTTTGGGCGCATATTAGAAATGACACATTTATAAAGGCTTAAAATAGTATTTATTCTAATTTTTTTTTTTTTTTGGTGCTTTGGCTTTTTTTTAAAACATTTTAAAATGTTAAAATTGTTTTTTTTTTTTTTTTTAAACTATAAAATTATGTACAATAAAAGCAACTTTAAAACTATTTTACAAAATTAGCCAGGACCAAGGGCACTAGTCCTCCTCCTCTTCTTCTTCTGTTGGCCCCAACGTCGCCTGTATGGCCAGCAGCTCGGCCACCAACTCCTTCATTCTTTTTTTTTTTCCCTCCAAGGTTTTTGGGATCATCCCTGTAACCAATAGAGAAATAAACATAAATAGGAGTACCAGACCGGTTTGTATGCTGGGAATAGATTTTGGGTTAATCAAATACATGTAAATGCATGACATATGTCATTCTTCTAAGGGATAAAGTAAATGCATTTCCCACTGGTAAGTATTGAAACTCCTTAAACCGGACCTTCAACATTATTTAATGAAAATCAATAACTATTCCCAAATGATTCTGCACCAGATCAAAGTACATTTTGGTGCATTTTTTATTACTGCGCCGCCATCTGGACTCAGAAGCATAACACTTAATGAGGAGAGGAGAGTGGGATAAAGTACAGGGGAGTAGGTTACAGTTGTGCTTTGGTAATACAGAGCATAGCTGGGTTCAGGGAAAGGTCAGCAGTCCCACAATGCATGGCAGCACCTTACTTTGTTAAATCTGTATGCCATGCTGCCTGTAAATATGGCGCATTCCATATGCCGCCATCTTGGATGTTTAAAGGCTCCTAACATGCAGTAGATGCCGGTAGCCTGTTTTGGACTGTTCGCAATCTGTATGTACAGTGTGTGGGATACTTATTAGCTAGGCTCTTAATACGAGTTAGGGTCCGCTTTAAGCTAACGAAGTGCCCACATGAAAGTGTTAACTATACATTGGCTAGGCCTTTAGTTATGTGTGTGTTCTTAAAAACACATAAATATTAATAATGGCATGGCTACTTACTTTGTTGGTGGCCGACAGATGGCTGGTTGGGGCCAACAGGATGCCCTTGGTCCTGGCTATGCTGTGAAGAAGTCCCTGGAGAAACATGTGACATTTGGTTAGTAGTTGTATAGAGTCACTATTCCCAACATATCTGGCTCCCAGTCTGGCTGACATCACTCACCTTCGCCAGGATCAACTTCCAGCATCTCTGCTGCCTCCTCCTCCACTATCTCACCCGCTCCAGAAGCATCTAGAAATACATAATAAAGGAGCACTTAGTTTTTGGCCTTGCATGTATATCTTTGTGCATATACATGAAGAGTGACATACCAGAGCCTTCCCCATGCCTGGCCGGGCATGACTCCACGCCCACGCGGTTGGGCCCCTCCTCTGTGGTAAGGTCCAGGGGCTGGTCTGAGGAGGCCACAGAGGAGGGGTAGGTCCGTCGCCCGGGAGATCCACCACCTTCAACCACAGATGCAGAATCATGCAGCACTGGTCGGCCTGTGCGCCTCCGGGTGCGGCGAATTCTGAAATCCATTTCCAACACTAACAAAGAAAAGTCATTATAAATAAAGGCATAACTTATACATTTGGAACATATACCATGCAATTGCTTTGTACTTACTTGGGAAATGGATCCCAAAAAACCTCCGCACCCGGGGCATGTGCAGACGTTTCAGGTCCGACCAATGCTGCATTATCTGGGTGTGAGTGAAGGTGGTGCTGGTGACACGGTGTATTTCCGCGATGATCTCCCGGGCGATGTCCCTTTTTTCGCACACATTGGGCGCGAAGTCATACCGGCGCTGAAGCATGATCTGAAAAACATAATGGACACAGAGCTTTTACTTTTACACACAGAGCCATATGTGTTGCATCACAAGTAGCGAATGTCATGTCATTAACACACACATTTAGAGTGCCAGCCATTTTTGGGGAGTGCCTTAAAGCGGACGTTCACTCTGATTCAGAGTCTGGTCTTATGTTATATGTTTCACACACCATGTACATACAGATAGCCAACATTACAAATCAGGCCACCTGCCTGGCATGTTATGATGGTTTGAACCTCCAAGATGTCGGCTTATGTAAAATGCCTTCTTTGCAGGCAGCCTGCAAACAGGAAGTTCATGCAAACTGTAAGTGTGTGTGCTGCTCGGCATTCTTGGACTGATGACCTTCCCATGACCACAGCTCTGCTGTGTCTGAACAAAGCACAGCTATAACCCACCCCTCTGTACCTTATCCCACTCACCTCTCCTCAGTAAGTTTGATGCTTCTGAGTACAGATGGCTGCGCGCATCTCTTAAATTCTTGAGCAGAGTTTCAGGCCAGTGGAGGCAAGACTAATAAGTTATTGGCTTCAAATGGACCATTTGGAAATGTCATAGGCTGTGTACTGGTTTTTTAGGTTTTAGTGCTTTTTAGTCAATCACGCTGAAGGCCCGGTTTCTGCCTTTTTGCCCGCGTGTGTGGCTTGCCGTTGTGTTTTGATGTCTTAGGCAAACAGTGGTCCTCAAACATCCGCATCAAGGTCCGAGACAGGCCAGGTTTGACAGCTAGCCACGCTACTCCACAGGTTAATTAACTGTTGCTAAGCCAGAGCAATTGCCCTAATTAGGACATCAGCATAGAGAGGTGAAAACGTGGCCTGTCTCGGCCCTTGAGGATGAAGTGTGAGGAGCCTGTTCTAAAACATTAAGATCCCCAAAACTAGTTCCAACTGCATCATTTACATTTAGTACATCAGTCAGTATTAGCTTAAAAGGCAGAGCAAGGCACTTACCAGCATGAGGATCTCTTCCTGTTGACGGTTGAAGATAGTGGGCGCCATCTTTATGCTTCTTCAAGGCAGCAGATAAGTGAAACCCCAGCGGTTTCCTGGTTCCGCACGAACGTACGTCCGTACGAGCGCGTAGTCGTGCGCATAGGCGTCAGACGCTGGGCGCATGATTTAAAGGTCCCTGCACCCAAAGCTCATTCTCTTTGAGCTTTTTGAGAAAATGGCACCCAAAAAGGCAGCAGCTAAACGCGCCCAGCCAAGGCAGACCTCTGAGGGCCCAACCACCAGGTCCCAGCAAGGACCCAAGAAGCTAAGGGCCCAGAAGGCAAGTACCACCTCGGCCCCACCAAGGGACACTGGACCCTCCCTTTCCCAAAAAAGGGCCCCAAAGGCACGTGCCCCTGCGGCCAAAAAACAGGCCACAGCAGCCACCACCACCTCTGCCCCCAGAAGAGGCCGCCCAAGGGAGCCCACACCACCCATGCTTTCAAGCCGGGCACTTAGCCAACCCAGGCCCCGCAGCAGGCCCAGAAGCCCATCCAGGCCGCGCAGCAGGGCCCGAAGCCCATCCAGGCCCCACAGCAGGGCCCGAAGCCCATCCAGGCCCCACAGCAGGGCCCGAAGCCCATCCAGGCCGCGCAGAAGGGCCCGAAGCCCATCCAGCCCGCGCAGCAGGGCCCGAAGACCATCCAGGCCCCGCAGCAGGGCCCGAAGCCCATCCAGCCCGCGCAGCAGGGCCCGAAGCCCATCCAGGCCCCACAGCAGGGCCCGAAGCCCATCCAGGCCCTGCAGCAGGGCCCGAAGCCCATCCAGGCCGCGCAGAAGGGCCCGAAGCCCATCCAGGCCCCACAGCAGGGCCCAAAGCCCATCCAGGCCCCACAGCAGGGCCCGAAGCCCATCCAGGCCCCACAGCAGGGCCCGAAGCCCATCCAGGCCGCGCAGAAGGGCCCAAAGCCCATCCAGGCCCCACAGCAGGGCCCGAAGCCCAACCAGGCCGCGCAGAAGGGCCCGAAGCCCATCCAGCCCGCGCAGCAGGGCCCGAAGACCATCCAGGCCCCGCAGCAGGGCCCGAAGCCCATCCAGGCCGCGCAGCAGGGCCCGAAGCCCAAGACCTGGCACCAGCCGGGAACAGAGCCCCCGACCTGGCACCAGCCGGGAACAGAGCCCCCCAAGAGGCCAAAGAATGGACATCATCCGGACCACATCTACACCTGGAAGTTCGGTGGCCAGCCACGCAAGAACACCCAGTCCCTTGGCCAGTCCAGTCCAGTCATTGGGAAGCCAGCAATCCTTCCATTCCCCTACCCAGCCCCAGGCCATAATGTCACCACATGTGTCTGCACACATGGAGGAGCACCCAAGCCAACCATCTGTCCGCACATTGCGGCGCGGACATTTGAGTGGGAGATTCTCCCATGACCAAAATATGGCATTGACTAGTGGCCTTACATTATACTATGACGAGCTCTATGGGAGCAAATCAAAACACACCACTAAGCAGCGCAAGATGGAATTGTTTGAAACCATCCTACGACAAGTAAATGCAGCGGGGGAAGAGAGGAAAGATGTTGGACAAATCCAGAAGAAAATTTCGGATCTCAAATATGCTGTACGTCAAAAAGAAATTAAAAGGCATAATTACAGGTAAATAAATGATGTCTCCAAATGTAATGATTAGGATGTACTGTATGCACCTTTTCTGGGTACCAAACTATTTTTTCATTTCAGCATGAAAACTGGAGGTGGCTTTCCAACCAAACTGGAGTTTACACCTGCTGAGGAGATTGTGCTGGGCCTTCTCCATCCTGTCGCGGTCGGTGGCCATGCGGGTCTAAGGGACACAGACTCACCGACCCGTACACAAGGTGAGTACTCTTAATCTGCATGTTTGCCTGTTTGCCCAGAAAATTAAAGTTCACTAGTACCAAGATGACGGTATGGCCCTATGGTGTGGCTTGCTTGGCCTCGCACTACTGTGCCTGTTTGTGTCCTGTTTTGGTCCCTGTGAATCAGGCATTTTGGAACACAGACATTATGTAAAAGAACAATTAACACTAATTATGTGTGAAGGAAGGAAGTTTATGAAGAAAAGTGATATATTTTGACTCAATCACAAAACACACATCATTAGGGATGTGTTGGCTATTTGTTGTGTGAGTTGTGTTTGAGGTAACAATTTAATTCAACACCCCCAAACATATCTGACCTAGAGCAGCGAGACTCAACTGGCGGGCCGGGGTCCCAATGCGGACCTTGCCACCAGATTCCCAGACCCCTGCCCAGACAGCCCTGCACTCAATTACTTCTGTGTTGACGTGCTCAGAGCTGCCCCCTTGATCGGCGATGTAGTGGTTGGTCTCCTGGCTAATGTCATGGCTCCATGAAACCTAGCATTGCAATATGAAGTACTGCACAGGAAGTGGCATTGCAAGGTACACACTAACTTGGTGCATCATTCTCTTTGTCCAATCCTGTCCCGCTGCCCCAGCTCTGCCCCATCTGCCCCTGTCCCACCATCTGCCCCCCCCCCACATCAGCCCCATCCATTCCTAACAGATTTGCTCCATCCATCCCATCACCATCCATTCCTGTCCTCCCAGCTTTATCCATCCAATCCCTGTCCCCTCAGCTCTGCCCCATCCAGCCCAGCAAGGGCAAGCAGCCTTTATTAGTTTGCACTTGGCAATCTCTAGCCCCTCCCCCAGTGTGCTGATTTCTAACTAGACACCCCCTGCGACAGCCCCATGCCCGGACCTTCACCTCTCACCGGATACCTTTAAATGGACCTTTACAAGAAGTGGTTGAGTACCCCTGACCTAGAGAATGGTAGTCAAACTCAAAATAGTTGCTCTGCAAGTTGTATGCTGACTGGGTACACTTCCTGACTTCAAACTGAGGTCAGTTAGCAGTTTACTCGATCCATTGCACATATGTTAAATTGAGTGTATTTTACCAATTGGACCCATTGCTGTAGAGTTGCTTAATATTAGAAATAGTGGCTTGTTTTAGTACGTACCCAAACAATGCTTATGTGTGTGTTTACCTTGTTTTGTTTTCTCTTCTTCAGCCCAGCATGACCCCTCAGCAAGTGTAAACTCACCCCCCAGTTTGATTATGCCTACCAGGTCCGTACAGCATAGGAGCCCAGATCCGAGTTTTCCGGTAAGTTTATTTAGTACCCAAAATACTAACAAGTGCTTAAGCATGTGTTAAACTGATGTAATCCTAATTTGGGACGCCAACTTAACCTTTTTTTTTCTATGTCCCTACAGACCCACACACTCATGGAAGAGATCCAGGAAATGGAGGAAGATGATGTATCCCTGCTGGCCACGTCCGATGACCTCCCCCTGGGTCCCAATCTGCAACTGCTCCCTAATGTTTCTCTGGCCAATCCTCAGCAGCAGAGTGAATCTGCATCCATTGTGCATGCACATGGGGAGACTGACACAACAGTCCCCAGTGTTCACTCTGCTGCTGAGGATTTGCCAAGCATGCCTGTTGCTGTTGAGGGGACGACACAACGCGGCAGGGCACGCCCAAGAGCCAGGGTAATTGTGCGGCGGACTCCATTACGCCGCCGCACAATTCCCCAGGGGAGGCACAGTGCCCTGCTTGATTTATGGAACCAAGAGAGGGACTCTTTTGAGGCACAGCTCGTAACTGAGCGGGAGGAAAGGCATGCCGATATGGTCAACCTAACTACCACCTTACAGGGCATCCTCGCGGAGTTTCGCACCCTCAACAGCAACATGGTCAATGCAAGTAATGGCATCCAGTCAGCCATGGCTGAGATGACCAATATGCAGAGAAACATTATGGAGCAGTTGCAAATTCACAATGCAACCATGGCCCAGGTTAGGTCCCATCCCCACGGACCTCCACCTGGGTTTTATGGGCAGCCACCCTATTAATCCATGAATGTGTGGGACATCTTTTCTCTTCCCCCCCACTGTATTTACTTGTCCTTTGAGGTTTCAAACAATCCATTTTGTGTTTCACATGCAGGTTGTGTTTTGTATTTGCTCCCATAGAGCTCCTTAGAGTAATGATTAAGGCCACTAGCCAATGCCATAGGTCTATGTGCTGTCTAGTTGGCAACTATCATGTGCCAATTATGGCTTTTGACATTTGTTTGGTTTGTGCTCCTCCTGTTTGCAGACATGTTTGTGTGACATTATGGCCATGCCCAAATATCCCTTGGCACAGGCAATATTAATGACTGGACTAGGCTGGCCTTTGGACTGGGTGTCCTTGTTTGGTTGTGCCACTCTCTTCCAGGTGTAGATGTGGTAGATTTAATGTTAATACCTTATTTGTTTTTGAGCCACAGTTGTATGTGGATTTTTATTTGTTATGCACCACCAATCAAAGTGCAAAAAGTAAAAAAAATTCAAACTTACAATACTTGTTGCGTTTTGAGTTGAAACACATTTAACATCACCTTGGGCTAAAGCAGATACATTTTTGGTAAGAGGTGTAAAAATGCAAAGATCAATCTAAGTAAACACCAGGAAAAACATTAGGCAACAATTAAGGGAAATTGTGTATTTATTTAAGGTAATGCCACATTACGGCCAAACAAATATTTGAAAATAAAGGCAAATACACACACACAGAATGGGAAACAAAAAAAAGGCTTTAACTAAAATGCTGCAAGATCAAATTTGCTCGCACTGATTGGCCAGACTCACTGGGTGGGCCAACATAATTGTCACCATCATCTTCTCGGGCTGTAGAGGGCAGAACATCAACATAACGGGGGACACGTTCCTGAATGGCAAAATTATGCAGAACAGCACATGCCATTATGATGTCTATCACTTTGTCAGGAGCATATTGCAGGGCGCCCCCGGTATGGTCCAAACAACGAAAACGTGTCTTCAACAGTCCAAATGCCCTCTCAACAACAGCCCTGGTCTTGCGGTGCGCACGATTATAGGCTTCCTGAGAGGCATCCTGGGGCCGCAGCACAGGCGTCATGAGCCAGGGGAGAAGTGGGTAACCGGAATCACCTTAACAAGACAATTAAATAACAAAAATTAACACATTGCAAGACAACAAACACAAACAATTTGCCATATATCAAAATGAGGTAAGCTAAAGGGCCAAAAAAGACACCCAGGGTACATTAGAAAAAACACTATTGGGCCAAATGTAGTACATAACTAAAAATGCAGCTTAAATAAAGTCAAAAATTAAAAAACATCTGCACGGACAAGGCTGTTTAGAAATATGTTTTTGATTCTGGCTTCGCAAATGTTACAATTAGGATGCTGCTGAGGGGCCCACACCATTTAGATAAAGAATGCACTGTATGCAGTTTAAGTCCACTTTGGCGTTGCAAGACCAATACTACAAAAGGGCCAAAAATTAGCAGATACTTCGGGACAATCTGCTACCCAATATATTTTGGGACATGGAAGTTACAGACATCCTAACCAAAGTTATCAAAAAAACAGAAGCACAAAGGGAGCAAAGCGTTTGGTTGAAAACCAAAATACAATCCACAAAAGCCCCCCCCAAAAAATGCTGGTTCGTTTTCCTGACAAGAATTATAAAGCTAAAATAGGCAAACAATACAGATTCCTGGGAAATATCGGTAACCAAAAATAGGACACACTTACCAAGCAGCCATGCACCCGAAAATTCCCCAGACTCAAATCTCCTAAACAAACCAGATCGTCTCAGGATATAGGAGTCGTGCGACGATCCAGGGTAGCCGGCAAGGACACTCAGGAAACGCATGTCCGGCCCCACCACGGCCTGGACATTAAGGGAGTGTCCCATTTTTCGATTCCTTAAGGCAAAAACAAAAAAAAAGGGTAAGTGATAAGGGCAAAAAAATTTATGAAAAAATACATGTCTGCACACAAATTCAAACAACAAATGAGAAGCCTAAATAAAGCATGTACACAAAAGTACCAACAAAAATATGCTGCCGCCAAGGAAAATAGGTTACATTACACGTTGGGCCCCATAATAACCCAAACCCAAAATATATACCTATATATATATTCGTCGGATGCCCTAGGTACGAGTGCCACATGTGTGCAGTCAACAGCACCAATGATGTTGGGCATGTCGGCCACATTATAAAAACCAAGCTTAATGGCGTTTCTGGCTGCCATATCATCCGGGAAAAAAATATATTTTGGAGTTATGGCAGCCATGCCTTCCAAAAATTTAGAGAGTGCACGGCTCAGCGTAGGCTGGGACATCCCCACGGAGAGGGCACCTAGCCTCTGGAACGAGCCGTTCGCCAAAAATTGCAGGCAGCCAAGCATCTTGGTCATACCTGAAATTGCATGCCCCTTCCTTGTGGTGTGGGCTAACCATGGCCGCAGCTCACTATATAATTTATGGAGGGAAGCACGATTAAGCCTGGTCAGCTCAAACAGCTCAACATCATTCATGCTATCGATGTTCATGCGACGACGCAGGGGCAATCTGCTCTCAGACATCCGGATCAAATCGATGCCAAAAAGCATAAGCCCTTGATGTGCCACAAACTCGCTCCTCTCCATCCTACTCCCGAGGCCAAATAGCTGCCGGCAAACATTTCGGGAAGCAGCTCTTTAATGGGCTTCAAAACAATTAGCAATCACCTCTCTGAATTGGTCGCAAGCCCATGTGAAGCACGTAAAAAATAGGATCGGACCTAAAAAATACGATTTGGACGGGAAAAACACACAAACTAACGCAAAATATACGATTGGCGTCCGGAAAGCGTATGTTCATATACGTCTATGCGCGAACGTTCGTGCGAATACGAAATGGCCAAAAAAAAAGGAAAAAATGACAAACACCCACCCAAACTTACGATTCTCGATACGAAATCAATTAACTTTTGCTCTTTGAATCGAGGGGAATATGCCAAAGAGATTGCTGGCTTCCAGTAAGAGAAGTAAAGCATGTTGCAGGGAACTGACATGGAGAGAAACCCTGGGGAGAAGAGCAATTATTCTGTGTCTAGGGACTGCATGCAGACACACACAGATGCTCACCGCAATCATAAGTCGCTTTTAGCTCTTATTCAGTTAGGGATAGGCCTATTGTTTGAAAGAGCTTTTGAAGAAAACATTAAAGCTGAACATTAGACAACTTTTTTATTTTAAATCCAGATAGGGAAGAGTTGGAACTTGGAAGCAATTAAGTGTGCTCACCTCAGTCTCCTTTAAGACGCATAGGCAGACACCACCAGCATCCCCTGCACCTGTCTATCCAATACGCACACCACCACCATGCTTCTCTGAATGGCTGGCACAGGGGCTTGCAGCTGGAGGGGGCAGCCAACAGGAGGTGCCCAGCAATCCATTAATTCAAAATTATTAATATGCACAACAATGAATGCTAAATGGAGGAGAGCCTGGACAAGAGCTGTGGCAGCGGGGATTGAGGGGAGTTAGTTGGTGAACCAGGATATTTAATACACAGGGTTACCCCATCCACTGAAAATCTTGGGTTTTGGTCTGCTATTAGGCAAACTAAAGACTTTGTGATGGATTTGTACTGCATTGAAAGCTCACCCCATGCTTCCATCTGTCTCCACATGACCTCCAGCAACCAATCAATCATGGTTCCCCTGTGCAAGCATGGTCCCAGGCCAGCGGTCACATAGAGAGGTGCAAGATGTGCTTTCACACTGAGTTTGGGGTGTGCTATCAGTTGCTTGGCTATACCTGAAGTTGTATTTTTTCTATTCTTGGGCTGGTTTTTCTTTTACTATGGTGTGGCGTCCCCCTAGGGACCTCTCTGAACATGTCTCTATGTGTTGCGGAGGTAACTGTCCCTCCAGTCATTTTTGGCGGGACCATATCTGACACATTGCAACTTTGCCTTGTGTAAAGTACTGGTCCACAGACACTCTAACCTAACCAACCCCCCTAATTCTGTCAGTGAGCCCTGCATTAGATATGTACTCACGTTTTTTTAATGAGGGCAGGCAATAGGAGATCTGTAGTGCGCAGCTATTTCCAGCCCTGATTATACACAGTGCCATTAAGAAAAGAATAAAATATATCCTGAAGGTTGAATAACATTCAAAAAAGCATCATTTCTATAAATGGATAAAAAAAATACACGAAATCAGTGTAATTAGAGTGGAAGTTGGAGTTTGTCTATCATATGATGACAAATTGGTAATGGGTCAACACTGGGAAGGCAGATTCCATAAACACAACAAATGCACCTACACATTAGGGATGTAATATATGGGGTGACAGTGACAATACACTAGTCCAAGTGACACCCATGTATCTGTTAGATACATGTTATGTTGGTCAACAGGGGTATTAAGTGAAAACGAATAGCTCTCCTGTGAGACAACCAAAAACAGACATACCCTACAAAGCAAACACAACAGCTTCTTTTGCCCTTATTTATGAAGGAATAGCGACAGGTAGCGACGGGTGAGCGACCGATAATGACGGGCACCGCCACGAGAATTTATCAAGCCGATCCTGCTTAGCGACTGAGATAGCGCCAGATAGCCACTCATTCATCATTATTCCAGCCTCCAGCGTCCGACCTTGAACAGCGACAGGTGTGACCTCTCGCTACCTGGCGCTCTCCAATGCATTTCAATGGAACAGTCTTTAAATATTCATAATTAATTGTTATTAATGTTTTTTTTTTTTTTTTTTAAATGTGAAAAATTCTGTGACCACTTCTGCCATGTTAGATAATTTTTTTAAGGTAAAAAAAAAAAAAATTTTGTGCAGAATTGATATTACAGGTCTGATATTATTGTATTCATATTACTAAATTCTTTAAAAATTTTTTTTTTTTGGTTTCCAAAAATATGGTGGTTTGGGAGTCAAAAAACTACTTTCAACACATCGCCGCCAGCGCTCTGGGGTTTAAACATGCATTTCACAGCGCGAGAATTTTTTGAGCGTGATTTTTTGATGAATATGGTGGGAGCCGGTCGCTCTGACCAGTCGCTATCATGCGCTCCCATACATCGCGGAACCCGTGAAATAGCGACTCGTCACCCCGTATTCAACATTACTGCACACCGACTCTATCAACAACCGAACAATTGCCAAGCACAGCGACTACTAGCGGGCGCTGTGAAAATACTGCTACAGTCGCTCAACTGTCGCTACCTGCCGCTATTAATGAATCGGCCTCTTAATGTTCACTGTTTAGCCCTACAGATATTCTTGTGAAAGCAGTGGAGGATTAGAGATGAGCTTTTAGCAGACACAGACTGAACATGCCTGGAAAGTGTGGACAATGTAGACGTGATGTGTGGTTTATGCTGAGCAGGGGCTATCAGAACAGTGAAAATGAAACATACAGAGTCCCCAGGCTGGGGATAAAGGTTATCCCCAGGCTTGCTGGATAACCTTTGGATATGTAGTACATATTTAGAATGTTTTTCATTAAAGTAAGACATTTGCAGACCCAGAAACAGAAAGATATGTACACTAGCACAGGTTAAATATTTTTGTTAAAAGAAAAGAATTAATGTTAAAAAAAGGGAAAAGGAATGTGTTGTATGTTTGTCATTAACATTCAAAGTCAGGAAAGCAGTAGGGAAGGTGTAGCCGAGCTGCTCCCTCTCCAGGGGCGCGCTTTCACTGCACCAAAAACACTCCTCTGTAATTGGAATCTCTTTCCTCTTTACAGATCTTATAACACAAAAACCACCTTAACAGCAAGAACACTGGAAGGGCTCCAGCAGAGGTACTTTGAGTATGCGAACACCACAGGCAAATACATGGGGTAACATGATCAGCCATTAAAAGGCATTGTGAAAGTGAGCGGAATTTTTTTTTTTTGAAAGGTTTATAAATTAAAATGCCTTCTTTTTCAAGTGACTATATAATGTTTATTATATATATGAAATTCAAGACCAGTAAAAAAAATCGAATATCAAATGCAAAGCAAAGTTAGACATCAAACGATTACTGGATATAAGATATAACTTAAAGTGGACCAAAACCCAGGATTTTGACTATCCTGTGTTTTGGTCCTTTCCCCGGGGGCACCCCGATCGGGGGTGCCCCGCCCAGATCGCCGCAGCCAACTCACATCTTCCTGGTTCCCTGGCATGTCTATGAGCAGAGGCTCTGATGGTTGCATCCTCTGCTTCCCTATAGCAGTGCACGTGCCCACGCCAGGCATTTCTGTTAGAGGGAGGTGGGGGATGCGGCCATCAGAGCCTCTGCTCTTAGACGCGCTGTGGGACCGGGAAGAGGTGGGTTGGCTGCGGCGTCCTGGGGGGTTTCACACAGCGGGGCACCCCCGATCCGGGTGCCCCCGGGGAGAGGACCAAATCCGGGATTTTGGGGGACTATCCTGGGTTTTGGTCCACTTTACCAATGAAAATGGTCATGTCTTCAATAAGGTCTCATACATTTTATTAGAAAATTTGTTGAATTAAAATATATGCATTGAAAGCTAAGAGAAGGAAAGAAAAAACGGGGTGGGGGGGTATGAGTGACAAAGCACATGATTTCGCCCATGCTGTATTTTCCTGGGCCTGTGTCCAGGGTGGCACAATGCAGGAGGGGCAACCTTTTGGTTGAAATATCAAATCCAGTCAAACCACCAATTACCATAGCTTGCTAATTGTGGATGATCTGTCAAAGTATTCCTGGGCACATATATGTCACAGGACCCTATCTTGGAATAGATACATTTCAGTGCACCAACTTTAAAGGAGGGAGCTGCAGGAGAAAGGAGCCAAGTATAGTTTTTTGGTGCCAGGACCAAAAAAAGTTTTTTTCTAGAACTTTATCCCCTTAAAGTGGACCAACACCCACGGGTGATCGGCCCGGGAATCTATAAGATTCCCGGGCCGATCACCCCCCACCCCGCGGGACATCCGAGATCGGGATGTCCCGCGGGGTGAAACCCCCCCCAAACACCCCAACTCACCTACCTTATCTTCGGCGGCGGCCGGCCGCCGCCGCCTCCCTCGCGCCCCTGTAGGCGTGCGCGCCTCCGCGCCGGCCGTCTGCGAATGGCCGGCGCGGAGGCGCGCGCGTCAAAAGTGACGCGAGGGAGGCGGCGGCGGCCGCCGCCGCTTAGACGTTCCAGATCTTCCCTTGTACGTCGGCGCTGGGAGCGGGGAGAGGTGAGTTTTTCGGGGGGTTAGGGGGGGTTTCACACAGCGGGGCACCCCGATCGGGGGTGCCCCACCGAAGTGGACCAAGACCCAGGATAGTGAAAATCCTGGGTGTTGGTCCACTTTAAGCCTATGCCTTTTCTGTACCTTATTATTCTTTATAATAAATAATAATATTAATAATAAAAAATATATACATAAATGAATACATTAATATTAACATATATATATATATATATATATATATATATATATAAATTAAAATATTATATTTTTTACAGGTGTCAGAGGTCGGGTGTCATGGATCCTCTGTCATGGCCTCAAGGGTTTTTTCCAGCAGGCAAAGGATGGGGGTGGTAGTGACGATGATGGCGTCATCAGCAATGCCCATAATGGTGGTATATTGGAAGCACTGCAGAGGGCGCAGATGTCCCTCATGGAGGCCCACTCATTGGTGGTGAAGTGCTGTTGGTCTGCATTTCTATTCACCCAGGGATTTTGGAGTTGGACAGCCTGAAGAACGTGTTCAAGTTCAGTGTAGAACCCCAACCCGGAAAAGCTTGTTGATTGGCTGCTCACCAACCAGCTTAACCTATGCTGGTGTGCTGTAGGAAGCCACTGTACCTTACCTGATTACATGAATATTAGCAATGTCTATAGAGAGGAAATTGGGGATGCCTTTTCTGGCCTCCAGCTCCAGCTGCCAAATGTCCCCCAACTGAATAGGAACGCCGACAAATGCTCGAGAAACATAATAAAAAGTTAAAATATTCCTATAGTGGCTTGGATGATATTGGGAGCAGATAGGTGTGACTGTCAAAGAAAAGTAATAGAACATAAGGGCTCACCTGGGCTAAGGAGTGTCAGTTTAGAAGACATTATTTCAGCTTTAGATAAATGCAGCATGATGCAGCTAATCAATGAAATTTAGTGGAGATGTGTGGAAGTCACCTGAAATCCAAGCATGGTTCCTCTTCATAACGTCCAAACACACCGCTCCCCAGTCAATGTCTGGGCCCCCCAACATACAGAGCCCATGGCTAAAGCAGGATAAAACCAATACATTTCCACAATGCCAGCCACAGATTCTTTGGACATAAACAACAGCTTAGACTAAAGGCACAAGGCACAGAGCGCTCACCTCTGACAATATGGTAGTCCAAAATGAAGAAGTGCCAGCCATGAAGTACAAGCTTAAAATCTTCGATCCTTGGGGCCTGCTCTCTTGTGCTTTTTATCACTCCTATGCTGTAATGGCTTTTAAATGCTACAATTAAAGGATCGAAGATTTTAAGCTTGTACTTCATGGCTGGCACTTCTTCATTTTGGACTACTAAAGCAGGATAAAACCCAGGTTTTGTTTCTTGCCCTGGGGCCAACCCGATTTGGGATGACCCATTGTGTGAAACTCCCCAGATTGCCAATGAAAACTCACCTTTCCCCAGTCCTATGGCACATGCGCAGGCTCTTGTCCTATCAGAGCCGTATGCCATGCATATTGATAATTGGCAATACAACTCTAGACATAGAGCATGGCAAAATGAAGCAAGATGGGCTGAATCCTCAGTTCCCTTTAGATTTGCGCATGAGAGATGCATTCTCCACTGGCCAGTGTGCACATCGAGATGGTGCTCTATCCCTCTTTGAAGTGCATTTTCTGGTAAACGCTAAAGTATGTCAATGATTTAAGAGATTCAGCATCCATCTCGGGGACTTGGTTGGATCTGGGCTGCAGTTGGATGTGAAGGATAATTGTAGTCATGAGGTCATCGAGTCCTTTATAGAGAGAATGTTATATCCATTTGATACCCATGACCCAAGGACAGTACAATGTCTGAAGGGCATATGATTGGAGGCCATGACCCCACTACACCTTTAGCTAGGTATGGACCTACGGCCATCAGGGCATCACGGCCTGGATGCACTTGCTCCACTCTTCTTTCTACGCTGCTCTGATAAAAGGGTGCCAAAGAGAAGCTGAATCAAGTTTCATCGATCCACGGGGATACACACAATTGGGGACATCAAAATTTGGAATGCCCCACAAGAGAGGAACAACACCCTGGAAAGTGAAAAACCCAGTTGTTGTTCAGCTTTAAGCATGTGAACCTGACATATAGATTCAGGACCTCTTTATATAGGCAAACACCTCTAGCCCATGTTGTGCATGCTATGGCTACTGGTCCATTTTGGATACCCAGTAGTCATGGGGTCATTGCTTCTGGCCTTTTGAAACAGCAATTTCCTATTTAAAGTAGGCAACCCCCATCTCCGCACTGTATATACACAGCAACCCATAACAGCCACCTTAAGCCCTCATGAGCAAAGGTTATTTTAAAGGGTTAAGGATAATACTTTAGGCACTAGGCCCTTTTTAAGTGTGCATCAGGCAGATTATGGCTAATCCTTACATTTATGGGTCGCTTTGCCTAATCATGTGCCAGAAAAGTGCACCCTACTGCTCACAAGGAAGGGAAGCCCTTTCTTTAATTAAACACAGAAGAGCCCGTGGATATTAGGCTAAGCCGGCTTGTAGCCTGCAGGGCCAGGGGCCACCAAAGCTGCATGTCCCCATAGCTGGTCCCTGGGCTGGTTATGCTGGGTAAGGGGGACCTCACGCCATTTTTTGGGGGGATTTTTAAGGGTTTCTAACCCTTAAAATTGCCTCAAAAATGGGGTCCCCCCCAGGAAGTGGGGCCTTATGTCATTTTTTTTTTATTAAAAAAGGAGGCTTGGAGCAGCGATGGTGATTATTGGAAGTTGCAATGGAAGTGGTTCGGTGTTTAAGGCGGAAGGATTCTCCAGAATGGTACAGACTGAGTGAGTGACAGATGTTTTCAGAGGGGGAATCGGTGGTTTTCACTAGACTATTAGTTTAATGAAATAAAATACTGTAGGTTTCTGTCTAGGGGCCTCCACAACACTTAAAGCGGTCCTTCACTTTAAATAAGAGCATATCTTATATGTTTCCCCCATCCTGTACATACAGATTGCTCACATTAAAAATCATCCTACCTGCATCTACTGCATGTTATGAGCCTTTAAACATCCAAGATGGCGGCTCATGGAACATCAGGCAGCCTGCAAACAGGAAGAGCCTTCTGACTGTGCTGCTCTGCATTCTGGGATTGATGACCTTTTCCTGTCCCCAGGTCTGCTCTGTCTGAGCAAAGCACAGCTATAACCCACCCTTCTGTACTTTATCCCACTCTTCTCCCCTCAGTAAGTGTGATACTTCTGAGTCAAGATGGTGGCGCCCATATCCTAATGTCCTGAACAGAGTTGCAGGACTTGGAAAGAATAAAAAGTAAGTGACTAATAACTTAAAATATATTAATTTTAGATGCTGGGGAATAATTTTTTAAGGGATTGGGCTTATCAATAATTCATGGTTTAGGTCCGGTTTAAAGGAAATCCCATTTTTCTCAGGTTTATGGTGTTCTGCCTTATTATTTCCCTCTTTTGAAATGTAAGATAAACATTTGTACTGGGATTGTTGCCCCCAGATACATATCAGCATGCTACTTCCATGTTTCTTATTCCTATGACTTGGTAAAGTCAGTAGCTTGTGAGTAGCTTTAGTAAAGCTGTTAGTAAATTTTCTCACTCCAACTCCCAGAATTTATCCACTGTAACAGGTTAACTTAATAGCAGCTTTGGCTAAACAAAGCAGTAATGATGCTTCCAACTGGTAACCCCCGCTTTCAGTACATTACAGATGAACAAGGAATTATTTTTGGCATATACACGAATAATTACAATTTACATCAAAACTGAATACAAGATATACAAACTACATTGAATACAGAGATACAGATGCTCTTAAATAGTGCAAGTGATACAGGCTAATACAAACTCCTTTGGGCCTAGGCCTATAACGCCTAGCTTTTGATAAGGGGTCAGATACCCAAGGGACAGAAACCATTCCTAGGTCTAGAAGTCCTGCAAGCTGGTACCGCAAGATATCGCCCAGATGGTAAATACTGGAATAGTTCAGGGTGAGGGGGTCCCTAAGAATCTTTTCTGCCCCTGACTTTGTTCTTAGTATGTGCATTTCCTGCAGGGATGGTAAGGGTGCTCCAATTATTCTGATTATTTTTGAGTTCTCTACACTTGTACACTGTACTTTTAAAGAGGAACATTAGACCTTTTCTGCAGTTCCTCTCTAAACATCTCTCCCCCCTCCCTCACTAACTTTTGGATGTTGGTGTTATTTAAAACACAGACATCCAGCAGCAGTCCTGGCCCCTTTGCACCCCCTTAGACGTCATTGAGAGAAGGCTGCAAGCCTTAGTCATATTTACCCTTCGCCTTCCCTCTTCAAATGTCCGGCGAAGCTCTTCGAATCTTGCGGGATTCGCACCAAGTGTCATCCTATGCAGTGTCACTGCGCATTCGCAAGATTGGGGGGCCGACGCAGAGCATGACGGGATGGCAAGATGGCGCCCCCCTACAGAGACGGTGCGGGACCGAGGGATAATGGAGCACAATGCGACCAGACAGGTAAGTTAAAAGTTGTCTAATGTTAAACCAGGGGGGAAGGGGGGCTAGCAAACCAGTTTTTATTAACTCCCCAATACCTGCAATGTTCCTACACGACTTTGACTATCCTGGGTTTTGGTCCTTCCCCACTGATGGGGTTGCCCCGCTGTGTGAAACCCCCGAGATCGCCTAGACAAAGTCACTTCTTCCTGGCACATGTGTGGCCGCTCATATAATCAGCACGCTAACCCTAAGGCCAGCGCTTCCCTCTAACAGGGAGCCACTCACAAATGGCTGGTACGGGCATGCCCCCTGCTAAAGGGATAGCAGGGATGTGGCCCACGCATGCGCCGTTGGACCAGGAAGCAAGGTAAGTGAACGGGGCGACCTGGGGGACGGGGGATGGAATTGATCAACCTGGGAATCTTATAGGTTTTGGTTTACTTTAACACTTGATGTACATCACATTGTTACTATGGAAAACTGTTTTATTTTATAACAGAAAGAAAAAAATGAACTTAGCGCATTGATGATGTCATTTTGGCACACAATTATGGAAACCTTTAAAAATGCCATCAAAAGTGGAATTACCCTTTAATCTGCCCATGGGCACGCTCATTTGTAGTGAATGAAGCAGACGCGACTGACTGCTAGGAGGAGGGAATGACCAGGTGCAGGTATATTTTAAACTATCGGTATCTGCATGGGATTAATAGGGAGTATCTGTTGTTTTTTTCAGCTTTTTCCAGGGCAGGGACTATAAATTGGGCTGTAATTCATTGTCATGCAATTTATAAAGTACTTAACATATGAAACATTGTTTTCCCTCCCCCCATATGACGGCAGAAAGGTGACAAGGTCAGATAAAGGATCTGTTTGCCATATAAAGGGCTGCTCCAGACTAATGTGTGTAGTATGGCTCCGGGATGGTAAAGGAGGCCTTTGGAAGTTTCATGGGACCCTATAATGGTACTGGAACATGCAGGGCAACAGGTTTGGCAGAATGGCATTATGTGGCCCTTGGGAGGTAACATAGCAATGCTGCACTTTTATTGTGTCTTAAAATAGGGGGAACAAGATCAGGCATCCTAGAGAGCAAACTGGTGCGTCAGAACCCAATAGGGGGAACAAGATCAGGCATCCTAGAGATGAGCAAACTGATTCGTCAGAACCCAAGTCCGCTCTGAATTTCAGGTAAAATTCGATTTGGCAAGACACCAAATTTTGGGGGGTTCCTGCTGACCACATTTTCCCTGAAATTCATTGGCACCTTGTGCGGTGGGTAAAGAAAAAAAAACTCACCACCATCCTTGTTCCAGCACCACGCTTGGATCCAGTGTGCACGGCGGAAGCTGCCGGCCTCCCCCGCTCACACCTTGCTGTGTGTATTGCACAGGCACCTACCTACATGCTGGCTTCCCCTTCGTTCTGGTCCAGCAGCCGACTGTGGGCGCAAGTTGCCTTGCACAGCTGACAGTACAGCCGGTTTCCCCTGCTGGGCAATACACACAACACGGGGTGGGGGGAGCCTGCTCCACTGTCAGCTGTGCAAGCCAACTTGTGTCCGCAGCCGGCCGCTGGACCAGAACGACGGGGAAGCCAGCATGCAGGTAAGTGTCTGTGCAATACACACAGCATGGTGAAAGCTGACTTGCACAGCTCACAGTGCGGCTGCTCTCCCCACTCTGCACAGACACTTACCTACATTCTACTAGAGATGATTGATTCTCAAAGGTTCGATTCGGACGAACCCGAATTTCTTGGAGAAATTGAATTCTTAGAAAGTTTGCTCACCTCTAATCCTGACAATAGAGCTTCATGTCTGGGGCACATGCATTGCTGATGGCATCTCTGTCAGTGGTTTTTGTGGATTGTGGGGAAAAATAGGGGCAGTAGACAAATGTGAGATGAATCAATATGAGGCTATAATATTACACTTATATTAATTCGTGCAAGGATAAGATTTCAATATATTAGAAAGAAATTATCATTATCCATTTTTACTGCCGCCCTGTTTTTTAATGTTTTTAGACCATTAGAATCTTGCGAAGAAGGGGCGCGCTGCAGCTATGGAGCTCTATTAAGCAACACTGTAAAAGCCGCTACTCAAACTACAACAGCAAACTACAAATCTCATGAGCCTGAGCGCTCTCAGTATATAAAAACGGGGCTGCGCACATGCGCAGTGAGGGCCTTGAAAACAAAAGTACTTCGAAACGCGCGTCGGACCTCATCCCCTGTGACAGGCTCATTATATCCAATTGCCGGCACTTGAGTCCTGCCACCGACGGAAGCATAATGAGCAGCAAAGGATTTTATTGCAGCAACAGAACTGTTTTTATGACAATGGGACTGAACACGAGTTGAACTCTGTTTACATATGCTGTAAATAGACATCCATTTGAGGTGAAACAGCGCGGCGCTCAGGGAGTCAGCTCCTTCAAATTAGCACCCGCACACCTGCGATTTTTGTTTTACTTTATTTATCCTACTAATAAAGAGTTTATCTGGAAGAATTCACCAAGTGAGATATTTTGGAGATCATTATTGAAAGAGGCCCAGGTCAGGTTTTAACCGCCGGGCCTGGCCGGTAAGTGGCTATTCTTATCTTTTATCTTTTTACCTTTATTTATGCTGGTCATGTAGAAAAAGTTAGAGTTTATTTAAGATAAAGATATATTCCAACTGCAAAAGTTGATTTATAAGATCATTCAATTGCAGTAATATAAAAGGGGATACAAAAGTTGATCAAAACTAACAGGATAAGATTCACTTATATTCCTTATCCTGATATCCGCCTAAGTATCCCACATAAGGAGCGCACCTGATGACAAGCGGATAGACATTCATACAATTTTGTTTGATGTTTTTTCTGCTTATCAACTTTTTTCCCAGAAAAATAGGGGCAGCCTAAGCTAACCCAGGACCCCAGCACTGATAAGCAGGAGTGCAAACCATAAAAATAACTTCAACATTCTCAAATGTGTAATTATTACGCAGAATTCTATATGCACTTGCTCAAATCTCACATTAAATCGCCTGTAAATATGTAAGAATAAGATTTACCCATTTAGTAAGTTCTACTTGGTCAATGCTAAATAATACTTTGGGGATTAAACCAAAAAGCTTTATTAACCCACCAGCTCTCAAAGCCCCCTCTGCGGTGTTTAGTGAACCATCACAAATGTTTTATTAAGATGTGCTTAGATATCAGTCCAGAAGCTGCCTAATCCGCCTGCAGCCAGGGAGAGCTGCAGTGTTTCTCCTCCATCTGAAAAGCAGCCCCACTGTGTTCTTAACTATACCATTCAAATAATAATATACAGTATGCTATATGGAATAAATAAGGTATGAGAAGGATTTCTCAGTGTCACAGGTGGTGAATGAAGATGCTGCACTCACTTTGTGCACTCTCCACATCTTTCACCAGCGTTTTTATACCACACAAAGGCTATTCTGATTGGCTCTCGTTGTTGTCATGGTTGGGGTAAACCTGCCATTCTGCTGAATTCCCCCAGAGCCGTCTACTCAAATCCAAGCTATTCATGCTCATTCGTCAATGAATTTATTTAAGGTTTCCTAACAGAAAAGAGTCCACAAGCAGAGCATCATTGATACTAAAATGCTTTATATAGATGCATAAAAGTTCAACAAAGGCATGCAAACTCAAACACATTATACATTACAATTTGGAGACTAAGGCCCTTATTTATGAAGGAATAGCGACAGGTAGCGACTGGTGAACGGCCGGTAATGACAGGCCCCGCCACGAGAACGCTGGCTCCCCACCAGAATCACACATTTATCAAGCCAATCCTGCTTAGCGACTGAGATAGCGCCATATAGCGACTCATTCATCAGTATTCCAGCCTCAGCCCACAGCGCCAGCGTCCGACCTTGAACAGCGACAGGTATGACCTCTCGTTACCTGGCGCTCTCCAATGCATTTCAATGGAACAATCTTTAAATATTAATAATTAATTGTTATTAATGTGTTTTTTTTTTTTTGAAATGTGAAAAATTCTGTGACCACTTCTGCCATGTTAGATAATTTTTTAAGGGAAAAAAATGTAAAAAAAAATTGTACAGAATTGATATTACAGGTCTGATATTAATGTATTCATATTACTAAATTATTTAAAATATTTTTTTTTTTGGTTTCCAAAAATATGGTTGTTTGGGGGTTAAAAAACGACTTTTAACACATCGCCTCCAGCGCTCTGGGGTTTAAACATGCATTTCACAGCGCTTGAATTTTTTGAGCGTGATTTTTTGATGAATATGGTGGAAGCCGGTCGCTCTGACCAGTCGCTATCATGCGCACCCATACATCGCGGAACCTGTCAAATAGCGACTCGTAACCTTGTATTCAACATTACGCCACACCGACTGAGTCGCTGTCAACAACCGAACAACGGCCAAGCACAGCGACTACTAGCGGGCGCTGTGAAAATACCGCTACAGTCGCTCAACTGTCACTACATGTCGCTATTAATAAATCAGCCTCAAAGAAGTCATTACAGAGGTTGGATCAGTAGCACCTGCAGAGGGACTTAAACCAGGCCTTTACCCTGAATAAGAGCCTATCTTGTATGTTTTCCCCACCCTGTACATTAGAGAAACATCATGCACCACCAAGAAAAATACATTTAGAATAAGTGTGTGCTCACTACACATAAAGCTACCTAGAACGATGAAAGGGGTGGCAGAGAGGTAACTCAATGCCTACCCCAAAAGAGAAGCACCACAAATATCTCAAATGTAATAAGACTTTATTAATACAAAAGGATCAATACATGTGCAAAATATAAAACCAACATAGACATAACATTAGACACAACACACTTTAAAAACCGAGTCTCCCACCCCAAATACTCCCTTCTCAATAATAATAGAAATGTATGCTATTCAAGGCCCTTTATATAAAAAAAATAATCATAAAGGGACTTTTTTGTCTGTTTGTTTGTGCCGGCAAAAAAAAAAAACAGGCTGATTCATTACTAGCGCTAGGTATTGGCAGATGAGCATCTGTACAGATGCGCTAAGAGTGACCGCTAGTATACGCTGTGATCGGGCGCTGTAACAGAGCGCCTCAGTTGCTGTAGTAACCTGGCCGGCATTGATGAATGAGATGTATGTTGGGTGTTCTAACACCAGAACAGCGTTGCAGGGAGTGAAAGGTAGCGCTGATTGCGACCGACTCTCAGCGACTCAACAAAAAACAGACTCACAGAGCGGATCTGGTCGCTATAGCACAGAGCGCCAGACGCTGTGTGATTAAAGTCTGTTTTTGAACACATATCCACCAGTAACAAAGCGAAAACACATGAACTTACATTGTTGCAACATTGTGACATTAATACTTTAATGCCAGACCTGTAATGACAATTCTTCATAAAAATATAAAAAAATCAAAAAAGTTTTCAAAAATTACTCTTTCTATGCCAGGAGTAGAGATGAGCGAACTTTTGAAAAATTCGATTCGACTGATTCGCCGAATTTTCCGACAAAAATCGGTTCGACCCGAATTTATTCCCGACGAATCGCTATTAAAAACGGCTATTTCTGAGCCTCCTAGAGCCTCAATAGGGTTGTAAACCATTCTGCCTTGCTGTAACACGCACAGGATGCGTGCTGGGTTAGTAAAATAATACTTTGAATAAATATCACATGCAGATCAGAGGCATCGCTAATAGAATCGCAGAGCGGCACAATTGCAGAGAGTTGAAGTGGCATCACTATGAGGGGCAGGAGCCCAAACATTGCTTTAAAGAGACACTGGAGTTGGCAGCAGCAGGAGCCCAAAAATTGGATGAATCACACCCTGGAGTTGCAAGCAGCAGCAGGAGGAGCCCAAACATTACTTTAAAGAGACACTGGGGTTGGCTTCAGGAGCCCAAAAATTGGATGATTCACACCCTGGAGTTGGCGGCAGCAGCAGCAGCAGCCCAAATATTACTTTAAAGAGACCCTGGGGTTGGCTTCAGGAGCCCACAAATTGGATGAATCACACCCTGGAGTTGGCAGCAGCAGCAGCAGGAGCCCAAATATTACTTTAAAGAGACACTGGAGTTGGCTTCAGGAGCCCAAAAATTGGATGAATCACACCCTGGAGTTGGCAGCAGCAGCAGCAGGAGCCCAAACATTACTTTAAAGAGACCCTGGGGTTGGCTTCAGGAGCCCAAAAATTGGATGAATCACACCCTGGAGTTGGCAGCAGCAGCAGGAGCCCAAATATTACTTTAAAGAGACACTGGAGTTGGCTTCAGGAGCCCAAAAATTGGATGATTCACACACTGGAGTTGGCAGCAGCAGCAGCAGGAGCCCAAACATTACTTTAAATAGACCCTGGGGTTGGCTTCAGGAGCCCAAAAATTGGATGAATCACACCCTGGAGTTGGCAGCAGCAGCAGGAGCCCAAATATTACTTTAAAGAGACACTGGGGTTGGCTTCTGTAGCCCAAAAATTGGATGAATCACACCCTGGAGTTGGCAGCAGCAGCAGCAGGAGCCCAAATATTACTTTAAAGAGACCCTGGGGTTGGCTTCAGGAGCCCAAAAATTGGATGAATCACACCCTGGAGTTGGCAGCAGCAGCAGGAGCCCAAACATTACTTTAAAGAGACACTGGGGTTGGCTTCAGTAGCCCAAAAATTGGATGAATCACACCCTGAAGTTGGCAGCAGCAGCAGGAGCCCAAACATTACTTTAAAGAAACCCTGGGGTTGGCTTCAGGAGGCCAAAAATTGGATGAATCACACCCTGGAGTTGGCAGCAGCAGGAGCCCAAATATTACTTTAAAGAGACACTGGGGTTGGCTTCAGTAGCCCAAAAATTGGATGAATCACACCCTGGAGTTGGCAGCAGCAGGGGCCAAAAAATTACTTTAAAGAGACCCTGGGGTTGGCTTCAGGAGCCCAAAAATTGGATGAATCACACCCTGGAGTTGGCAGGAGTTGGCAGCAGCAGCAACAGGAGCCCAAACATTACTTTAAAGAGACACTGGAGTTGGCTTCAGGAGCCCAAAAATTGGATGATTCACACCCTGGAGTTCGCAGCAGCAGCAGCAGGAGCAGCAGCAGGAGCCCAAACATTACTTTAAAGAGACACTGGAGTTGGCTTCAGGAGCCCAAAAATTGGATGATTCACACCCTGGAGTTGGCAGCAGCAGCAGCAGCAGGAGCCCAAATATTACTTTAAAGAGACACTGGAGTTGGCTTCAGGAGCCCAAAAATTGGATGATTCACACCCTGGAGTTGGCAGCAGCAGCAGCAGGAGCCCAAATATTACTTTAAAGAGACCCTGGGGTTGGCTTCAGGAGGCCAAAAATTGGATGAATCACACCCTGGAGTTGGCAGCAGCAGCAGCAGGAGCCCAAATATTACTTTAAAGAGACCCTGGGGTTGGCTTCAGGAGCCCAAAAATTGGATGAATCACACCCTGGAGTTGGCAGGAGTTGGCAGCAGCAGCAGCAGCAACAGGAGCCCAAACATTACTTTAAAGAGACACTGGAGTTGGCTTCAGGAGGCCAAAAATTGGATGAATCACACCCTGGAGTTGGCAGGAGTTGGCAGCAGCAGCAGCAGCAACAGGAGCCCAAACATTACTTTAAAGAGACACTGGAGTTGGCTTCAGGAGCCCAAAAATTGGATGATTCACACCCTGGAGTTGGCAGCAGCAGCAGCAGCAGGAACCCAAATATTACTTTAAAGAGACCCTGGGGTTGGCTTCAGGAGCCCAAAAATTGGATGAATCACACCCTGGAGTTGGCAGCAGCAGCAGGAGCCCAAATATTACTTTAAAGAGACACTGGGGTTGGCTTCAGTAGCCCAAAAATTGGATGAATCACACCCTGGAGTTGGCAGCAGCAGCAGCAGGTGCCCAAATATTACTTTAAAGAGACCCTGGAGTTGGCTTCAGGAGCCCAAAAAATGGATTAATCATGCCCTGGAGTTGGCAGCAGCAGGAGCCCAAACATTACTTTAAAGAGACACTGGAGTTGGCTTCAGGAGGCCAAAAATTGGATGAATCACACCCTGGAGTTGGCAGCAGCAGGAGCCCAAATATTACTTTAAAGAGACACTGGGGTTGGCTTCAGTAGCCCAAAAATTGGATGAATCACACCCTGGAGTTGGCAGCAGCAGGAGCCCAAATATTACTTTAAAGAGACCCTGGGGTTGGCTTCAGGAGCCCAAAAATTGGATGAATCACACCCTGGAGTTGGCAGGAGTTGGCAGCAGCAGCAGCAGCAACAGGAGCCCAAACATTACTTTAAAGAGACACTGGAGTTGGCTTCAGGAGCCCAAAAATTGGATGATTCACACCCTGGAGTTGGCAGCAGCAGCAGCAGGAGCAGCAGCAGCAGCAGGAGCCCAAACATTACTTTAAAGAGACACTGGAGTTGGCTTCAGGAGCCCAAAAATTGGATGATTCACACCCTGGAGTTGGCAGCAGCAGCAGCAGCAGGAGCCCAAATATTACTTTAAAGAGACACTGGAGTTGGCTTCAGGAGCCCAAAAATTGGATGATTCACACCCTGGAGTTGGCAGCAGCAGCAGCAGGAGCCCAAATATTACTTTAAAGAGACCCTGGGGTTGGCTTCAGGAGGCCAAAAATTGGATGAATCACACCCTGGAGTTGGCAGCAGCAGCAGCAGGAGCCCAAATATTACTTTAAAGAGACCCTGGGGTTGGCTTCAGGAGCCCAAAAATTGGATGAATCACACCCTGGAGTTGGCAGGAGTTGGCAGCAGCAGCAGCAGCAACAGGAGCCCAAACATTACTTTAAAGAGACACTGGAGTTGGCTTCAGGAGGCCAAAAATTGGATGAATCACACCCTGGAGTTGGCAGGAGTTGGCAGCAGCAGCAGCAGCAGCAACAGGAGCCCAAACATTACTTTAAAGAGACACTGGAGTTGGCTTCAGGAGCCCAAAAATTGGATGATTCACACCCTGGAGTTGGCAGCAGCAGCAGCAGCAGGAACCCAAACATTACTTTAAAGAGACCCTGGGGTTGGCTTCAGGAGCCCAAAAATTGGATGAATCACACCCCGGAGTTGGCAGCAGCAGCAGGAGCCCAAATATTACTTTAAAGAGACACTGGGGTTGGCTTCAGTAGCCCAAAAATTGGATGAATCACACCCTGGAGTTGGCAGCAGCAGCAGCAGGTGCCCAAATATTACTTTAAAGAGACCCTGGGGTTGGCTTCAGGAGCCCAAAAATTGGATGAATCACACCCTGGAGTTGGCAGCAGCAGCAGCAGCAGGAGCCCAAACATTACTTTAAAGAGACACTGGAGTTGGCTTCAGGAGCCCAAAAATTGGATTAATCATGCCCTGGAGTTGGCAGCAGCAGGAGCCCAAACATTACTTTAAAGAGACACTGGAGTTGGCTTCAGGAGCCCAAAAATTGGATGAATCACACCCTGGAGTTGGCATCAGCAGGAGCCCAAAAATTGGCCTAAAGACATAAATATGTTTTGCACCATTTGGAAAGTGTAAAACGTGGCACCATGCTGAATCTAGTCGCATGCATCAGGCATTGGTGGGTGGAAATCCTGGCTGATCCATCCCTGATTCATTTTGACAAAGGTGAGTCTCTCCACATTTTTAGTTGACAGACAAGTTCTCCTCGCCGTAACTATGGCCCCCGCCGCACTAAACACCCGCTCAGATGGCACGCTACTTTCCGGGCAGGACAGCTTTTCCAGGGCAAACTCTGCTAGTTGCGGCCACAAATCAAGTTTGGCTGCCCAGAAGTCCAGCGGATCCTCAAGGTGTGTTGGCATGGTCATGTCAAAGTATGACATGACCTGCTGGTTGAGGTCCTGCTCCAGGTCTTCCTGCTGCTCATGAGTAGCCTCACTATGCGGGTGTAGAAAGCTACTCATTAGCGACTGAAGACTGAGGCTGCTGCTGCTGATGGAGCTGCTGCTGCTGCTCCTGCCAACCCCCCCAGCGGCCATGGCAGTGGAAGGTGAGCGCAGAGGTCCCCTCGAGTCAGACCTGCGAGAGTATGGACCATGGCGCAGATAGGCATCGGCCAACTGTCTACGTAGAATGTCTTTGTAGTAGTTCAGTTTGTCCTCCCTCTCGGTGGGTTTAAAAAATGCCCCCATTTTGTGCCGGAAGCGAGGGTCCAATAAGGTGGACAGCCAGAAGTCATCCCGCCGACAGATGGAAACAATTCTGGGGTCACTACGCAAGCACGTGAGCATGCTTCGTGCCATTTGCGCAAGTGACTCGGATGGACTACCTGTCTCCATCTCCACTGCATACTGCCACGGTGTGCCCGGGTCCTCTGTCTCGCCTTCCTCAAAAACCTCTAGCTCCTCTGGCTGCTCCTCCTCTGCTGTCCGCTGACTAGATAAACCAGCCATTTCGCCAAGCCTAAACTGTGTTTCGCTGGGCAACTCCTCCTCCTCCTCTTCCTCCTCCAGTTCAGCTCCAATGGGGTTCATGTGGCCGTAAGATGTAAACGCCATGTCTCCAGTGCCCTGACCAGCCATGGTTTCCAACATGTGCTGTAGTACATGAAGCAGTGGAATCACGTCGTTCATCCCGTAATCCTGCCGACTGACAAAGTGGCTTCCTCAAAGGGCCTGAGCAAACGGCAGGTGTCACGTATGAGCTGCCACTGGTTGACATTGAAGTTACACAGGGGAGTCCCCCTATCTGCTTGGATCATCAGGAAATCCGTGATGGCTTTTCTCTGTTCATATAATCGGTCCAACATGTGAAGGGTGGAATTCCAACGGGTGGAAACATCGCAAATCAGACTATGTTGGGGGATACCATTCTGACGCTGTAGCTCAAGAAGGGTGTGTTTGGCGGTGTATGAGTGGCTGAAGTGCATGCAAAGTTTCCTTGAAGTTGTTAGGATGTCTTGCAGATGGGGGGAACACTTCAGAAACCACTTGACAACCAGATTGAAGACGTGAGCCATGCAGGGGGCATGGGTCAGGCTTCCTTGGCGCAGCGCAGACAAAATGTTCTTCCCATTGTCGGTAACCATGATTCCCATTTTAAGTTTTCTTGGAGTAAGCCATGTTTGGATTTCCTGATGAATACATTTAAGCAGTTCCTCCCCTGTGTGACTCCGTTCGCCAAGACAAACCATGTGAAGCACTGCGTGACACCTCCGTGCCCTGCACACATGGTAGACTGGAGGGGCACTGAGACTTGAGCCTACAGTGGAGGGTGAGGAGATGGCGGAGGATGAGGAGGCCGAGTCGCACGGTGTCACAGGCCCAACGGGCAGGGAGCGCGGAGGCCGAAGCGGCGTGACCTCTCCAAGTTGCTGCTGCTGCTGCAAAGGGACCACATTCACCCAGTGGGTCGTACTGTACTGTCCCTGACCGTAGTTACAGCTCCAGATGTCGGCGCTGCCATGCACTTTGCTACACACCGACAGGCTCAAGGACTGGCCCACCTTCTGTTCAACAAAAGTGTGCAGCGCTGGTACTGCCTTCTTGGCAAAGAAATGACGGCTTGGGACTCTCCACCTCGGCTCAGCACAAGCCATCAGTTCTCTGAAAGGTGCAGATTCCACCCCCTGAAAAGGGAGCGACTGCAGCACCAGCAACTTGGACAGGAGCACATTCAGCTTCTGCGCCGTAGGATGAGTGGGCGCATACTGCTGTCTCTTGGACATGTCTTCGCTGATGGATTGCTGGCGGGATGCATGACTTGGAGGAGGAGGAGGAGGAGGAGCAGGAGCGACAGAGGATGGGTATGACGCACAGCTGCCTTCGGCTGAGGTGCTGGAGCCTTGGCTGGCAGAAATTGGGAGCGGCGTGCCACTTGGTGAGGAAGCAGACTGGACCACCCCTTGGGAGCCTCGGTTCTCCCAGGTCGCTTTATGGTGACGCATCATATGTTGACGCAGGGCCGTGGTGCCAACATTTGGACCCTGGCCACGCTTCACCTTTTGCCTACATATCTTGCATGTGGCCATGTTACCCTCCTGCGGATGCTTCAGGAAAAACTGCCACACTGCCGAGTAGCTACTTTTCCCACCTCCTGGCCTCACTGATTCACTGCTGCTGTTGCCAACTCCAGGAACCCCTGCTCCACTACCTCCCGATAAGGTAGACTGCCGCACAGCAGGTGCTCTACCCCGGCCCCGGGCCCCGGCCGGCTCCAGCCTTTGGAATTGTGCCCCCATGCTGACTGCTACCACCTTGCTGCCTCAGCTGCTGACTCCGGGGCAACCTGCGCCCCTCTTCTCCTGATGATGACGATGAAGCCCCTTCATCACCCGGCTCCCAAGTGCGATCGGCTTCATCGTCATCATCGTTATCACCGAGTTGTGGCTGTACGTCACTGATGTTCGTGGATTCGTCAACAGTGTCTGGCGCAGGAGCTGGAACGCTCGCAGCACCCACGACACTGTCCACATCACTATTTGTCTGCCTAGCTAAAGAAGCCACCTCCATTTCTTGGCTGGGCAGTAGCTGCTGACTGTCCTCTATCTGATCGTCCTCCTCACTAAAGAGTGGAGCTGAACCCAAAGCATTGGATACGTCGCTGGGGGAGGGAACTGCGTAGGACAGAGGCAATGGGAGGACAGGGACTGCTCTCGGGGCATGCCAACTCAGGGTTGTGTCAGAGGAACCTACCGACCCTAGACTGGGGGTCTCAGACGTAAGTTGTGATGATGTTGTTGATGAGCGCGTCAACCAATCTACCACGGCAGATGCGTTACTGGTGGAGACCCGACCGCTAGCAGATACTGGCAGATTAGGTCTCTCAGCGTGACTCCTGCTGCTACTGGCCCCCAGTCTGCTGCGACCTCTGCCTGCAGAATCTTGGCCTCTGCCACTCCTCTTTTCACTTCCAGGCACTTGTCTGCCCAACATAGTCTAACTGGCGTGGTAGTAGGTGATATTTTAAGAACCCCCAGGCAGCGGTGGGTCTATATGAAACAGAATATAATGCACACCAAAAGTGAGCAGTAACACTCAGCCTCCAACAGGCCTGCCTAGTGTAAATAAGAGAGCTGCTTAGTGTAAATAAAGAGGGGTATGCTATGTTACAGAATGGGATGCCCCAACAGCCAGCAGTGCACCTGTGAGCAGTACTACTATGCACAGCAAAAGTGTCTTTATCAGGCCTAATTTCAATTAGAATAAGTGCAAATGGTTATGGTCTTAAATAGAGGCTGGTGTAGTCACAGAATGGGATGCCCCAAAAACCAGCAGTGCACCTGGGACCAGTAGTGCTATGCACAGCAAAAGTGTCTTTATCAGGCCTAATTTCAATTAGAATAAGTGCAAATGGTTATGGTCTTAAATAGAGGCTGGTGTAGTCACAGAATGGGATGCCCCAAAAACCAGCAGTGCACCTGGCAGGCAGCAGTAAGTCTATGCACAGCAAAAGTGTCTTTATCAAGCCTAATTTCAATTAGAATAAGTGCAAATGGTTATGGTCTTAAATAGAGGCTGGTGTAGTCACAGAATGGGGTGCCACAAAAACCAGCAGTGCACCTGGCAGGGAGCAGTAAGTCTATGCACAGCAAAAGTGTCTTTATCAGGCCTAATTTCAATTAGAATAAGTGCAAATGGTTATGGTTTTAAATAGAGGCTGGTGTAGTCACAGAATGGGATGCCCCAAAAACCAGCAGTGCACCTGGGACCAGTAGTGCTATGCACAGCAAAAGTGTCTTTATCAGGCCTAATTTCAATTAGAATAAGTGCAAATGGTTATGGTCTTAAATAGAGGCTGGTGTAGTCACAGAATGAGATGCCTCACAGCAGAGTGCACCTGGGACCAGTAGTGCTATGCACAGCAAAAGTGTCTTTATCAGGCCTAATTTCAATTAGAATAAGTGCAAATGGTTATGGTCTTAAATAGAGGCTGGTGTAGTCACAGAATGGGATGCCACAAAAACCAGAGAGCATGCACAGCAAAAGTGTCTTTATCAGGCCTAATTTCAATTAGAATAAGTGCAAATGGTTATGGTCTTAAATAGGGGCTGGTGTAGTCACAGAATGGGATGCCCCAAAAACCAGCAGTGCACCTGGCAGGCAGCAGTAAGTCTATGCACAGCAAAAGTGTCTTTATCAGGCCTAATTTCAATTAGAATAAGTGCAAATGGTTATGGTCTTAAATAGAGGCTGGTGTAGTCACAGCATGGGATGCCACAAAAACCAGCAGTGACCTGGCAGGGAGCAGTAAGTCTATGCACAGCAAAAGTGTCTTTATCAGGCCTAATTTCAATTAGAATAAGTGCAAATGGTTATGGTCTTAAATAGAGGCTGGTGTAGTCACAGAATGGGATGCCCCAAAAACCAGCAGTGCACCTGGGACCAGTAGTGCTATGCACAGCAAAAGTGTCTTTATCAAGCCTAATTTCAATTAGAATAAGTGCAAATGGTTATGGTCTTAAATAGAGGCTGGTGTAGTCACAGAATGAGATGCCTCACAGCAGAGTGCACCTGGGACCAGTAGTGCTATGCACAGCAAAAGTGTCTTTATCAGGCCTAATTTCAATTAGAATAAGTGCAAATGGTTATGGTCTTAAATAGAGGCTGGTGTAGTCACAGAATGGGATGCCACAAAAACCAGAGAGCATGCACAGCAAAAGTGTCTTCATCAGGCCTAATTTCAATTAGAATAAGTGCAAATGGTTATGGTCTTAAATAGAGGCTGGTGTAGTCACAGAATGGGATGCCCCAAAAACCAGCAGTGCACCTGGCAGGCAGCAGTAAGTCTATGCACAGCAAAAGTGTCTTTATCAGGCCTAATTTCAATTAGAATAAGTGCAAATGGTTATGGTCTTAAATAGAGGCTGGTGTAGTCACAGAATGGGATGCCCCAAAAACCAGCAGTGCACCTGGGACCAGTAGTGCTATGCACAGCAAAAGTGTCTTTATCAGGCCTAATTTCAATTAGAATAAGTGCAAATGGTTATGGTCTTAAATAGAGGCTGGTGTAGTCACAGAATGGGATGCCTCACAGCAGAGTGCACCTGGGACCAGTAGTGCTATGCACAGCAAAAGTGTCTTTATCAGGCCTAATTTCAATTAGAATAAGTGCAAATGGTTATGGTCTTAAATAGAGGCTGGTGTAGTCACAGAATGGGATGCCCCAACAGGAGGGCACCTGGCAGGCAGCAGTAAGTCTATGCACAGCAAAAGTGTCTTTATCAGGCCTAATTTCAATTAGAATAAGTGCAAATGGTTATGGTCTTAAATAGAGGCTGGTGTAGTCACAGAATGGGATGCCACAAAAACCAGCAGTGCACCTGGAACCAGTAGTGCTATGCACAGCAAAAGTGTCTTTATCAGGCCTAATTTCAATTAGAATAAGTGCAAATGGTTATGGTCTTAAATAGAGGCTGGTGTAGTCACAGAATGGGATGCCCCAAAAAACAGCAGTGCACCTGGGACCAGTAGTGCTATGCACAGCAAAAGTGTCTTTATCAGGCCTAATTTCAATTAGAATAAGTGCAAATGGTTATGGTCTTAAATAGAGGCTGGTGTAGTCACAGAATGGGATGCCCCAAAAACCAGCAGTGCACCTGGCAGGGAGCAGTAAGTCTATGCACAGCAAAAGTGTCTTTATCAGGCCTAATTTCAATTAGAATAAGTGCAAATGTTATGGTCTTAAATAGAGGCTGGTGTAGTCACAGAATGGGATGCCACAAAAACCAGAGAGCATGCACAGCAAAAGTGTCTTTATCAGGCCTAATTTCAATTAGAATAAGTGCAAATGGTTATGGTCTTAAATAGAGGCTGGTGTAGTCACTGAATGGGATGCCCCAAAAACCAGCAGTGCACCTGGCAGGGAGCAGTAAGTCTATGCACAGCAAAAGTGTCTTTATCAGGCCTAATTTCAATTAGAATAAGTGCAAATGGTTATGGTCTTAAATAGAGGCTGGTGTAGTCACAGAATGGGATGCCACAAAAACCAGCAGTGCACCTGGGACCAGTAGTGCTATGCACAGCAAAAGTGTCTTTATCAGGCCTAATTTCAATTAGAATAAGTGTAAATGGTTATGGTCTTAAATTGAGGCTGGTGTAGTCACAGAATGGGATGCCCCAAAAACCAGCAGTGCACCTGGCAGGGAGCAGTAAGTCTATGCACAGCAAAAGTGTCTTTATCAGGCCTAATTTCAATTAGAATAAGTGCAAATGGTTATGGTCTTAAATAGAGGCTGGTGTAGTCACAGAATGGGATGCCACAAAAACCAGCAGTGCACCTGGGACCAGTAGTGCTATGCACAGCAAAAGTGTCTTTATCAGGCCTAATTTCAATTAGAATAAGTGTAAATGGTTATGGTCTTAAATTGAGGCTGGTGTAGTCACAGAATGGGATGCCCCAAATACCAGCAGTGCACCTGGGACCAGTAGTGCTATGCACAGCAAAAGTGTCTTTATCAGGCCTAATTTCAATTAGAATAAGTGCAAATGGTTATTGTCTTAAATAGAGGCTGGTGTAGTCACAGAATGGGATGCCACAAAAACCAGCAGTGCACCTGGGACCAGTAGTGCTATGCACAGCAAAAGTGTCTTTATCAGGCCTAATTTCAATTAGAATAAGTGCAAATGGTTATGGTCTTAAATAGAGGCTGGTGTAGTCACAGAATGGGATGCCCCAAAAACCAGCAGTGCACCTGGCAGGGAGCAGTAAGTCTATGCACAGCAAAAGTGTCTTTATCAGGCCTAATTTCAATTAGAATAAGTGCAAATGGTTATGGTCTTAAATAGAGGCTGGTGTAGTCACAGAATGGGATGCCACAAAAACCAGCAGTGCACCTGGGACCAGTAGTGCTATGCACAGCAAAAGTGTCTTTATCAGGCCTAATTTCAATTAGAATAAGTGCAAATGGTTATGGTCTTAAATAGAGGCTGATGTAGTCACAGAATGGGATGCCTCACAGCAGACTTAAGATCAGTTCAGTATATATGCACAGTTAGTGTATAAGCAGCCTGAAAACGCTAACAAAGCCAGTCAGCCAGCCAGTAACACTCAGGCTGGATGAAAAAAAAAAAATCTCCCTGTGACTGCCTCCGATTTTTCCTAACTTTCCCTGTTTTTCGCTGACTTTCTGTCTGTCTCCTGCCTGTCTCCAGCCTGTCCCTGTCTGTCCCTGTCTGTCTAACTGTCTCTCTCCCTGCCTACAGCAGCGTTCTGTCTCTCACGAATGCAATACAGAAATGAGGAAAAGCAAGATGGCCGCCGGCCTTAAATAGCGCTGTGACGTCACCGGGCTTGCTGGCTGCTGACAGGCTGCATGTGACTGCCCCAGCTTGCACTGGCGCGGGGTAGATGTCTGGACATGTCCCGTCCGCCATCTTAGAATGCCTGTAATGTAATGAATGGATGTTAAAGGAAAACTTTGAGCGATCGAATCGTGGGGAAATTCGGATTCGATCCGAATCGAATTTTCCATGAAATTCGGATCGAATCCGGGTTCGTCCGGATCGATTCGCTCATCCCTAGCCAGGAGAGGTGACAATTATTTGAGGAAAAAAAATAACAAAAAAATCCTGTTTAAACAGAAAAGGAATGTCCATTGAAATGTATGGGAGAGGGAGAGCGACAGGTGCTATACGCTGAGCCGCCTGTAATGATGAATCGTATGCTACATGGAGCTGTTAGAGTCGCTCACCAGAATCACCTTCATAAATGTGGTATTGCGTACAGCGTCCATCATTCACCAGACGCTGCCTGCCGCTACGAGGCACTACCTGCCGCTATTCCTTGATGAATTAACCCCTAAATTTCTTATTCATGCTGTTATTCATCAGATTATAAAGGTATATCATTATTTATATATTTTATTATTGTAACTATTTGATTTCACCCTCTAGACAAACCATATGCTAAATAATTAATTCCAAAAGTCCAACCTTAAAGTGAAAAAGTGTGTGTCTAAAAGCCACATACCGGTATATATAAATCCAACAAAAAAGTTACTGAGCCCGTGTGCATAGAGAAAACCAGAGAAAGCAGGTGCAAATAATATGTTCAATAAACGCTCCAAGCCTCATTCATAGGACCAAGTTGTATCAACCAAAGTGAGAAATGCGAACTAATTCTTATTTAGAAATAGCAAATAGACCAGACTGGCCATGGATGCAATGAAACAACTTGAAAAACAATATATGTGGGAAGTTACAGAGGGACACAAGGAATCAAGCAAAGAAAAATGTAAAAGATACTACTAACTAGTACACATGTCAGCAGCCTGGCAACCAAGGAGGGAGAGAAGGGAGGGGGAGACTCAACACACCACGCTGTGCATACAGATTGCCCACATTAAAAATCATCCTAGCTGCATCTACTACATTTTATGAGGCTTTAAACATCCAGGATGACGGCCCATGGAGTCTCAGGCAGCCTGCAAACAGGAAGTGTCTTCTGACTGGGATTGCTGACCTTTTCCTGACTCCAGCTCTGCTCTGTCTGTGCAAAGCACAGCTATAACCCAGCCCCTGCACTTTCAATAAATTATGCCGAAGGTCCGATTTAATCAATAGGTCCCACCATGACCGCTTGGTGTTTTCTACAAAATTATATATATATAACAAACTTGTGTCTGGCCATTGAAGGTGTCAAGAGGAGCGGATGTTCTTTGAACCCAGGGTGCCCGGTGTTGGTGTAGGACAGGGGTGTCAAACTATTTCACCAAGGGCCACATTAGCATTGTGGTGGCCTTTAAAGTGGACCAACACCCACCACTGATCGGCCCGGGAATCTATAAGATTCCCGGGCTGATCAGCTCCCTGCCCGCTGTGTGAAACCCCCCAGGACGCCCGCAAATCCTACCTGTTCCCCGTTCCAACGGCGCATGCGCGGGCTGCCGCCACCGCCGCCTCTCGCGCATCCCTCTAGCAGCTCCCTGTAAGAGGGACGCGTGAGAGGCCGCGGCGGGCGCTCTCACCTTGTCCGTCCGGGCGGTGATTGGTGGAGCGAGTCACGTGGGAGCGGGGTCAGGTGAGTTTTTGGGGCTTTCTGGGGGGTTTCACACAGCAGGGCACCCCCGATCGGGGTGCCCCGCGGAAGTGGACCAACACCCAGGATAGTGAAAATCCTGGGTGTTGGTCCACTTTAAAGGGTCAGTTAATAACAAACACAAAACAAAATGCAAACACAACCATTCAAATCTATAGTACAGACACACAATTATTTTGCACAGGACAGATGCAGACGCTAAATTATTTTGCACTTTTTTATTTAAAGCGGACCAACAGGCAAAAATGACTTAAACCAGACCAACACAACAAACAGTGCTCATATGAACCCCTCTCCAGGCCTATTTAGATTGCTGCATATAAAAATTAATTTACCTTTTAACTCCTGCTGTAGTAAATGTTAGAAACAAAATGGCGGCTTATGCATTTGCAGGCCATTCGCAAACAGGAAGTGCTGCTGGGCTTCCTGTTACTGTACATTGTCAGATGAATCCAGGCAGCAGCATGGCTGAGATGCTGGGAGAGAACGCTCCAAAATGGCCGTTAACTTACTTTTCCAACCCCGACAGGCTGTTGGTCAGGTTTAAATTTTGCACTTCAGATGTAACACCCTCCGCTGTGGCAGTTGGGTGGGTAAGATGGGCCCCCCTTGCCTTGGGAGAGCTGGTTGCACAGGATACAAATAACAGTTTCATACTCTTTTCCTACAAAATGTTAAAAAGGTGCGCAACTGTTGGAACACTACATACCAGCACAGAATCACACAGGCATGAAGACATGTTGTCAATGCTGAATTGACTGGCCTTGCTAGAAGAGGCCCCATCCAGCAGAGGGCCACATGAAAAGGTTCGGAGGGATGCATCCAGCCCCCAGGCCTAGAGTTTGCCACATATGGTATAGGACAGGGGTACTCAAACACTTCTTGTAAAGGTCCGTGTACAGGCATCTGGTGAGAGTTGAAGGTCCGGGTGAGGAGTTGTCGTGGGGGGTTAATAGTTAGAAATCAGTGCACAGGAGGTGTGGGGGGCTATAGCTTCCACAGGCAAAACTAAAAATGGCTGGGCTGTATGGGGCAGAGTTGAGGGGACAGGGATGGATGGGGCAAATCTGAGGGGACAGAAATGGATAGGGCAAAGAGACTGAGAAACAACGTTTGTGTGTACCTTGCAATGCCACTTCCCGGCCATACAGTATATCATATTACAATACTAGGTGCCAGGGGGCAGTCATGACAGGAACACTAAGCACTACATTGCCAATCAAGTAAAGGGGGCAGCACTGATCACGGCAACACAGAAGCATGTGAATGCAGGGCTGTCAGGCCAGGGGTCCAGAAATCTGGTGCCGAGGTCCGCATTCGGACCCCGGTCCGCCAGTTGAGTACAGCTCGTATAGGAGGTTGTGTTGTGCTGCACCAATTCGAAGGCAGGACTCCACGTCTTAAAAATAACTGTAGTCCCCTATTGCTTCTCTGGAGATGAACACAGCTGGGAGCATTAACACAAATGGCTTCCAATACAAGGTCACAATACCAGATGGTACATGGTTTCTCTACGACTGAAGCTGGACACAGCTGGACTTAACCTTTTATGTAGGTGCTCAGGTGTTGTTTCCAAGGCCTACAAGGCTGTCACTGGTCTCCCAGATCCATGATCGCCAGCTCTCTCCTAAGGGCAGACTCTGACTCCTCAGCTACAAGACACTAGCTCACTGTAGAGTTCATCCTTAAATCATCTCTTTATTTCTGCCCCATTTCTGCCCCTCTCACCCCTTCGTACAAGGCTCACATGTCAGTCCACACTCGTCTTATGTGTGAAGGTTCCATTCTAAACCTACCTGGACCAACTACTTCCAGTTTTGCTTCATCCTCCAATGATACTTCTGACTTACAACTAAACCCTTCACTGGCTATGGAGTTACGCTCACTACTGACATCTTGTGTATCAACTGCTAACTGCATTAACTAATTAACTCTAAATCTATCACTCACAGTCTAATTATTAATTGACTAAAGGAGAACTAAACTTTCCTAATTCTTAGCTTCTTCAGCTGTCTTGCAAATACAACACTACATTGTTTAGTGTTATTTAAAAAGGAACAACACTCAAGAAATTGAATTTCTTTTGGGTGTTGTTCCTCTCTGGCAGGGCATCCCGATTTTGGATATCCCACTGTGTGTATCTCACAGAATCACCCAGTCAGATTTCCTAAAGTCAGTGCTGCAAGAAAATCCCCACCCCACCATTCAGAAAGCCCTGGCGTGGGGCACATGCTGGTAGAAGAAATGAGTAGATTGGGGGGTCCACACAGCAGGGCATCCCAATTCAGGATGACCTATAAAAAGGTAGACCAACCCCCCCAAAGTAAAAGTCTCAAAAGGGGTGTGGCTCCTCTTAAAAAGTGACGTCCTTCAATGCTACCAATAATGAGCTACAGCTGCACTCCATACATGTGATGTTGTTTTATTAAGTTGTTACATAAAAAAAATTATTATGTATATATATATATATATATATATATATATATATATATATATATGATAAACAAGCACTACAACATTAATCAAAAGGGGATGATGCCCAACAGTGTTTGGAAACTTGGCACCTATCTATTTACTGGTTACATCTGTAGCTGAGCTGTTTACTTAAAGCAGACCAAAACCCAGCTTTTAACGCCAATAACCCATTGCATTTAAATGGCGCAATCCTTAATCCAGGTTCTGTCTACCTGCATGTAGCCCCTTCTGTCACACCACAGGTAGCACCCCAACATTCGGTTTTAGTCACTCATAGCAAGCTGAGGTGCAAGCAGGGAGGTGGGATACAGATCTTTAGGTAAGTATGTTTTACAGCAGTGGACCAGAAGGGTTGAGGATGGTTGAGTGGGAAGAGACATAAGATAAGTAGCCTGTGTTTTTGTTTTAGCCATATCTCCTATCCAGGCAGGAGGCTAGCTTGAGTGACACCTTTAGTTGCCAGCTGGGATCATCTGCCTTTAGCAAAAGGCAGATGGTGCTTTTAATGCAGATTATTTTGGAAACTGGAGACAATGCTTCTGGACCAGGTAAGCTTTTGTTGGGGGTGCAGAAGTGCAAATTGTATCTGCAGAGGGGAAGCCTGTGTCATGGGGCAAAACTAGATGTCAGCCCACTTGTACGGCTCCGAATTTTAGCTAGCCCAGGGCAACTATAAGGGCAGTATCATTCCTAGACTTTCCCTGTGAATTCAAAACACTTTGACAGCTGAAGCACGTCACTAACAGCTGACGTGCGCCTCCCTCTAACCTTGCTCTGATAGGCCAATGAAAGAGCAGGTGACTAAACGGCGGGACCAATTGGTCCACCGCCGTACAGACCGGCCCCCAGTGACGTCATGCGGAGACACTACAAAAGCTTACAACGCGCCGCTTACAGCCGCCGCACATCTTTGACGCACCACCCGCCCGACGGAAGGACGGGTGCCTCTCTCCAGCCACATTATCAAACAGTAAGTTGAACAGCATTGAATTTTGGCGCTAGTCTTACCTGCTTATTATAGTACTGTGGATACTTATTATCCCCTCTGTTTTAAACTAACAGGCACATCACATCTGAGACTGTTTATTAACCAACTGTCAAGGTATTTAACACTTAAAGTGGTCAAATATGAGTTTACTAATAACACAATTAATAAGCAAACCAATCTTAAAAATAATTCTTATTCAGATAACCAATGAACATTGGCATGACACTATCAGTCTTATTCAGCTTTAAGGATGATTAAGAGGTATGTCATTATTATCATGAAAACAAAACTAGAAACATCTATTGCTTAACTGCCTATACAAGATTAATTGAGTTGGTGTTTTCATAACAGACTACTTGTGGCCAAATTACACTGATGAAGCTAAAGCGAAACGCGTATGTAAGAGGCCATCTGCAATAATACAACTTGTCTTGACCTTGGCAGAACTATTAATATGAGAATTGAAGGCACTATTAATATGAAATGTACTGTTTAAACTAATAAATGTGGTTTTAATTCTTTACTATGCTGATTACATGAACATACTCAATGTGATATATTTTTTTCACTAACAACTAATCCTAAGAGAGGAATTTGAGGGACATCCTCTCAAAGGGGCCTAAACTACCTCAAACTAAACCTGGTATTGTCCCGGTGTCCAAATAATTGGACATTGGGATACATTACCGGTTTCCCCCAATCTCATTCCTAGACTACCACAGTGTTTCTGGTTTGCCTGCAGTGTTCTGTGGTGGTCCCCTAGAATCACTTCCTCTGGTAGTTACCAAAAATGATTTTTTACAGTGGTCACCAAAAATTGTTTCCTGTTGTGGTCTCCAAGAATGAATTGCTCTGGTGGGCCCCTGGAATGATTTCCGCTGGTGGTGCCCAAAAATGATTTCCTGTTGTGGTCCCCAAGAATATTTCCTGAGGTGATCACTAAGAATGATTTCCTGTGGTGGTACTCAAGAATAATTTTCTCTGAGGGACCCCCCAAAAACATTTTCACTGGTGTACCTCAAAAATTAATTCCTCTGGTGTACCCCAGCATGATATCCTCTAATTGGCCTTAAGAATGATTTTTTCCAGTGGGCCCCGAAAATTATTTCCTCTGGTCAGTCCAATTATGATTTCCTCTGGTCAGTCCAATTATCATTTCGTCTGGTCAGCCCAAGTATGATTTCCTCTGGTCAGTCCAATTATGATTTCCTCTGGTCAGTCCAATTATGATTTACTCTGGTCAGTCCAATCATCATTTCGTCTGGTCAGTCCAAGTATGATTTCGTCTGGTCAGTCCAATTATGATTTCCTCTGGTCAGTCAAATTATCATTTCGTCTGGTCAGTCCAAGTATGATTTCCTCTAGTCAGTCCAAGTATGATTTCCTCTGGTCAGTCCAAGTATGATTTCCTCTGGTCAGTCCAAGTATGATTTCCTCTGGTCAGTCCAAGTATGATTTCCTCTGGTCAGTCTAATTATGATTTCCTCTGGTCAGTCCAATTATCATTTCGTCTGGTCAGTCCAAGTATGATTTCGTCTGGTCAGTCCAATTATCATTTTGTCTGGTCAGTCCAAGTATGATTTCCTCTAGTCAGTCCAAGTATGATTTCCTCTGGTCAGTCCAAGTATGATTTCCTCTGGTCAGTCTAATTATGATTTCCTCTGGTCAGTTCAATTATGATCATCTCTGGTCAGTCCAATTATTATTTCCTCTGGTCAGTCCAATTATGATTTCCTCTGGTCAGTCCAATTATGATTTCCTCTGGTCAGTCCAATTATGATTTCCTCTGGTCAGTCCAATTATGATTTCCTCTGGCCAGTCCAAGTATGATTTCCTCTGCTCAGTTCAATTATGATCATCTCTGGTCAGTCCAAGTATGATTTCCTCTGGTCAGTTCAATTATGATTTCCTCTGGCCAGTCCAAGTATGATTTCCTCTGGTCAGTTCAATTATGATCATCTCTGGTCAGTCCAAGTATGATTTCCTCTGGTCAGTCCAATTATGATTTCCTCTGGTCAGTCCAATTATGATTTCCTCTGGTCAGTCCAATTATGATTTCCTCTGGTCAGTCCAATTATGATTTCCTCTGGTCAGTCCAATTATGATTTTCTCTGGTCAGTCCAATTATGATTTCCTCTGGTCAGTCCAATTATGATTTATGATTTCCTCTGGTCAGTCCAAGTATGATTTCCTCTGGTCAGTCCAATTATGATTTCCTCTGGCCAGTCCAAGTATGATTTCCTCTGGTCAGTTCAATTATGATCATCTCTGGTCAGTCCAAGTATGATTTCCTCTGGTCAGTCCAATTATGATTTCCTCTGGCCAGTCCAAGTATGATTTCCTCTGCTCAGTTCAATTATGATCATCTCTGGTCAGTCCAAGTATGATTTCCTCTGGTCAGTCCAATTATGATTTCCTCTGGTCAGTCCAATTATGATTTCCTCTGGTCAGTCCAATTATGATTTCCTCTGGTCAGTCCAATTATGATTTCCTCTGGTCAGTCCAATTATGATTTTCTCTGGTCAGTCCAATTATGATTTCCTCTGGTCAGTCCAATTATGATTTATGATTTCCTCTGGTCAGTCCAAGTATGATTTCCTCTGGTCAGTCCAAGTATGATTTCCTCTGGACAGTCCAAGTATGATTTCCTCTGGTCAGTCTAATTATGATTTCCTCTGGTCAGTCCAATTATGATTTCCTCTGGTCAGTCCAATTATGATTTCCTCTGGTCAGTCCAAGTATGATTTCCTCTGGAGGGGGCATGAATGATTTCCTATGATGGGCACAATTGATCCAGTCTGTCATTGACCTCTCTGTGTGTCTCTGTCTTGTCTGAAACCTTTAAGATGGGCGCCATTTTGCATCTTCCTGGTGGCTATAGCGCCAGTTGTCGGAGCGCCTGCATTTTTGTCATTTCTGGTGCTGTGCTGTCATTTCTGGTGCTAGAATTCACTGCTAACTAATTAGCTTTGATTGTTGCACTAGGTATTGGGCAGCCTGTGTCAGCACCTGTTGGACCCGACTGCCGATTATCCCAGCGCCAGTGACCACCGTCTTTTCAGCTCTGCACTGCATATTTTTGAATTTTTCCTTCTTGTAAAGATTGGCGCTGTATTTTTCCGGCACTGGTCTGCATTTCATCATTGCAGTTACAAGAGATCACTGCTGGGGACAAACTTTACAGTGCGTTTAGGCTGCGTTTTATTTGAGTAGCTGGCGGTCACATCAGCACAGCCTGTTTTTTGTTTCTTAAATCGCACGCTAAGTTTCGATGAGGCCAAAAAGTGGCGCTGTGTGGCGCAGATGCTTCATAGACAAGGCTCCCCGAATCTGCATCTTATGTATTTTTAGTATTGTACTGAAATTGGAGCAACATCTTGGTGGTTAATAATTGCACATCCTCATCAACAGAGGCTCTTCTAAACAGCCAGCAGCCCTGGGTTTGGGGTCCTTTAGTGAGGCTAGTGATAGCATTAGTAGTGAAGACCCGGGGGGCGATTATTTAGTTCTGACTGGGCTTGATCTGGTTTTGACTTTAGTCTAGACTTGTAAATGGGAGCCTTATTTAAGAAGCGTCAGTGCTACACAGTGCCATTTTTTTTTGGCCTCAGCGGCACTCAGTGTGCGCTTTAATAAATAAAAAAAAGGCTAACGACGATGCGGCCACCGGTGTCTTATTTCAAGTTAGCGCCGAAAATGATGCAGCGCCGAGCGCTCTGGTTGAAGTAGCGCCAGATGCTACATGCTGGCGCTGTAGCTCAAGATCCCATAGAGCACTGTAAAGTTTGAAACTGTAATGATGAAACGCTGACCAGTGGCGGAAAAATACAGAGGCAAAGATTTCAAGGAGGAAAAATTTCATAAATATGCTGAGGAGGGACGGAAGAGCGGCAGTACAAAGTGGCGCTCACTGGTGCTGGGATAATAGGCAGGCGGGTCTAACAGGCGCTGACATAGGCCGGCCAATAACTAAGTACAACAATCAAAGTTAATTAGTAGCATTCGGTGCAACGCCTGCTAGCGCCAATGTAGTTCACAGCACAATGCCAGATAAGACGGGAATGCCGGCGCTCCAAAGCTAGAGCTATAGTCACAATAATTATGCTAACAGACGCACAGTATAAATTAGGCCCTTTATCTTGAAGGAACACTATCGCAAAAAATTACCCAATGATAAAAATCCATATAAATAAGCTGGATGGCGGGAGGGGAGGTCACTTATACACCTGGCATCTAGAAATATCCAGCCTGGCTTCTTTCTTTTAGGAAAGAGGAAATCAGTGTGACAGGTTCTGTCACCCCTGATAAACTAAACCTTTCACCCCTGGATTTTATTCCTAACAGGAGAAGAAACCATAAGCTTTTAGAGGCTGCTCTTAACAAATACTACACCCACCCAGTATGACATTTCTAGCGCCATCATGAAGCTCTCAACTGTCAATGAGCAAATGTTACTCCAAATTCCTGAAGCGGGGGGGGGGGGGGGTAAATTCATTTTTGATTCACGTGTGATGCAGAGTTTAATTTAAAAAAAAGGCATTGCTGACCTTATTGTCACAAAACATATAATGTAAAAGTTGATTTTTATATGTGAGTAAATACATTGTTTTCATACTCCAAAAATTAAATAAAACTGACAATATGGCTGGTAGACTTGCTACAGAAAATATAGTTGTGCTGGTTCACTGTTCAAGTTGACATGTTTTCTCTAAAGCAGCCTGATATACAAGGTTCTGTGCGGGCAGATGGTCTAAACAGCTCAGGATCACTAAATGCAGAAACGGCCTGCGGGGGGGGGGGGGGGGGGTCACAACAATATTCTCATATGCCATAGCATCTGCTTCATCATATTTCAAAGCACTACAAAGAAAAAAAAATGATTGAATAAATACAGTAGTTTACAACCATTTAATGAAACGAGCAACAGGTTTCCATAAACTTTTAAACACAAATGCAACATAAATCCTTTTGCAAATTAGCTTAACTATTTTGAAATCAATATCTCACAAATTGTATTTGACATCTTCCTTTCTCGTCTATGAATATACTTTAACATATTTTATTTAAAGGAGCAGTATCGCAAAATTTGCATTAAAAAAAGATAAATAATTAAATAGCCACACAATAGCTTCTAACATGTGTATAAATAATCTGGCGATAGAAAAAGAAAAAAATATATGCCTCTCTTTTAAATTGTATAATTACAATGGCTCAGTCCATTTGCTGAATAGGGGGATCTGCTGGGATGTATTTAGTGAGCTGCTTCATTTAGCCCACTGGTCTCCTAGCAACACTTTACCTCAGAGGCTGACACTGTAATCAGTGGTAACGGCTGTGTGTGTGTGAGATGCTGCTTTTGTTATGAGACCAGGTGACTCAAATGTGTAAAATCTATACAAAATAAACTAAACTGACTGAAAATGACTGAAATTCTTCTTTGAATAACTGTGCAGGAAAATCTAAAGGTATTAAAGTGGAACAAAACCCTGAGTGGCCGAGCCTGAAGTCTATAAGACCCGGCCATTGACCTTGCCCCTTGGGCATTCTAAATCAGGATGCCCCACTGTGTGAAACAACCCCTGGATAACCACAGATCCCCCCATTTTTCTGGCGCACTCATGCAGATATTCATTTAGACAGGCCGGGCGGCCAGGAAGGTTACTGCTCAGGCTTCCCATCTGCGTGCAAACAGAGCTGATTGGATGAGAGCCCGCGCATGCGCTGTGGGACCAAGTCGGGATGCCCCTAGGGGCACAAAACTCCAGATAGTGAAAATCCTGGGTTGGGCTTTGCTCAAAACACACAAAGCTGAAAGAAAGATCATATGGAAAAATGTGTTGAGAAAAGAGAGAGAAAATGGTAAACTGCAGCAGAGCCAACATGAAGGGAAAACTGGCAAAATCAGCTAAATGACTTCTAGAGCTTTTAGATATATAAGTTCTGGCCAGGCAATGTTGCAATGTTGTTATCTTATGCTGGACGGCTGCCAGCACTGAACAGCTGATACTTTGATACATTGTTTCACCCCTCTCCTCAGCATGGAACAGGCTCCGACACTCAACAGACATAAACATGAGCTATTAGTCTCCAGCTGGTCAACACAGACATAATTTTTTCTAAATTTGTAATTCTTACTCCAACACTTACCTACATTCAAAGTACCATTTAAATATAAGTCACCAAGAAAAATTTGCGATACTGCTCCTTTAAAGTATATCTGCTGCCAATTTTGACCCTATGAAAAAGCAGCACTTAGACCTCCTGGGTTTTATTTTCTTTAAACAGGGCCCTACAACTAGTAAATCCGCATTAATTGTCCCAATTTTTACAAGCCTGTTGATTTCTATAGGGGCCTACCTGGTGCCGCATAGGCAGAGGCCTCCATTCTTTCATCCACTCTTCTTGTTGATATATTCACCTTACATATTACAGTTTCTTGATACTTTGGCAGACCAGTGAGACCTAAGGATCGTTGAACCCAATTTAATCTATTCTAATCTAAGACATATATTATTTCACAAAAGCTATCTGCTTTTATAGTCTTGTGATTTAAATGTCCTTGTCCTGGCTGAGCTAAAAAAAAAAAAGGTACTCAGGTCTTCACTCCCCACAGCCCTGCAACTTGTGCTGAGATTGGGCCCTTGACATCCATGCGCATTTCCGGAGCCACATACAGAGTAAACCAGCCAAGGCATTGTAGTAAATTAAGTGTTTGCATGACGTAGCGCGGCTGAGCCAAATGACTTACTCTACCACTTTCCTTGAGTACATCTGGGTTTACCTATGTACACAATTGCAAGTTTTATTTTCTAAAATGAGGTGGTGGATCCGCACTTCCTTAAAATCACGATCTTTATTGTATAAAAGTTAAAATCATCTCCATCCAAGCGGTGCAAATAACAGCAGCAGCAAAAGATAAAATCCAGTATAGACTCAGGCACAATAAGGTGTGTGGTCCTCTGACGCATTTTTTTTTCCTTTAAAATGCGTGTGGTGCTGTGGTCCCCTCATCTATGACTAAGGGCCTCTAAAGACCCGAAACGCGTCTGAGGACCACACACCTTATTGTGCCTGAGTCTATACTGGATTTTATCTTTTGCTGCTGCTGTTAATTGCACCACTTGGATGGAGATGATTTTAACTTTTATACAATAAAGATGGTGATTTTAGGGAAGTGCGGATCCACCACCTCTTTTTTGCTGCTAACTGTGGGGTTTTGGACTGCCCCGGATCATGCACCATATTGACTGACCAGAGTGCGGACACCCCTATTGTTGTTTGTTTATTTTCTAAAACCCAGCCACCGCCAAGCCAGCAGCATTTCCTGAGGTACACAAGGGGCGGGTAGGGGGGAGCAGAGGAGAAAAAAAAAGGGTTTGTTCTGCTTTAATAGGAGAAGTCAAGTGGCATGATATGGTAACTGGTTTCGTTCAAATGGTCCTAGCTGCTAAGAGGTTAAGGATGTTTCAGTGAAGCTAGGATCACAAACACTACAAATAAAAGCAAGAGTAATTATAGAGAAAAGAAGATAATTCCATGCTAGGAAATTAGAGCTAATTATAGACAGCTAATTAATTGTAGAATGGTAATCCTGGTATCAAACTCCTCTCTGTACTCTGCTTTGCTTAAACAATGCTAAGTTATCACTGAAACGAAAATATTATATATATATATTTATAATAAAAATATATGGCTACTCGGATTCATAGAGGACCTTAGCACCTAATAAAATGGTACCATCATCAGAACATAGATTAATGAATAATTATGGTGAAATGTTATTACTAGGAACTGTCTACTACATACAGTGATTGCTAGAGAATATTTTCAGTCTTAAAATATTTGAATATTTGATTGTGACACTTTCTCGTGTTCCTTCGGGTAGATGTAGTACATTAGAGATGCACATTGCCCAAACACTGGTATAGTGGAGGTAGGACATCAACCATAAGTTAAAAGCATATATGAAAAATAGTAGGGGCATCCCAAGTTGGACTTTTTTTAATGCATGTCATCACTCTTTAAACTCTAGAGCCATAGGTTATTTGTGACATTTGCATATCTCCTGTATAGCGTTCATTCCCGTCTAAGATACTCCAGAGTTACATTAAAATAAAGGCAGAATCACAAAAGGCAGAACATTGAGTAAATCTGAATGCTATGCCAGTGTACCATGCAGTAAAGCCCTTTTCCCTTGTTTGGCAAGTGGAGCTGGACTTATGAAAGCCAACCGTGGTTCTGCTCTGTGCAAGCTTCAGGAACTCCCCCCCAGGGGGGGACGCCTTTCATAATTTTAAAAGCCTGCTGTATCGTTTTCCTGATGGAATATTTTAATTTGAACTTCAAATAAAATTGGACGTTTTAATCTGCAAACCGGATGTTGGCTGGCCCTATTGTTGCTATGGTATTGACTACATAAGAGGTGAGCACTCTTGGCCGTGCAGCTTTTGCGGTTTGATCCAGATCGAGTAATTCAGAGCTGGCATTTGTCTCTCTAACTCCCCCCAGGGCCGTATTGACCATTAGGCAGCTGTGGGCACATGCCTAGGGGCACATGGCGACTAGGGGGTGCTCACAAATTAATGTGAACAGGGCTAGTCGAGTTTCACAGAGGCTGCTTACAGCCTGCAGTTTTGTCTTATCACCTCTGGGGGCAGTGATGTGACCTAAGTCTTACAAGCAAGAGAGCCTGGCCAGGAAGGACATAATCAACTTATCTCTGTGTCCTTCCATCTATCTTCACTAAACTGAAGTAGGTGCTGCTGATTGATTGTGGCAGGGAGGCGTCTGCCCCACTATGTAAAGAACCCTGGTCTGCCAGTATACTCACCTCAGGCATGTACCCCTGCCGGCATCTATGCACGACAATTAGTGCTGATTGGAGAAGAACCCCTGTGTGGGATTTGGAAGCAGGGAACAAGGTCAGTTACTGGGTGAACCAGGAGGTTTCACATACCATAATTTGGCTTGCCCACGTAAAGTGTAACAAAACCCAGGAGAGTAAAAATCCTAGATATTGGTCCACTTTAAAACAGTGAATGTCAGTGTTTCCCAGTTTACTTCAATGAACTAATTAAAATGATATTCTCCAGCGATTAATGATAAAATAATTAAATAATCCTATCCCAATTAAATTATCCTGAATTCGAAAAGACTCCAGGGCCTGCCTAAAACATATCAAATCAGGATGCCCCCCTGTGGAATACCCCTGGGATTGCTCACATAACTCACCTTTATCAGGGGGTCCTAAAGATTTTTGCAGCTGCATCTCCTGCTTTTCTAAATCCTTTTAGATAGTCAGGAGGTGGGAGAGGGCCTCAGACTACAAAGTGCCTGGGAATGTGGCCAGCAAGCACGTCACATCAGCCAGAACATTTTAGATCAACCAATCAGCGATTCTTTTCTAAGCTGCTGCCAAGCCCAACATGTTGCCGCAGGTGTTCGGGTGGGAGGCACAGGGTTTTGGTCCACCATAGGCCAAGCCCCTGCTGCTGCAGCACTGACATGGCAGGGGTGGCGTCTTAAAACAAGGAACTGCCACCTGGGTGAATGGCTTTGTATTTTAAATGCCCAAATTGGGCTCACCAACCAGTGAAGTGAAGGGGTAAAGTTAGGCTGGACTTTACATTGGACCAAACCCCGTGATTTTTAGGTTTTATTTCATTTCCCTGGGGCGCCCTGGATTGGGGTGCCCCACAACCATTCAGTGATGCCACCGGATATTGGGGGGGGGGGGGTCAGAGAGCGGGGCATCCCAGTTCGGGTCCACTTTAAGCAAAATATAATTACATGTATAACATAAACATGAAACTAGTGGGAGTGGATACTGTCACCACATACTGTATACCCACCACCCTAAAATGACTCAGTGCATCAAAAAGTTAAAGAGGGCTATAATTAATAATAATATTAAAAATCCTGATTGTTAAAAAATATTTTATTTTGATATGCTCAAGGCTCCTGCTACTCTCACCTGGACTCTAGCAATACAGTACTAGTACTCAGTAACTGTGCCAAGTATCAATAGTCACCGAAACAGATGAGTTACGAATTGCCCGATCTGTGCACGATTCAGAGCCCCACCGGTGATTTTGCTGGCATATGCTCCCACCCCGACAATGGCTTTGATTCAGCAAGAGTTTCTCATTATAGTAAGAAATTCATTTCATGAGAAAAAACCCTGAGAATGTCACTACTGATGAATCACCAGATAGGAAGATAATGAAAGTCAATGGTACTTTTTACTACAGCGTAAAAGGAAGTAAAAAGTTAACTACTTTTTTTCAGGAGTAAAAAAATGCCACTGACTTTCATTGTCTTCATATCTAAGTGATTCATCAACAGTGACATTGTCAGGATTTTTTCTCATTAAATGAATTTTTTACTACCATGAGAATTTTTTTCAACTCTTGATGAATCAAGGCCTTTATCTCTTTCAAGGAAGGCCTTATTTATTTCAGCGAGACAATGCTAAACTACCTACTACATCCATCACAGCAGCATGACTGTGTAGTAGAAGAGTCTGAGTGCTAAACTTGTCTGCTGTCCAGACCTTTCACCAAAAGAAAAGATTTGAAGCATTATTAAATGAAAAATCCGACAATGATGACCCAGACAAGAACATTCCTCTCCCAAAATTCCAGCAACTGTTTTTCCTCACTTCCCATACACACACTGGTAGACATGTCCCAACTTTTAGGAGACATGTAGCTGCTATCAATTTCTAAATTAGTTGTTTTTTCGGCCTCTGATATGCATTATATGTTCTGTTGTGGATACAAAAATGGTTATATGGAATTTCCAAATCATCACATTCTCAGGAATTGTACCTGTAATGATTTTCTCCGTTGCATTAAAAAGTTTGGACACAAGTTCAAACGTTTTGAGCTGCAGGAGAGATCAGTCACTTGTGGTCTAATCCCCCGTTTGTTATGCGTCGGTGAGCACAGTATAACTATGAATGACAAGTAATAGGATCTAACAGAAAGGGAGAATGTGTGACGATTCAGCTCGAGCTATCCACATAGCTCAGATGGCTTTCATGTGAGATGCTCGGAATATGTCCTTGCCAGGTTGCTCCTCATACAAGAGCTTTAAATCTGCCTTGATTGGTAAATAGAGCAGAAAACTGAATCTGCTGCGTTGGTAACCCAAAAACATTGACAGGGAAATAGAGATAGAATGTGACAACCATCTGAAAAAGTGCTGCAAGCATGGGTGTTAGTGACTGTGCAGATCTAGCCTTGGTAATGCCATTTCATTTCTTTCTAACATTTTGTGAGTTAAGACCTTGATGCAAATCACAAAATTTAACAGTATTAAAAAATACTGCAGCATCAATAACAATTTAGTTCTACTAAAATTACTCCACAGAGATAGATGAGAATTATGATTAGGGGTGGGCTTTGAAACAGGGTCAGGGTCAACCTGAAGCCAGGCCGGCTTTTTGGGTGTGCGAGGTGTGTCCTCACACAGGGTGCTACAGTCAGGGGAGGTAGGGGGTCGCACAGCTGCACCAACCCCAACCCGAAAGTGATCCCGGTAGGTTTCACAAAGTGGGGCATCCCACATTGCGATGCCACTTTAAAGCGGGCCAGCGCCAATTTTTCCATGACTCATAGATTTCTCCCCGTTAAGCCTCCTTGATGGGTAGAGCTATGGGATGGGAGATAACAGGGGATAACAGTTGCCCAAGATGTGGCTTGGAGGAGGCTGACAGTTACCATATGTTCTGGGAATGCCCACCAATAAAAAAATGTAATATTCCCTCAAATATCTAATTAATTTCATCCCACACACACCATAATGAGCACTCTTTGGGATAGTCTCCCTGGAGCGGAGCAGGGAAGGACGGAAACTTGCACTGATATTATCCGTTGTGGCTAGGAAGTCGTTTCTGCAGTGTTGGATATATCCAGACCCTCCCATGACTCTGTTTCTTAGGTAAACTAATTTTCCTATTCATTATCTTGTGCCTCTGGAAGTGGTTGGTGGTGTGCTTGGTCCTTGTCTGGGCCCTCCTGGGTACTGCCACTTTGCTGTGTGACCAAGGTAGAGGTGGCTTAATGGTCTGGCTTGTGGCATGTAGTGGCTGATGTCCTCTTTCTCCCGGCCTTGTGGTCTGCTTTTGAATGTTGGAACAGGACTGTTCGGAGGTGGTGTTCTGCTTGGGCTTTGCTGTGACAAATGTGTTCTTGAGGAGTGTGCAGCTAATCTTGGGCTACAACGTGACATGCGCCTGGATGAGGAGTACCTTTGTCTGCGGTGGGCTTCTGTCAGACCTGTGGCTGCGCCGGGGTGTTCTCCTTGGACTGTGGTAAGGGCTTTGCCTGTTGTGGCGATCTCCACACTCCCTGGGCGCTCAGAAGATGGAAACGGAAAAATTAGAAATTAGAAGTGCAGCAACATTTTCCACTTTTTGATGGTTATTTTCTTAGTGTAAGGGAGTGTTCGGCAGGGACCAATGAAGGAGTACTGCCGGACATAGCTCCACAATAGCAAGCCCCTAATCAGCAGGGTAAGTGCAACTAAGCAGCAGAGTTGCGCACACACAAGTCAATAGACAAAAACATGTCACTAACACGGTACACCGAACACACACACAAACACAAGTTAAACATCCAGGGGAGTACAGGAAAAAACAGGAGACAGAACACATTACAGGGGGCCAGGGAAAAAACACATTTGCCACACGAAAACACAGCACGAGAAAAACACGATAAACCGAGTGGGTCAAAGAGGACCTAGGGAAACATAAAGCACAGACCACAGGGGAGGGCAAATCAGTGGGCTCACCAAGAACTTTAAGGCCAAACACAATTTGAGGGGGGCAAAATGCAACAACATTGGTTCAGCACACAACAAGCAAAGTCGACTTGGTTGGGGATTAGGCCAAGGGAGGGCAAACAAGGGAGAAATAAAGTACACACTAACAAAACAAAGGCCTAAAATTAGAGGGACAGAAGAAGAATGGCCACCAAGAAGTCAAAACAACACCCACACAGGATGTCCGGAAAAATAGCAACAAATATCAACACTAAACATGTTAATTTAATGCATATTTCTGTTGTTTGCCAGGAGTCAGATATCAAAACAGCCTTGAGGAAGAACTTATTGACAGTGCTACCTGGCTGATTAGTTCCCTACAGGAATTTGTGGAGTTCTTGCAAAAACTATGTCCGGCAAAGCGAATAAGGAGGACCCTACCAAGGCCAAGTTCGGGGGGATGGCTCCTCTCTGTGTCTTGCTGCTAAGTTGGCCACAACAGCACAAACTTTGAGTACCATGGCCAAATGGACTGCTGTCATGTAGCCACATTGGCCAAAGTTTCATTTTTAAATTAAACTTTTTGGTAATATTTCTTGCCTCAAGTCTATGTTTAACACACACAACCGCAACAACCAGGGTAGTTAAGAAGACACACATACAAGTCACAGAAACACTCAAAAGAAAGACAAGCAAGGAGTGGAAGGATTCGTTTGTTGAGTTTGAGCTTCAAGTGTTGTTTGTCCTTTAAAGGACACTTCATTTATGAACAGACTGGAGATGGAGAGCTAACTCTCCAACTTCACTTTATGATCTCATTGGGTCTTTACTCAGGCTTAAAGAGGGGCTAGAGAGCTAACTTTCAAATTCCTGGTAACCTTTCATATGTCCTTTAATAAGCTTATGGCTCTTTTGTGCACCTAGCGGCCTGCAAAGCACACTGAAAAGGTGCACTTTGTGCTGTAATGCTTGTGGAGCTGCCTCCTTTGCGTCCGTGGAGTAAAATTCCGTTTGGTTCTGGCGCAGGCCATTCTGTGCGCCAGAACTGTTTTGGAGAACTGGGCTGGTGATATAAGTTGATAACATAAAATACCCTGTGTAAGCTGGGGCAGGGGCAAGGTCAGACTCAGCGCTGAGTCTTCCCCAGGGACCCTGTGAACTTTGAAGTATTCCTGTTTTTTTATTCTGAACAGGACTGGACTGAGCCCATACTGCATCATTCATAAGTATTAGTAATGCTAATAGTAATGAGCTGTTGTTTCTCAGCACACCAGCAGGTGGCCACAGCACCAAATCAAATTCACTGGCTAGCAGGTTTTTTTTATTGATATAGTACCATTCTAACAGAGCTGCAACATTATTTAACCCAATTCATGTCTTATTTTTTTTTAGAAATAAATCAAAGTAATTACAGTTGCCATTAAGATTTTTCTCTAGTCCTCCATCACGCTTTCTCGATTTTCTTTGGAATATAACTTCATTAATTATAATCTTTTAGGCATTGTGTTTTGTATTTGCATCAATTAAAAGGTCACAAAAGATCTAATTGAGCACAAGCTTACTTTAAATATTTGACCCCCCCCCCCCCCCCCCGGTCACCGCTGAACTCACCTTTGCCCTGGGCCCCACCGAGACGTAAACAATGCCGACTGCATCCCCAGAATCTCTGGGCTAAGGCGTGCTCCTGCGTCCAGCCATTCAGGGGACAGAAGCGCTCCCTAGTCTAAAGGGAAACTGAGGATGTGGCTGCTTTAGCTTCCTATTGCCGGGCTCTGTGCCTAAAAAGAGCTGTATTCCAGGGAGCGTGCCCCCGAGAGGCTGGGTGCAGGTGCGTGCCACGGCTGCAGGGATACAGAGGATGCAGCTGCATCCTGCGCTCACCATGTGGGACCACTGGAAATGTAGGTGATTGAAGGGGGGTTTGCCCAGTTGGACATCCCAAATTAGGATGCCCCAGGGGCACTTAGTCAGCCAGCGTTGGAGTCTTTGAGACTCCATGGCCGGCCACGGCGGTGTTATGTCCACTTTAAATCGGACCAACAGCCTGGCACAGCTGGAAAAGAAAGGTAGCGGCTTTTTGGAGCTTCCTCTTCCAGCATCTCAGCCATGCGGCTGCCTGGATTCAACTAACAAAATGTGCAATGCACAGTAACAGGAAACCCAGTAGCACTTCCTGTTTGCAGTTGGCCTGCAAAAGCATGAGCCACCATTTTGTTTTTAAAATTTACCACAGCAGGATTTGGGAAAAGGTAACTGAATTTGTATGTGCAGCAATCTAAATTGCCCTGAAGAGGGATGCATATGAGCGCTGTTTGTTGTGTTGGTCCGATTTGGTCACAGAAGACATAGAATTTAAGGTGGAGCAAAACCCATTTTTTTAGACTTCAAGAAAGGATGATTTCTGCTCTCTGGGGAAATCCCCTGGAATTGCCATGAAGGTAACCCATGGACCATGGCACATGCATGCACAGCCGGAGGAGAGCAGCCAGAGAGAGGTGCACAGCACTCCATTTATTTAGAATAGATTGCTGGGTGACTACAGTGCTCAGCCAGGGAAAAGTCAGGACCAGCACAGGACCAACACAATAGTGTTTTTATTTTTACACCTTATTCTGGCTGAGCAAGGTGGGACTGGAATGGGAGCAGGGATGGGCATTGTCAGCAGATTTGAAGATTTTCACTTCCTTGGATTTTGGTCCTTCCTTTGGGGGCATCCCGGTTTGGGATGACCCACTGTGTGTATCTCTGGATTTGCCCCAGATTTCACATTTTCCTTATTCCCATGATGCATGCACGGGCCACTCAGCCAATCAGCAGTACTCGTTCTATTCAGATTTCCTTTGCAGCTCAGAGCGGCAAAAAAAAAAAGGAATGGAGCGAGCACCACGGCCACATCCCAGTTTGCCTTTAGCTGTGGCTGTACCCGAATTAGCCATTCTGAGAGGTCTGACAAGGGCTTGCACCTTATGCTGGGGATGTGGCCTCAGCACCGAGATGCAGTGAGGGCTCGAGGCAAGCAAAGCATCCCAATTTGGAATGCCCCATAAAGAGGTGGATTAAGTGGGCCCTTGGGCAGCATGGTCCCAGTGGGCCCCTTTGTGGTGATAGGTCGCGTTACGTCCCAAATATGGATGCCCCTAAGGATCATGCTATTTGGACCAAAACTCTAGTTTTGATCTACTTTGAAGCGCACCAAACCCCTTTAAACCTGACCTCTGAGCCTAAACGAATCTAGATTTTCCTGATTTTGGATGCCCCTGTGTGTGACTCCCCTCCTCCCTTTCCTCGAACTGGTAAATGCAGTGTGGGATCGCCAGTTTGAGTTAACGGCCAAACCAGGGGGGTTCTTTCACAAACAGGGGCATCCCAGATTTAGATGCCCCAGTAAAGTATACCAAAACTCAGGGGTAGAATTGCTTGCATAGTGGGTATGCCAGCAATCCCAGGGGGTTTCACACAGTAGGGTATCACAGTTTGGGATGCTCCGGGGGATAGGAAATCAGCTGGGGTGGGCAACTTAAAAGCAGAACAAAACACAGCACTTCCTCCCCTGGAATCTAAAACGAGATGCCCCATTGTGTGGAACCCGGCCATTCAAGGAGAAGTTGAGCTACAGCTGTGGCGGTGCCCTCACAAACCAACGCCGGTCAAGCACTGTTGCACACCGCAAAGCCCGACCCTGTCAGGGGGCCCCCCCAGAGAGTGGGGGCCCCAGCAGCTGCCTCACCTTGCCGGGTGCTGACGCTGGCCCTGCCAAGAGTCATGTAGACTTGAGAGGTTCCTTATTATAAGGTTGGCTTTAAAGCTGAACAAAACCCATGATTTTCACTATCCCGGGCTCTGATTCTTGCCCCGGCAGCATTCTTACCAGGATCTGAATCAGCCCCAAGGTAGACAATTAAAGTCCATGGCAGTTTTGTCACCTGGCTCTGAATCAGCCCCAAGGTAGACAATTAAAGTCCATGGCAGTTTTGTCACCTGGCTCTGATTCAGCCCCAAGGTGGAAAATGAAAGTCTATGACAGTTTTCTCACCTGGCTCTGAATCAGCCCCAAGGTGGAAAATGAAAGTCTATGGCAGTTTTGTCACCTGGCTCTGATTCAGCCCCGAGGTAGTCAGTGAAAGTCATAGTAACATAGTATGTAAGGCTGAATAAAGACTTTAGTCCATCCAGTTCAGCCTGTTTAACTCCTTCCAGTGGTCTAGTAGCCATAGCTGGAAATGTTATTACATGCCAGGAAGGCATCAAGGCCACTTTTGAACGTTTTTACTGTATCCTTCATAACTACCTCCTCTGGCAGCGAGTTCCATAGTCTCACAGCTCTTACAGAGAAGAATCCCCTCCTATGTCGGTGGAGAAAGCACCTTTCCTCTAACCTTAGTGGATGCCCCCGGGTTATGGTTACACTCCGGGGTATAAATAGATTGTGGGACAGATCTTTGTATTGACCCCGAATATATTTATACATAGTTATTAGATCACCCCTCAATCGTCTTTTTTCTCAACTAAATAAACCTAACTTTGACAATCTCTCAGGGTACTCTAGTCCCTGCACTCCTTTTATTTACTTTGTTGCCCTTCTTTGAACGCGCTCCAGTTCTGATATGTCCTTCTTAAGCACAGGCGCACAGAACTGTACACAGTATTCCATATGGGGTCTGACCAGTGACTTGTACAGGGGTAAAATGATGCTCTGGTCATGAGCACCTATGCCCCTCCTGATGCACCCCATGATCCTATTTGCCTTGGCAGCAGCTGCCTGGCATTGATTACTACAGTTGAGCTTATCAACTAAAACCCCTAGGTCCTTTTCCATTGTTGTTTTACCAAGTGTTTGTTTATTTAGTGTGTAATCATGACACAGATTTCTCCTTACCATGTGCATAGCCTTACATTTATCTGTGTTAAACTTCATTTAACTGTCCATGCTTCCAATTTATCTAAATCTGTTTGTAGCTGCCTGCTGTCCTCTTTTGTTTTAATTACTCCATGTTTTAAAGTCCATGGCAGTTTTCTTACCAGGCTCTGAATCAGCCCCAAGGTAGACAATGAAAGTCCATCGCAGTTTTCTCACCTAGCTCTGATTCAGCCCCGAGGTGGAAAAATGAAAGTCTATGGCCCTTATTCATCAAGCGATAGCGCCAGGTAGTGTCTGACGAGCGCCAGGTAGCGGCAGCTAACGGCGACTACCGACTCAAGTACGCCCGGCGGCGGTCACAATGCCGCATTTATCAAGCAAAATGAGGCTAGCGCCGGCGAGAGCGACGGCTAGCGCGGCATTCATCATGAAGCCGCCTGGACCGAACAGCGCCGCTGCAAATTCCCTCACAGCGCCAGGTATGAGCTGTCGCTCCCTGGCGATGTCCAATGCATTTCAATGGAGCAATCTATAATTAATCATAATTAATTGGTATTTTTTTATTTTTTTAATGTCCAAAAATCGGAGACCACTTCTGCAATGTTAGGATTTATTTTTAAGTCAAAAAAAAAAAAAAAAAATATGTGCAGAATTGATCTAACAGGTCTCAGATTAATGTATTCATATTACAAAATGATTCTAAAAACATGTATAATGTTAAATTAAAAAAATATGGTTGTTTAGGGGTTAAAAACTAGTTAATACACTTCGCCGCCAGCGCTCTGGGGTTTAAACAAGGAATGGACAGCGACAGCACATTCGGAGCGTGATTTGTTGATGAATATGAAGCTAGCCGTTCGCTCTGGCCATTCGTTGTCAGGCGCTCACATACAACGCTGGACCTGTGAAACAGCGACCCCCCAGCCCGTATTCAACATTACCGCACACCGACTGAGTCGCTGTCATCAAGCTAATGCCGGCCAAGCACAGCGAATACTGGCTGGCGCTGAAAAAATCACGCTACAGTCGCTCATCTGTCGCTACCTGGCGCTATTGATGAATCGGCCTCTATGTCAGTTTTCTCACCTGACTCTGCATCAGCCCCAAGGTAGACAATTAAAGTCTATGGCAGTTTTCTCACCTGGCTCTGATTCAGCCCCAAGGTAGACAATTAAAGTCAATGGCAGTTTTCTCACCTGGCTCTGAATCAGCCCCAAGGTAGACAATTAAAGTCTATGGTAGTTTTCTCACCTGGCTCTGATTCAGCCCCAAGGTAGACAATTAAAGTCAATGGCAGTTTTCTCACCTGGCTCTGAATCAGCCCCAAAGTAGACAATGAAAGTCTATGGCAGTTTTCTCACCTGGCTCTGATTCAGCCCCAAGGTGGAAAATGAAAGTCTGTGGCAGTTTTCTCACCTGGGTCTGAATCGACCCCTATATGTAAAGTTAATTTGGAAGAAATACTCCTCCTTGAAAAATACCTTGTCGTGATGCTTCCCCTTCTGCATACTTTACTTTAAAACATTAAGTGAACTAGTTTGGAGCTCAGGAGAGTTAGTTCATTAATATTCATTAATGAGAGGAAAGCAGAACATGTCAGCGGCGTGCTCCATTTTCCAGACGCAGAATGTTTTGATGTGCCGGGATAATTTGTACAGAAGAAATGTAAGAAATGCTGCTGTTGCTGGTAACTAGATGACATTTAGGGATTACTACATGTCTGATAAACAATTGCCATGGCCCTGGTGCATACAGTAAATGGGGCCCATTCTCAACTCATGCAGTAACCTTTTTCCTGTTGTTTTAACTGAACTGGATACTATATTATATTAAAATTACTATAAAGGGATCAGAGTTGGACTGCCAGGTCAGGGTACCAGAAAATCCCCCACTGGGCCCAGGCAGCTAATATAAATCAGTTATTCAATGACCAGTTTATAGTAGCAGTTTTGTGGAAGACCAAGGTAATATAGAATCAGCTTTATTCGCATCAAGTGACGCAATGCCCCTTCCTGCGACCCCGCACTAACTTGTGGTCACGTGACAGGAAGGGAGCTGGGAGCATGCCCAGTTTAAGCCTGCTCCCCTCAGTACACTGGAAGGAACCTTGAATCACCTGATGTGTGAACAGTTGCTTCCATGATGCCTTGCTGTGCGTATTAATGCGTGACCCACCACTCCAGTACTACTGTATATCAGTCAGTGAAAGCAATTACATGCCCCCTCCCCGTGGACACTTTTTCTTCTACTACCCCCTAGAGGACTGCTTCAGGGGCCCCCAATGGATGGTACCCACCCCTCACTCACTGCTTACCAAAGAATTAAAAAAAAAATAGCCACTCTCTGGACCATTCTGTCTGCAAGGGCCCACAAGATACACATTGAATGGTGCACATCCATTGCAACATTAAAGCAGACCAAAACCCTAATCACCAAGGTTAAAGCTTGCCCTCTGTTTGAAACCCACCAGTTCACCCCATACTTACCTCAATCCAGCAAAGCATTGCATTTGTGGGATTCCTGGTTTGCATTCTCCCTGAGCCAGGCAGACTTGAATGGAAGCTGCCAAGCGCATACAGGTCAAAAGGAGTGATCATGATACAGTGATGGGATATCATGCTAATTGAGGAGTTTCACAAAGCATGGCATCCTAGATGATTTTGGATGCCCCTGGGGACAGACCAAAACTCAGACATTGTGCAGGTGAAACCTGGGCTTTGTATCTGCAGCTGGGGCACTTCCAGTGCACACTGGAGAAATGCACAGATGCATGTCCTTTTTTGGGAGAGGGGGCATTTTTGACCATTGTATGCTTACGAACACATCCATGCAGTAAGACAAACACAAGGAGTGTGTGTGTATGCCCCTGAATTGTTGATAGCCCTAACCATGGTGCCCAGGGAGCAGCTGCTGCCATGTTCAAGAGTAGCTTCAGTTATGTCCTGGCTGGGAATCGAAGCTGCAGCCCTCCTTCCTCTCACAACCTGTGCCTCCCTCTGGTCTCAAGCTCCAGTCTAGTAAGACTCTGACCCACCTTCTCCCACTGCATTTAAGCTCTCTCAGAGGAACAACAAGGATTTTCACAATCTCAGATTTTGTTCCTATTCAGCAGGGAAATAAACTTACCTTGCTGGTAATCCCACAGAACGTGCTCTCCAACAATCAGAAGCCAGCACTTCAGAGTGGCTTAGTAATGCTTAATGATGCGCTTGGTAAAAATACTACATGTGCCTCTCTGACTCGCAGACCTCATGTGCCTCTCTGACCCGCAGCCCTCACGTGCCTCTCTCTGACCCGCAGCCCTCATGTGCCTCTCTGACCCGCAGCCCTCATGTGCCTCTCTGACCCGCAGCCCTCATGTGCCTCTCTGACCCGCAGCCCTCATGTGCCTCTCTGACCCGCCGCCCTCATGTGCCTCTCTCTGACCCGCAGCCCTCATGTGCCTCTCTCTGACCCGCAGCCCTCATGTGCCTCTCTCTGACCTGCAGCCCTCATGTGCCTCTCTCTGACCTGCAGCCCTCATGTGCCTCTCTCTGACCAGCAACCCTCATGTGCCTCTCTGACCAGCAGCCCTCATGTGCCTCTCTGACCAGCAGCCCTCATGTGCCTCTCTGACCCGCAGCCCTCATGTGCCCTTCTTTGCCTCCCTCTGATCTATAGCCCATTGGTTCCTCCCGCTGACCTCTATGTCAGAAGGATTGACGAATAGGAAGCATGAATAGAATGTACCAAGACTGCTGCCATTGACCAGGATGATGAGGATGAAACACGGGTGGACATTTTAGAAAAACAATGATCCCAAACACACAGCTAAAGTAACACTCAAATGGTCTCAGAGAAGAAAAAAACTGCTAGAATGGTCTAGCCAATCACCTAACCAAAATCCAATTGGAAGTCTATGGAAGGAACTAAAAGAGCCCACGGAAACTTCAGGATTGAAGGTTCAGGAGTCTTTGTGTGAAAGAATGGGTCAAAATCACACCCAAGAAATGCATGCAACTAGTTTCTCCATACAGGAAGCATCTTGAATGCTTTTGTACAAATTACATACATTTCACTTAGCGTGTTCAATACTTTTTGCATGTCTTACTTCTCATTAGGGATGAGCGAATCGATCCGGACGAACCCGGATTCGATCCGAATTTCAGGAAAAATTCGATTCGGATCGAATCCGAATTTCCCCGCGATTCGATCGCTCGAAGTTTTCCTTTAACATCCATTCATTTACATTACAGGCATTCTAAGATGGCGGACGGGACATGTCCAGACATCAACCCCGCGCCAGTGCAAGCTGGGACAGTCACATGCAGCCTATCAGCAGCCAGCAAGCCCGGTGACGTCACAGCGGTATTTAAGGCCGGCCATCTTGCTTTCCTGCCTCATTTCTCTATTGCATTCGTGAGAGACAGAACGTTGTGTAGCTGAGGGAGAGACAGTTAGACAGGCAGGGACAGACAGGGACAGGCTGGAGACAGGCAGGAGACAGACAGGAGACAGACAGAAAGTCAGCGAAAAAACAGGGAAAGGTAGAAAAATCGGAGGCTGTCACAGGGAGTTTTTTTTTTTTTTCATCCAGCCTGACAGGCTTTGTTAGCGTTTTCAGGCTGCTTATACTAACTAACTGTGCATATATACTGAACTGATCTTAAGTCTGCTGTGAGGCATCCCATTCTGTGACTACAGCAGCCTCTGTTTAAGACCATATAACCATTTGCTCTTATTATAATTGAAATTAGCCTGATAAAGACACTTTTGCTGGGCATAGTACTTCTGGACCCTGCCAGGTGCACTTCTGTTGTGGCATCCCATTCTGTGACTACAGCAGCCTCTGTTTAAGACCATATAACCATTTGCTCTTATTATAATTGAAATTAGCCTGATAAAGACCCTTTTGCTGGGCATAGTACTTCTGGACCCTGCCAGGTGCACTTCTGTTGTGGCATCCCATTCTGTGACTACAGCAGCCTCTGTTTAAGACCATATAACCATTTGCTCTTATTATAATTGAAATTAGCCTGATAAAGACACTTTTGCTGGGCATAGTACTTCTGGACCCTGCCAGGTGCACTTCTGTTGTGGCATCCCATTCTGTGACTACAGCAGCCTCTGTTTAAGACCATATAACCATTTGCTCTTATTATAATTGAAATTAGCCTGATAAAGACACTTTTGCTGGGCATAGTACTTCTGGACCCTGCCAGGTGCACTTCTGTTGTGGCATCCCATTCTGTGACTACAGCAGCCTCTGTTTAAGACCATATAACCATTTGATCTTATTATAATTGAAATTAGCCTGATAAAGACACTTTTGCTGGGCATAGTACTTCTGGACCCTGCCAGGTGCACTTCTGTTGTGGCATCCCATTCTGTGACTACAGCAGCCTCTGTTTAAGACCATATAACCATTTGCTCTTATTATAATTGAAATTAGCCTGATAAAGACACTTTTGCTGGGCATAGTACTTCTGGACCCTGCCAGGTGCACTTCTGTTGTGGCATCCCATTCTGTGACTACAGCAGCCTCTGTTTAAGACCATATAACCATTTGCTCTTATTATAATTGAAATTAGCCTGATAAAGACACTTTTGCTGGGCATAGTACTTCTGGACCCTGCCAGGTGCACTTCTGTTGTGGCATCCCATTCTGTGACTACAGCAGCCTCTGTTTAAGACCATATAACCATTTGCTCTTATTATAATTGAAATTAGCCTGATAAAGACACTTTTGCTGGGCATAGTACTTCTGGACCCTGCCAGGTGCACTTCTGTTGTGGCATCCCATTCTGTGACTACAGCAGCCTCTGTTTAAGACCATATAACCATTTGATCTTATTATAATTGAAATTAGCCTGATAAAGACACTTTTGCTGGGCATAGTACTTCTGGACCCTGCCAGGTGCACTTCTGTTGTGGCATCCCATTCTGTGACTACAGCAGCCTCTGTTTAAGACCATATAACCATTTGCTCTTATTATAATTGAAATTAGCCTGATAAAGACACTTTTGCTGGGCATAGTACTTCTGGACCCTGCCAGGTGCACTTCTGTTGTGGCATCCCATTCTGTGACTACAGCAGCCTCTGTTTAAGACCATATAACCATTTGCTCTTATTATAATTGAAATTAGCCTGATAAAGACACTTTTGCTGGGCATAGTACTTCTGGACCCTGCCAGGTGCACTTCTGTTGTGGCATCCCATTCTGTGACTACAGCAGCCTCTGTTTAAGACCATATAACCATTTGATCTTATTATAATTGAAATTAGCCTGATAAAGACACTTGCTGGGCATAGTACTTCTGGACCCTGCCAGGTGCACTTCTGTTGTGGCATCCCATTCTGTGACTACAGCAGCCTCTGTTTAAGACCATATAACCATTTGCTCTTATTATAATTGAAATTAGCCTGATAAAGACACTTTTGCTGGGCATAGTACTTCTGGACCCTGCCAGGTGCACTTCTGTTGTGGCATCCCATTCTGTGACTACAGCAGCCTCTGTTTAAGACCATATAACCATTTGCTCTTATTATAATTGAAATTAGCCTGATAAAGACACTTTTGCTGGGCATAGTACTTCTGGACCCTGCCAGGTGCACTTCTGTTGTGGCATCCCATTCTGTGACTACAGCAGCCTCTGTTTAAGACCATATAACCATTTGATCTTATTATAATTGAAATTAGCCTGATAAAGACACTTGCTGGGCATAGTACTTCTGGACCCTGCCAGGTGCACTTCTGTTGTGGCATCCCATTCTGTGACTACAGCAGCCTCTGTTTAAGACCATATAACCATTTGCTCTTATTATAATTGAAATTAGCCTGATAAAGACACTTTTGCTGGGCATAGTACTTCTGGACCCTGCCAGGTGCACTTCTGTTGTGGCATCCCATTCTGTGACTACAGCAGCCTCTGTTTAAGACCATATAACCATTTGCTCTTATTATAATTGAAATTAGCCTGATAAAGACACTTTTGCTGGGCATAGTACTTCTGGACCCTGCCAGGTGCACTTCTGTTGTGGCATCCCATTCTGTGACTACAGCAGCCTCTGTTTAAGACCATATAACCATTTGCTCTTATTATAATTGAAATTAGCCTGATAAAGACACTTTTGCTGGGCATAGTACTTCTGGACCCTGCCAGGTGCACTTCTGTTGTGGCATCCCATTCTGTGACTACAGCAGCCTCTGTTTAAGACCATATAACCATTTGATCTTATTATAATTGAAATTAGCCTGATAAAGACACTTTTGCTGGGCATAGTACTTCTGGACCCTGCCAGGTGCACTTCTGTTGTGGCATCCCATTCTGTGACTACAGCAGCCTCTGTTTAAGACCATATAACCATTTGATCTTATTATAATTGAAATTAGCCTGATAAAGACACTTTTGCTGGGCATAGTACTTCTGGACCCTGCCAGGTGCACTTCTGTTGTGGCATCCCATTCTGTGACTACAGCAGCCTCTGTTTAAGACCATATAACCATTTGATCTTATTATAATTGAAATTAGCCTGATAAAGACACTTGCTGGGCATAGTACTTCTGGACCCTGCCAGGTGCACTTCTGTTGTGGCATCCCATTCTGTGACTACAGCAGCCTCTGTTTAAGACCATATAACCATTTGCTCTTATTATAATTGAAATTAGCCTGATAAAGACACTTTTGCTGGGCATAGTACTTCTGGACCCTGCCAGGTGCACTTCTGTTGTGGCATCCCATTCTGTGACTACAGCAGCCTCTGTTTAAGACCATATAACCATTTGCTCTTATTATAATTGAAATTAGCCTGATAAAGACACTTTTGCTGGGCATAGTACTTCTGGACCCTGCCAGGTGCACTTCTGTTGTGGCATCCCATTCTGTGACTACAGCAGCCTCTGTTTAAGACCATATAACCATTTGCTCTTATTATAATTGAAATTAGCCTGATAAAGACACTTTTGCTGGGCATAGTACTTCTGGACCCTGCCAGGTGCACTTCTGTTGTGGCATCCCATTCTGTGACTACAGCAGCCTCTGTTTAAGACCATATAACCATTTGCTCTTATTATAATTGAAATTAGCCTGATAAAGACACTTTTGCTGGGCATAGTACTTCTTGACCCTGCCAGGTGCACTTCTGTTGTGGCATCCCATTCTGTGACTACAGCAGCCTCTGTTTAAGACCATATAACCATTTGCTCTTATTATAATTGAAATTAGCCTGATAAAGACACTTTTGCTGGGCATAGTACTTCTGGACCCTGCCAGGTGCACTTCTGTTGTGGCATCCCATTCTGTGACTACAGCAGCCTCTGTTTAAGACCATATAACCATTTGCTCTTATTATAATTGAAATTAGCCTGATAAAGACACTTTTGCTGGGCATAGTACTTCTGGACCCTGCCAGGTGCACTTCTGTTGTGGCATCCCATTCTGTGACTACAGCAGCCTCTGTTTAAGACCATATAACCATTTGCTCTTATTATAATTGAAATTAGCCTGATAAAGACACTTTTGCTGGGCATAGTACTTCTGGACCCTGCCAGGTGCACTTCTGTTGTGGCATCCCATTCTGTGACTACAGCAGCCTCTGTTTAAGACCATATAACCATTTGCTCTTATTATAATTGAAATTAGCCTGATAAAGACACTTTTGCTGGGCATAGTACTTCTGGACCCTGCCAGGTGCACTTCTGTTGTGGCATCCCATTCTGTGACTACAGCAGCCTCTGTTTAAGACCATATAACCATTTGCTCTTATTATAATTGAAATTAGCCTGATAAAGACACTTTTGCTGGGCATAGTACTTCTGGACCCTGCCAGGTGCACTTCTGTTGTGGCATCCCATTCTGTGACTACAGCAGCCTCTGTTTAAGACCATATAACCATTTGCTCTTATTATAATTGAAATTAGCCTGATAAAGACACTTTTGCTGGGCATAGTACTTCTTGACCCTGCCAGGTGCACTTCTGTTGTGGCATCCCATTCTGTGACTACAGCAGCCTCTGTTTAAGACCATATAACCATTTGCTCTTATTATAATTGAAATTAGCCTGATAAAGACACTTTTGCTGGGCATAGTACTTCTGGACCCTGCCAGGTGCACTTCTGTTGTGGCATCCCATTCTGTGACTACAGCAGCCTCTGTTTAAGACCATATAACCATTTGCTCTTATTATAATTGAAATTAGCCTGATAAAGACACTTTTGCTGGGCATAGTACTTCTGGACCCTGCCAGGTGCACTTCTGTTGTGGCATCCCATTCTGTGACTACAGCAGCCTCTGTTTAAGACCATATAACCATTTGCTCTTATTATAATTGAAATTAGCCTGATAAAGACACTTTTGCTGGGCATAGTACTTCTGGACCCTGCCAGGTGCACTTCTGTTGTGGCATCCCATTCTGTGACTACAGCAGCCTCTGTTTAAGACCATATAACCATTTGCTCTTATTATAATTGAAATTAGCCTGATAAAGACACTTTTGCTGGGCATAGTACTTCTGGACCCTGCCAGGTGCACTTCTGTTGTGGCATCCCATTCTGTGACTACCGCAGCCTCTGTTTAAGACCATATAACCATTTGCTCTTTTTATCAGGCTAATTTCAATTATAATAAGAGCAAATGGTTATATGGTCTTAAACAGAGGCTGCTGTAGTCACAGAATGGGATGCCACAACAGAAGTGCACCTGGCAGGGTCCAGAAGTACTATGCCCAGCAAAAGTGTCTTTATCAGGCTAGTTTCAATTATAATAAGAGCAAATGGTTATATGGTCTTAAACAGAGGCTGCTGTAGTCACAGAATGGGATGCCACAACAGAAGTGCACCTGGCAGGGTCCAGAAGTACTATGCCCAGCAAAAGTGTCTTAAACAGAGGCTGCTGTAGTCACAGAATGGGATGCCACAACAGAAGTGCACCTGGCAGGGTCCAGAAGTACTATGCCCAGCAAAAGTGTCATTATAATTAAAATTAGCCTGATAAAGACACTTTTGCTGGGCATAGTACTTCTGGACCCTGCCAGGTGCACTTCTGTTGTGGCATCCCATTCTGTGACTACAGCAGCCTCTGTTTAAGACCATATAACCATTTGCTCTTATTATAATTGAAATTAGCCTGATAAAGACACTTTTGCTGGGCATAGTACTTCTGGACCCTGCCAGGTGCACTTCTGTTGTGGCATCCCATTCTGTGACTACAGCAGCCTCTGTTTAAGACCATATAACCATTTGCTCTTATTATAATTGAAATTAGCCTGATAAAGACACTTTTGCTGGGCATAGTACTTCTGGACCCTGCCAGGTGCACTTCTGTTGTGGCATCCCATTCTGTGACTACAGCAGCCTCTGTTTAAGACCATATAACCATTTGCTCTTATTATAATTGAAATTAGCCTGATAAAGACACTTTTGCTGGGCATAGTACTTCTGGACCCTGCCAGGTGCACTTCTGTTGTGGCATCCCATTCTGTGACTACAGCAGCCTCTGTTTAAGACCATATAACCATTTGCTCTTATTATAATTGAAATTAGCCTGATAAAGACACTTTTGCTGGGCATAGTACTTCTGGATCTTTTTTTGGGGCATCCCATTCTGTGACTACAGCAGCCTCTGTTTAAGACCATATAACCATTTGCACTTATTATAATTGAAATTAGCCCTGATAAAGACACTTTTGCTGGGCATAGCACTACTGGATCTTTTTTGGGGCATCCCATTCTGTGACTACAGCAGCCTCTGTTTAAGACCATATAACCATTTGCACTTATTATAATTGAAATTAGCCCTGATAAAGACACTTTTGCTGGGCATAGCACTACTGGATCTTTTTTGGGGCATCCCATTCTGTGACTACAGCAGCCTCTGTTTAAGACCATATAACCATTTGCTCTTATTATAATTGAAATTAGCCTGATAAAGACACTTTTGCTGGGCATAGTACTTCTGGATCTTTTTTTGGGGCATCCCATTCTGTGACTACAGCAGCCTCTGTTTAAGACCATATAACCATTTGCACTTATTATAATTGAAATTAGCCCTGATAAAGACACTTTTGCTGGGCATAGCACTACTGGATCTTTTTTGGGGCATCCCATTCTGTGACTACAGCAGCCTCTGTTTAAGACCATATAACCATTTGCACTTATTATAATTGAAATTAGCCCTGATAAAGACACTTTTGCTGGGCATAGCACTACTGGATCTTTTTTGGGGCATCCCATTTTGTGACTACAGCAGCCTCTGTTTAAGACCATATAACCATTTGCACTTATTATAATTGAAATTAGGCATGATAAAGACACTTTTGATGTGCATAGTCTTACTGCTGCCTGCCAGGTGCTCTCTGGTTTTTGGGGCATCCCATTCTGTAACATACCATTAGCCTCTGCATTTACTGTAAGCTGCACAGTTATTTAAAGAAATTTGGCCTGTATGAGCCTGCTAACACACTGCTGCTGTGTGCATATATACTGATCTCAAGTCTGCTTGGGGCATCCCATTTTGTAACATACCATTAGCCTCTGCATTTACTGTAAGCTGCACAGTTATTTAAAGAAATTTGGCCTGTATGAGCCTGCTAACACACTGCTGCTGTGTGCATATATACTGATCTCAAGTCTGCTTGGGGCATCCCATTCTGTAACATACCATTAGCCTCTGCATTTACTGTAAGCTGCACAGTTATTTAAAGAAATTTGGCCTGTATGAGCCTGCTAACACACTCCTGCTGTGTGCATATATACTGATCTCAAGTCTGCTTGGGGCATCCCATTCTGTAACATACCATTAGCCTCTGCATTTACTGTAAGCTGCACAGTTATTTAAAGAAATTTGGCCTGTATGAGCCTGCTAACACACTGCTGCTGTGTGCATATATACTGATCTCAAGTCTGCTTGGGGCATCCCATTCTGTAACATACCATTAGCCTCTGCATTTACTGTAAGCTGCACAGTTATTTAAAGAAATTTGGCCTGTATGAGCCTGCTAACACACTGCTGCTGTGTGCATATATACTGATCTCAAGTCTGCTTGGGGCATCCCATTCTGTAACATAACATAACCTACCTACCATACTAAGCAGCTCTCTTATTTAAACTAAGCAGGCCTCTTGGAGGCTGATTGTCCACTTTTGGGTGTGCATTTATATTCGGTTTCATATACAGTGGGGTATCCCAATTTGTAAGATAACCTACCCCAACCATGTAAACTAAATAGGCCTGTTGCAGCCTGAGTTTCTCTGCTTGCGTATGGCCTGCATTACAATCTGTCTCTTTCAATGACACTGCTGCCTGGGGTATCCCAATTTGTAAGATAACCTACCCCAACCATGTAAACTAAAGGTTACGTCCTTCCAGAAGGAAAACTTATGCCGAACACTATTTTTGTTAGGGGCATTGACCTTTGGATTGATCAGCATGAAATTAATTTTTTTTTTTCAAAGTATGGCGCTGTAAAGAAGGTCAAAATTATGTCTCATACTTGGATTATTGTTACTTTTTGTTCAGCTTGAAATATAACAGGCCACACGGGCATCCCAAGGCACATGCTATTTTAAACCTATCTGTTATACAACATAAGCGTTGATCAGCATCAGCTGCTTTATTAAGCAACTTCAGTTTGCACTTGTTTTTGACTGCTTTTAATAAACCAGGCCGCAGGGCACCCCAAAGCTGCACCTTGCACCCTATCTGGTATACAACATAAGCGTTGATCAGCATCAGCTTCATTAAGCTACTTCAGTTTGCACTTCCTTTTTGACTGCTTTCATTTAACCAGGCCGCAGGGCACCCCAAAACTGCACCTTGCACCCTACCTGTTTATACTAAATAAGCATCTACAGCCTCAGCTTTATTAAGTTATTGCATTTTGAATTGGTTTTGGTCTGCTTTAAATACACCAGGCCGCAGGGCATCCCAAACCTGCATGTTGCACCCCATCTGTTATACTAAATAAGCGTTGATCAGCATCAGCTTTATTAAGCTATTGCATTTTGCATTGGTTTTTGTACTGCTGCCAAAACACTAGCCCATATGGGCATCCCAAACCAGCACATGTCACCCTATCTGTTATACTAAATAAGCTTCTACAGGCCCTTTTTTTATTTATTTATTTTTATTTATATAGAGCTGCAATAGCTTATATTGTGAGGTAAATTTGCCATTTTGCAGCATAATATAGAGCAGCCCCTGTGTAAATCTGAGGGGCAATAGCTTATATAGTGAGGTCAATTTGCCATTTTGCTTCGTTATATAGAGCAGCCCAGTTGCCATCTAAATCACCTACTGTCCGGCCAGTACAGCTTTTCCAGGGCAAACTCTGCTAGTTGCGGGCACAAGTCAAGTTTGGCTTCCCAGCAAATCCAGTGGATCCTGAAGGTGTGTTGGCATGGTCATGTCAAGGTATGACATGACCTGCTGTTTGAGGTCCAGCTCCAGGTCTTCCTGCTGCTCATGAGTAGACTCACTATGCGGGTGTAGAAAGCTACTCACTAGCGACTGAAGACTGAGGCTGCTGCTGATGGAGCTGCTGCTGCTGCTCCTTCCACCCCCCCAGCAGCCATGGCAGTGGAAGGTGATCGCAGAGGTCCCCCCGAGTCAGATCTGCGGGAGTATGGGCCATGGCGCAGATAGACATCGCCCAACTGACTACGTGGGATGTCTCTGTAGTAGGTCAGTTTGTCCTCCCTCTCAGTTGGCGTAAAAAATGCCCCCATTTTGTGCCGGAAGCGAGGGTCCAATAAGTTGGAGAGCCAGAAGTCTTCCCGCTGACAAATGGAGACAATTCTGCGCTCACTAGTACGCAAGCATGTGAGCATGCATCGTGCCATTTGTGCAAGTGACTCGGAGGGACTACCTGTCTCCATCTCCACTGTAAACTGCCACGGTGTGTCTGGGTGCTCTGTCTCGCCTTCCTCACACCCCTCTAGCTCCTGTGGCTGCTCCTGCTCCTCCTCTCCTGTCAGATGACTAGATAAAATGGTCATTTTGTGAAACCTAAACTGTGGTTTGCTGTGCCCCACCCCCTCCTCCTCCTCCTCCACTTCAGCCCCCACAGGCTACATGTGGCTGTGAAATGTATGTGCCATGTCTCCAGTGCCCTGACCAGCCATGGTTTCCAACATGTGTTGTAGTACATGAAGCAGTGGAATCTCATCGTTCATCTCATAGTCCTGGCAACTGACTAATAACGTAGCTTCCTCAAAGGGCCTGAGCCAACGGTCGGTGTCACGTATGAGCTGCCAATGGTTTACATTGAATTTACACAGGGGTGTCCCCCTATCCGTTTGGATCATCCAGAAATCCGTGATGGCTTTTCTCTGTTCCTATAGTGCAGTGGTCCTCAACCCTGTCCTCAAGGCCCACCAACATGTCATGTTTTTTGGATCTCCAAATAGCCAGCTCTATTGCTCTGCAGCTGCACTAATTACTCGACCTGTGCATCTTTGTGGAGATCTGCAAAACCTGGCCTGTTTGTGGGCCTTGAGGACAGGGTTGGGGACCACTGCTATAGTGGATCCTGCATATGGAGGGTGGAATTCCAACGGGTGGAAACATCGCAAATCAGACTATGGTGGGGTACACCGTTGTGACGCTGAGGCTCAATAAGGTTGTGCTTGGTGGTGTAGGAGTGCCAGAAGTGCATGCTAACTTTCTTTCCTGTTGTTCTTTCAGATGGAGGCAAGACTTCAAAATTAGACTGAACACGTGTGCCATGTCAGGACGCATGACTCTGGCTTCCTTGTCGCAGCGCAAACAAGATGTTCTTCCAAGTGTAATGCAGCAGGCTGGACTTATGGTGACGCTGTCTGAGAGGAGAAATCCCTCAGACATCAAGATTAAAAATTCCAAGAATTTTTGAGGGCTAATTATTCAGAGGCAAATGATAGCTAGTTGTTTCTGATTTAATTACAAGGTGGAAACACACCCTCAAACAAAACTTCACTTTGGCAATACTATTGCATTTGTCTATTCATAATTTTATGTATATATACTAACTAACCTACTTTTTCTCCACAGGATTGTGGATGCAACATGAAAAACTGACACATCGCTGAGTAGCTGATTTTTCATATCAACAGTCCCCAATAATTCACTGCTGCTGCTGCCGCCACCACCGCAGACTCCAGGGACCCTCTTCCACTACCTCGGCTTGCAACACCTCCTCCCACGACACTCTCCTCATCACTAATTGCCGGCTAGTGGAAGAAGAGGCGAGTGTCTCCTCCACTTCTTGGCTGGGCAGTAGCTGCTGAATTTTATGATTATCAGATCTTCATCAATGGATAGTGGAGCTGAACCCAAAGCATAACAGACAGACAACAGACAGTTGACTGGGGGTGTCAGATGCCACTTGTGATGCAGTGGACTGCTTTTGCAGCACTTCCAGACAAAGTTGCTTCTTTGGCTGACACAATGACTGGTAAAGCTGTGGAACATATGGTTTAAAAGCAAAAATAACCATTTGTTTTTATATGAAAAAGACCCTGGTTTATACATATTCTTCGGATAAGACGGATCAGACATGATTCCAGATTAAAAATTCCAAGAATTTTTGAGGGCTAATTAGTCAGAGGCAATGATACCTTCTTGTTTCTGATTTAATTAAAAGGTGGAAACACACCCTCAAACAAAACTTCACTTTGGCAATACTTTTGCATTTGTTTATTCATAATTTTATGTAGATATTACTAACTAAGCTACTTTTTCTCCACATGACTCTCCACAGGGTGTGATTCATCCAATTTTTGGGCTCCTGAAGCCAACCCCAGGGTCTCTTTAAAGTAATGTTTGGGCTCCTGCTGCTGCCAACTCCAGGGTGTGATTCATCCAATTTTTGGGCTCCTGAAGATAACTCCAGTGTATATTTGGGCTCCTGCTGCTGCTGCTGCCAACTCCAGGGTGTGAATCATCCAATTTTTGGGCTCCTGAAGCCAACCCCAGTGTCTCTTTAAAGTAATGTTTGGGCTCCTGCTGCTGCTGCTGCCAACTCCAGGGTGTGATTCATCCAATTTTTGGGCTCCTGAAGCCAACCCCAGTGTCTCTTAAAAGTAATGTTTGGGCTCCTGTTGCTGCTGCTGCCAACTCCTGCCAACTCCAGGGTGTGATTCATCCAATTTTTGGGCTCCTGAAGCCAACCCCAGGGTCTCTTTAAAGTAATATTTGGGCTCCTGCTGCTGCTGCTGTCAACTCCTGCCAACTCCAGGGTGTGATTCATCCAATTGTTGGGCTCCTGAAGCCAACCCCAGGGTCTCTTTAAAGTAATGTTTGGGCTCCTGCTGCTGCTGCTACCAACTTCTGCCAACTCCAGGGTGTGATTCATCCAATTTTTGGGCTCCTGAAGCCAACCCCAGGGTCTCTTTGAAGTAATGTTTGGGCTCCTGCTGCTGCTGCTGTCAACTCCTGCCAACTCCAGGGTGTGATTCATCCAATTGTTGGGCTCCTGAAGCCAACCCCAGGGTCTCTTTGAAGTAATGTTTGGGCTCCTGCTGCTGCTGCTGCCAACTTCTGCCAACTCCAGGGTGTGATTCATCCAATTGTTGGGCTCCTGAAGCCAACCCCAGGGTCTCTTTGAAGTAATGTTTGGGCTCCTGCTGCTGCTGCTGCCAACTTCTGCCAACTCCAAGGTGTGATTCATCCAATTGTTGGGCTCCTGAAGCCAACCCCAGGGTCTCTTTAAAGTAATGTTTGGGCTCCTGCTGCTGCTGCTGCTACCAACTTCTGCCAACTCCAGGGTGTGATTCATCCAATTTTTGGGCTCCTGAAGCCAACCCCAGGGTCTCTTTGAAGTAATGTTTGGGCTCCTGCTGCTGCTGCTGTCAACTCCTGCCAACTCCAGGGTGTGATTCATCCAATTGTTGGGCTCCTGAAGCCAACCCCAGGGTCTCTTTGAAGTAATGTTTGGGCTCCTGCTGCTGCTGCTGCTGCCAACTTCTGCCAACTCCAGGGTGTGATTCATCCAATTGTTGGGCTCCTGAAGCCAACCCCAGGGTCTCTTTGAAGTAATGTTTGGGCTCCTGCTGCTGCTGCTGCTGCCAACTTCTGCCAACTCCAGGGTGTGATTCATCCAATTTTTGGGCTCCTGAAGCCAACCCCAGGGTCTCTTTGAAGTAATGTTTGGGCTCCTGCTGCTGCTGCTGCCAACTTCTGCCAACTCCAGGGTGTGATTCATCCAATTTTTGGGCTCCTGAAGCCAACCCCAGGGTCTCTTTAAAGTAATGTTTGGGCTCCTGCTGCTGCTGCTGCCAACTTCTGCCAACTCCAGGGTGTGATTCATCCAATTTTTGGGCTCCTGAAGCCAACCCCAGGGTCTCTTTAAAGTAATATTTGGGCTCCTGCTGCTGCTGCTGTCAACTCCTGCCAACTCCAGGGTGTGATTCATCCAATTGTTGGGCTCCTGAAGCCAACCCCAGGGTCTCTTTAAAGTAATGTTTGGGCTCCTGCTGCTGCTGCTGCTGCCAACTTCTGCCAACTCCAGGGTGTGATTCATCCAATTTTTGGGCTCCTGAAGCCAACTCCAGTGTATATTTGGGCTCCTGCTGCTGCTGCTGCCAACTCCAGTGTGTGATTCATCCAATTTTTGGGCTCCTGAAGCCAACCCCAGGGTCTCTTTGAAGTAATATTTGGGCTCCTGCTGCTGCTGCTGCCAACTTCTGCCAACTCCAGGGTGTGAATCATCCAACTTTTGGGCTCCTGAAGCCAACCCCAGGGTCTCTTTAAAGTAATATTTGGGCTCCTGCTGCTGCCAACTCCAGGGTGTGATTCATCCAATTTTTGGGCTCCTGCTGCTGCCAACTCCAGTGTCTCTTTAAAGCAATGTTTGGGCTCCTGCCCCTCATAGTGATGCCACTTCAACTCTCTTGAATTCAATTGTGCCGCTCTGCGATTCTATTAGCGATGCCTCTGATCTGCATGTGATATTTATTCAAAGTATTATTTAACTTACCCAGCACGCATCCTGTGCGTGTTACAGCAAGGCAGAATGGTTTACAACCCTATTGAGGCTCTAGGAGGCTCAGAAATAGCCGTTTTTAATAGCGATTTGTCGCGAATTTATTCGGGTCGAAACGATTTTTGTCGGAAAATTCGGCGAATCAGTCGAATCGAATTTTTCAAAAGTTCGCTCATCTCTACTTCTCATTATTACACATAATTTAACGTATGGACATCTATAGTTTGATTTCTTTGCATGTCTGAATTGGATGGGTTTCTACTGACATCTAGTGAGGTTTATAGGTCTAAATAGCCTTTAGAAATATATTTACTTAGAAAATTGGTGGTGTGTTTAATACTTATTTCACCAGCTGTATAAATATAAACAGCCTTGTGAAAGTTGCCCCTGGCAACGAAACGCATCGGGGGTGGCTACTGGTAGACCTTCTATACAGCTGTCATCCAGATCTAGTCTCTGCTCCCCATTCTCCATCCATGGTTGTGCTTTTCAATTTAACTGCTTTTGTGAGTGTTTTTCTTGTGCTATCTAAAATTGGGAGTTACGCTAGATCTGTCCCTTCTTTTTGTCCCTCTTTATATGTGATTCATTTCATTGTGGAGGAGCAACCAAAGTTTGTGTTATTAACACCTGTGGAATTGGCCTTAGCTTCTGACCGTGCCAACTTAGAGGTCGCCATCAGAGTGGGATCTTAAGGCTCATATATTCCTACCAGTTGGTAAGAGGCAGTGAGTGATATCTGTTCCCTTTGTGTTTGGATGAATTTTATGGACTCTCTGTAATGCTGGTTCTTATGGATTGGAGTCTCCATCTGAATCTTGTGGCAAGCAAGCAAGGTTTAGTGTGCTGTACCCTGAATCCAAGGTTTTTCTGTTCCTTTGTTTCGTAGTTTGTTTGCCTTTGTTTCAAAAATCTTCCTTTAGTGCATTCATCCGTGTGTTGTGTCTTGCTCTGGCCAAATAACCTGTTTCCCATTAGGGGGATTCTCTGGCCTGACAATATTCCTTTGCGTCTGCATAGAGGCAAGCTCCCGCTATACACAAACCAACATACCCAAATTTGTTACCTGGGCACACATGGAGACCTGTTCATGTAGTACAACTGCAGCTAATTAGCAAATGCAAATGAAAAGTCGACACAGCGACCGCTTGCTGCTGATGTTAACAGGGACTGCTGGCAGAAAAGAGCCTCCTTACATCAAGCACGTTAATTAGAGCGGGGACTCTCATGAGCCTTACTCATTGTTAAACCTCTCTGAAATGGAATCATGCAGTGTGATCAGTATGTGGAAATAAGATATGGAGCATAAAAGAGTGGGTGCTTCTAAGGGGTCAATAGAATGAAAAACTAACAAAAGCAAGGTAGTAACACTAGTAATACATAATAGCCAGGGCCAGTTTTAGATGAAATGTGGAGCTGGGCAAAATTTAAACCAGGGCCCCAGGCTCTGAAATATTGCACAACAACTTCATCTGTCAACTGCATCCAGTTATTAACTCCCCACAATTATACACCCAAACTGGTCTGACAATATACATTCATTCTTGGCAAATGCCCATTTTCCTCAGTCGAGTAGGCCAGTATTGCCTCATTGAGGGCTCTTATCTCAGCATTGCTGATTTTGGAGCTGGAGCATTCCTGGATCCAGTAGGGCAGGGTTGTCAGACTCATGACTGTGCTAGCGTTCCATACGCCTTCAGCTGTCACCAACCCACCCACACTCATAATAACTGAGCCAACAACCATTTCTTTGGAATTGATGGAATTTTAATTGGCCACAGTCTCAACATAAAACAGTTAACAAATAACAAATAACAAATGCACTCCCATTCTCCCCGATCCAGGTCTGAGATTCTACCATACCCTAACTACCAACAGGAGAGGAGGCGAGGTGGCCCGAAGGCTCAACTACCTCCCGAATCTGAAACAGAAGCCGATTCGTGAGCCCGGCCGTATCCCTCCTAGGCCTGGTAGCTCAACGGGGCTAACTGCCAAGATCCAACTTACCCCTTTTGTCCCTCCCCCGCCCTTAAAATCAGTCACCTATCCTCCTGGCCCGTTTCAGCCGAAACAGACGCTCCCTTGTAACCTACCCCCACTTTCCGTGCCATCTCAGACGCGAACCGAGCAGAGGAGACCGCCAAAGCTGTGACAAGTAAATAATACAGTAAACAATGTATTGGATACATACGCATTGACACATATAGCCCATAAATAACCCCACAAATTATACATAACCAGCAACCAAATTTAAGTATCCTGGAAACTTAAACAAATATCAATAAATATATATTAATCCTCCTTCTCTGTTTGTTATTATTATATATATTTTCATATATTACACCTCTCCCCTTCCTCCTTTTTCTTTTTTTTTTTTATATATAACATAATACAACCTAACCCTGAAACCCCAACCAGCCTTCCGCTGCGACCAATCGACCATTCCATCGTTCCAGTGAAAAGATCGGGGGTCAAAAAGGAAGGGGAGGGGGCAACCAGCCCCTTTATACTCCGCCCCCCTCCCCTTCCCCTGAGGTCACTTCCCCCGATCTCTTCCACCACCCCATAGGCTGGTCAGCTTCCAGCAGGAAGCGCAGGCCAGTCATGGGGCTGCCAACCTTAAAAGGCCGGCGCTCTTCTCTCCTGAAGGGGCAGCAATAGGTCATGTTTTTTGATCTCCACATTGCTGTCTCTATTAGCCCTGAATGTGCACTCATTTTTCCACCTGTGTGGAGAAATGCAAAACATGGCCTGCTGCTGGCCTTCCAGGAGGGAGTTTGGCATCTGTGCAGTAGGGTGATGAAAGAAGAATCTCTTTTTTCCCACTCGCTGCTGAAGCGGCTAGCCCATGGTAAATGTGAGTATAGGCAGGGGTATTTAGGCAAAGAGATTTCAAAGGTTAGGCAAAAGGACTATAGTCCTTAACCTCTAGGGTGGTAAATTGCAGCCATATGCTCTTGATGTGACTGAATTGTGACTAAAACTGTGATGATGTTGAAAGTGCTGAGAAAGGAACATTTTGGGAGTGGAAATTAAAATCTGAAGATGCTTTGAAAGCTTAAATATTGGCACTGGGCCCTGATCTTTTATACTTACCTGTTCAAAAGTCCCGGGTTCTAATGTCTATGTCCAGGGGAGTGTGTTGAGGTAGCACCTGGAGCTTGTTTTTGTGTATTCACTGTGAAATAGTAATGAATTGAATAACATCTATGGTACTTATTGTTTTTTTCCCTCTTTTCTCCAGCCCAAGAAACAGTCCAAAACTGGCCAATTTACTGCCCGGGGCCTCTCAAGCAACACCACTGTGTGAAGTACCCTGGGAACTCCAGCACACACTCACTTTTCCCACACAATGTCGCCGGCCGCATCCTAAGTAACTGTCAGATAGGCTGGACGTGGGAGCACACCATGGTCCTCAGGGAGGCCGGGGATGCAGCTACTTCCCACTGCAAGGTATTCAGCTCTGATTGGATAAGATCCCTGTGACAGACTCTCTGCCCCTTTGGACTTTACACAGGTTCATTACTTCCCTTTTCTTAAGCATATTACAGACTGCCAGTGTATTGATTGATTACGTTATTCATTGTTCTGACTGCCATTGTATTGATTGATTACGTCACAGACAATGGCATTGTTCGGATTGAGTGTATTACAGACGTCTATTGTATTGCTGATTGCGTCACCGGCAGAGTTGAGGGATTGTGTGCCCTGCTGCTATTGGTCGGTGTGTGTGTCATGCAATGGAGACTTGTGTATATAAGGCCTAGAGTGGCACTAATAAACACACTTCACCTTCACCCTCAATACTGAAGTTCTGTCTCTTATTGGGGGAAACGCTATATTACAATTCACTAGCCCTTGTAAGGGCTGTTCCTGTTTCCTCACGGACGACTCTGGAATTCCAGCAGCATCTCTTACGATTGGGAAAAGGACGTCTCGGGCGGAGAAGCCCTCCGGCGATAAGGGTTATCGCTACAATCCCCACCACGCTCTGTGGGGACATCGATAAGGCAAGTGTAAGAGGGAAATCTGGTGATTTCACACAGCGGCACATCCCAAATCAGGATGCCCCAAAGACAAGAACCGAAACTCCAGATAGTGAAAATCGAACCAGCTGTGCACACTCCACATGGTGTCCCCACAGAATACTAATCAGCGTGGGCTGCTTTTGAGAGGTCACAAGACATGCCCCCCCCCCCCCCCCCCGCTGCCAAACAGTAACTCACATGGCAGAAAGAACAAGCAGCCCAACAGGCAGGCACAGGAACATACTGTCAGCCCGTAGCCAACAAAGCTGAAACAGGGAGGCTATAACCTGCAGGACTCTGTGGAGTCAAGCCTGCAGGACAGGAGGCAAGTGCCGCCTTGTTTTTTCCAGAAGCCTGTACAGGAACTTTAAGTTTTACCCTGAATGAAGATGTATGTAAAAAAGACAAAAGTGTGGTATAACTACACATAGTGAAGGTACCAAACGACTTATTGTGATTTTAAATCAATATAAATATACAAAATCCAGAAGTGAGCATAACAGCATGGGGTGCTAAATATTAGATTTCAACTAGCCTAAATTTAACTGGGTTTTGATCCTTGCCCCAGGGGCATCCCGATTTGGGATGCCCTGCTGTGTAACCCCCCTTTCCCTGGTCACAAGGCGCATGCCCAGTGCTGGATGCCATGCATATTAATGCCCAGCATTATGGCCTGTTTAAACACAGAGCCTAGGAATTTGGTGTGAGAGTGTCCGCATCCCCAGTTCCCTTTAGACTAGACTGGGGAGCACTCTCACACCTCCTGAATGGCTGGGTGTGGGCCTCAGTCCAGAGATACTACTGTTGACCTTGCCATGGGAGCCAAGGCCAAAGGTGAGGATTTGCAGTGACCGGCGGGTGGGGGGGTCACACAGCACTTTTTTGTGTCTAAACACTGAAAAGCTCACTGGGATGTAGGTTGCCATCCACACTGCAAGTCTCACCGGCTTCACCAAATAATTAGCATGACCCTCAATTAAATTGGGAAACCTCTATGTAAAAAAAAAAAATGGACTGCAGGACAAAAATCTGAGCGGTTATAAAAGTACAGTATATTTTATTTTAATAACTATAGTGTTTTGCTGGAAAACGTATAAAGGAACAGTGCCTATATACTGTATATACAAAGAATCTATTAAACTAAATACAAGTGAATGTAATAATGCTATAGCACCATCTTGTGTTGATCTGAAGTAAGGACGCCCTCTATGGCAAATGTCTTCCCATATGGCTGGTGTAGTTACAGAAGCTTTTCATAAAAGCTTTGCAGAGTCAAGACAAACAAAATGCCTAGATTAATCAGAAATTCAGCAGGATCTTTATTAATGATTCAGCATACATTTAGAGAGAGAGGCTAATTTCTCTATATGTTAAAAAACTAATTGTGATGAATCTTTTTCGGATTCCTTTTTGTGCAATCTATTTAAACATGCTGTATAGTGAGAGGCGGGGTCACTTATATACTCCAACTGAAAACAATTCCCACCAAGCTTGTGCTTTTCTTCTATTTGTGGAGATAACATCCAGGATTGACACGTTTCGGGGTGTACAATAGTGAGAAAGGCTCATCGCTAGCTACCCGTCTCCTAAGCCAGCCTGTGGCAAAATGCATCAATAGCCGCTCCTGCCCAAAACATAACATGATGGGTTAAAGCAGCTACACACATTGCAACAGCACTAGGCTGTTATTCCAAAACAGGCTGCCTCAGGGACAGTGGGTTAAAAGTCGAGCAGTTTCCCCTGGAAAAGCAGAATGGTACCCCTAATTCTTCTTCCTGCAAAACTGATTTTATTATTAGACAATTTTTTCACATTTGTGTTGCTGTAACACTTTTTCTTTATATCCTCCAGTAGCTTACCAGTATCAAACTATTATTATTATTATTTGTAAAGTGTCATTATAGTCTGCGGTGCTGTACAAGATAGAAATTTGCAGGGGTATGACAAGCAAAACACCTATAATAAAACAATGACAACAATGCATACAGTATAACACACACAGTGTTATGGGTCAGATGTAACCGAAGAGTAACTAAACACTTAGATGCAGGAATACATTAGGAGAGAGGGCACGGGGCTTACCAGCTTACACTCTAAAGCAGGCGTTCCCAACACTTTTTCATCAAGTACCAATTTCCATTTGCTAGTACCACCTGGGTGGCACATATATTAGTTGAGCACCTAAAAGTGTTAAAAAAACACAAAACAATCATATAAGTTCTATGATGCACTTAATAATACACAAATTAAGTTCTCATTACCTTTTGTAGCAGTGTGCTACTTATAAAATAAATGAGGGTTGGGTATTATGGCCAGATAAGATTGAGATACAGAGCAGTCTGCATCCTGCTGATAGGATCTCAAGTACTATGAGTGGTACTCGTACCGCTGGTTAGGAACCTAAAGTGATATTAAACCGGGCCTTCAGTATAATTTAATGAAAATCCCAAACCCTTAAAAAATTTATATATTTTACGTTTTTAGTCACTTTTTATTTTTTCCCCCACCAGGCTGCAACTCTGTTCAGCACTCGGGCGCCGCCATCTTGCCTCAGAAGCATCACATATTGAGAAGAGGAGAGAGGGCAAAAGTGCAGGGGGTGGGTTATAGCTGTGCTTACACAGAGCTTACACACTATAGCTTACACAGACAGAGCAGAGCTGGTCACAGGAAAAGGACAGCAATCCCAGAAAGCAGAACAGCACAGTCAGAAGACACTTCTCACGTTTGCAGGCAGCCTGAGACTCCATTGTGCCACCACCTTGAATGTTTAAATACAATAGATGCAGGTAGGATGATTTTTATTGTGGGTAATTCTGTATGTACAGGGTGGGGGAAACTTACAAGATAGGCTCTTATACAGGGTGAAGATCTGGATTAATTGCGACCATTATTGAGTAATCTAGCATATCACTGAGTAATGTAGAGTATTATTGCTTATTCTATCGTATCACTGAGTAATCTAGATAAGGGGGTCCCAACCTTATTTAATCAGGTGCCACTTTCTATTTTCTGATGATATTAAGTCCAACCTTTAAACAGCCGTTTAAAGTGAATGGATCACAAAAATAGGCATGTATGGTGCAAATCAGGTATGAGTGTAGTGTAAATGGCAGCAGATCAGATCGAGGTACAGGTCTGCAGCCTTGTCTGAAAGGATCTCGAGTACCACCAGCGATACTAGTACCACCTGCTGAGAACCCCTGCTTTAAAGGAAAGGGGGTGGAGACAAGAAGTTGGGTCAGAGTATGTACTAAGCAGGTGCCCAGTGTTGTGAAGTGATGAGACTGTAAGACAGGTGGGTTAATGCAGACCAACACCCTGCGTGGTCGCTGCTGCAAAATGAGTCGGCGTGTCAGTTAATTTCAACTTTGGTCCAGCGATGAGAATCCAGCGCTGCGATTGGCCTCCCTGCGTTCACATGGGCAGTGACGTTCCCGCTGCCGAATGTCTTGCCTACGTAAGCCCTGGGCAGCCAATCCCAGCGGCGGACTAAGGGAAAGGTGAGATTTACAGGCGTTCTGGGGGATTATGTGGGTCCAGCATTCTGGATGACCCCCCCCCCCCCCCCCCAGACCTTTAGAGTCAGACTCCAAAACCTGCGCTGTGCAGGATGTTGGTCCACTTTTAGTCAGATAATAGGCTTGTCTAAATAGGTGGTTTTTAAGGGCACTTTTAAAGGTTTTAAGGGATGGATAGTGACAAATTCTGTGAGGGAGGGAATTCCAGAGGAGTGGAGAGGCGTAAGTGAAGTCCTGGACTTGAGAATGGGACTAGGTGATTAAGGTAAAGGACAGGAGGGGATAATGAATGGGCAGAGCAGAGACTGCCCCTGGATTGGTATCTTTAGACTAGTGATGAAATGTACAAGGGGCTTGGATGTAGAGAGCCTTGTAGGTTAGGGTAGGGTAGGAGTTAGAACTGGAATCTTTCAGATAGTGGGAGCCAGTGGAACGACTGACAGAGAGAAGCAGCAGAGAATAAGCAGGACAGATAGATGAGGCAGGCCGAGCAGGGGTGCCAGTCTGTTAGCCGATAGCCCACAGAGGAGGGTGTTGCAGTAGTCTAGTCGGCAGATGATCAGGGTGTGCACTAGAATTTTGGTGGTTTCAGGTGAGAGGAAGGGACGGATGCAGGAGATATCTTTGAGTTGCAGACAGAAGGCGGCTAGAGATTTGTTGGTGTGAATGAAAGACAGGAGTCTAGTATAACGCAGAGACAACGTGCTTGAGGAGCTGCAATGATAGACAGCCACAAAAGGAGGGGTGGCAGCCACTCAGACCAATGTATGACTAACCTGGGGAAAGCACATTAGCAGGGTAATTAGAATACACAAATCTTAAAGGAGCCACAGCACTTAGACCTGTTAGCTTGCAACCGGTCCTACGATCGGTCTATAAATTTGGTTAAAAACTGAGGTCTCAGTTGACACACAGCTGCAGAAACTGCTTAGACTTAGCCAAAGCTGTAGATTGGCTCACCTGTTTCATTGAAAGAATTGTGGGTCCATTGTTTTTACTCAAGGCCATGAAAACCACCCCCACTGTAGCAAAACAGAGCCCCAGGAATATGAGAAATTTGGAAACGGCACGCTGATAAGTAAATCACTGGTATGGATGCACAATCCTGACACAAATCATTATTTTACATTCAAGAAGAGGAAAACAATAAGGCAGAACACCAAAAACCTGACAAAAATACAATTCTGTGAAATACTCACCTGTAGAATTGATATTATTTGTATACAGTACGTCCTGCTCCAGATATAGTACTTACACTTGGGTTATCCTCCGCCAGATGGCGCTGCACTGCAGAGACATGTAAAACAGGCTCCTCCCGGCCCCTCAAATACCCGGGGACCTCCCACAAAACCCCAGCATTGAAAAGCAGTGAACAAGAAGCTGGGAGAATTAACCACCGAAACTGGTAACTATAACAATGGTAACAATCACCATACAGGGGATCCAGAAAAAAGCAAAAACCAGGGTGGGGTGGAGCAGGACGTACTGTATACAAATAATATCAATTCTACAGGTGAGTATTTCACAGAATTGTATTATTCTTAGTATACAGTACGTCCTGCTCCAGATATAGTACTTACACTTGGGACATCCAATAGCAGTGTCCATAAAGTAGGGTGGGATCCCCAACAAAAAAGGCAACAGCAGACAGTTAAAACCACTGTCACCTGCATAACCTTGCGGCCAAGACAGCATGAGCTGAGGCCCAAACATCAACCTTGTAAACTTTGAAAAAGGTATGAATCAGAAGACCAAACAGCGGTCTAGCAAACCAGTTCAACAGAAGCCTGGTGCTGAAAAGCCCAAGGGGCCAAAGCACGAGTAAAATAAGAAGCAAAGCGCCAAAGCAAGATTCTTCCCCTAGTTGGAATAGGCCTGAGTAACAGCCGACGAATCCAATCGCTAACAGTAGACTTGGCAGAAGCCAAAAAACCCTTTCCTAGGACCAGAAGGAACATCCCATTCAAGTCATAACCAGGGCCAAAGCTGCCCAATTCCCCGAGAGCAGACGAGATCGGGCACATTCAGGATGTAGTGACCATAGGCCCAAAGGAACATCAGTTCTCCTAAAGGACACAGTGACTACCAAGGAAAAAACTTCCAACACCTGTTCAAGGAATGCAGAACCCTTTCCTCAGCGTTGCTAGGAATAAGGCACAGAAGGAGAACAATATCTCGAATCAATGAACATAAGACACCACCTGAGGCAGAGAGTCCGGCTTCAGGCGGACCACCACCTTATCCTGGTGTGTCCCAAAGAATGGGGGCTAGGTAGACAGAGCCGCCCGCCAACACACGTCTGACCGAAGTAACAGTCACCAGAAGGACAACCTTGAGGGTAAGAACAACCAGACAGCATCCTGAATAGGACCAAAGGGAAAAACCCTGCAAGGCAGACAGAATCAAATTCAAATCCCAACAGGGACCATAGGATTACATGGGGGACGCACATGAGTACCCCCTGAAAGAGTCTTAACCAAGGAAGACTGAACAAAAGACTTCTAAAGCAATGCGGACAGGGCAGAACCTGACCCATCAGAGTACTGAGTTGGAGAACCAACTCCAACTCATGCTGAGACAACTCTAGAACCCTGGGAACCGAGAACGCCCGACAGGGAAGAGACCTAGACTCACACCAATCCATAAGGGTAAACCATACCCTATAACAGATGGAAGAAGGAGAAGAAGCTTGCACCTAGTCTTCCCATAGTCTCAATCACCCAGACAGATAAGCCTGTCTCCAGCATGATGGATGTTTCAGCAGTCAGGCCGTCTAGGCCAGAGTCTGTAGATTGGGGCAACGTAAAGGGGCCCTGAGTGAGCAGAGCTGGCACTCCTGGCAGAACGTACAGAACTACTGCCCTCAGTACCACGTCTGCGAACCAGACTCTACTAGGCCACCCGGGGACCACCAGAGTCACTGGTCCCCCTTCCAGAGCAATCTTGCGCAGAACCCTGCCTAGCAGGGGGGATGGAGAAAGGACATACAGAACAGAATGTCCAGCCATAACATTACCAAGGCATCCTGACCACGGCCAGAGGATCCTGGGACAGGGAAACAAGGGGCGAGAGCTTGTGAAAGTGACGGGACACAAACAGATCCACAACTGGTTGGACCCCACAGTGATACAGGGATTAGCACATCCTGTCGCAGAGGGACCCCCACCGGAGCGAATACCACTGATATGCAGGGACATTGTCCTCCGCCCAGATTAGTATCATAGACACTTCCTGGAGGACCCTCCTGCTCCAGGTCCCTCCCAGATGATAAATGTAGGCCACTGTCGTCAGACAGACCGAGCGCCCCCCGAACAGGCAGGCCCTGAAGAGGAGTAGTCAAACAAGGTAGAATCAACCTCAACGCTAACTGTTTCAAACATTGATAGGTGTATGGACCTTCTAAGAGCTCCACCTCCCCCAGAACCGCATGGAGTTTCAGAAGGTGACCGTCTCCAGGAAGGGGCAAGAAGGAAACTGCCCCCAGACAGGTTCCTTGAGTTCATCCACTCCAAGAGGGACCTCCATACCAGGGGGGGTGGAAGGCACACAGACCCTGCTCCAGGGATGCTGGATCCCTGTCCTGTACTAACAATAGAAATTGCAGAAGGGCCCAAGGGGGACTGAGCATAAGGGACCCCTTCTGAGCAAGCCACCAACGGGCCCACCAGCTGCATCCCTGCCTGGTGAAGGGACGGGGACAGCAATGAGGGACTGAGCCCATGCAACCAGATTGTCCACTTTATTGTTGAGGAAGGCAGATTCTCACCTGAACAGAATCCAGATTCATTCCTAGAGATGGAATTACCAATAAGGGGACAATGAGGACTTGGGGTGATTGATCACCCATCCAAATGACTCCCAATGGACACCACCAGCCGAGTATACAACTTAGCCTGACGCAGAAACTGGGAAGTGAGAAGGACGTCCAGGTAGGTCTCGCGCGGACGCCCCTTGGTCTCATCAGAGACATCACCCTTGTCAGCACCATGGTGTGCACTTTGGGAGCTGAAGAGAGGCCAGATAACAAGGCCCCAATTAGCAGTGTTGGACTTCCAACACGAACCTGAAGAGCCTCGGTGTCCAGAAGACACAGGGATGTGAACATAAGCATCTTTGAGCTCCACGGACGGCAACAAGCCCCCTGGGCGCAAGGCGCTGATGGCCCATCTCAGAGTTTCCTGCAGAAAACTGCCTGTAATTGGAGAATTGCCGAGAACCTGTGAATCCAGAATGGGCCAGACTGACCCATCCCCTTGGGGGACTGTGGAAAGGTTGGTGTAGCGGCCCCTGCCTCTGCCTGATAAGGGCAATCTGCAAGTGACCCTCAGACCCCGCAGGCCTTGCATGGCCTGTGCCAGCACCTGAACAGCGGCAGGGACCAGGAGTACCTGGGACCTGATAATCTTGGGAAAGGCCGCGCAGCAAACTCTTTCCGGAGGACACTACCTCCTGAATCCACCAGTATGAGGCGTAATGCCTCCTGACAAGAGCAAGGTGCCGCAGCCATCCCCTCACCCAGACGGGCGAGGGCGCCCCATCATGCTTGAGGGGGTTTGGTGGAAGATTTAGGCTTAGCCCCGCCGGAGGGGCTAGAGCGTTGTCTGCTCCTCCCGGGGCAGGAGTCTGCGCGAGCCCCCACGAAGGACACCCCTGGTTCTTGTTTAACACTATGGTAGGGGGGAGGAGGAGGGGTGCCCCTGCCCCGAGGGGGCCGAGACGGCCGCCTGCGTAGGGGTGACTTACCCTTTTTACCAAACAGGTCTAGACGGGCCCCAAACAAGTGTAGCCCTCTAAAGGGAAGCCCAGTAAGAGTCTTTTTAGTAGCATCGTCAGCACCCCACTGTCGCAGCCAGACCAAGCGACGTATAGCCACCGCAAGGGCAGAAGTTCTTGCACACATTCTAATGGTGTCATCCAACGCTAATAGGATACATTTTACAAACACATCACAGCTGGAGAGTGCATTAAACACATCCCAGGGGAGATTATCAGAGTGATGATCAAGCATCTTTCTGATGAGGGTTCTAGCGGCCACTGCCGTAATAGCCGCGGCACAGGCCGGGCGCAGCGCCGTCCCTGCACAAGAAAAGGCGTGGGAGGCCAGCAGATCAATGCGCCGGTCCTCAGCATCCTGAAGGGTATTATAAGCAGGGGCTGCAATAAAGGGGGGGTTAGGAACCCCTATGATCGGGGCATCCACCGGGGGGGGGGGGGGGGATGACCAGCAATTAACCACCTCAGGGGGAAAAGGGTATTTCCTATCCCAGTCCCCTGGGACCCCTGGAAGTTTACTGGGACATTCCCATTCCTTGAGCACAAGAGCATGGAAATGAGCCTGCTCTAGGAATTCCAAACGTGCTGTTGCTGTATGGAAACGCTCCCCTCTCGGCTTGGGAGCCTCACCAGGGAGAGAGATAGACAGAACCTTAAAGACCTTAATCAACAAATCGTCAGTGTCACACTGGGCCCAGTATTCGGGTCCAGAATTGTCATGACTCCTCGCCTCTCATCAGATGGGCCTGAGTCAGAGAACAGCTCTCCTTCATCAGAAGGGGTATAGTCACACGGAGTAGTAAACTCCTCAGTTCCCATAGGAAAAACAGTAACATGAGGCGTCAAGTGCCGCTTCTTACCAGGGCCCTTGCGCTCTGACAACCTCGCAATAATCTGTTCAGCCGTAGGCAGTCTGGAAGACGCAACAGGCTGCAAATCCCCACTTGTATGCGACTCAGCAGGAGTGAGATTTAAGCATGGGGAAATAGGCGAATTGAAACGAGGTGCCACCACTGGCAGACCTGATTGCAGAGCCAGTGCTTGCTCGGCACAGGGTCCGCAGACCCGTGCCCTGTCAGCATCAGCATGGGGTTGTTCACACACTATACACAGCCGGTCTTGTCCCAGAGGGACCCGGTCACATAATTCTGAGATGCCTCCATATGGTGATTATTTAGGCACAATATGCCAGCAGGGATTTACGCTATAGGCAACCCTGGATGCCCCAAAGACCCGCTAGGGAAGTGGGAGAATTTTACAAGGCCCGCTATAATTACACCGGGCCGGGAGAAGCCAATGGTGTTCACCAGTCTGAAAGACATAATGAGAATAAAGGGTGTCAGAACCATGCACAGTAAGCAAGGAGCATGAAAATCGCCCGCGCGGGCACTTACAGACCGCGGAAGGAGGGGGACCGTTACCACGCGCGCGTGACTACCATCAAAATGGCGCCAAACGAACCTCGAAGGGTGGGCCGGAGCGGCCCGTGACGCGGAGTGCGCCAAGCCAGGTCCCCGCCCCCCCCCCCCCGAAGAGCGCGAAGCTCTAAGACAGTAGACAATGTTGTCATGAGGAGCGAAGTGTATGACACACTTAGAATAGATGATTATGCCAATTATGACGCTGCGGCGTCTGAGGCGACGCTGCTGCCCGGCGCAGCACATCCAATGAAGGAAAGAGGCGCGCGGCGGCGGCAGATACACAATTAAAGCTGCAAATCAGCGCAGCGCCTGACACCAAGTATACAAGTCAAAGGACATTACTAAGGCCGCAAGCGTGTAATCCAATACACTGAGACCACACACACACACACACACCCCCTTTCTTTCCCCCCGAGCTACGGGGGGAACGAGGGAGGATGGCGACCCTTTGTACAGGGCCCACCGCTACATGGGGCATGGGCAATAATGCGGGAGGGGCATCCCCTAGAGGCTCACCATCAGCCTAAACCGCCTACCCTTTGGTGGGGACTGCGGTGGAGCATGGCTCCATAAGCCCGCATGGTGCTTCCTACCTTCACACGACCAGCGCAGCCCAGGCTGGGAGGCACCTCATCACAAGGAGGACGGGTGGGAATAGTCCAACAGGGCCTCAGGCTTTAATAGCCCCGCTCACCTGCGAGAGAGAGATACTTCATGTCTTCGCAGTCAGCACTGCAGAGAAATCTGGGGATTTGTGGGAGGTCCCCGGGTATTTGAGGGGCCGGGAGGAGCCTGTTTTGCATGTCTCTGCAGTGCAGCGCCATCTGGCGGAGGATAACCCAAGTGTAAGTACTATGTCTGGAGCAGGACGTACTGTATACTAAGAATAAGGGAGTTTTCCTTTAAAGCTGCACCAAACGCCAAGGTCAGGGAAGTTTCTAGGGGAGGATGAGCAGGGAGATCACCTTGGCCATCAAGGCCATTGGGGGCGCCTTTATCACAGGAATCCAGATTTCTGCAGATAAATCAGGGCCACTATTAGTGATGAAGGCAATAACACAGCCCCCTCATCCCCCTTATTAGGCTTAGTCATGGGGAGGGGGCACTGCCTGCTGCTATAGTAGAGGCACATCATGGTATATACCTGTATGGGACAGCAGCAGCATCATAGGATCGTGAGGTGGGAGCAGATTTTGTTCCTTCCCTCACCGAGTACATTTTTTCCTATAAACTGACCTGGCCAAGGTACCTCTGTGTAGGCGCAGTCCTCACCTATGGGATCCCCTTTGGGATATGGATACATTAGGAGCAGCTTACCTAAAGTTGCCCTACATTTGTTTAATGATAGAGAGCTCACTGACAGATATATTTATGCTGGAGATGGGAGTAGAATCGGAAGGTGGATCAAATGTGAACATATAAGAAGTGTTCTCAAAAACCCTTTAGAAAAGACACAACAAAAGTACAGGTCTATTTTATAATTGGAATACTGCCTGGCCATGCGGCCTACTGTAGCTCAGGTAACAACCAAAAAGGTTATCTATAAAAGTAACAAATAATTTCACACAACACAAGTTAGAAAATATTACTGTATTTATTTGTCTGTTCTTCCATTAGTTGAATCGCCAAGCGAGATAAAGAGTATGACCAACCCTGAAGGAAGTCCTGACATTTTTGGGACTCTGGGAAAGGGTAACATAACCTGGAACAATGTACCAAAACCATTCCACACCCAAAGTTAGTACAAGAACCATGATGGGCGTTTCCTCGGTCGTTCAATGATCCTTTTCCCTTCATCTTCAGGAAGTGGCTTTTCACCATCATAAAGGACAACCGTCTCCACCGATGGGGTGTTGAAGGGTCCACCTTCTTTGGCTTTTATTGCCTCCCTGATGAGGTGTGTTTCATGGCGAACCTTATCATAGCAAAAGCCACACAGAGTATGTTTCAGTTTTAAATGGCCACATTCCGGACACATATCAATGTTGTTCTGTGGGGAGAAAATGGAAAAAAAAAAAATCAGACTCCTTATCTGGAAGCACTTCTCGTTGCAAATGTAAGTGGGTTCCTACTCAAAGCAGTTGAGGGGGGTATAAATCCCAATAATGGTGGTCAAGAAGTGTGGGGCTTAAGAAGGTCTGCGAATTTCCTATCTGCCCCACTATACAGTTACAAGGTATAATGATACCATGTTCAAACCTATGAGGCACCCCTGGGACTGGGTGCTAAGTCAAACACATAGAGGCAGCAAAGTATGATCACTTTAGACCTAGCAAAACTTTGATCTGCCCGACATTGCTTCAGACTGGGTGAGAGCCCATGCATGCGCCATTGGCCGGGGAAGGGTAAGTTGATACTCCTGATCTGGGGGGGTTTACAAAGCATCCTAAATCAGGATAACCCGGGGGAAGGCCTGCGGCAAGCCCTCGGATCTCTTAGATTCCAGGACCAGACATGCAGGGTTTTTTCCCCCCTTTAAAGTGGACCAAAACCCAGGACCGACAACCCTTGAATCAGTATGATTCCAGGGCTGCTTGATTCTCTCCATCTGGGGCATCTAGTTTCGGGATGCCCCACTGTGTGAAACTCCTCAGTTTGCCCGATCTAATGGTGCATGTGTGAGCAGCGACTGCTCCCTGCTATACCTTTAGCAGGTTGCACAACCACGCCATGCATTTGTGAATTAGGGGCTCGGGCACGCTCTCTGTTAGAGGGTAGAAGGAAACGGGCACTGGCATGCTCGGCTGCACTCAGCTAGACTCGGCTGGACTCGAGACTTAGACGAGTTCACATCAGCGCAGTTGAGTGCATTGATTGGACCAGAGGCCGCGCATGAATCATAGGACCAGGGAAAGGAGAGCTGGAGTGGGCGACCTGAAGGGTTTCACAAAGCAGGGCATCCCGCATCGGGGTGCCCCAGGGGCAAGGATCAAAACCCGGGATAATCCTGGATTTTGGACCACTTTAAGAACCTTCATTAATTTAACAGTAAACAATGCAGAAATGCTTTAAAGTGGACCAAAGCCTGTATTTTTAACAATCTTCCCCTGAATTGCTCCCTGCTTGAAGATAATCAATTGGCAATTTTCAATGCTTCTGCTTCACTCTGCTGCCAGCTAATGCTGCCCGTTTTGCCATTGCCACTATAGTGAGTGGGAAGTGATGTTATTGCAGCACTTATGCTATGGCCAATCGGCTGCCATCTCACATTGCCAAAGCAGAGATCACACAGCGGGTTCCCCTCCAAGGCACCCTGCTTAGTCTCAAGGAAAAGCAACGGCACATGCACAAGATCAGGCCAGGGACTGGAAATGTTGGATGATCAGACTGACAGATAACTGGTTTAAAAGAAGGGCAGACTTGAATGTTAAGTAAGCAAAAACTAATTGTGTGAAATTAAAGGAGATTTTCTCATCGAGTAGGATTGTGTTGCTTTCTAAATTTACAGAAAGCACAAAATTAAGATGTACAAAACCACCACCACAGGCTTATGTATATAGGAATATGGGCTAAAAATTGGATGCCCGGTATTTTTCATAACATGTAAGAATTCTGAGGTGCTTTCAATAGTAGTGCAAACATGAGTGTAGAGAGAAGGAAGCCCCAGAGCAAATTATGTAAACTGGATTTAAGTGTCATATAAATTTAATTTTTTGTTTTCCTCATGAATGATATTTTTGGATCACTGAAATAAATGTCAAATACCTGTGATAATTAGTTTGCCATATACGCCCAATCCAAGGAAAACTACATAAAAAAGTTCCACATTATTAAGCAGGCCACAGGTTTCAAGCAATATGGATAATAATACAATTCTGTGAAATACTCACCTGTAGAATTGATATTATTTGTACACAGTACGTCCTGCTCCAGATATAATACTTACACTTGGGACATCCAAAAGCAGTGTCCATAAGTAGGGTGGGATCCCCAACAAAAAACGACAACAGGAGACAGTTTAAACCACTGTCACCTGCAGAACCATACGGCCAAGGCAGCATGAGCTGAGGCTCTAACATCAACATTGTAAAAACCTTGCAAAAGGTATGAGCAGAAGCCCAAGAGGCATCAAGCAAGCGTAGAAAAAGGAAACAAGGCAACAAGGGAGAGATTCTTCCCCTTGCCGGAATAGGCCTGAGTAACAGCCTGACGAATCTGATCGCTACAATAGATTTGGAAGAAGCCAAGGCCGAACAAGGTACCAGGAATAACATCCATTCAGGTAACAACAGGACCAAACCGCCCAACTTCCGAGAGCAGACGAGATCGGGCACATTCAGGATGTAATGACCACAAGCCCCAAGGAACCTCAGTTCCCCTAAAGGACACAGTGACTCCCAAGGAAAAACTGCCAACACCTGTATAAGGAATGCAGAACCACTTCCTCAGCGTTGCTAGGAAAAGGGGATAGCCGTTGATAACAATATCTCGAATAAAAGAACATAAGACACCTCCAGATGTAGAGAGTCCGGCTTCAGGCGGAACTCCACCTTATCCTGGTGTATCTCAAGGAATGAGGGCTAGGTAGACAGAGCCACCCGCTAACACACGCCTAACCAAGGTAACAGTCACCAGAAGGACAACCTTGGGGGTAAGGACAGCCAGACAGCATCCTGAATAGGACCAAAGGGACAAAAAAACCCTGCAAGCAGACAGAATGAAATTCAATTTCAAATCCCAGCAGGGACCATAGGATTACATGGGGGACGCACATGAGTACCCCCTGAAAGAAGTCTTAACCAAGGAAGACTGAGCCAGAGACTACTAAGGCAAGGTGGACAGGGCAGAACCTGATCCATCAGTGTACTGAGTTGGAGAACCAACTCCAATCATGCTGAAACCAACTCTAGAACCCTGGGAACCGAGAACGCCCAACAGGGAAGAGACCTAGACTCACACCAATCAATATGGGTATGCCATACCCTATAACAGATAGAAGAAGAAGAGGAAGAATCACTGGTCCCCTTACCAGAGCAATCTTACGCAGAACCCTGCCTAGCAGAGGGAATGGAGAAGGACATACATAACCAGAGGTCCTGTCAAGACGGTACTAAAGGCATCCGGACCACTGACATAGGATCCTGGGACAGGGAAAACAAAGGCCGATAGCCTGTGAAGGTGACGGAACCCAACAGATCCACGACTGGTTGGACTCCATAGCGACACAGGGATTAGCACATCCTGTCGCAGAGGGGCTTCGCCGGAGCTAATATCACTAACATGCAGGGAGCATTGTCTCCACCCAGAAAGGGAACATAGACACTCCCTGGAAGGTCCGCCAGCTCCAGGCCCCTTCCAATGATTAATGTAGGACATCCGTCGTCAGACGGACCGAGCACCCCCAGACTGGCAAATCCAGAAGGGGAGTGGTAAAGCGAGATAGAGCCAACTGAAAAATGCTCACTGTTTAGAATTCAATAGGCGTAAGGACCTTCTAAGGGCCTCACCACCACCAGAATCGCAGGGGGTTTCAGCAGAAAACTTCCCCTTCAACCTGAGAGGTTGGCATCCACGGTGACCGTTTCCAGGAAGGGGCAAGAAGGAACTGCCCCCAGACAGGTCCCTCAAGTTCATCCACTTTCAAGAGAAAAAAACGTAATACAGGTGGGAAGGTCCACAGACCCTGCTCCAGGGGTGCTGGATCCCTGTCCAGTGTTACCAATAGAAGTCGCAGAAGGGCTCAAGGGGAACTGAGCATAAGGGACCTCTTCCGAGCAAGTTAACAATGGGCCCACCAGTTGCATCCCTGCCTGGTGTTAAGAGACCGGGACGGCAATGAGGGACTGAGCCCATGAGACCAGAGCCCATGAGACCATGAGAAGGGGAGAATCTGGTTTGAACCTAATCCAGAATCATTCCTATTAATGGAGTTACCACTTAAAGGGAACAGCAAGGACTCGGGGTGATTGAACACCCATCCAAATGACTCCCAATGACAGATAACAAGGCCACAATTAAGTGTTGGACTTCCAACACGAACCTGAAGAGCCTCAGAGACCTGAGGGCACAGGGATGTAAACATAAGCATTGTAGAGTTCCCCAGACGGCAAGAAGCCCACTGGGAGCAAGGTGCAGATGGCCCAACTCAGAGTTTCCATGCAGGAAACTGCCTGTAATTAAATAATTGCTGTGAATCCAGAATGGGCCAACCCGACCCATCCTTTGGGGGACTGTGGAAAGGTGGCATAGCGGCCCTTGCCTCTGCCTATTACGGGCAATCTGCAAGAGACCCTCAGACCTTGCAGGCCTAGCATGGCCTGTGCCAGCAACTGAACAGCGGCAGGGACCAGGAGTACCTGGGACCTGATAAAAACTGGGGAAAGCCGTGCAGCAAACGCTATCCTGTATCTGGAGGACACAACCTCCTGAATCCACCAGAATGAGGCGAGATGCCTCCTGATAAGAGCAAGGTGCTGCAGCCATCCCCTCACCCAGACGGGCGAGGGCGCCCCATCATGCTTGAGGGGGTTTGGTGGAAGATTTGGGCTTAGCCCCGCCGGAGGGGCCAGAGCGTCGTCTGCTGCTCGTGGGGCACGAAAAATAACACTAAGGTAGGGGGGAGGAGAGGTGCCCCTGCCCCGAGGGGGCCGAGACGGCCGTCTGCGAAGGGGTGATTTGCAATTTTTACCGAACAGGTCTAGACGGGCCCCAAATAGGCGTTGCCCTCTAAAGGGGAGCCCAGTAACAGTCTTTTTAGTAGCATCATCAGCACCCCACTGTCGCAGCCAGACCAAGCGACGAGTAGCCACCGCAAGGGCGGAAGTTCTTGCACACATTCTAATGGCGTCATCCAGCGCTAATAGAATAAATTTCACAAATACATCACAATTGGAGAGTGCATTAAACACCTCCCAGGGGAGATCCTCGGGGTGATGATCAAGCAATTTTTTGATGAGGGTTCTAGCGGGCACTGCAGTAATGATTGCGGCACAGACCGGGCGCAGCGCCGTCCCAGCACAAGAAAAGGAATGGGAGGCCAGCAGCTCAATGCACCGGTCCTCAGCATCCCGAAGGGTAGTATAAGCAGGGGTTGTAATAAAGGGGGGGTTAGGGACGCCTATGATCGGCGCATCCACCATGGGGGGTGATGACCAACAATTAACCACCTCAGGGGGAAAAGGGTATTTCCTATCCCAGTCCCCTGGAAATGCTCTAGAAATTCCAAACGTGCAGTCGCAGTATGGAAACGCTCCCCTCTAGGCTTGGGGACCTGACCGGGGGGAGAGATAGACAGTGCCTTAAAGACCTTAATCAACAAGTCGTCAGTGTCACACTGGCCCCAGTATTCAGGGCCAGAATCGTCATGACTCCTCAGCCTCTCATCAGATGAGCCCGAGTCAGAGAACAACTCCCCTTCATCAGAAGGGGTATAGTCACACGGAGTAGCAAACCCCTCAGTTCTCATAGAACATACAGAAACATGAGGCGACAGGTGCCGCTTTCTACCAGGGCCCATTCGCTGACAACCTAGCAATTATCTGTTCAGCCGTAGGTAGTCTGGAAGGCCCAGCAGGCTGCAATTCCCCACTTGTAGGCGACTCAGCAGGAGAGAGATTTAAGCATGGGGAGATAGGTGAATTGAAGCTAGGTGTAGCCACTGGCCGACCAGATTGCAGGGCCAGGGCTTGCTCGGCACAGGGTACGCAGACCCGTGCCCTGTCAGCATCAGCATGGGGTTGTCCGCCGCTCTTGTCCCAGAGGGACCCCGGTCACATAATTCTGAGATGCCTCCATATGGTGATTAATCAAGGCACAATATGCCAGTAGGGATTTACACTATAAGTAACCCTGAATGCCCCAAAGAACCGCTAGGGAAGTGGGAGAATATTACAAGACCGCTATAATTTTACACTGGGCTCTATTTATGGGATGAAGGGAGGGAGGGACGGCCAGAGCTTTAAGGACCCAGACGAGATTCCATTGTGGAGCCAACTTCAAACTGACTGGTCTACAATGCCTGAAAGCTAGCAAAAAGTGCCTGACCAACGAGAAAGATGAAAGTTTCTTGTCCCAAAAAACTGAAAGGGCAGCTAATTGGTTCTTAGGGTGCTGATGCTGAGACCCAGGTTAACTTCCCTCCTGAAGGAAATCCAATGATGGGGAGGCTGGAAGGGGATCTTCTATTATGAACCTTCCAGATGATAAAGGTTTTTCCAAATGTTCAGAAACATTTTCCTTGTCACTTCCTTCCTGATGGAAAGCAGAGCCCTGTAAATGCAGGACGGATGACCTTGTCAATTCAGATATGCCGTAATTATCGCATTGTCTGTTCTGATGGGGAAAGAAGGCCAACAATGCCTCCCTTAAAGCTATCAATTCTCTGAAGTTCGAAGTCTAGGCTCAGTCTCTTGGACCATTTTCCTTGAGCAGTCAAGGATCCGCAATGGGGCCTCCATCCTCATGAAGAGGCATCAGAGTCCTCGAATGTAGCTGACCCCACCTTACTGCGGGGGAAGGACAAGGTCCTTAACCCCAAGACCCTGCCTCATAGGCTGACAAACAGTTATCCTCGAGGCTGAAAATTCTCTGAGGGATGGTATTTATTTCAAACCCCAAGTATGTCAGAACGTGTGATGGGATAAAATTGAACTTCTCATAGTTCAGGAGCCAACCTAACCATAGCAAAAAATCTTTTGTCAATTACAGATTCTGGTGCAACTTCTCCTGATCTGGGGCAAAAAGGAGTAGGTTGTCCAGGTATGCTATAACCCCAACTCCTCTTTACCTTAATGCAGCCAGCGGTTCCACTAGGGTAGGCATACAAATTGAAGTATAGTATTTTGTCCCCCAACCTTACTGCGAATCTCAAAAAGGCTTGTGCCGACAAGCTCATGGTACCTGACAATAGGCATCCTTCAGGTCTATTGAGACCATGAAGGATGCCTGGTGGGAGCAGATTCCTCACAGAGAAGAGGTACTCCATGTGGAAACACCTGTAACATAACGAAAGGTTGTTTCTTCAAGTTGAGAATGAAACGGAAATCTCCCGGAGACCTTACTTGCCAAAAAAAATGCTTGAGAAAACCCCCTCCCCCTTTGTTGACAGGGGACTGGGGCAATCACTCCCATATCCAGCATCAAATCTAGACTGCCCTGAATGGCGAGTCTTTCCTCCCTGCTCCCTGGCAGAAGAGTAACAAAAAAGTCCCTAGGAGGGACGTGAATAATTTCTATTGAGAACCCCTCCCTTATTCCCCTGAAAATAAAGGGACAATCCAGCATGGTTTCCCACAAAATGATGGTGAAAGACCATCATTGTTTCTTAGGGGGGGATTGTAGGGTACCAAACAAAGTGGATCCTCTAAACTTGCCTCTCCTTAAAGCAGAAGGGGCCCTCTAACCCCTCTGAATGAGTCATTGTTAAGAAAGGATAGTTAGAGGACTGACTAGAAAAAAATATTTAATTCTTAAAATCTTTATGCTTAGTGGAAAATCACTTATTCCTGTCAGCAGACCTATCCTTTCTAGCTCAAGAGCGAAGTGAAATTCCCCGTTATTTAGCATGGCACACAGGCGCGTCTTTGAACCTGTATCCCCTGAGCAGGCACGCAGCCCAAATATTTCAAGAACAAAATTTGGGATAGAACCCATCATGTTTAGACTGCACTTTCTAGTCTCGATGCCTCCATTCCATCTTCTGGAGGAAAAAGACATTTCACTGGTGAGGTTGAATCAGAACCTGAACAAGGGCCTCTCACTTAGAAAAGGAAGGGTTTTCATCTCCTTCACAAGGGGAGTATCAGAGGTCTCCAACCCCTGCCCTCTTGAAAAAAGGGGGGGGTTATGTGGATACCCAACTAATTTCTTATGTCCAGCCAAGACCCGTGGGGTTCTAAGGTTCTCAAAGGCAAAGGAAAACCCCAATTAGCTTACCAGCACAGGTAGTCCTCTAGGACGGCCCAGCTCCTGCCACCTAAACCGAAATCATACCAATAATATAAATAATATAAACAATATATACTTATCCTGGGCAGGAAGAAAGTCAATTACCGGTAAACTAATTGGGGTTTTCCAAAAACGTCCTCCAGGACGGCCCAGCCGCTGATTAACAAGGAATCCTACCAACGTCCTACCCTAGGGATGGGAAATAATCTGTAAAATTCCTTCCAAATGCCTGTTTCATGGCCAAAGAAAGATTGACTCTGTAGTGCTTCAAAAACATGTAAAGAGAAGCCAAACTTGCTGCTCTGCAAATCTCATCCAGATAAACTCCTGATAGATTAGCCTAAGAAGCATAAAGAGAACTTGTAGGAGTGTGCTCAAAGGGACTTTGGAGGCTGACTCCCAGAAGATTCATAAGCTAACTGGATGGCTTCCCAAATCCACCTAGCAACAGAGGCTTTGGAGACTAGAAGCTTGCAGACTAGGCAGGGAGATAAAGAATCTTTCAGAGAGATCCTCCTACGGTCTAAGAAAATTGACAGAGCTGCCACCTGTACCTTTAAGGTGCTGATCTTCCCATATATTTTACAGGTAACCATTTTTCTGCTCTGGAGAAGGGTTTTAATGACTCGACTAGAAAGGCCCTTACTCCTTAGTAGACGCCATTCAGGATCCATGCCATTAAGCAGAGGCTCTGAACCTGGGGATGAAACATTGGTCATTGATGCAGCAGATCTGCTGTTAGAGAGAGAGAGACACTGGCGGATCTACAGACATTTGTTTTAATAGGGAGAACCACAGTCTCCTGGGCCACTAGGGGGCAATCACGATCACCCTTGCCTGGTATATTTTCCTTATTACTAGGGAGAGAATCTGGAATGGTGGGAAGGTGTAACAAAGATTGAACCTTTCACAGTAATGTGCCAGGGCATCCCCCCAGCACCCCCTGACTTTGGTGCAGAGAGAAAAACTGCTGACATATGGAATTTTGCTTCGTGGGAAAGAGATCCACCTCGAGAGGTCTACCAGCTCCCTGAAAACCTTGTTTACTTCCCACTCTGAGTTGCACTCGACTGAGAAGATCCACCAGAACATTTAGTTCTCCTTTGATATGAACTGCTCTCAAGGAGACCACCATGTTTTCCACCCTGGCACATATTGTCTCAGAGAGCGACATTAGCTCGACTGACCTTGTGCCCCCTTGATGGTTGAGATAAGCCACTACAGTGGCATTGTCCTTATAGTGCTCATGAAATGCTTTAAGGCTAATTGAACAGCTTTTTAACTCCTGAAAGTTTGACAATCTTTGCGTCACGTAGCCAGTCCCTGGACACTGAACCGTATGGACTCCCAGCCCTGTGCATTTGCGTTTGTACAGATTTGGTCTACCTGATGCCGAGGTTTCCCCCTAGACAGATTGCTCTGAACCAACAACCAATGAAGGGACTGACCAACCAGATCTGGAAGTGTGACCAGAGAATCCAAAGTTTTCGGATCCCTGTTCCAGGTGTGCAGAAAGATGGCCTGGAGTGCTTTTGAGTGTAACTGGGCCCAAATGATCGCTGGGATGGCTGAGGACATGAGTACTTGGCTGTCCTGGAGGACGTTTTGGGAAAAATTATCCTTGAGAACCCGTATAATAATCGCTCATACCGGGCTGACATTCCTTACTAACGACTATCAGTACAAGGCTTGCAAAGAGGCTTCTTATAGGAATCTAGAAGCTTGCATTGACACACTGGGCATCTCCTAATTTTATTCTTAGACTTGGAGCCAGTTTTAGTCTTATATACTTCCAAAATGGCCAGTTTAGAAGAGGGCTTGGTCTAAAACAAAAAAAAAAAAAAATAAATAAAATTCTGTGATTAATCACCTGTAGAATTGGTATTATACGTATACAGCACGTCCTGTTCCAGAATAATCCTTACTCATGGGTAATACATTCTCAAGATGGCGCTGGACTGCAGAGATAGAAAAGTGGCTCCTCCCAGCCCCACATATACCAGGGACCTCCCACGAATTCCCCAGTATTGAAAAGCAGTTAAAATGAAGCCTGGAGAACTATAACCATTATCAATATTGAACATAAGAACAATCACCATAAAGAGGTAACTAAAAATAATGATAACAAGGGCGGGGTGGAAAAGGACGTGCTGTATACGTATAATACCAATTCTACAGGTGAGTAATCACAGAATTGTATTATTCTAAGTATACAGCACGTCCTGTTCCAGAATAATCCTTACTCATGGGACATCCAATAGCAGTGTCCGTAAGGTAGGGTGGGATCCCCAAAAGCAACAGCAGACAGTTTAAACCACTGCCGCCTGCAGAACTTTGCGACCAAAGGCAGCATCAGCTGAGGCCTTAACATCAACCTTGTAAAACTTAGAAAAAGTATGAAAAGAAGACTTTGCAAACTTGTTCAACAGAAGCTTGGTGCTGAAAAGCCCAAAAAGCACCAATAGCACGAGTAGAATGAGCAGTAAGGCGGAAGGGAGGCTCCTTCCCCTTAGCAGAATAGGCCTGTACCACAGCCTGACGGATCCACTTGCTGATAGTGGACTTAGCTGGAGCCAGACCCTTATTAGGTCCAGACGGGAGCGCAAAAAGAGCATCAGTCTTCCTGAAGGATTCAGTAGCCACCAAATAGAGCCCTGACCCCATCCAAAGAGTGTAAAACCCTCTCCTTAAGGAGTTACTAGGATTAGGATACAGAGAAAGCAAAAAAATGTCCTGATTGAGATGAAAAGCAGAAACAACCTTAGGCAGAAAGTCTGGCTTAAAACTAAACACCACCTTCGTCCTGGTGTCTCTCAAAGTAAGGGGGTTTGATGGAAAGCGCCGCCAACTCAGAAACACGCCTAACAAAAGTAATAGCCACCAAAAAGACTACCTTAAGCTTAAGGATGGACAAAGGGGCCCCCTGCAAGGGCTCGAAGGGAGACCCCTGCAGATAAGACCAAGTCCCAGACTGGTAACATAGGCTTACGTGGGGGACGCACGTGAGTAACCCCCTGGAAGAAGGTCTTGACCAGGGGATGCTGAGCAAAAGATCTTTGGAAGAAAATGGCCAAGGCAGAAACATGACCTTTCAGAGTACTGAGCTGAAGACCCAGATCCAAACCATCTTGCAGGAATTCCAGAATCCTAGGAATAGAAAACACACGACAGGGAAGCGACTTAGACTCGCACCAGTCAATGTAAGTACGCCAAACCCTCTAGTAGATGGAAGAAGAGGACCTTTTCCTAGCCCTGATCATGGTATTAACAACCGAGGCAGACAGTCCCTTTTCCATCAAGATGGAGGTTTTAGCAGCCAGGCCGTCAAAGCCAGCGTTTGTAAATTGGGGTGGCGTAGGTGCCCCTGAGTGAGCAGATCTGGAACTCCGGGCAGGACGTACTGATCTACTGCCAGCTGCGCGATGTCTGCGAACCACACTCTTCTTGGCCAACAGGGGGCCACCAGTATGGCTGGCACCCCTTCCTGATACAGGAGCTAAAAACTCTTCCAAGACATTGCTAATGCATCCATGGCTAAGGCCAGAGGATCCTGGGACAGAGAGACAAAGACTGGAAGCTTGTGATTGTGATGGGCAGCAAACAGATCCACATCCGGCTGACCCCAGCGGTGGCACAGGGAGTGAAACACCCTGCTCCTGAGGGACCATTCTCCCAGACGAGAGGTCCCCCTGCTCAGAGTCTGCCTCCAGATTCTCCACCCCCGGAATGAACACAGCCGAGATGCAGGTAACATTGTCCTCCGCCCAGGACAGAATCATAGACACTTCCCTGAGGGCCCTCCTGCTCCGGGTCCCTCCCGGATGATTGATGTAGGCAACCGCCGTCTGGTTGTCCGAGCGGACCTGAACAGCCCGACCCCGAAGGTGTGGGGTTAAGTGGCCGAGAACCAACCTGATCGCCCTCAACTCCAGAATGTTGATAGGGGATTTCCAAAAGCCCCCACAACCTGTCAGACTGGCATCCATGGTGACAGTCTCCCAGCAAGGGGCCAGAAAGGATCTGCCCCCCAGCAGGTTCCTTGAGTCCAGCCACCACGATAGAGACCGCCTGGCCATAGAGGACAGAACAAAAACCTGATCCAAGGACACGGGGTCCCAATCCCATACTGACAAGAGGTGAATCTGAAGAGGTCTCATGCGAAACTGAGCATATGGAACCGCCTCGAAGCAGGACACCATCAGGCCCACCAGCTGCATGCCCTGCCTGATGGACGGATGAGGAAAAGACAGAAGGAGCTGTGCCTGCTCTTGAAGACCCTCCACCTTCTGCTGAGGAAGAAAGATCTTGACCTGAGATGAATCCAGAATCATGCCCAGAAAGGACTTCACCATGGAAGGAGACAGGGAAGATTTAGGGTGGTTGATCCCCCAGCCGAATGACTCCAGTGTGGACACCACCAGCTGGGTATCCAGCTCTGCCTGTTGGAAGGACTGAGAAGCGATAAGCATGTCGTCCAAGTAGGGAAAAATGCGAATGCCCTGAGATCTCAGCAGAGCCATCACCCCTGCCAGCACCTTGGTGAAAACCCTGGGAGCCGAGGTGAGACCGAAGGGCAAGGCCACAAATTGGTAGTGCTGATCCTCCAGAGCGAACCTGAGGAATCTCTGATGACCAGGAAAGATTGGAATGTGAAGATAAGCATCCTTGATGTCCACAGAGGTCATGAAGTCCCCTGGGCGTAGAGAATTCACAGCGGAGCGCAGAGTCTCCATGCGAAAGTGTTAATAAGCCCCGCTGCGAGTAGAAAGAGCCATCTTCTAGTCATCGCAGCCCAGACTGCAGAGAAGAACTGGGGAATTTGTGGGAGGTCCCTGGTATATATGGGGCCGGGAGGAGCCACTTTTCTGTCTCTGCAGTCCAGCGCCATCTTGAGGATCTATTACCGATGAGTAAGGATTAATCTGGAACAGGACGTGCTGTATACTTAGAATAAGAAGAAGTGCGGGGTAGCATCCCTGCCGACCTGGACCTCATCTATGATTATTTACATGGGGGTAGCTATTGGTAATTGGTATCCTTAGGGGCTATATATTTTCCCCCCCCATAGTATATTTTTCTTATATGGTTTGGGTACAAACTAATGCATCTCTTCTTTGCAACATATGTTTCTCATGTGCACTTCTCTGAACATATTGTTAATATTTATATACATGTTTCTAAGTAGATGGTTTTCATTATTGTATCTTTTTCAATAGATTTCTTGTAATTATGGATAACACATTTGATTAGAATTAATTATATCTTTATTATAGTATTTATTTTGCACAGGATTAATTTGTTACCAGCAGATTTTTTAGGGAAATAGATTATCATGCTCTTACTACAGCACTTAGTTTGTATAGGACTAATTTGTTATTAGCAAGGCCAATAAGGGAATGGATTTGGTTGTGGAAATTGTTTACGGACAGCACTTTGCACTTTAGAGATACATGGGTTTATGAATTTATATACCTTTTATATATACTAAATTTGCTACTGAATAATGAATAAAACTTACATATCTTCGGGTTGTAGTGCCCATTTGTTTGGCTCTAATCAGAGTTTTTGCCTTCTTCTCAGACTGAGCGGAGGACAGAATGTAAGATGATATTGATCAATCGGGTTGATGGAAGAGCATTGATATGCATAAAAGTCTCCCAATAGAAGAGGATAGAGGGGCAGGGACCTGCAAGGACTTCTCCCTTCCAGACGATAGGCCAAAATCATACTCCAGCCTGGCTCCTGGCAGGAGACTTTAGTGACCCTTCCCCAGACATGTGAAGGAAGCAACTTGCAAGCAAGCCCCAGGGAGCGGTCCATGCTGTGGTAAGCCAAGCCCCCCCCCCCCCCCCCGGCGAACGTCTCTGTGGCGGCAGGCGCATGAAATCCTTGGATACGAGGGCTCCTCTGAACGTTAGCCACCTGCAAAGGAACTGGATGGGTAGAAGGGAGGAAACCCGGCAATCCCCGTGACAACTCCACTACGTCTTGGACTCAGACCGCAATTGGTCTGAGGCCCGCGCTAAACCCCCCCGCATATAAATGCTTCCTATGGGTCAGGGACAGGAGAATCTAGGCTGTCCCCTAGGTACCTGGCAGGCTGCCTCCAGAGCCAGGGGATGGGTCAGCCCAATGAGAACCACAGCGACCCCGTCATACCTACCCAACACCAATGGTTCAGGAGTTGGTGGTCTGGCTTCTGCCCCCAGGCAAGAACAAATGAAGAACTGGGGTTCTGGAGGAGGTGGCGGTCATGTGCTCCAACCTTGGGGCGGAGCCGTAATATCTCAGTGGTATGCTGCCCTAAGGACGTTTTGAGAAAAATAGTTGTCACCTAAAGCCTTGCAGGAATACATTCTCACATGGTGTTGAATCGGCCCTTTAGTATTTTTTTTTTTGTATTAGGACCCATCAGCCTTATCTGAAGAGATGAATCTTCATAATTTACAATATGTAACTAATAGTAGGATACATTTTTGTTTTTATAGAATTTTAAAATTGCTTCTGTCAGGCCTGGTACATCCTGCCACATGGAGACGCAATAGCGGGGCAATTTCGCCCTGCAGACGCTGTCCATTGTTTTTTATAGAGCCATTCACATAGGTGACAACGTTTGCTGGGCAATTGCAAAAAATCCTGCATGCAGCGTTTTGGGATCGCAATCCCATTCAAGTCAATGGAAGCGCTTTGCAATCGTTATCGCACTCGCGCTTTGGATACAGCTAGGATCCTATCAGAGTGTTCTGTTTTTTTAAACTCAGTACACCTGCAGCTCAAATAATGTATTTAATGTATGTTATGAAATATGACCAACAGTGTTCCGGGGGAGTGGCTAAGCTAGTGGCATTAATTGGGCCTTAGCTGGTCTTCGCACATTGTCTGCTGACCTTTCCTAGGTGCATTTGGAGCTGTACTGTGACACTGCATGCGTTTTGTGCCATGGTAATATGATTACACAAAATTCCATGTCTTTGAATTGATTGAGCCATGGTAATATGATATCACATCAGAGGAGCTCATAGAGCTAGTCAGGCTGCATCCCGAGCATTATGATACCTGTAGTGCAGAGTATCAGATAGTGTTCAAAAACAACAGATCGCAACCCAGGAACAGGAAATCAGATCAATTTCCTGGGTTATTTGTGCTTTTGTCCAATTCATGCAAAATTGACTGTACAGAAAATTGCAAACACTATACAAAATGCTGGTGAAATCGCTCCAAAAACATTTTAAAGTGGACCAAAACCCAGGATTTTGACTATCCTGGGTTTTGGTCCTTTGCCCTGGGGCATCCCTATCATGGGTGCCCCGCTGTGTGAAACCCCCCAGATCGCTGAAGCCAACTCACCTCTTCTCGGTCCTACGGCGTATGCGCGGCCACTCGTCCAATCAGCGCGCTCAGTGCCGCTGACATCACGTTGTCTAAGCCACTGGCTCTGAGCGTGCTGGCCGCCGTATCCCCCGCTACCCTATGCCTGGTGCAAGCACGCACCCTGCTAGTTGGATAGCGGGGATGCGGTTGCGGCTCGCTCATACGCCGTTGGATCGGGAAACAAGGTAAGTGTATGGAGCGACCTGGGGGGTTTCACACAGCGGGGCATCCCGATTTTGGAAGGCCCGGGGGGGAATCGATAAGATTCCTGGGCCGATCGCGGTGGGTTTTTGTCCACTTTAAACATTGCTATCACACCGGCACTGCATATGGCAGTGTGAACCCCATCAGTGCTGGGGCAAAAATGCAATGGTAACTGGAAGTAACCAGCTGTAATAGTATTGTTTATAGGGCTACTAAAGACAGAGAAGACTTTACACTGTGCCTTCATACAACTCAAACTTGAGAGAAAGGTTTTCTTCCCACAGTTCTGTTATTAGGTCACGCTACAGTATATACAGTAAACAGAGGCAAAACAGTTGCATCGATTGAAATATATTACACAAGTTATACCTTCTCCTTTATAAGTTTATTGGGATTTCTTCTCCTGCAGCGATTGACTTCAATGGTTCGCCTAGATTTAGGTGCAGCCATCCAAAAGATGCTGTCCAGAAAACTGGGCACATTCACAGATCCGTCATCATTCTGCCCCTCAGTGAGACTTGTTACTGGAATGTCAACAGCTAATGCTACAGGAGAGAAAAGAAAAATGAATTGCTCTGCTACCAAAAATGACTTATAAGAGATAATAGAGTAAATTCAGCACCAGGTGAGAAAAGTCACTGCTTTAGGAGAGAAAGTCCTGCTTTAGGCGAGAAAACTGCCATTCACTTTCCTGTAAAATTCCACCAAATCAACCTCAAGGTGGACAATGAAAGTGAATGGCAGTTTTCTCTTATCAAAAATAGTGACTTGTCTCACTTGGTGCTGAATCGACCCAATGTTGTACTATAGAAAGTTTTTCCGTCCAACGCAATGCAGCTCCATAGAAGTCTATCACAAAGCAGTGCAAGGGAAATGCAAGTTAAATGCAATGCAGTGCAACGCAGCACAGCTCAAAAGTGTAGTGGTGTGAAAGGAGCCAAAATGTTTTTCTAGAATAATTGTATGCTTAGCATTTATTGGGAGTTTAGATCTGTTGCATATTAGAAACAAGGTTAAGCGGACCTTCACTCTGAATAAGTCTATCTTATATGTTTCCCACACCCTGTACATACAGATTGCCCACATTAAAAATCATCCTACCTGCATCTACTGCATGTTATGAGCCTTTAAACATCCAACATGGCGGCTCATGGAACATCAGGCAGCCTGCAAACAGGAAGTGCCTTCTGACTGTGCTGCTCTGCATTCTGGGATTGCTGAGCTTTTCCTCACCCCAGCTCTGCTCTGTCTGAGCAAAGCACAGCTATAAACCGCCGTCTCTGTACTTTATCCCACTCTCCTTTCCTCAGTAAGTGTGATGCTTCTGAGTCAAGATGGTGGCGCCCATATCCTAAAGTCCTGAACAGAGTTGCAGCCCATTCGGGGAAAGAATAATAAGTAAGCGACTAAAAACTTAAAATATATTAATTTTAGATGCTGGGGAATCGTTTTATAAGGGTTTGGGCTTTTCAATAAATCATGGTGAAGGTCCGGTTTAAGATGTGGGACTGATTTTTCTTCTGCAAAAAGTCGGTGGGGCCCTTGGATCTGTGATGCTGCATCATAATTAGCTGTCTGCGCTGACAGCAATGTGATGAATCTGGAGGAGGCGGGAGGAACCAGTAATCCTGTCCCGCTCTGCTGAGCTGATTAGGGAATGGGATAGAAAAGAGAATGTTTTTGGCTGATTCTGTAAACCCTGATATCGCGGCCATTTCTGCTTCAATTTAAAGTGGACCAACACCCACGGGTGATCGGCCCGGGAATCTATAAGATTCCCGGGCCGATCACCCCCCACCCCGCGGGACATCCGAGATCGGGATGTCCCGCGGGGTGTAACCCCCCCAAAACCCCCGAAAAACCCTACCTGATCTTCGGCGGCGGCCGGCCGCCGCCGCCTCCCTCGCGCCCCTGCAGGCGTGCGCGCGCCCGCGCCGGCCGTCTGCGAATGGCCGGCGGGGGCGCGCGCGCGTCAAAAGGGACGCGCGGGAGGCGGCGGCGGCGGCAGCCGCTTAGACGTCCTTGTACGTTGGCGCTGGGAGCGCGGAGAGGTGAGTTTTTCGGGGGGTTGGGGGGGGTTTCACACAGCGGGGCACCCCGATCGGGGGTGCCCCATCGAAGTGGACCAAGACCCAGGATAGTCAAAATCCTGGGTGTTGGTCCACTTTAAGAATGGAAAAAAGTTTAGGACATTGTGTGTGCGAGGATGTGTGTGTGTGTAAGAGAGATGACTGCTGGGGAATGTGTTTTTTTTTTGGGGGGGGGGCATGCTGCACACTGCCTGCGACGTGGGAGGCCGCTCACTGCCTGCGACGTGGGAGGCCGCTCACTGCATGTAACGTGGCATACCGCTCACTGCCTGTAACGTGGCATACCGCTCACTGCCTGTAATGTGGGATACCGCTCACTGCCTGTAATGTGGGATACTGCTCACTGCATGTAATGTGGGATATTGCTCACTGCATGTAATGTGGGATACCGCTCACTGCCTGTAATGTGGGATACCGCTCACTGCCTGTAATGTGGGATACCGCTCACTGCATGTAATGTGGGATACTGCTCACTGCATGTAATGTGGGATATTGCTCACTGCCTGTAATGTGGGATACCGCTCACTGCCTGTAATGTGGGATACTGCTCACTGCATGTAATGTGGGATATTGCTCACTGCATGTAATGTGGGATACCGCTCACTGCCTGTAATGTGGGATACCGCTCACTGCCTGTAATGTGGGATACCGCTCACTGCCTGTAACGTGGGATACCGCTCACTGCCTGTAATGTGGGATACTGCTCACTGCCTGTAATGTGGGATACCGCTCACTGCATGTAATGTGGGATACTGCTCACTGCATGTAATGTGGGATATTGCTCACTGCCTGTAATGTGGGATACTGCTCACTGCATGTAATGTGGGATACTGCTCACTGCATGTAATGTGGGATACTGCTCACTGCATGTAATGTGGGATATTGCTCACTGCCTGTAATGTGGGATACTGCTCACTGCATGTAATGTGGGATACTGCTCACTGCATGTAATGTGGGATATTGCTCACTGCCTGTAATGTGGGATACCGCTCACTGCCTGTAATGTGGGATACTGCTCACTGCCTGTAATGTGGGATACCGCTCACTGCATGTAATGTGGGATACCACTCACTGTCTGTATTGTGGGATACTGCTCACTGCATGTAATGTGGGATATTGCTCACTGCCTGTAATGTGGGATACCGCTCACTGCCTGTAATGTGGGATACCGCTCACTGCCTGTAATGTGGGATACCGCTCACTGCCTGTAATGTGGGATACTGCTCACTGCATGTAATGTGGGATATTGCTCACTGCCTGTAATGTGGGATACTGCTCACTGCCTGTAATGTGGGATACCGCTCACTGCATGTAATGTGGGATACTGCTCACTGCATGTAATGTGGGATACTGCTCACTGCCTGTAATGTGGGATACCGCTCACTGCCTGTAATGTGGGATACCGCTCACTGTCTGTAACGTGGGATACCGCTCACTGCCTGTAATGTGGGATACCGCTCACTGCCTGTAATGTGGGATACTGCTCACTGCATGTAATGTGGGATATTGCTCACTGTCTGTAACGTGGGATACCGCTCACTGCCTGTAATGTGGGATACCGCTCACTGCCTGTAACGTGGGATACCGCTCACTGCCTGTAACGTGGGATACCGCTCACTGCCTGTAATGTGGGATACTGCTCACTGCATGTAATGTGGGATACCGCTCACTGCATGTAATGTGGGATACTGCTCACTGCATGTAATGTGGGATACTGCTCACTGCCTGTAATGTGGGATACCGCTCACTGCCTGTAATGTGGGATACCGCTCACTGTCTGTAACGTGGGATACCGCTCACTGCCTGTAATGTGGGATACCGCTCACTGCCTGTAATGTGGGATACCGCTCACTCGCCTGTAATGTGGGATGCCGCTCACTGCCTGTAATGTGGGATACCGCTCACTGCCTGTAATGTGGGATACCGCTCACTGCCTGTAATGTGGGATACCGCTCACTGCCTGTAATGTGGGATACTGCTCACTGCATGTAATGTGGGATACTGCTCACTGCATGTAATGTGGGATACCGCTCACTGCCTGTAATGTGGGATACCGCTCACTCGCCTGTAATGTGGGATACTGCTCACTGCATGTAACGTGGGATACCGCTCACTGCCTGTAATGTGGGATACTGCTCACTGCCTGTAACGTGGGATACCGCTCACTGCCTGTAATGTGGGATACCGCTCACTGCCTGTAATGTGGGATACCGCTCACTGCCTGTAATGTGGGATACTGCTCACTGCATGTAATGTGGGATACTGCTCACTGCATGTAATGTGGGATACCGCTCACTGCCTGTAATGTGGGATACCGCTCACTGCCTGTAATGTGGGATACCGCTCACTGCCTGTAATGTGGGATACCGCTCACTGCCTGTAATGTGGGATACCGCTCACTGCCTGTAATGTGGGATACTGCTCACTGCATGTAATGTGGGATACCGCTCACTGCCTGTAATGTGGGATACCGCTCACTGCCTGTAATGTGGGATACCGCTCACTGCCTGTAATGTGGGATACCGCTCACTGCCTGTAATGTGGGATACCGCTCACTGCCTGTAATGTGGGATACCGCTCACTGCCTGTAATGTGGGATACCGCTCACTGCCTGTAATGTGGGATACCGCTCACTGCCTGTAATGTGGGATACCGCTCACTGCCTGTAATGTGGGATACCGCTCACTGCCTGTAATGTGGGATACCGCTCACTGCCTGTAATGTGGGATACCGCTCACTGCCTGTAATGTGGGATACCGCTCACTGCCTGTAATGTGGGATACTGCTCACTGCATGTAATGTGGGATACTGCTCACTGCATGTAACGTGGGATACCGCTCACTGCCTGTAATGTGGGATACTGCTCACTGCCTGTAATGTGGGATACCGCTCACCGCCTGCGACGTGGGATACCGCTCACTGCCTGTAACGTGGGATACCGCTCACTGCCTGTAACGTGGGATACCGCTCACTGCCTGTAACGTGGGATACCGCTCACTGCCTGTAACGTGGGATACCGCTCACTGCCTGTAACGTGGGATACCGCTCACTGCCTGTAACGTGGGATACCGCTCACTGCCTGTAACGTGGGATACCGCTCACTGCCTGTAATGTGGGGTACCGCTCACTGCCTGTAATGTGGGATACTGCTCACTGCATGTAACGTGGCATACCGCTCACTGCCTGTAATGTGGGATACCGCTCACTGCCTGTAACGTGGGATACCGCTCACTGCCTGTAACGTGGGATACCGCTCACTGCCTGTAACGTGGGATACCGCTCACTGCCTGTAACGTGGGATACCGCTCACTGCCTGTAACGTGGGATACCGCTCACTGCCTGTAACGTGGGATACCGCTCACTGCCTGTAACGTGGGATACCGCTCACTGCCTGTAACGTGGGATACCGCTCACTGCCTGTAACGTGGGATACCGCTCACTCCCTGTAATGTGGGATACCGCTCACTGCCTGTAATGTGGGATACCGCTCACTGCCTGTAATGTGGGATACCGCTCACTGCCTGTAATGTGGGATACCGCTCACTGCCTGTAACGTGGGATACCGCTCACTGCCTGTAACGTGGGATACCGCTCACTCCCTGTAATGTGGGATACCGCTCACTGCCTGTAATGTGGGATACCGCTCACTGCCTGTAATGTGGGATACCGCTCACTGCCTGTAATGTGGGATACCGCTCACTGCCTGTAACGTGGGATACCACTCACTGCCTGTAACGTGGGATACCACTCACTGCCTGTAACGTGGGATACCACTCACTGCCTGTAACGTGGGATACTGCTCACTGCCTGTAATGTGGGATACCGCTCACTGCCTGTAACGTGGGATACCGCTCACTGCCTGTAACGTGGGATACCACTCACTGCCTGTATTGTGGGATACCGCTCACTGCCTGTAACGTGGGATACCGCTCACTGCCTGTAACGTGGGATACCACTCACTGCCTGTAATGTGGGATACCGCTCACTGCCTGTAACGTGGGATACCGCTCACTGCCTGTAACGTGGGATACCACTCACTGCCTGTAACGTGGGATACCACTCACTGCCTGTAATGTGGGATACTGCTCACTGCCTGTAATGTGGGATACCACTCACTGCCTGTAACGTAGGATACCGCTCACTGCCTGTAACGTGGGATACCGCTCACTGCCTGTAACGTGGGATACCGCTCACTGCCTGTAACGTGGGATACCACTCACTGCCTGTAATTTGGAATGCCCCTGTAATGTGGAGTCTGTAATGGTGTGATTGGGGGATTCTGCATACTGTCTATAATAGGGTGATTGGGAGGGGGGATTTTAGGACACGATTTGGTTCAGAATGTTTTTTTTCTAATTTTTTCCTCCAACTCCCCCACCCCCAAATCTGATCCTTCTACTTGCTCCACAAGCCACCAGCCCAACTCTGCTTTAACCCCATGTAGGGCACTGACAATGGCCACTATACAGCAAACTTCCTCAGCGTTTTCCGCACTGGGCTCTGCCATCTTGGAGAGGCTGCACAGATCGGCCCTGCCCACCCATTCAAGAATAGGTGCATGCAAACGGCCAGGTAAGTTTTATTTTGTAACCCCCTCTCCCCTGCTGCCTCAGTAACTGGGAGAAAGGTGGGTGTTACTGTATGACTGGACATCCACTTTAAAAAGGACCAACACCCTGTCTGTGGAACATATCAATTTAGCAAAGCAGAGCTATGCTGACCTGGCCAACACACATGCTGTGGGATTGTGGAAAAGATTTCTGGCGACCCACTATGGCTCCCAGATTGGTTTGCTCCATGGACCAGGTATAAACTGTAACGCTGGCCAGCCAGGGTTTTTGAAATCCTGATTTTTTGGGCCTGTTTTTACTGTGGGTGAGGGATGAGCAGACCCCCTTTTCTGACTAGAGGTCTGCTTTACCAGAAATCTATGGATCCCTTCATCATAAAGGTCCTGTTTAGTTAGCAAGTCAGGCTAAAGCTCCACAAGGAAATGGAGCTAACCTCGCCCCTCTTTATCCAAAACACAAGACGTTTCGGATGTGGTTGGGCTTAAAGTGGACCAAAACCCACCACGATGGGCCCTGGAATCTATAAGATTCCCTCCCCCCAGGGCACCCTGTGTGAAACCCCCCAGGTCGCCCCATGCACTTACCTCTAGCAGGGAGCGTGCCCGCACCAGGCATTTGTGAATGGCTGACGCGGGCACGCTCCCTGTTAGAAGGTAGCGGGGGATGCGGTTGCAAGCGTGCTCGGAGCCGCCGGCCTTAGACGAAGGCTTAGACGACGTGACGTCAGCAGCTCCAAGCGTGCTGATTGGATGAGCGGCAAAGGACCGGGAAGAGGTCAGTTGGGCTCGTCGATATGGGGGGTTTCACCTAGCGGGGCAACCCCGATCAGGGAGTGGGAAAGGACCAATCCCTGTTTTGGCCAGCTGTGGAGTCTTAAAGGATCCTATCATGATTTGGGATGCCCCACTGTGTGAAGCCCGTTATACTTGAAGCAGAACAAAAACCCTGTCTGCTGAACTTCTCCTGGGGCATCCTAAATTGGGATGACCCACTGTGTGAATCCCCGGGGATGCCAAAAAACTCACCTATTCTGAAGTCTTCCTCTGCGCTGTAAACAATGGGGAACAATGGGGTAAATAATGGGGAGCAGCTGTATCTTTGGGCTGTGCCCGTGCTCCTGCCCCGGCCATTCAGATGGGGGTGGGAGGGCACCCACTGCTGGAGATGCAGCCGCTCTCTCACCAGATTGTGAACATTGGCTCTGATTGGACACATGCACTGTACGACCACAGAAAGGGGAGTTTGTATGGGCAATCTGAGGGGTTTCACACAACGGGATATCTCAAATCAGGGGCAAGGAACACAACCTGGGAAATTCAAAACCCTATGTTTTGATCCGCTTTAAACCGCACCTTCACTCTGAATAAGAGCCTATCTTATATGTTTCCCCCACCCTGTACATACAGATTGCCCACATTAAAAATCATCCCACCTGCACCTAGTGTGTATGCTGAGCCTTTAAACATCCAATATGGCGGCTCATGGAGCATCAGGCAGCCTGCAGACAGGAAGTGTCTTCTGACTATGCCGCTTTGCATTCTAGGTTTGCTGTCCTTTCCCTGACCCCAGCTCTGCTCTGTCTGTATAAAACACAGCTATAACCCACCCCTTTGTGCTTTACCCCGCTGTCCTCTCCTCAGGATATGTGATGCTTCTGAGACAAGATGGCGGTGCCTGTATCCTAGAGCCCTGAACAGAGTTGCAGCCCAGTGGAGGAAAGAATAAAAAGTGACTAAAAACTTAAAATTAATTTTAGATGCTGGGGAATAGTTTTTAAGGGTTTGGGCTTTTCATGAAATGATGCTGAAGGTCCGCTTTAAAAATCCGGTGATCCCACTGTGCACGCGCAGTGGCATCCCGGCTACATGCAGAATGGCTGGGCGCAGGCGTGCAAAGCCAGAAGGGGTGGCCATAAAGAATGCTGGCCAACCCTCACAATCTATGCTGGTTACCCCCACACTCTATGCACAGCACATGCTCTGCAGGATCGCCAGTGATGGAGTATACTGTCAGTTATTCACAGTGGGGCATCCCAAATCATGTCTGGTTAAAATCGTTGGTTTTTGTCAAAATAAAGTAAAAATGTCCCGACAATGAGGGGACAGGGACAGTGTTTGTGCTCCATGCATGGAGGGCGCCACCCTTCAGCCTATATACCACACACAGAGACAGAGGTAAGGGTCACCTGGCTGCATGGGCGGCAGGCCCAGAGCTCTCAGCAGCGTCTCCTCCGCCCGCACACAGCACCTCACGAGCAGCCCGAAGAGCCCTCCAGATGCTCCAACGGGCAGCGCCATCTTGCCAGTAACCTCACTTCTGTCACCGGCAAAGTCGTGAGCATGCGCAGTAACTCCAAGTCATCAGGGTTCCTTCCAGTCACAATAGGGCTGCTGCCAACCACCATTCATTTAGCTATGATAACCCTTAAATTACAAAACAGAAATGACCTGAACTACCTACGAGTACATAACTAATTTAAACACAGCGCTATTTTGCTCAGTTCATTCAGGTGTGGTTGTTTGTAATATTAGCTAAGGAAGCGCATTAGTGGGCGCTAGGTGTGAGAACTCCATTTCCCGGCAGGCAGTGCGCTCGCTTAGCGGAAGTTCTTGTGACAGGCATGACGTAGTGACGTTGGAGGTGCCGGCCGTCCTACTCACAAAGAGGAAGATGGCGGAGCGTGGGTACAGTTTCTCTCTCACCACTTTCAGGTGAGTGGCTTTCCCTGGCGGGCTCATGGCGCTCTGCCACGTTCGGTGTGTCCGCCCGTCACCCGCCATCTGTCCCGGCCTCTTACCCTCCCCGTGCGGGCTGTCGGCACCTCGGGACGCCACTTTGCACTGTCACTGCGCTGCCGGCCTTCCCTCCAATCACAGCGTGCGGAGCCGCGTTTGCCGCCACTGGCCGGCTTCTCTGCCTTGTTTCCCTGCACTCGCCATGGCAGACCCCCTTCACTGTATAGGAGAGCAATCTAATGTTCCAATGCTTGTCCCCTGCCATGTGTGATCCACCTCAGGCATACCCCCTCACACCTGCAGCCTTACCCCTGGCCACCATGGAAGGAGCAGATAGCTTTCATAACAACTCAGCAATGGCAGGCCTCATGCTGCTCATTGGGTCATGTCAGGAAGGGTTTCAACTTAAAGTGGACCAAAGCCCAGGATTTTGACCCAGTGGTGCCCCACTGCGTGAACCCCCCCCCCCCCCCCCCGATCGCCAAAGCCAACGTACCTCTTCCCGGTCCTATGGCGCATGTGCGGACGCTCATCCAATCAGCGCGCTCGGAGCCGCTGACGTCAAGTCGTCTAAGACCAGCAGCACCGAGTGCGCCTATGGCCGCATCCGCCACTACCCTCAACCAGGGAGCGTGCCCACACCAGCCATTCACAAATACCTGCTGTGGGCACGCTCCCGCTACTAGAGGGATAGCGGGGGGGGGTGGCTGTGACTTGTGCACTATTTGACCAGAAAACAAGGTAAGTGAATGGGGCGACCTGGGTGGGTTTTCACACAGCGGGGCATCCGGATTTTGGATGCCTGTGGGGGAAATATATCAGATTCATGGGCTGATCACAGTGGGTTTTGGTCCAGCAAACCAACAGTCCAAAATGACCTTATGTCCCTTTAATGCTTTCCCTTGGGCGTTCCAGTTTGGGATACTAATAAATTTAATGAGGAACAAAACCCAAATATTTCACTTTCTTGGGTTTGTTCCTCCTAGTGGGAGTGTCCTGATTTGGGATGCCCTGCTGTTACCTCAGAGCAGCGAGGCAATGTGAATGGAGCAAATGCCCCTAGCAACCTCCCTGCTCACCGCTAGCTGTGTGCATGCCCATGCCAGTCATCGAGGAATAGCAGGGATGCAGTAGCAAGGGCTCAAAAAACAAGTGAGCCAATCGAGCAACCCCCAGGGTTTTACACAGCAGGGTATCCCAATTTGGGATGTGCCATAAAGAGGTAGACCTCTGCCTTAGGAGTCAAATAGACTCCAGACAGGTGGTCTAAGACTCCAGGGCAGGCTGGGGTTCTTGTCTCCTGTAGCCTGCAGGAGCCAGGAGCACCCCAATTTAGGAAGCTCAGTTGTGTAAATCCCCACTCAGATTACCTCATATTAAACTTCATTTCTCAAATCCTCTGTGCATGCCAGGGCCATCCTTGGTCTCTCACTGCGCTATACAGGCGTGAATCCGTCTACCCAGCATGCATCTGCCGGCAGCCATACAGGTCAATCTGGCTGGGTTAGTGTGCAGAGGGGGGGATGACACAGGCCTTCACATAAGTTGTGGGATAGTAAGATTGAGACGCGTATTGGGTGTACCGGAGCTGGGGGTTACAGGGGGGGGGGGGGGGGGGGGGTGATGCCACATTTGGTTTTGGTCTGCATTTTTTTAGAAAATGAGTGCTGGACCCCAGAGTGACAGTTGCAGAGGGGCATCTTGCTGGCAGCTTCCTTGGGGGCATCCCCACTGTGTGTGAGAGTGAGTAGAAAATGTTGTGGCTATAAGCAAACCATAGCCAGCTGCAGAGAAGTGTCACCCCTGCTTCGGCAGGCCATCGGGTTTGCTGGCACACAGAGCGGAGGGATGCTATCTCTGCTGTGTGTGGTTGTTTGCCACATCTTACAGCCCCCATAGGAACATGGAAGGTGATGAGTATTTAGCCTGATCTTGGGCGTTTTTTTTACGGTTATACACTGCAGGCTGAAATGATTCTAAAGTATCTTCGGACTGTACGTATAAATTGTACATGCTACAATACAGGATACAAAATGGACACACTGGCCTAGGCTTGTTGCCAGCCAGGAGGCATGACACGGCTTTTCATCTTTCACTTTCACTTTGTATTCCTGGGAGTGGCCCAACTGCTTCCAATGCACTGGTGAGCTTTAATGTCGCCCATATTCTGTGCAGATCTATTTCTCATCATTTATATAAATGGCTACTTACAAATTCCTTTACATTTAATTCTGCTATGTATAGAATTCTGCAAAGTCCACGGACAATTATGTAACTACTGTCATTCCTTATTTCAAATGGCTTGTGTAGGAGGCTTATGTTGGAAATTGTTTTTTTTCTTTCCCCTTCCCTTTTTTTTCTGAAAATCTTCTTGCCACCATTTAGTCCTTGCTGACTTACATTGGCAATTTGACCCATCTTGCAGAGTTTGTACGCTCCACCTAACTTTGCTTGTACCCCCATCTTGTCATAGTGACTGCTGAGGGGTTCTGCAATTTTACAGCAATGTTCTCCTGCATGCTAATCCCAATAAACTTGAACTATGTGTACTATGTTCATGTATCTATAATGGATGCCATGCTGTAACCTAAATCAGACTGCCGATTAGTCCCTTTACAATAAGTGTTCAGCCCAGTGACCTTTGTGCCTAGCGTCTTTTAAATTGTCAAAGATGGCTGCCTTGTTCACAATGGAACTTAGGGTTTGCTGATCTTCAAGGCCACCATAAGCCGGTAGGTCAGCTCTTCCATTGTTAGGGCCTACATACCCATTCCACATAGGAGGCCAGGGTCTCGGGCTGTTGTGCCTGCGTGTTCTCTGCACAGTGTTATAAAGCCCCTCCACCCAGTGGGGTACAGTTCTATTTGGTGTCTATCCTAGTGTTAGGCAGAGTCTTTAGGTTACCATATTTGTGAAGTGCATATCTAACTTTATATTTTGTGTATGCACATGGTAGCTGTAGCTTGTCTTTACATTCAATGTACACACATAAAACACCACATATGAATAGAACGTTACATCATTCCAATTGTTAATACTGTACATGAATGAACTGAAATCCGTTTAGCTGTCTACTTGACTGGATTCTGCTTCAATCTTTATTGTAATGTCTTTTGAGAAATTCCTGACATAAAAATATTTTTTTCCCTCCTAGTCCATCGGGAAAACTTGTACAGATTGAATATGCTTTGGCTGCTGTAGCTGCTGGTGCACCATCGGTTGGTATTAAAGGTATGTTGCCTCACTGTGACTGCTCACCTCCTGAATAGTTCTGCGGACCTGCAGTTGTGCTTGCTTTATATTTTTACATGGGAGAACCGCTGAATATGCTTCCTTGGGTGCATCCTGATTTGGGAAAGTAAAAAGCAAGCCTTACATTTTATATATTCTCAGTGTGTAGACCTGGTGGATAACAAGCCTATGCAAGATGAATTGGTGTCCTGCCCCTTTCTACTAGACTGGAGAAGCTGGATAATGTGATTGGGGCTCAAATGTCTATTGTAGCAAACAGAACCCTTTAAGTGTCAAGCCCGTAGTGCCTTCTTTTAAATGCCAAGCACGTATAATCTAGGGACCTGGCTTCCCCCCCATAGTAAAAATTGACTCCTCATTTGATCTGGGGGGCATCCCTATTCTCTGCAGTGAGGCTGCAGTGACACTGCACTGCAAGCCTCACCGATCTGCTGCCCCCCCTTCACTTTTACCTTTGGGCATTTTTTGCTCACCTCCCCGGAGTATACGTCTTCTGCATCCCTCGGATTCTGCTGATCTACTGACGGGTGGCACCATCTTGCATCCCATAAGGCACCGAGCAGGGCCCCCGATCTCGTGCCTGTGTAGTGCTGATAATTTGGATGCAATAGGGACGTCCGAAATAAGCTTGGTAATTCTAGAAAGTTTAATGTGTGTACTTTCAGAGAATATATGGTTTGTGGGGGGTATTCTAGATGTAAAGTTAAATTGCTTTACTTTGGGGGGGGGGGGGGGGGTTGGCAACTCTTTCCTTGACAGTACCTATGCATGTTGGGCATCGTTTCAGATGTAACTTTTTTTTTATTCTTTAGGGAAACCCTGTGCAACCAAAGAATTAATCGACGGATTACTTTCAGAAAATGGTGCCCTATCAACAAGCCTGCTATGCCTAGAAAGCTTGAGGTGTGTACTTCCAGAAAATATAAAGTTTGTAGGGGGTATTTCGAAGGGTTTGTTTTTCTTGGAAACCTGCAAGGTGCGCATAGCAGTTGTATTTTTTCTGAAATACACGTGTGGTACCATTGTAACCGGGATAAATTGGGCGTTTACACACAATTTATTGAAAAAAACATTTTTTTATTACAAAAAACACTACAAATTGTAAAAAAAAAATAGATTTTTAATTTTTTTTGCACATATTTCCTCCAAAAATATTGAGAATACCCTAAATGACAAACAAGACATTTCATGTTAAAGCCCAGATTCTCAAAGACAGTATATTGTTTTCTTGAGAAATCTGTGAAAATCCTTCAAAAACCAGTTGAACATGTATAGCGCAAAATGGTGAAAAAAGGCCTGGCAACAGAGGGTGACGAACTTAAAGCGGACCAAAACCCACTGAACTTGTGAAATATATTTAGCAAAGCCCCTGCCAATCCTCCCTTAGGGTTAGAACTGGAAATGGCTATTTTCGCTTTTCTAATTGTCCTGGAACACTGATTGTGCCTCTGTGTGCGATGACAGGCGATCAGTCATTGCATAAGTGTGGCAATGACATCGTTGCCACACACAACAGTGGCAGTGAATGGAGGAGGCGGAGCTAAAATAGGCAACATTATCTGGAATTATCTGATTATTATCTGAAAATTGCCAAAACGTAATCTTCATGGGGGGAGCAATTCAGGAGATACTAGTTATAAATGTGGGTTTTGGTCCGCTTTAAAGGGTTAAGGGGAAAGTCCAGTCTTAACGTGTGTGGAGGTTACCTGCGGCTGCTGCCCTGTTGTCTTCTATTGAGATGTATAAAACAAAGCAGCTGCAGTAAATGCAACCGATATTTAGACTACACTGTCCCTTTAAAGTGGACCAACACCCAGGATTTTGACTATCCTGGGTATTGGTCCACTTCCCCGGGGCACCCCAATCGGGGGTGCCCCGCTGTGTGAAACCCCCCAGAAAGCCCCCAAAACTCACCTCTCCCCGCTCCCACGTGGCCGCGCCGTCCAAGCTGATTGACAGCGACGGACAAGCAGCTTGCCCGTCGGCGCCTCCCGCGCGTCACTCTTGACGTGTGCGCGCCCACGCCGGCCATTCAGAGACGGCCGGCGCGGGCGCGCGCACGTCTAGAGGAGCGCGAGTGAGGCGGCGGCGGCGGAAGCAGTGGCTGGAGAGGTAAGGTTTTTGGGGGGTTGATCGGCCCGGGAATCTTATAGATTCCCGGGCCGATCACCTCAGGGTGTTGGTCCACTTTAAACAGGAACAGATGAAGAAAGGGTGGTTTATATGCTTGCCATTTCTACCTATTGGTGTTGATTTTGAGAATTTGCAAAAACCTTTTTCTTTATGCTAGGTTTTCTTTTGAGCAAGGTTGTATGCTTTGTTTTTCAGCTACAAATGGAGTTGTTTTGGCAACTGAGAAAAAACAGAAATCTATTTTGTACGATGAGCAGAGTGTACATAAAGTGGAACCAATTACTAAGCACATAGGCATGGTATACAGTGGTATGGGACCAGATTACAGGTTGGTGTTTAAATGCCATAGGACACAAATGTGCCACAAGTTTTGGGTTTAATTAAATATTGATAACTATGTATACATATAGTAAATTAGGTGCTCTGAGTTTATTACTGTGTGATCTATTTTTTCTCCTTCCTATACAACTGATTGTATTGCATCTCGTGTTTTCTTTTTGAAAACAAAGCTATGTTATAAAATAGTCACCTCATGTTGTGATGTCCTGTGTAGGAGTGGCAGGGCTGAGTAATGCAAGAACACATTGTGCATTACATTGGAGTGAGCTGGGCTTGAGTAACAGAGTACAGTGATAGCTTCAACTTGGCTTGTGCTTAGGATAGCTTCAACTTGGCTTGTGCTTAGGATAGCTTCAACTTGGCTTGTGCTTAGGATAGCTTCAACTTGGCTTGTGTTTGGGGGGGGGCTTCAGCCTTCTGGTGTCTGGAGCGAAGAGACCGCATGGGACCAACATTGCATCGTGTAAGGCTGTGCCAGTCCCAGCCGGTACTAAAAAGGGCAGCTCCTCGCTTCACAAACTTGGGCTGTGGGGGGGGCGCTGTCGTAGCAGTCTCTGACCAGAGCAGAGCATGCTCCTAACTCATAAAGCTGGGCCATGACACGCCCTTCCCAGCTCATCTGTGATCCAGAAATTCGGTGAAGAAAACTATTTCATTTAGAATTTACATATAATCAAAGATTTTGAGATGCTCTGAAATTACTAATTTGACATTGTTCCTAAGGGGGATAAGGTAGGAGCAAGTTATTGTGTGCCTGATGAGAGACCTGAAATCACGGCTATATCTTATGAAATGTATAGCATAAACAATGTTGACTGATGGCTAACAATTGCTTTGGCCTTTTTTTCTCCCATCATTCATCAGGATGGCCACGGGAAGAGAGAGAGGAAACCCAAACAGGTTTAGTATTAAAAGGCACAGGTTTAAAAGTGCCCCCCCCCCCCCCCCCCCCCCCCCCCCAAGTCCTCAGTATAGTATTGTGTTTCCTCTTCAGGAAACCTCAGAGTCCTTCTTTCATTGTCTAGTTTTATTTTTTTTTATTATTTTTTTTTCAACCCCAGGAGGCATCTGGGGAGGTGCTTACCAACCCTATATACTATACTTCCACAGGGGGTCCACTGGAGCACCACATCGCCTACCCTGGCTGTCTCCTGATCTTCTGCAGTAGCTAGCAGGCATGTGGTCTGGTTGGAGCGGTCCTCCCTCTAGGTGGCAGTGAAGGTGGCGCTTGGTTTGTGTTCCCAAGGCTCTCCTCTGATTTAGGCATAACCTCGACACTTGTGCTTTCCAGCAAACTGGAACATGTTTGGCCGGCTGGCTTCTATCTACAACAAAAGAACCCGGGCTGCAGCAGTGCGGATTCCACTACAGCGGAGGAGCCAAGCCATGAGGATGCCTTTTCAGAAAAGTTGGTGTTGCTGTTGTTTGGGGGTTCACATGTATTTGGTTTTCCCTACATGTCACCTTGGAGTCTGCCCTGTCCCTCGATACTTTCAGCTCTATGACACCGCTTCAGGTTAATAGGGCAGGTGTGCTCAGGCAGACTCACCCAGCAACTAAAACCTTTTTGCCACCAGAGGTCACTTGGGGCGTCCTGACCTAGTGAGTTATTTGCCCCTAATTCCAGGTAATTGGTAACTATGCATGCGATGTATCATACATACCCTCTCTAGTTTCAGCTATGCCCTAGAACCTAGAAGCCTAGTTTATCAATCTTAGCAGTTACTTCATGTATATACCCCTAGACAGACCCTGTTAGGACAGATATGTCCATGGCCGCCAGGACAATCTCATCCTAGTAGCATACTTAACCTTCCAGGGGGGTGAGCAGGTCTTGTACTTGTGCTGAACCTGGCATTCTCCTGTTTGTTTTGTCCTTGTATCATCCGATTATAGCTATTTGGGACTCTACTCTGATGAGACCAGTTTGCTATAGCGCCACATGGTAACGTCTTTCTTCCCTATGAGGCGTGCTACCATACATGTTTCGGTCCATCTCTTTTTCTAGAGGATGCATCCACAAGGTGATTGGCTGCCGCTATATGAAAGGCCCTGATAAATTATGCCAGAAGAGTCTTTCTCTTCATAATCCTGGCAGGGCTTCTTAATGTATAAAAATGTTTCCTTTTCTAAATGAAACCCTATGTTTGGTTTTAAATTAGCGGCTACACACACTAGATTCTCAGCAATAACCAAATAAGCAGTGGCTGTCGCAGACCAAGCACCATTTGTAATCCACCCACTGAAACAGCCGGTCTTTCCCCAGCGCCAGTTATCCAAAAGAGTGCAGTCCCCCACTAAAAGCAGGGAAACCTTCCAACTGATTATAATCTTAGAGACCTTGTAGCCAGTATAGAGGCGACCTTGCAAGAGAATCGATCACTCTCGCTTAGGAAATCTGTTCCATCCAGAGTGTGCAGACTTCTGGGCTATACTTATGCAGCACACAACAGAAGACTTTCCCATCACTGCATGGATATTGATGGTCCTGGGCAATGGTGTAAAAATGGTGTTAAAGTGAAGGGGCCTCAGTGCATTGAATGCCCCCCCCCCCCATAATAGCTCATACAATAACCTTTTTGTCATTTAGCTAATTTAGCTAAATTGGAGACATAAAAATTATGCTCCTTTTTTCCGTATGTGAATGAGATCACAAATATAAGAAATAAGGCAGAGAAACAATCATGGCGCCCCCTGACCTTATGGATCCCAGTGCGGCTGCCACCCTCTGCACCCCCTTGCATCCCTGGTCCTGGGTTTATGGCCTACAACATCCCAACGATTACCTGATCGTAACTTTTTCCCTACAGATATGGGATCACTCTCCTTGGAGAACACAAGCTTTCCCAATCGGTTAGGGTAAGCCTAGATTGGTGGTTGGATTCTCTAGTACTTCAAGGCAGTCATTGGAGACAAGTTGTCCCAGTTATCGCTACGGATTCCAGTGCTTGGGCGCAAAGCACATCTGACTCGCCACATCCAGGGGCATAGTTCGGCAGAACTGATGATCGGCTCCTTAAACTACAAAGAGCAGCAGTTGCTTACTCACTGAGCCACTTTGTTTACAAAGTCAATAATTGGCATATCTGAATCACCAGGGACATCTGCAGCCTTTCAGAATCTAGGCTACGATTTTCTGATAAGCAGGAAGGCATCTACAAATAGAAATTCTATGTTTGTGTTCCTCGGATTCCTGCATAAGGTATTCGAGTTATGTCTAGGTGTAAATGTTTTAAAGACTCTGCCTTCAGACTTATTGGTCTTGTTAGTCAAAGGGTCTGAAATTGTTCCCCCTCAGATTTGTCGATTCCCACAAGGTCCTGGTGGTTTGTAGATTCTTTCCTGGGATTTGTTGGTTCCTAAAGGGCCCTCAACTTCAGTTAACATCTTAACACTTGAATCTAGTTGCCAGTTGTCGCCTCATCATTTAAAACGGCAGTCTCTTCCTCACACACAAGAGCTAGCTATCCTGTCCTCTGTGCTAATTGTCTCCGAAAACCAAGTACACAACGTTTTCTTCACAGATCACCTGTTTGTTTCCTATTCAAAAAGGTATAGGCGACTATCTGCTTCTAAAGCCACTATAGCTATGGAATATATAGGCAAGATCTTGGGCCTACACTTGTATGGATTTTTCTGCTCCATATATTTAGGCTCATTCCATAGCAGCCTCCACTTTCTAAGGTGAAAGATCAGAAGCTTTCATAGAAGAATTTGCTGAGCTACTGCTAGTTCTATGCACCAAACCTTCCATAAGCACTACTGTTGAAACCTTTTTTTTTATCAGACAAAGAAGCCCTGTTAGAAATGAACTACAGGGGTATCCCACCCTTAGAATCTTAATTTCTTGATTATCTTCTCCGTGCCCTTCCTGAAAGATGATGGGAGAAAATCCCCATTAGACTTACTGTTAACGGTATTTCTATTAGTCCTTCAGGATGGCACGTAACCCCCATCAATGGTTTTTTGTTCCTTCGGTTTAATATTTTTTTTTTCTTGCCCAATATTGAGGACTAGAGTAAAGGGGTGGGCCTTCTAAACCTGTCCCAGTTTGTTACCTCACAAAACCGAGATGAGCCTCTCTCCGTGGCCATCCTGAAGGACTCTTACTGGTAAGTCTCAATGGGTAAGGTGAACTATTCTAGTATTGTCCCTCCTCCTAGTCGGCCATGTATGTGAAAGAAGCAGTGTCCCCATATTTCATAGTGGATGCACTAAACTATTTTTTCCCCTTTTTGCAGAGTCCTTGTTCGGAGAGCCAGGAAACTAGCCCAACAATATTACCTTGTGTACCAGGAACCCATTCCAACAGCACAGCTAGTACAAAGAGTAGCATCTGTCATGCAGGAATACACACAGTCTGGGTAAGGAAATTGTATTCTATTTTAATGCTCTGGTAAAATGAACAGCTTGCATAAGGTTCCACAGTGTAAAATGATAGACGTGCTTAGCAGAATACTGGATTTTTTTAAAGCTATTTTGTATATATTGGCCCACAAGCTGTTTGGATAATTGGCCCTCCACAATAGTACACGGTCATTTAAGCCCTTTTAATGTCTTGTAAATATCTTCTTTGAACAGATGCTGGTAGTGGTTTGCTGATGTATAACGTTTTAAATAGTTAATCCAACTACTCTGTTGCAGTGTTTTAAATCCATGCCATTTGTGTTTTTGTGAGCTGATAGTAATAGTTTGATAAAAATGTGACATTGCTGATTAAGATGGAAGTTTAACTTCATATTTGCCTGTCTACAGGGGTGTACGTCCATTTGGGGTGTCGTTACTAATTGCAGGGTGGGATGAGGAGCGGCCATATTTATTTCAGTCGGATCCATCTGTAAGTAGCTAAAATTATGTTAATCCTTGTTTTGGCTAATGCATTTGATGGCTTGAGTCAGTTTCTGCATAGCTTGTGTTAAAATAAATTTTAAATATTTTAGCCAAGGTCTTTACCGATTCTGCAGATTACCTCCTATATATTCATATTTATCAAACAAGCTCCTTCCTCCTCCTCCGGACTTGCCCATTTGCAATATTTAAATGGACATTTCAGGCAAAGGGTTAACTAGGATAACTAACGGGACTATCTTATCTTGTGTTTGTGTCAGGTGTTATAAACATTGTCTGCCATTTTCCCTTTTAAAGTGGACCAACACCCAGGATTTTGACTATCCTGGGTCTTGGTCCACTTCGGTGGGGCACCCCCGATCGGGGTGCCCCGCTGTGTGAAACCCCCCCGAACTCACCTCTCCCCGCGCCGACGGACAAGCCGCGGACAAGCGGCTCCTCCGCCGCCGCCGCCTCCCGCGCGTCCCTCTTGACGCGCGCGTGCCCTCGCCGGCCATTCACAGACGGCCGGCCGCCGCCGAAGATAAGGTAAGGAGTTTGGGGTGTTTGGGGGGGTTTCACCCCGCGGGACATCCCGATCTCGGATGTCCCGCGGGGAGGGAGGTGATCGGCCCGGGAATCTTATAGATTCCCGGGCCGATCACCCGTGTGTGTTGGTCCACTTTAAAGCCGAGAAAGGGCTGACCGCACTGAAATGACTTTGTGTTCAGGCATTTTAGTGCAGGACATTAAATTTACCCTTCACAGCGTGGTCAGGTTCTTGTGGAAAGATATCGCTGCATTAAAAGAAACTTCAAACACTGCCCCTGACACAACTGACACAAACATGCGATAACACAATAGGACAGTCCGTTTTAAAGCTGTCCTCCAATCAAAAGAAGGTTTAGTAAATTGCTTCCCCTCTTATGATTAGAGGCATAAGCAGTTTGAGAGAGCTTAACCCTATACAGATGTTGTGCAGTGGCATAAATGTTTTCTCCCATTGTCCTTCAGGATGGCCACGGAGAGAAAGGCTCCTCCCCCTAAAGTGGAAACACAAAATGGGACAGGTTTAAAAGCTTTGCATAGATCCATTAAAAGTTGGTGCAATCCAGGGGCAATTCCGTATTTGCCTGATACACTGAGGATTAGTAGATTGTTTACCCCTCTCCAGACAATCTGAATAGATTTTGGTGCCTAGTTAGTCTCTGCAATCTATTATGAATGTGAAAATGGCGGCTGGCAAGATAGTTTGGCCCGGCCCTGGAGACTTAGACTATTCTAAGTATGTGACACACCCCACTTCAGACATTAATTCATTAACATGGGTACTCACCGCTAGGTGGCGCTGCTTTGCAGAGAAGTCCAGAAAAAGCAAGCCCCTCCCGGTCTATACATACCTGGTATCTCCTAACAATTCCCAGTGTTCTTCTCTGCAACGTGGCGACAAGACAGAAGAAAGAAGTCTCCTGCTTGCAGGTAGCCGGGGTATCACCCCGGCCCCCCCCCCCCCATGGTCTATTTCTGCCCGGCTTCTTTTTGATGTAGCCCCTGGTTAATGGTAGCCTCCCAGCTTAGGCTGTAGGCTGGGCAAGGGTAGATAGCACCTTAGGTGCTTAGGAGCTTAGCTCCTCCGCTTGTCCCCATATTATGGGGCATAGCGGCGATCCGGATGTGGGATGCCCCGGGCCTGATTCCCCTTAGGTTCCCTTCCTGTCATTTTCCTTCCTTCATTTATACGTGTGCTTGTGTGTGTGTGTGGTGTGAGGCAGGGACGGGTGGCCTGGCTCCGGCCCGTCCGGTCTGCCTTTATAGGGTGCTTGGTGGTTACTGTAGCCCCTGTGGCTTGTGATGTCGGGTGGCCTGGCGGCGCGTTGCGCCGGTCCGCCAGGGATACTTTCACTGGGCGGGCGGGCCGGGCGGCATGCTCCGCCGGCCCGCTCGACGGCTTCTGCTGGCGTCATCGCGGCGCCCGCGGCTTGGGCCTTGGCGCGGCTGCTGTGGATGCCCCGCTGGCAGGTGGGGCCGGGCGGCATGCGTTGCCGCCGGTCCTCCTGTGGGCTTATGCGGGCGCCATGGTAGTGGCGCTCGCGGCCTGGTTTCGCGGGCTGCGGCCTGCGCGGGCCGCGACGTGTATGACGGGGTACGTGGGGGGCGGGGCTACAGAGGTCCCGCGCTCTTGGAGGGCCCGCCCTTCTTCCCCGTCTCCGTCTCGTTCTGGCGGCGTGTCTGTGCGGAGCTCAGGTGGGTGCCTGCTTGTTCTCCTGGCAATTCATGTTGTCTGGACGCTCCTTTTAGTGTGAGCGTCCAGTTTGCTGATAAGGGGGGGGGGGCAGCGTTCTTGTCTCCTTGGGGTTACACTGGCCTTGGGTCCATTTGGTCTGTGCCTCCGTTCCCCCCCCTCCCCCCCCCTCTCTTGGGGGTGGTGGCGGGCCTTGGGGCATGCTGGCTGTCAATGCATGTATTATATGTATATATATATATATGTATAGCCGGCCCTGTGTTTGTTCTTTAGTCTGAGCCCCTATTGTGTGCATGTATTTACTATTGTCTTTTCTTTGTTTTCCAGATCCCGGGATTCCTTCACTCTGGGCTCTCCCGGTCGTATATACCTGGCTATTGGGTTTTGGGTACCTTTTGCTTTTCCCTGACAGGCCTATTTACACATTTCATCATATATATATATATATATATATATATATATATATCTATTTATATTATATATATATTATATTATAATATATATTATATTATATTATATATATATATTATATTATATTTATATTATATATATATTATATTATAATATATATTATATTATATTATATTATATATATATATATATATATATATATATATATATATATATATATATATATTATATTATAATATATATTATATTATATTATATTATAATATATATTATATTATATTATATTATAATATATATTATATTATATTATATTATAATATATATTATATTATATTATAATATATATTATATTATATTATATTATAATATATATTATATTATATAGATATTATATTATAATATATATTATATTATATAGATATTATATTATAATATATATTATATTATATAGATATTATATTATAATATATATTATATTATATAGATATTATATTATAATATATATTATATTATATAGATATTATATTATAATATATATTATATTATATAGATATTATATTATATAGATATTATATTAAAATCCCAGAGGGGCATCCCGGGTCGCTCACTGCGTAAATCCCTGGGGTCTGCGAATACCATAAATTCACCATATGGAGGCTACCAGAGATACCGGAACTAGTCCTTCGGGGCAGTCCAGGCTGTGTGGGGGATGTGGGACTCCGCTCCCAGGGGATGATGTTATCATTTGTATTCCATGTGCGCAGCGGAACATTGAGCGCCAGTCCGACACCTCGGTGCCTGGGACTTCTTCTACCGCGCCTTCTCCCTCCCCTCCTCGCCTGTTCCGGACGCCACGTGACGCGGTCGTTGGGGGTGATTCGCAATCTGAGGTATGCGCCCGTTTGGCCAGCCTCGAGAAAATGTTTTCCGCAATGGTCGCTCAGAAGGCTCCAGCCAAGCGGAAACATCTGTCTCCGCCTCCGCGGGACTCAGATGAGGAAGTTGAGGTACTGGACTGGTCGGTTCGTCCCCTTGAAGAGGGTGAGCTTGTTGAGGAGTCAGAGGATGCCGAGGTTCAGCACTTGTCGGGCGCTGAGGGGGACCTGGAGGAGGGCCCCCCCCTTAATACGCCCACTATCCTGGCCCAAATGTTTGAGGTTTTGGATTTGGATCCGCCGGAAGTTACTCCTCGGCCTAAGGGTCAGCTTTTTGGGGGGTCCAAGCAGCGCTTGGAGTTTCCCAGTCAACAGCATTTTGAGGATATCGTCCTTAAGCAGTGGGAGCAGCCTACGCGGCTTGTCGGGGTTCCGCCTAGTTGGGACAAGAAGTATCCTTTTCCATCGGATCTGTTGAAGCGTTAGTCTGTCTCTCCCGAGGTGGATGCTCCTGTTTTGGGGCTGTCTAATACGGCAGCTGTTCATCTCCCTGACACTACTTTTCTCAAGGACAGCGAGGATCGCCGGATTGATCAGTTGGCCCGTCATGGGTTTGTCTGTGCGGGTTCGGTTTTGAGGCCTGCTTGTGCTTCTGCCTTTCTGTCGTTGGCGGTTAGGTCTATGGTCAGGGACTTATGTGTGGATCTTGATCCTACCGGTGATGAGTTTCTAGTTCTTAAGCGTTGTGAATCCTTCTTGTCGTTTATTCTGGCCGCCCAGGAGGATGCTATGTTGATGTGTGGCAGGGCTACTGCTCTGTTGGTGGCTATTCGTCGTTCAGTTTGGCTGAGACAGTGGACGGCTGATTTTAATTCTAAAAGATCGCTTACGGCTCTCCCCTTTCTGGGTTTGAGGCTTTTTGGTGAAAAGCTGGATTCTGTTGCCAAGGGAGGCAAGTTGCCTCAGCGCAAGAAATTTCGCCGTTCCTTTCGGGGGGCTGTCTCCTTTAATCCGTCCTTTCGGGGAGCCAGAGCCGGCAGGGGTGCGGGCTTCTCGGCCTCCAGGGGCGCCAGTTGGCCTAAAGGTAGAGGCCGTGGCCGTTCCGTTCACGTCTGGGGCGCCAAGCCCAAGCCTGCGGTCAAGCCCGCTCAGCAATGAGGGGGCGCCCTCACCCGTACGGGTGGGGGGACGGTTGCGACTCTTCTCCCGGGTATGGGACCAGGAGGTCTCGGACAGGTGGATCCGGGAGGTGGTGTCGGCCGGTTACAAGCTGGAGTTCGAGTCCCGCCCTCCTCTAAGGTTTTTCAGGTCTCGGGTGCCCTCGGATCCTTTGGCCGCACGGGGGCTCCTGGCGGCGGTAAGGAATCTTCTGGAATTGGCAGTCATCTGCCCGGTCCCTCCTTCAGAGGTGGGGCGCGGGTTTTATTCCAATCTCTTCACTGTACCCAAAAAGGACGGTTCGTTCCGTCCGATCCTGGATTTGAAGCTTCTCAACAGATTTATTCGTCCCTGGAAGTTCCGCATGGAAACCCTGCGGTCTGGGATCGGTGCACTTCGGCAGGGGGACTTTATGACGTCCATAGACATCAAGGATGCTTACCTTCACATCCCGATCTTTCCGGCTCATCAGCGGTTTCTTCGCTTTGTGGTGGAGGATCGGCATTTTCAGTTTGTAGCTCTTCCGTTCGGCCTCACATCTGCGCCGAGAGTGTTCACCAAGGTGTTGGCGGGAGTGATGGCCCTGCTCAGAGCTCAGGGGATTCGCATTGTACCTTACCTGGACGATCTCCTCATCATGGCGCCTTCCTTCAGTCAGGCGGAAGGGGACACCAGTTTGGTGGTGTCTATGCTGGAGAGGTTCGGCTGGGTGATCAATTACCCCAAGTCCTCTCTGGTCCCGGCCAGGGTGGTGACTTTTCTGGGGATGTCATTGGACTCTTGCCTGCACAGAGTCTTTCTCCCCCAGGCCAAGGTCCTTTTGATTCAGGAATTGGTTCAGCTTCTTCTTTCCAATCCTCGCCCGTCCATTCGGCTAGGAATGAGACTGGTGGGGTTGATGGTGGCCTCGTTCGAGGCAGTTCCCTTCGCACAGTTTCACACGCGGACGCTTCAGCTTCATCTTTTGGCGTCTTGGGACCGGCGACCGCGGTCGTTGGATCGGTCCTTCCGGATGTCCCCTCGGGTTCGGCAGTCTCTTCTGTGGTGGATGGTCTCGGACAATCTTCTGAAGGGCAGGTCGTTTCTGACCCCGCTTTGGGAGACTGTCACCACGGATGCCAGTTTGTCAGGATGGGGAGGTTTCTGGAAGGATCTTCAGTTTCAGGGGCAGTGGGACCCTCGGGAAGCTCACTTGCCCATCAATGTTCTGGAGTTGCAAGCCATCAGGTTGGTTCTGTCTCAATTGACACATCATTTGCAGGGCGGTCGGACAATCGGACGGCGGTTGCTTACATCAATCACCAGGGAGGGACTCGCAGTCTGGGTGCCCACAGAGAGGTGTCTCTGATTCTTGTTTGGGCAGAGACTCCTGTCCCTTGCATCTCAGCAGTTTACATTCCAGGAGTGGAGAACACGGAGGCGGACTTTCTGAGCCGCTGTTCGTCCCGCCGGGGGGAATGGTCTCTCCATCCCCAGGTGTTTCGGTCCCTGTGTCTTCGGTGGGGGACGCCGGAGGTGGATCTGTTTGCCTCTCGTCACAATCACAAGCTTCCGACGTTCGTGTCTCTGTCCCAGGACCCTCTGGCTCTGGCGGCGGACGCCATGGCCCTGAGCTGGAGGGATCTGGGGTTTCTTTATCTGTTTCCTCCGATTCCCATGCTGGGCAGGGTTCTGCGAAAGCTGGTTCAGGAAGGAGTTCCCGCCATTCTCGTGGCTCCAAGGTGGCCAAGGCGGGTGTGGTTCGCGGACATCGTTCGTCTGACAGTGGATCAGCTCGATCTGCCTCTTCGGCCAGATCTTCTCACTCAGGGTCAGTTGTGTTACCCCAGTTTACCAACGCTGGCTTTGACGGCTTGGCTGCTGAAACCTCCATCTTGAAGGAGGAAGTTCTTTCGGATTCGGTCATTCGGACTCTTATTAGTGCTCGGAAGAGATCCTCTTCTTCCGTCTATTATAGGGCTTGGAGATCTTGATTGGTGTGAATCTAGATCTTTGCCCTGCCGGGTCTTTTCCGTTTCCAGGATTTTGGATTTTCTTCAGTCAGGGCTGGACTCTGGTCTTCAGCTGAGTACTTTGAAGGGGCAGGTTTCTGCCTTATCTATCTTTTTTCAGAGGTCTTTTGCAAGCCATTCTTTGGTCAAGACTTTTTTCCAGGGGGTTTCGCATTTGCGGCCTCCTAGGAAGCCGTTGCTCCCTGTTTGGGATTTGAATTTAGTTCTTTCTGCCTTTCAGGCTCCTCCCTTTGAGCCTTTGCGGGATATTGCCTTGTCTACTCTGACTCAGAAGGTTGCCTTTCTGGTGGCCATCACTTCTGTTCGGCGTGTTTCAGAGCTGGCGGCCCTGTCGATTCAGGCCCCCTTATTTTGAGAAACATCAGGACAAGGTGGTTTTCAGATTCTTCCTAAAGTGGTCTCTGCTTTCCATCTTAATCAGGACATTGTTCTTCCTTCTTTGTGTCCTAAGCCTAAGAATGACAAGGAGAGTGCGTTGCACTGCTTGGACGTGGTACGTTGTGTCAAGTTCTATCTGCGTACTACGGCTCCTTTTCGTAAGACGGATGCCTTCTTCGTGGTGCCCTGTGGGCCTAGGAAGGGTTTGGCTCCGGCCAAGTCTTCTATTAGTAAATGGATTCGTCAGGCGATTGTTGGAGCCTATTCTGCCAAGGGGAAGGCTCCCCCTTTTCATGTTACTGCTCATTCTACTCGTGCTGTTGGTGCATCCTGGGCTTTTCAGCACCAGGCTTCGGTTGAGCAGGTTTGTAAGGCTGCTACCTGGTCTTCGGTTCACACCTTTTCAAAGTTTTATAAGGTTGATGTGCGGGCTTCAGCAGATGCTGTTTTTGGCCGCAAGGTTCTGCAGGCTGCAGTGGTTTGAGTGTGTCTGCATTATTGCCTGGTTGGATACCCTCCCCATTTTGGACACTGCTGTTGGATGTCCCATGTTAATGAATTAATGTCTGAAGTGGGGTGTGTGACATACTTAGAATAATACCATTTTGTGATTACTCACCTGTAAAATGGGTATTGTAAGTATGTCACACACCCCACTTCACCCGCCCTCTTTGGTATCCTGGCTCTTTATATGGTGAAGTTGTGTTTATTCACAGTTGAGGGTTACTTTTGTGTTTTGGTCTCCTGGTATCTTGCCTTTATTGCTGTTTGAATACTGGGGAATTGTTAGGAGATACCAGGTATGTATAGACCGGGAGGGGCTTGCTTTTTCTGGACTTCTCTGCAAAGCAGCGCCACCTAGCGGTGAGTACCCATGTTAATGAATTAATGTCTGAAGTGGGGTGTGTGACATACTTACAATACCCATTTTACAGGTGAGTAATCACAAAATGGTATTTTTTTTACTCACTTTAATGTTCCTGGGCTAAGGCAGCCACAGCTTGCACATCCTCCTTGGCTGGAAACCATTCAGGTTCGTAGGGCAGGTGTGCTCAGGCTGAGAATGTTTTCACTCACTTAGCCAATAAAATATTTTGGCACCAGAAGACACTTGGGGGTTCTGGACCTAGTGAGTTATTTGCCCTAAATTCCGGGTAATTGGTAGAGGGCATGCGATGTATCCTTGGTATTTATACCCTCTCTAGTTTCAGCTGCCCAAGCACCTAGAAGCTTAGTTGATCAATCTTAGGGGTTACTTCAAGTATACACTCCTAGACAGACCCTGTTAGAACAGATATGTCCATGTACGCCAGGGTAATGTCACCCTTGTAGCATACTTAAAGTGGACCTGGGGCATCCTGATCGGGGATACCCTTTTGTGCGAAAGCCCCCCCCCCCCCCCCCCCAATGTTTGAGTGCAGAATCTACCTGCAATTCCAGATGTCTGCATGGTGTTAATCCCCCTCAATAAGCTTATGTCACTGATTGCCGGGGGGGGGGGGGGCTTTGGAGGAGCAATTTACTAAGCTTTGATTTTTTTTTTGACTGGAGGTCTGTTATAAGCAAATCAGGCCATCTATTAGAAATCTTCCAATCTGACATATCTGTGGCTAAAGGTTTGTCCCAAAGAATTTCCATTGCACATTTTTAGTTCATGGGTTCGAGCCTCATATAATATCTCGCTGAGGACTAGGTTGGTGGATAGCAAATCTGTCATACTAGAGCAATATGTTTGCAATATGCTCTTACTGGTTCGGATGGTTGATCATCAAGATGTTTTTGGGGTGGTGGAGGTTGAGAGTCTGATACATACTCAGAAGTGTTGAGGAATAAACATGATTTGAGAGCAGTGTTCACTTCCCATCACCAGACCTGCCCAGTATATTTGTGGTTGACTTTAATAAAAGGAATGCTTCGTTTCAGTACAATTTACCAATAGTTTTCTTTTTCAGGGAGCCTATTTTGCTTGGAAAGCAACTGCAATGGGAAAGAATTATGTAAATGGAAAGACTTTCCTCGAGAAAAGGTACAGAATTGTTATAACTAGGCTTAAATCATGAAACTGAGAACAATGATTATCTGTAAGTTAGATGGGCTTTAAAGCAGAACAAAACCCAGAGAGACAGGCCCTGGAATCTAATGCCGGGGACACTGCCGCTTGTGCTCCAGATTGGAGAAGGGCAGAGCCGAAAGTCATATGTACGGTAAACTTCTCTGATTGGACAAGAGTGGGTGATCTAGACGATTTCACACAGTGGAGCAGGGCCAGAGGGCCCTGCTGTGTGATAACCCATGGGTCACTGAGAAAACGCACTTTTCCAGCGAATCCACAGTGTGGGCCTCCGGTCAGTCAGGCCGCTCAGCCTCTTTCAGCGCTGCTAGGCCGCACAGGACAGTAGCGAGCTAAATCGAGCCTAGCTTGCCCAAGCTGCATTTTTCTTTTCTAAGGGACATACCCATTTTGGATGCATACCTGCACCAGGCATTTCTGAATGGTGGGCATGTGACCTACACATGTGCTGTTGGAACGTGGCTAGGTGAGTTCTAATAGGAGATCACTGGCGTTTCTAACAGCAGGATGCCCCCGGGGGAGAGTTGGCTGGCATCTAGACTAAAGGGCTGGCCAAAAGTACTGTTACTCTTTGATACTTTCCATTTCCTGGACCTATACCTTTCTGCAACCAGGGGCTTAACCCCATGTGATGTGCCTGCTGACCTCTAATCTGGTTCGGATGTGCAGGTCAGGCAACTTCAACACTGACTGTTCATTTTCCGAGTGCGTGTGCTATTATCTCCCGGCGGGGGCAAGGCACCATTCACATACATTTGTCACTTTGTCAGTAGCCAGTGACACAGCTGATTGGGCTGGCTGTCCTGCAAGTGCCAACAGTGAGCCGATCTCCCCGAGCCAGATACGTACTTAGATGGGTGCTCTGGCATGGGGGAGATGCCAAGTTGCCCAAAATCATGGAAAAATAGTGCAACGGCAAAGCGGCACTGTTGCAAGTGTAATAAGGGCCGACCGGGGCGATTGTCAATGCACACCCTGTTCTCCATTAGATAGTGCCACCCGAGGTGGTCGGCCTCATTACAAGTGCAGCACTGCTTGGAAATGGTTGTACAAGCTTGCAGCTAGCACACCACCCCCAGTAGAAGTATTTTAGCAGTTCTGGGGAAGTGCTACTAGAGAGGACCAGGGGAGTTGCCAGAGAGGCTGTAGGTCTGCTTTAAAGATGCTCTCTAATGAGGCTCGAGAGTAGTTTTTTAACCTCCTAACATAATACATATTTACACCTGAGAGCTTTTGAGTTGAGTTGCGTTGAAACATCTTATTTTACATGGTTCCCATGATGTAAAGGGGGGAAGAAAGTTAGTGTTTGGATAGGGACTTTAAAGTGGACCAAAACCCACCCTGGAGTTTGAGACTCCAGGGCAGGCATACTCGCCTATTGGGGGTGCCCGCTGTGTGAAACCCCCCAGGTCGCCCAGAAACTCGGCTTCCTTGTCAGCCCAACGGTGCATGTGCGAGCTGCGGCTGCATCCCTGCTGTCTCTTTAGCAGGGCGTGCCCCCGTGGCAGGCATTTGTGAATGGCTCCCTGTTAGAGGGTAGCAGGGATGCAGCCGCCAGCACGTTTCCGAGCACGCTGATTGGACGAGCAGCCGCGCATGTGTCGTAGGACCAGGAAAAGGTGAGTTCAGCCAACCTGGGGGGTTTCACACAGCGGGGCACCCCTGCATAATTCTATGAAAGGGGTGGTGCTCTAGTCAAGCCACCACTTTCTCATTCAATTGTGACCACCAGCAACCATTCAAGTTTGTTGTGAAAGCCCCCTTTGGTCACTGGCAGCCATACATGACTGAGGAAATGGTGAGCATATGGGTTTAGGACTACTTTTCAATAACCCATAGGTTGTTTTATGAAACCCTGAATAAACAAGCTCGGTTTTTGATTTGACCTGTTAGACGTACAGGCTAAGTAGCTTTGCTCTTTATTTTTCAGATATAACGAAGATCTTGAACTTGAAGATGCCATACACACAGCGATCTTAACACTGAAGGTAATAGTAAAGCTTGTTGTATAGTATGCAGTGATTTGAATAAGCTACATATAATTGGGCTGCTTTGTGTACCCTTGCAGGAGAGTTTTGAGGGTCAGATGACAGAAGACAACATTGAGGTTGGCATTTGTAATGAGGCTGGATTTAAGCGACTCACTCCTGCTGAAGTGAAAGATTACCTGGCTGCTATAGCATAAAATGCTCCCGACTGTGGAAGATCAGTTGGTGTAGTTTTTTTTTTTTCTCCCCGCCACTAAAGGATTCAAAAGGTTTCTTTGCAGATTTTTTTGCATACTTTCTTATTTCTACCTGTCTGACAGAACTTTTTAAAATGATATGGTTCTACTCACAATAAACAATATCAAATACACTTTATGGCTGTTTTTTTTATTTATATCTTCTAAAAATGGACCCACATTAACATACCTTTGCACCTCACTGGCTCTGCAATGGGCAAAACTCTTTCTTTTGCCTGTGGCATCTCCACCCAACAGGGGACTGGAAGCCAGTACACACTACATCAGCTGCATCCCTATTACTGCAGTGTGTGCTGTTGTTTCCAGACCTCCAGTGCACAGGGACTTTGTAGCGAACACCTATTGGTTTACAATGCTGATGAGAAGTCTGCTCAGCTTTTAAACCGGACCTTCAGCATGATTTAATGAAAAGACCAAACCCTTAAAATATATTAATTTTTAGATGCTGAGGAATCGTTTTTTTAAGTTTTTGGTCACTTGTTATTCTTTCCCCCACTGGGCTTCAACTCTGTTCAGGACATTAAGATACGAGCGCCATCTTGCCTCAGAAGCATCACACACTGAGGAGAGGAGAGAGGGATAAAGTACAGGGGGGGCTATAGCTGTGATTTGCATAGACAGAGCAGAGCTGGGGTCAGGGAAAGGACGGCAATCCTGGGAATGCAGAACGACAGTCAGAAGACACTTCCTGTTTGCAGGCTGAGCCGTCATCTTGGATGTTTAACTAACATGCAGTAGATGCAGGTAGGAGGATTTTTAATGTGAGCAATCTGTATGTACAGGGTGCGGGAAACATAGATATTCTCTTCAGGCTGAAGGTCAGCTTTAAGCATCTGTCCAATCAAACACAAAAATACTGCATTGGAGGGCAAGTGACAGGCCTTGACATGCCCCCTCTCTTGCAATAAATGCAGTGGACATGCGCCAAACAGTGTGACAGCTGCCTATCTATGTCTCAGGACCCAGTCATTTTTTTGTTTGCTTCCCTGGACAGACCATTAATGAAGGTGTCGGTCAACTTTTAAAAAATTTCCTTATTCTGACAGATCTACAGGCTAAATAACTTGACATTAGGGATGTTTTGTAGTAGCAAAAGCAGAAGTGACCTGCAGATGAGGCGCGAAGGGGGGGGGGGGCTTTTGGACCCTCTCGCTGACACTATTCTCATTTCAGAATCATAATTATGACAGACCCAGAATTTCATGTAAAGCAGTGGTGCCAGCATATGGCAGATTGTCTCTTTCTGGCACTACCTTTACTACACTGGAGAAACAAAATGTGAAGTTGGACTGAAACAGTTTTGGGGGGGAGCATTATATACTTGAACCAGGGCGGGATCCTGAATCGAAGCAATTGCTGCTGAAAATGATACAAGTTCTTATGTAACTGCGAGTTTGAATAATTTTGTATAGCAGTAATGTATTGTAATGTGTAAGTCATTAATAATAGTATAAAACGAAAGAAATATTTATATTTTTCGTTTACCTTACGAGGAAACTGTCTTTTTCGTCTGGCATTGTTACATGTAACATTGTGTATAAAAAAAAAAGGGGGGGCACATAACACAAATCATGAGCTTACACCCATTTCGCAATGTATCCACCTGGTCTGGTTTGGGTATTAAAAATAAGGCTCATCTGACTTCCACTGATTCCTGTGACAGCCGCAGGGAGACCGACTGCTAGGTTAACTGTCTAGTGCAGTAGCTTAGACTGCGGAAGCGTTCCCAGTTTATAAACGGGTGAATGTCATGCGTCAGGTAACCATTGATTTTTTTTCTTTTTAATGTCTTTCATGGTTCATAATACATTTACATATTTTTAGTACCCAAATTAATCTCTGGTGGGTAGCATTATATTTGTGCCCATTTTTCCTCTTGGTGACACTAGTCACTGCCACCATAAGCGCCAACTCCATCTTTTCTGGAAGCGCTTTAAATTACATCATGCACAGAAAAAGCTCAGGAAGATGCAAGGGCAGGTAAGATGGTAAAATAAAGCCTTGGGACTGCTCTAGATTTATTTTAATTTACGCAGAGCTAGACCTGAATATTTCCCCTTTTACATCATGTTACAGGACAGATTTTCCCTTCTGGTTTCTCCTACCTTCTGGAACACGAGTTTTTGTTTAAAAACACAGGAGAAGCTGGGGTACGCTCGCTGATCTGGGGCTTTATTTATGAAGGGTAGGGTACCTGTGGCTTTGAGGCGTCCACTGGAGCACCATGTCATACAGGAACTTTTTAGTTCCTCAGCAGCTCGATTTGGCGTTGAATGAGGAAAATGCTGAATCTCTTGATGACCGTACATGTCTTATTTCCTACTTTCTCATGATTTCCGTAGATCATTTGTTTATTACCTTTAGTGGAAAGAATAGAGGTCTCCCGGCCTCTAAGAGTACCATTGCAAGATGGATTAGGCAGGCCATCTTTTTGTCCTACACCTATATGGATACTCCACCTCCTTATATTTTAACCCATTCCACGAGCAGTCTCAACATCCTGGGATGAAAAGAAGGGAGCATCCATTGATGACATCTGTAAAGCTGCCACATACATATTTAAAACATTACAGACTAGACTTATTATCTGATAAGCAACAATTCTTTGGTAGAAACGTTCTACAGATAGTATCCCAACCTTGGGAATGCATTTCTTGTTTGTCCTTTCCATGGCCATCCTGAAGGATGAGGGGAGAAAATCCCTGTTAGGCTTACTGATAACGTTGTTTCCAAGAGTTCTTCAGGACAGTCCATATGCCCCCCCCCCCCAATTACTACAGCAGTTACTTGTGTTAATGTTCTAGCTTAATACAGATGTCTGGGAGGAAGGGTTTTTTAAACTGTCCCAGTTTGTGTCTCATCTCTAGGGGGAGGAGCCTCTCCGTGGCCGTCCTGTAGGACTCGTAAAAACGCAACAAACTTTTGATCTTTTAAAGTGATCACGGACGTTTGTCACCTTCTGCCCACAGGCCAGTGCTCCAAAACGGCCTGTGTCTGTTACACTAAAGCCTTTGCCCAATATTCATAACAGGAACCAGAAGCAGTATGTCCTAATGGCCGCCATGTGCTTATGAATTCAGTCACTAAACTGTCACATAATGGCAGTTAGGTTGAAGTGCTCCCCAAGCCTGAGCTGTGTGTACTGTAACTGAATGTATCATTGCTGGAAAGAATCAGGGGGCAGGACCGCTGGACTAGGGAGTAATATGGCTGACTGCATCCACTATGTGGCTAAAAAAAAAAAACTGCTTTGGGGCACTGTGTTGGGGATAGCATCGCCTTGAAACAGACCAAACACCTGAATTGCGCCCCCCCCCCCAAAATGAAGAACAACTTTTGCCAATTCTCACTGCTCCTGCTTCACTAATCCTAGATAATGGCACCTGTTTTTGCTGTAAAGCTCCACCTCCATCATTCTTTGCCACTGTTGTGTGTGGCAATGATGTAATTGCCGTAACTATGCAATGATTGATCGCCTGCCATCTTACAGAGATGGACAGCAAAAAAATAAAGTGTTCCAGTTCGATTCGAAATGCGAAAATATCCATTTCTAGTTCTACACACTAAGAATGGAGTATCGGCAGGGTCTTTGGTCAAATGTGTTTCGCAAGTTCAGTGGGTTTTGGTCCACTCTAAACAATACCCGTTTTTTTCACAAAATGGGTATTGTTCTGGGTGCAGGGAGGAAATCACAGCACTAGATTTCTCCAGTGGGCCAATGCGAGATGAGATTTCTCCAATTGGTTGCTGTTAAAGTGGACCAATACCCAGGATTTTGACTATCCTCGGTTTCGGTCCCTTGCCCCTGGGGTACCCCGGGGGGGGGGGGGGAGGCTGTGTGAAACCCCCTAGGTCGCTCCAAACAAACTCGCCTCTTCCCGATCCTACGACGCATGCGCGGCCACTCGTACAATCAGATCCGCTGGTGATTGCATCCCCCACTACTCTCTAACAGGGAGCGTGACTGCTCCAGTCATTCACAAATGCTTGGTGCAGACACGTGCTATGCTAGAGGGATAGCGGGGATGCGGGCGTTGCTCGTGCCTCCGCTGTTTTGGGCGACCTGTTTTCCGCATCCGCTGTTTTGGGCATAGTCTCCCGACACCTGGAACACCTATTTTGTGAAAATGTAATTGACATGCCTTGTGTTGTCTCCAATGATTACATGAGGCTACAGGGTTATTAAAGTGGGGTTCTAGTCATAATATAACCCCCCCTAGCCTGGCACTGAGGCAGGATGGGGGGGGGGTTTACAAAGAAAAAAATCTTACCTTATCCAGGGGCTCCAAAGCCTCTATGACAACTGCACGAAAAGACACAAGGCGCATCAACCCCCCCTCCCCCCCCCCCCCCCCCCCCCCGTCCTGCCTCACTGGAATATTTCTCTTATTGAGGCGAGGTCGGTCTTGCTGTGGTGAGCCCCATCATAACCTCTTTAGGCTAAGTAGATGGTCCATAACTCCCCCGCCCAAGTAAAACTACTTGTCACTGGAATTCCACTAAAAAGAGATCTCCTTTCATTTGGATGGTGCATTTTTTAAGGTACTCTCGGTTCGGTTGAGAAACACAGATGTAACAGGATAATCTGCTGTAACTCTTGGGGCCACATGATGGCAGCACTTCCTCTTTTAATCTGTCAATAAATGGTTTTCATCTTTAAGAAAGAGGACTATAGATCATGTGATAAGTGCAGGCCTCTTAACAAATACTGCCCACATCCTAGCAGAGGAACTTTTCCCATTTTAGGGTTGCATTAAGCCCTAAGCCAGGAACGAATGATAAAACATTGTCCTGTAGAGCATTTTAGTGTACTCTCTGTACAACATCAAAATGTGATGCGGCAGTTTGTACCATATCCACCTGAAGAACAATCAGAGCAATAACTACAAATCTTACTGTAATGAGAGATTGGGCTTTTTTTTCTGGTGAGTACACTAAACTTCCCTTTTCTTTATCATTGCATGTGAGACATAGCAGCCAATCAGATAGATTGAGGTGTGTGTAACGGGCCAGGAATTCACCATCAATGGGCTGCAAAAGGAACTGATCTGATTAGGTTTATATAGAAAGTATTAAATTGCGTTTTTTTTATTGTGCTTAACTCTCCACTATGTCATGAATAAAGAGGTGGATAGAGGGAGGCAAATGTGAGGTAGGAGTGGGAAGAAATGGGCAGAGGTGAGGTAGGAAGAGGTCCGTAAAACTGACTTGGATAGAGGTAGGAAAAAGTAAGCAGAGGTGTGCAAAGGTGGGTTAAGTGTGGGCAGGGGTGAGACGTGAAGAAGTGTGATGGCTAGAGATAAAGTGGGCACAGGTGAAATGAGCAGAGGTACAAGGGAAGCGAAGAGGTAAGAATTCATGGGAAAAGATGTAAGTTTGGTGGAGGTGAACAGAGGTGTGAGAGGAAGCCTTGTGATGGACCTAGAGGCAAGGTGGAAAGAGGAGGGCTGAGGTGTGATAGATAAGGGTTAGATAGGCAGATGTAAGGTAGGAAGTGGTGAAGAGAGATGAGGTGGTTAGAGGTAGGGATAGTTTTGGGGGGTTAACTAGCATAAACCATATTTTTCGCTATATAAGATGAAATCCCCCCCCCCCCCCAAAGAAATAAAAAGTTGGGGAATGCTAGTGCGTGTAATAGAACGAATGTGGGGGGGGGGGGGGGGGCAATCACACAACTGATGGGGCCCCTGAAGCCACCGGACAATGAAGGATTGGCAGCTGATCAGGTAAATGATCCCTGCACATGTGGCACATGCTCTTAGGTCCATGTGGCGGGTGGGCGTAACCTGCAACCGGAACTCTAGTTTTCCCACTGCACGAACACGAGTGTGTGGGGGTGGGCCCTCACCCAAAGGGTAGCAGATCAGTTACCCTGCCCGGCTGCCGCCCCTCCATTGTCTAGTATTTGGGGAGGGGGGAAATATGCCACACTGCCTGTTATTATGGACTGGGTGCAATGCCACACTGCCTCGAATGGGGGGGATGCTATAGTGCCTATAATGGGGGTATTGGGGTGGGAAAGTCACACTGCCTATTATGGAGACATGGTGGGGAATGGCACACTGCCTATAATGGGGTTTGGTCGGGGGTAATGCTGCCACACTGTATGGGGTGAGTTCCGCACCCGGTCTTTTATAGGTGGATTTGGGGGGGTGGGTTATTCAGAACACCATTTGGTTCACAAAATGTTTTCCCTATATAAACCCTAGGTGCATCTTATGGAGCGAATAATCAGGTTGGGAGTTCACAAAGCATCGCCTGTCTGCAGTCTATGTCTGCATTGTTAGAAGTTGTAGGAATGTTCTTTCTCTATTGGAGGAGTATTTTTGTTCTTCTTAAACAGATCTATAGCAATCTCTGCCCACATACACCACGAGGCAAGAGAAACTGTACAGTAAAGCATCACCTGTCTGCAGGGGCCGCACCAGAAGCGAGGCCCTCACGCTGCCTCTAGTGGCCAATCGTTTGCATTGCAGGTAAAGCAATGTCAGGTTTGACCAATGAAAGCAGGGCGAAAGGCAGGTTGTGCACCATTGGTTTAACACTGGCGATCTTCAAACTGTACAGCGAACTTCCCTCATCTGTACTCAGCATTAGCACAGGAACAGCTCACATACTAGCATATAATAATTCGATATAAATCCACTCCTGATCTCATGTCCGGAAGTATCCACGGAACACAAACTTAGACAACAGCGACACGCCTGGCAACTACAAGTTCCGGAATGCATTGCGGCGGCGCATGCGCGCATAACCCGACAGCCCGGCTAGTGGTTTGGAGTGAGAGGCAGCAGTGTGCAGAGTCGTGGGATAGAGGTGAGAGGTCGCTGGCGGTCCGGGTGGGATTCCGGGGTGCGGCTCGGCTGAGCTGGCAGCCAGGGTGAGGCGGTGACAGCCATTGCAGTGCCAGTAGGGGCCTGTGTGCCTGCCGGGCCCACCTCTGCACCTATAGGGGTGACGTGCTGCGACCACTGGTAGCTATAGCTGTGCTAGTGTCACGTGGATGATTAATTAGGGCGCCTCCCCCCATCAATAACTTGCCTGACAGACTTTTCCAGCACAGCTAAGCCCCCTCCATCAGCCCTATGAGCTGAATGGCAGGGTGAGAGGCATGGGGGGAGCTATGTGCTTGTTGGAGGACCCAATTGAACAGCAGGCTATTTGTGACCTGGCAGACAACCTGTCCCTCCCCCTGTGCTAATCCTAATTTGGGTGGTACAGTTGAACTTGAAGCAGATCAGCACCTGTTTGGTGGGGGTTGGTCCGCTTCTAGCTGCATGAAAACAGCCCCCCCCCCAAAAAAAAAAAGCTTGCAATGCTTACCTGTCCATCGATCTTCTGCCAGTAATGTGGGTGGGACCTTTTGGCACCAAGGAAGTGACCCCGTCCCACGTGACCGTCTGACAGTCAATCACGGACCCGAGATTCTGGGAAAAAGCGCTGGATCCCGGGCAAGGTAAGTCATTTATTTTTTTATAACCTCCTTTGCTCCCTGAGCGCAATGAGAGGCAAGGCGAGGGGGGTTGGGTTATATAGAGGCTGGACTTTAACTGAATATTAGTCAGTTGTTCTATTACTTGTTTCCCTGTTCTGCAGGGTTTGGGACAGGCTCAAGTGTTGCAAAATGTAACCACTAGTCCAGCATGGTGCTACCTAGGATCTGGGGATAGCCTGGGCAATGCCCGTCACCACCCCCTCACCCCATTGCAGGGACTGGAGGCGGTGTGCTTGAATATAAAGACAACTGAGAAACCAGGGATCCGATCTGATCAGAGGTATGCAGCTTCTGGGGAGGAAAAATAGTATACGGTTCATTTTTTTTGCCTTTACAGGATATTTAAACCGGACCTTCAGCGTGATTTAATGAAAAGCCCAAACTCTTAAAAAACGGTTCCCCGGCATCTAAAATTAATATATTTTACGTTTTTAGTCACTAACTTATTATTCTTTCCCCCACTGGACTGCAACTCTGTTCAGGAATTTAGGATACGGGCGCCGCCATCTTGACTCAGAAGCATCACACTTACTGAGGAGAGGAGAGTGGGATAAGGTACAGGGGGAGGGTTATAGCTGTGCTTTGCTCAGACAGAGCAGAGCTGGGGCCAGGTAACGGTCAGCAGTCCCAGAATGCAGAGCAGCACAGTCAGGAGGCACTTCCTGTTTGCAGGCTGCCTGATAAGATGGCGGCTTCCATAATGGATGTTTAAAGGCTCATAACATGCAGTAGATGCAGGTAGGATGATTTTTAATGTGGACAATCTGTATGTACAGGGTGTGGGAAACATATAAGATAGATTCAGAGTGAAGGTCCGCTTTAAAATAAAGCTAGAAATCAGACAATACCTTTTTCTCTGCAGCTTGGTTTAAAAATAGAAAACCAAGGTCAGATGCATGACAAAAAAAATAGTTCTGGACTTCTTAGAATATTTAATTAGATTAATTAGAATTATTTAATTAGAATTATAATAAAGTATTAAACAAAATTATCCAATTCTCCCCCCCCCCCCCCCCCCAGCCGCCTCTCAAATTCGAAACATTTGACACAAAACTTGCGCACCAACTCGGTGAACTTACTGTAAATTTAGATTACACAAAACAACAAAAAGTAAAGTTTAAGTGCTATAATTGAAAAAAAAAAAGCATCTACCTGATTTTAAAGCAGACCAACACGTGGGATGCACCCCTGCCCCCCAGGGTTCTGGCTTACTGGGGCACCCTCCTTGTGAAACCCTCCTAGTTCACTTTATACTCGGCATGATCCATGAATTGGTGGATCATTGCTGCTGCACTCGGCAAGATATCTGCTTCCTCTGGCTGTTTGCTCACCAGGAATTGCTGCTGGGGAATGCTTTGAGTAACCGCACTTGTTGGGCCAATAGTTTTCTCTATCTAGCTATTCAATCTTGGCCTGATGCTTGCCTCTGTCCAGCAATTCCATTCTTGCGATTGCCAGATTCATGCGATAAATGGGTTGATTTGGGGGTGGGGGTCACAGGGCAGGCCAGGGTTACAAGCATTTATGTCCACTTTAATTACCTGAAAATGTATTTTTCCAGGTATACAGCACGTCCTGTTTCACCAAATTCTTTACGCTTGGGATATCCGCCACAAGGTGGCGCAGTGGACTGCAGAAGAGACTTGTGGCGTCTCCCGGCCCAATAAAAGGACAAGAACCTCCCACAAATTCCCAGTTTCCTTCTGCAGTCTGGACTGCGAATAGAAGATGGCTCTCTATATTACGCAGGCGAGCGGAGCTTATCAGTCTGCGGCCCTGCAGGACTATTTCCACCAGTTCTGGACAGCCTCGGCTGCCTGGTTCGGGTGAAGGTAGGACGGCGCCAGGGTCAGGTGCTGGAGGAGCGCTGCTCCAACCGCAATCCCTGTACCTACTAGGGTAGGCGGTTCAGGCTTATGGTGAGCCTTGTGGGATGCCCCTTCCTGCCTTATTGTGGGCCTTCCCCTGCCCCCCCCCCCTCCCTAGCTATGCATGCCTTCGGTGCACCTACCGTTGCTCTTCCCTGCCTCGCTCTCTCCCTGGGGAGCTCTCCGGGGGGGGGGGGGGGGGGGGGGTTAGGCGGTGTTGTTTCACATTGTATTTTATCTGCTTTTTACTTGTATTGTCCGCGCTCATTCGACATTCCCCTCATGTTATACTGCGCTGTCATTGGCGCTGGGGGGTCACGTGAAGCGCGATTCGCGCTCTTCGGGGAGGGCGGGTCCTGCGGATGATGTTTTTTGCGTCATACCTCCGCGGCCCGCCCCTCAAGGTCCTTGTGGGCGCCATTTTGGTTGGAGTTTGTCTTCTCCTGACCTGCAGTACTGCAGGCGCGCTGCTGGCCTGACTGGATGTGCGATCGGCTTCTTGGTCCGTGAATCCCCTTCGGGGTTGTATTGTGCTCTTGTCACCACATTATGGGATTGTTATGTGTGGTTTTCTTATGTTTTTCAGGCGGGATAAACGTGTCTGTGGTTTCTCCCGGCCCTCTTCCCTTCCTTCTCCCACCTTCCCTAGCGGGTTTTGGGGCATCCCGGGTGGCTCTTGTTAGCCCTAACCCTATACTTGCCAGTGTGCCCACTCTAATCACCATATGGAGGCTTCCGGGGTTAATGTGCTTGGGGTTCCTTCGGGACAAGCCCAGCTGTGTGCCGCGTGTGGGGTATCCCCTGTGAGTGACGGTGTCAGGGTATGTGTGCCCTGCGCCCAGAAGGTACTTGCACTGCAGTCTGGGTTGCCTGTTACGCTGACCAGCTCTGCGCCCCATTCTACATCACCTACCCCCCCGCACCTGCATTTGACCCCTAGTGAGGGATATGCTAGTGGGGAATCAACCTATGACTTTGTCTTGAGGGTGGCCAGCCTGGAAAGGCATATGGCTTGGCCGGTCCCCCGTAAGGCTTCTGGCAAGAAGCGGTATTTAACTCCCGCCGTTTCCCTTTTTCCTGAGGAGGATGAGGGACAGTTTTCTTTCTCTGGCCTGTACCCCTTAGAAGAGGGGGAACTTTTCTCTGATTCCGATTACTCTGGGGAGCAGCAGGAGATTTATGGTGGTGCTGGGTCTCCTTTTGTAGAAGACCCATGGTCTCCTGAGGATACAGACAGGCTGTTGGCTAACATTTTTGAAGTACTGTGTATTACACCTCCTGTCCCGGCTAAAAGGCAGCAGGGTGAGTTTCTTCACACTGTTAAACAATGCTTGGAGTTCCCTCAGCAGATCCACTTCAATAATTTGGTGCTCAAGGAGTGGGAACATCCTAGCAGATTGCCTGCGGTGCCTAAGAGTTGGGACAGGAGGTATCCATTTCCTACTGATGTGGTTGAGCGCTGGTCGTGTCCCCCTGAGGTGGATGCTCTCGTGCTTGGGTTGTCCAATACCTCGGTCATGCATTCCCCTGACACTTCTACTGGCCTGTCACGCATTTGCTTGTGCAGGGACTGCGCTGCGCCCTGTGTGCGCTTCTGCCATCACGGCTCTTGCTATTAAAGGGCTGCTTAAGTGCCTTCTGGATAATGCCTCGGATGCCAATAGGGGGAAGATAGATCCCTCCTGCTTTGCTATGAATTTGTGGCATTTATTCTTTCTGCTATGGATGATGCGGTCAGGATGTGTGCTAAGACTTCTGCCCTTTTGGTGGCTATACGTCGCTCTGTTTGGCTGTGTCAGTGGGCGGCTGATAATGCTGCTAAGAAGGCTCTCACTAGCTTCCCCTTTACTGGGCTATGGCTCTTTGAGGAGCGTTTGGATCTGTTTTCTAAGGATGGTAGGCTGCCTCAACGCAGGAGGCAGCCGCGGCCCTTTTGGGTGGCTGGTTCTTCCCTCCCCTCCTTCCGTGCTCCCAGGTCCGGTCGGGGTGCACCATTTGCGGGAGCATGTAGAGACCCTTGGGGCAGGGGTAGAGGGGTGGTGGTTGCGGCTCCTTGCTCACGTTTGGAGACTGTGCGTCTCAGACCGGTGGATTCAGGAGGTGGTGTCCTCCGGGTACAAGATAGTTTGCAGCCTGGCCGCCCCCAAGATTCATCAGATCCTGGATGGTTCAAAATCCCTTGTCAGCTCAGGGCTTGTGGCTTGTGGTCCAAAGCCTTTTGGATTTGGGGGTCATTTGCCTGGTGCCCTTCCAGGAAAGGGGCAGAGGTTTCTATTCCATTCTGTTCTCTGTTCCCAAAAAGGATGGGTCCCTGAGGCCTATCCTGGATTTGAAGCGCCTCAACAAATTTGTCCGGTTCAAGCTTTTTTGCATGGAGACTCTGCGCTTGGCAGTCAGTACCTTGCGCCCGGGCGATTTCATGACTTCAGTGGACTTCAAAGATGCTTACCTTCATGTTCCTATCTTTCCAGTTCATCGGAGATTTCTCAGGTTCGCTCTGGAGGATCAGCACTACCAATTTGTGGCCCTGCCGTTCGGTCTTACCTCGGCTCCTCCGGTCCTCACCAAGGTGCTGGTGGGGGTGATGGCTCTGTTGAGATCTCAGGGCATTCGCATCCTTCCTTATCTGGACGACATTCTGATTGCTTCTCAGTCCTTCCATCATGCCGAGCTGGATACCTAGATGGTGGTCTCCACACTCGAGTCCTTTGGTTGGGTGATCAACTATCCCAAGTCTTCTCTGTCTTTGTCCTTGGTGAGGTCCTTTCTGGGCATGACTGGATACATCTCAGGTCAAGGTTTTTCTGCCTCAGCAGAAGGTGGAGAGCCTGCAGACGCTGGCACGGTCTCTATTTCTTGCCCTCACCCCTCCATTCGGCAGGGGATGCAGCTGGTGGGCCTGATAATGTCATGCTTCGAGGCGGTTCCCTATGCTCAGTTTCACATGAGAACTCTTCAGTTGCACCCCTTGTCAGTTTGGGATCGGGACCCTGTGTCCCTGGATCAGACATTTGTTCTGTCCCCTCTGGTCAGTCAGTCCCTCTCATGGTGGCTGGATTCAAGGAATCTCCTACTGGGCAGGACCTTTCTGCCCCTGTGCTGGGAGACTGTCCCCACAGATGCCAGTCTGACAGGTTGGGGTTTTTTTTGGAAGTCTCTGAAGTTGCAGGGTCAGTCGGGCCCTCAGGAGGCCCATGCCCCCATCAAAATTCTGGAACTGCGGGCGATAAGGTTGGTCCTTTCCCAGTTGACCCCACACCTTCGGGGTCGGGTGGTTCAGATCAGATCGGACAACCAGACGGCGGTCGCCTACATCAATCATCAGGGAGGGACTCGGAGCAAGCGAGCCCTCAAGGAAGTGTCCCTGATACTGTCTTGGGCGGAGGAGAATGTCCCCTGCATCTCTGCAGTTTACATCCCGGGGGTGGAGAACCTGGAGGCAGACTCTTTGAGCAGGGGGATGTCTCGGCTGGGGGAGTGGTCCCTCAGTAACAGGGTTATTCTAAGTATGTCACACACCCCACTTCAGTCATTGATTATTACACTTGGGTATTACCTACCGCTAGGTGGCAGCGTTGCCGAGAATCTCCAAAAAAGCAAACAGGCCCCTCCCGGTCTATACATACCTGGTACCTCCCAATAATCCCCCAGTGTTATTCTCTGCAAGGTGGCGACAAGACAGAAGAAAGAAGTCTCCTGCTTGCAGGTAGCCGGGGTATCACCCCGGCCCCCCCCTTACGGTCTATTTCTGCCCAGCTTCTTTTGGTTTTCTCCCCCTGTATAACTGGCAGCCTCCCAGCTTGGGCTGTAGGCTGGGCAAGGGTAGATGGCACCTTGAGTGCCTAGGAGATTAGCTCCTCCGTTCGACCCCATATTATGGGGCATAACGGGTTCCCGGAGTGGTGATCCGGACGTGGGATGCCCCTCTGTACATAGCAGTTAGGTACTGGCTCATCTAGCGAGCCTGTCAGTCTGCACATAAGGTATGCCCTTTCCTCCCAGCTTACTGGCCCTTTAGTGTGGCTGTGTGTTGTGTGGTGTGTGTGCTGGGACGGGTGGCAGGGGCTGCTATTCTTTATTTCATTCTTGGCTGGGCCTCTGGTTTTCGTGCGGGCGGGCCGGGCGTTTTACTGCCGGCCCGTCGTTTGTGGTCCCCCTGGGTGTCATGGTGCGCCGTGGCGCGGTTTCCCTGTCTGCTCGTTTTCGGTGGGCGGGGCCGGGCGGCGCTCTGGGCCGCCTGTACGGGGAGCGTCGTGGCCGGCGCTCGCTGCGGCGTGTCTTCCGGGTGCTCGGGGGGACCGGGCGGTTGCTCCGCCGGTCTGTTCATGGGGGAAGCGGGCGCCATCTTTTTCCCGGTGCCCGCGGCTCTGCAGCACAGTGGGGGGCGGGTCCGCGTCTTGCGCGGCCCGCTCCGTGGTTGGCGCTTGGGGAGGGGCGGGGTTATCGCGGCTCCCGCGCTTCCACGGGTCCGCCCTTCTTCTCCCCTCTCCTGGACGGTGCTGGCGTTTCCTATTGGCTGGGGCCGCCATTTCTGTGAAGTGGTCCCGAGGGTGGTAGGAACTCTGAGGTACCATTTTTCTTTGCTGACATTTGCCTGCGGCAGCACCGCCGCATTTATTGTTATTATAACCTTTTTTTGCACATATATGTTAACGGTATTAGTACTTTTGGCTGTTCTCTCGCTCTCTCTCTCTCTTCCCCCATCCCCTCCCCCTCGCCCCGATCCCGCTGTTTTGGGTGACTGTTTATCCAGCAGCCCAGGGCTTGTGGTTTAAGGGGGGGGGAGACGGCCTTATTGTTATAAGCACTGTATTTTGACATGTGTGCTGTTGTGCTGAACTGATTGTTGTTCTTGTTTTGTTTTTCAGATCCTGGGACCCCCATCTTTCAGGGCTCTCCCGGTCTTATATACCTGGCTAGTGGGGGTTGTTTCTAGGCCATTGTTCCATTTATTGGGTTATTTTTTTATGCTAAATTCCCATGGTCAGGATTTTTTAAAATTTTTTTAGATATTAAAGGGGCATCCCGGGTCGCGTACTGCGTAAATCCCTGGGTTCTGCGAATACCATAAATTTCACCATATGGAGGCTGCCAAAGATACCGGAAACGGTCCTTCGGGACAATCCAAGGTGTGTGGGGGTTGTGGGGCTCCGCTCCAGGGGGATGATGTCATTTTATGTATTCCATGTGCACAGCGGAACATTGAGCAGCAGTCCAGCACTCCGGTGCCTAGCACTTCATCGGCCGCGCCATCTCCCTCTCCCCCTCGCTTGTTCCGGACCCCGTGTGACGTTGTCATGGGTGGGGATTCGCAATCTGAGGTATGCGCCCGTTTGGCCAGCCTTGAGAAAATGTTTTCCGCAGTGGTCGCTCAGAAGGCTCCAGCTAAGCGGAAGCATCTGTCTCCGCCTCCGCCGGATTCAGATGAGGAAGTTATTGGAGACCTGGATTGGTCAGATCGTCCCCTTGAAGAGGGTGAGCTCGTTGAGGAAGAGGATTCCGAGGTTCAGCAGTTGCTGGGTGCTGAGGGGGACCAGGCTGAGGGCCCCCCTCCCGATTCGTCTACTATTCTGGCTCAAATGTTTGAGGTTTTGGATTTGGATCCTCCGGCAGTTGCTCCTAGGCCTAAGGGTCAGCTTTTTGGGGTGTCCAAGCAGCGCTTGGAGTTTCCCAGTCAACAGCATTTTGAAGAGGTTGTACTTAAGCAATGGGAGCAACCTACGCGTCTCGTCGGTGTTCCGCCTAGCTGGGATAGAAAGTATTTTCCGGCGGATTTGATGAAGCGTTGGTCTGTCCCTCCTGAGGTAGATACTCCGGTCTTGGGACTGTCCAACAAGGCGGTCGTGCATTCTCCTGACACGACTTCGCTCAGGGACGGCGAGGATCGCCGGATTGATCAGCTGGCCCGCCATGGTTTTGTATGTGCGGGTTCGGTGTTAAGGCCTGTCTGTGCTTCGGCTCTTTTGACTTTGGCGGTTAGGTCTATTGTCAGGGACTTAGGTGTGGATCTTGAGCCTACCTGTGATGAGTCTCTCGCGCTTAAGCGCTGTGATTCCTTCTTGTCGTTTATTCTGGCCGCTCAGGAGGATGCCATGTTGATGTGTGGCAGGGCTACTGCCCTGCTGGTAGCTATCCGTCGCTGTGTGTGGTTGAGACAGTGGACGGCTGATTTTAATTCTAAAAGATCGCTCACGGCTCTTCCCTTTTTGGGTTTGAGGCTTTTTGGTGAGAGGCTGGATTCTGTTGCCAAGGGAGGTAAGTTACCTCAGCGCAAGAAATTTCGCCGTTCCTTTCAGGGGACGGTCTCCTTCAATCCGTCCTTTCGGGGAGCCAGAGCTGGCAGGGGTGCGGGCTTCTCGGCCTCCAGGGGCACCAGTTGGAATAGGGGTAAAGGCCGTGGCCGCCCCGTTCACGTCTGGGGCGCCAAGCCCAAGCCAGCTGCCAAGCCCGCTCAGCAATGAGGGGGCGCCCTCACCCGTACGGGTGGGGGGACGGTTGCGACTCTTCTCCCGGGTATGGGACCAGGAGGTCTCGGACAGGTGAATCCGGGAGGTGGTGTCGGCCGGTTACAAGTTGGAGTTCGAGTCCCGTCCTCCTCCAAGGTTCTTCAGGTCTCGGGTATCTTCGGATCCTTTGGCCGCGCAGGGGCTCCTGGCGGCGGTAAGGAATCTTCTAGAATTAGCAGTCGTCTGCCCGGTTCCTCCTTCGGAGGTAGGGCGCAGGTTTTATTCCAATCTCTTCACTGTCCCCAAAAAGGACGGGTCCTTCCGTCCGATTCTGGATTTGAAGTTTCTCAACAGATTTATTCGTCCCCGGAAGTTCTGCATGGAAACCCTGCGGTCTGCGATCGGTTCACTTCGGCAGGGGGACTTTATGACGTCCATAGACATCAAGGATGCGTACCTTCACATTCCGATTTTCCCAGCTCATCAGAGGTTCCTTCGTTTTGTGGTGGAGGATCGGCATTTTCAGTTTGTGGCTCTTCCATTCGGCCTCACCTCTGCTCCGAGAGTGTTCACCAAGGTGTTGGCGGGGGTGATGGCCCTGCTCAGAGCTCAGGGGATTCGCATTGTGCCTTACCTGGACGATCTTCTCATCATGGCGCCTTCCTTCAGTCAAGCAGAGGGGGACACCAGCATGGTGGTGTCTATGCTGGAGAGGTTCGGCTGGGTGATCAATTACCCCAAGTCCTCTCTGGTTCCGGCCAGGGTGGTGACCTTTCTGGGGATGTCGTTGGACTCCTGCCAGCACAGAGTGTTTCTCCCTCAGGCCAAGGTTCTGTTGATTCAGGAATTGGCTCAGCTTCTTCTCTCCCATCCTCGCCCGTCCATTCGGCTAGGGATGAGACTGGTGGGGTTGATGGTGGCCTCGTTCGAGGCAGTTCCCTTTGCGCAGTTTCATACGAGGACGCTTCAGCTTCATCTTTTGGCGTCTTGGGACCGGCGTCCGAGGTCGTTGGATCGGTCCTTCCGGATGTCCCCTCGGGTTCGGCAGTCCCTTCTGTGGTGGTTGGTCTCGGACAACCTTCTGAAGGGCAGGTCGTTTCTGACCCCGCTTTGGGAAACTGTCACCACGGATGCCAGTTTGTCAGGATGGGGAGGTTTCTGGAAGGATCTTCAGTTTCAGGGGCAGTGGGACCCTCAGGAGGCCCACTTGCCCATCAATGTTCTGGAGTTGAGAGCCATCAGGTTGGTTCTGTCTCGCTTGACGCATCATTTACAGGGCCTGCCGGTGCAGGTTCGATCGGACAATCAGACGGCGGTTGCTTACATCAATCACCAAGGAGGGACTCGCAGTCTGGGTGCCCACAGAGAGGTGTCTCTGATTCTAGTTTGGGCAGAGACTCATGTCCCTTGCATCTCGGCAGTGTACATTCCAGGAGTGGAAAACACAGAGGCAGACTTTCTGAGCCGGTGTTCGTCCCGCCGGGGGGAATGGTCTCTCCATCCCCAGGTGTTTCGGTCGCTTTGTCTCCGGTGGGGGACGCCGGAGGTGGATCTGTTTGCCTCTCGTCACAATCACAAGCTTCCGACATTCGTGTCACTGTCCCGGGATCCTCTGGCTCTGGCGGTGGATGCCATGGCCCTGAGCTGGAGGGACCTGGGGTTTCTTTATCTGTTTCCTCCGATTCCCATGCTAGGCAGGGTGCTGCGAAAGTTGGTTCTGGAAGGAGTTCCCGCCATTCTCGTGGCTCCAAGGTGGCCAAGGCGGGTGTGGTTCGCAGACATCGTTCGTCTGGCAGTGGATCAGTTCGATCTGCCTCTTCGGCCGGATCTTCTCACTCAGGGCCAACTGTGTTACCCCAGTTTACAAACGCTGGCTTTGACGGCTTGGCTGCTGAAACCTCCATCTTAAAGGAGGAGGGTCTTTCGGATTCGGTCATTCGGACTCTTATTAGTGCCAGGAAGAGATCTTCTTCTTCCATCTATTATAGGTCTTGGAGATCTTATATTGATTGGTGTGAGGCTAGGTCTTTGCCTTGCCGGGTCTTTTCTATTTCTAGGATTTTGGAATTTCTTCAATCAGGGCTGGACTCTGGTCTGCAGCTTAGTACCTTGAAGGGGCAGGTTTCTGCTTTGTCTATCTTTTTTCAGAGGTCCTTTGCTAGCCATTCTTTGGTCAAGACTTTTTTCCAGGGGGTTTCGCATCTGCAGCCTCCCAGGAAGCCGTTGCTCCCTGTTTGGGATTTGAATTTGGTGCTCTCTGCTCTTCAGGCTCCTCCTTTTGAGCCTTTGCGGGATATTGCTCTGTCCACTTTGACTCAGAAGGTTGCCTTTCTGGTGGCCATCACTTCGGTTCGGCGTGTTTCGGAGTTGGCAGCCTTGTCGATTCAGGCTCCTTATTTTGAGGAACATCAGGACAAAGTGGTTTTTCGCTTCAAGTCAGACTTTCTTCCTAAAGTGGTCTCTGCTTTTCATCTTAACCAGGACATTGTTCTTCCTTCTTTGTGTCCTAAGCCTAAGAATGTCAAGGAGAGTGCGTTGCACTGCTTGGATGTTGTACGTTGTGTCAGGTACTATCTACGTACTACGTCTTCTTTTCGTAAGACTGATGCCTTTTTCGTTGTGCCCTGTGGGCCTAGGAAGGGTTTGGCTCCGGCTAAGTCTTCCATTAGCAAATGGATTCGCCAGGCGATTGTTGGAGCCTATTCGGCCAAGGGGAAGGATCCCCCTTTTCGTGTTACTGCTCATTCTACTCGTGCGGTTGGAGCGTCCTGGGCTTTTCAGCACCAGGCTTCTGTTGAACAAGTTTGTAAGGCTGCGACTTGGTCTTCGGTTCATACTTTTTCTAAGTTTTATAAGGTTGATGTGCAGGCCTCAGCGGATGCTGTTTTTGGCCGCAAGGTTCTGCAGGCTGCAGTGGTTTGAGTTTTCTGCATTATTGCCTGGTTTTGATACCCGCCCTTTTTTCTGGACACTGCTGTTGGATGTCCCAAGTGTAATAATCAATGACTGAAGTGGGGTGTGTGACATACTTAGAATAATACCATTTTGTGAATACTCACCTGTAAAATGGGTATTATAAGTATGTCACACACCCCACTTCACCCGCCCTTTTTGGTATCCTGGCTCTTTATATGGTGAAGTTTTGTTCTTTACGTTTGAGGGTTACATTTGTTTGTTCCTGGTACATTGTCTTACTGCTGTTCTAATACTGGGGGATTATTGGGAGGTACCAGGTATGTATAGACCGGGAGGGGCCTGTTTGCTTTTTTGGAGATTCTCTGCAACGCTGCCACCTAGCGGTAGGTAATACCCAAGTGTAATAATCAATGACTGAAGTGGGGTGTGTGACATACTTATAATACCCATTTTACAGGTGAGTATTCACAAAATGGTATTTTTCACTCCCTGTGCCACCGCTGGGGTCTGCCGGATGTAGACCTGTTTGCTTCACGTCACAATCACAAACTTCCATTCTTTGTCTCTCTGTCACAGGATCCTCTGGCCTTTGCCACGGATGCGCTGGCAATGCCGTGGAAGGGGTTTCGGCTCCTCTGTGTTCCCTCCGTTTCCTCTGTTGGGCAGGGTGCTGCGCAAGGTAGCCCAGGAAGGGGTGCCAACCATTCTGGTGGCCCCCTGTTGGCCAAGAAGGGTGTGTGTTCGCAGACATTGTGCAGTTGGCAGTAGATAAGTACGTCCTGCTCAAGGATCCGGATCTGCTCACTCAGGAGCAGCTGTGCCATCCCAATTTACAAACGCTGGCTTTGACGGCTTGGCTGCTGAAACCTCCATCTTGATGGAAAAGGGATTGCCTGCCTCTGTTGTTGATACCGTGATTAGCGCTAGGAAGAAGTCCTCGTCCTTTATCTACTACAGGGTCTGGCATGCTTACATTGCCTGGTGTGAGTCTAAATCTCTTCCCTGTCGGGTGTTTTCTATTCCCAGGATTCTGGAAATCTTGCAACATGGTTTGGATTTGGGCCTTAAACTTAGTACCCTCAAGGGTCATGTTGCAGCAGCAATTTTTTTCCAAAGATCTTTTGCCAGTCACCATTTGGTTAAGACTTTTTTCCAGGGGGTTTCTCATGTGCGTCCGCACATAAACCTATGTTACCAGTTTGGGATTTGAATCTGGTGTTAGCTGCTCTGCAGGGTCGTCCCTTTGAGCCTCTTCGTGAGGCCGCTTTGCCCATTTTGACTCTTAAAGTGGCCTTTTTGGTGGCTATCACTTCTGTCAGGCGTGTTTCTGAGTTGGCGGTGCTTTCCATCAAGCCTCCTTATTTTGAGCGACACCAGGACAAGGTGGTGTTTCGGTTTAAGCCAGATTTCTTGCCTAAGGTTGTGTCTGCTTTTCATCTCAATCAGGACATTGTCTTGCCTTCCTTGTGTCCTAATCCTGCTAATTCCAAGGAGAGGACTCTGCATTCTTTAGATGTGGTCAGGGTTCTGAAGTTTTACTTGGTAGCTACTAAATCTTTCAGGAAGACTGATGCTCTTTTTGTTCTTCCTTTTGGTCCTAGGAAGGGTTTGCCTCCGGCTAAGTCTACTATCAGCAAGTGGATTCGTCAGGCGGTGGTGCAAGCCTATTCTGCTAAGGGGGAAGGAACCTCCCTTCCACCTTACTGCTCATTCCACTCGTGCTATTAGTGCCTCTTGGGCCTTTCAGCACCAGGCTTCTGTTGAACAAGTTTTTAAGGCCGCAACTTGGTCTTCTGTTCATACTTTTTCCAAGTTTTACAAGGTTGATGTTAGGGCCTCAGCTGATGCTGCTTTTGGCCACAAAGTTCTTCAGGTGGCAGTGGTTTAAACTACCGCTGTTGTTCTTTGGGGATCCCACCCTACTTTACGGACACTGCTTTTGGACGTCCCAAGCGTAAAGAATTTGGTGAAACAGGACGTGCTGTATACTTGGAAAAATACAATTCTGTGAGTACTCGCCTGTAGAATTGATTTTGTAGTATACAGCACGTCCTGTTTCACCCCTCCCTTGTTATCATTATTCTTGGTTACCTCTGTATGGTGATTTGTTCATATGTTTGGTTGGGGTTTCCTTCATATTATTCTCCTGGCTTCTTGTCTACTGCTTTGTAACACTGGGAATTTGTGGGAGGTTTCTGTCCTTTTTATAGGGCTGGGAGACGCTACAAGTCTCTTCTGCAGTCCACTGCGCCACCTTGTGTCGGATATCCCAAGCGTAAAGAATTTGGTGAAACAGGACGTGCTGTATACTACAAAATCAATTCTACAGGTGAGTACTCACAGAATTGTATTATTCTTTGTCAATGGATTCTGTGACAAATGTTTTTTTAATTAATTTTTTTTTTTTTATTATTTAGCTGCGGGTGTCAGCGTTGTAGCAGTGGGGGGCCTGTTTCAAGCTCTCTCCTGAAGCCGGGCGGGATCGGATGCCCCCCCCCAGGTAAAAAGGAGACCCTCAGGGTTGGATCCAGACTGGAGTTGAGCATGTATTTTTTTTTTTTTTTTTTTAACTATTTGGGGGTAAATGTCAAGCCTGTATTTTCTACGTGCTTGGCACTTAACGGTAGTAGAAGTAAACACGCATAAACTACTGGCTTGGCATTTATAGGGTTAAAGCCTCCACACCCAGCACTGACCCACCCATTGTAACCGAAAACAGATTAAGACACAATGGTCTAACAATTAGCTATGCTTGAATTTAATAAAGTTAGATTTTCTAACCCCTTTATATATACATATATATATATATATATATATATATATATATATATATATATATATATATATATATATATATATATATATATTATATGTTATTGTTATTTTATTATAATCATTGTTTTTTTTTATTTTTAGGGATAATGCTGTCAACATGTCTGTGCATTCAATGCTCTGTGACCGTATAGCAATTGCCAAGGAACTAATCAAGAGAGCAGAAGCCCTCTCCAAATCTCGTGTTGGAGGAGTGGAAGGTGGGGCCAAGCTATGCAGCAAACTGAGGTCTGAGTTAAAGTTCCTACAAAAGGTTGAGGCTGGAAAAGTAGCCATCAAAGAGTCTCACTTGAGAAGTACCAACCTAACCCATCTCCAAGCCATTATTGAGTCTGCTGAGAGTCTTGAAGATGTGGCCAGTGTTCTACATGTCTTCAACTACAAAGACGAATTTGGTGAGAAACAGTCGCTTGTGGTTGATGTGGTAGCTAATGGGGGCCACACATGGGTGAAAGCAATTGGAAGGAAGGCTGAAGCTCTGCATAATATATGGCTGGGACGTGGTCAGTATGGAGACAAGAGCATTATTGAACAAGCAGAGGATTACATACAAGCTAGCCAGCAGCAGCCCATACAGTATAGCAGTCCTCACATCATTTTTGCCTTCTACAACAGTGTTTCCTGTCCTATGGCCGAAAAGCTGAAGGAGATGGGAATCTCTGTCCGTGGAGATATAATCGCTGTTAACACCTCTGAAGAGGGTGTACAAGAAGAGCACTTTTGTGACAGTGAATCAGATGATGATGAATCAGGGCTCCTACATGTTGGTAAAGTAGACAGGGAAAATGTAGTGGCCAGTGTGGCTTTTCCTACCGAGATTAGAGTCCAGGTCTGCAACCGGGTGAATTTGGACATTACTACTCTAATCACTTACGTATCAGCACTTAGTCATGGGGGTTGCCAGTTGGTCTTTAAAGAGAAGGTACTGACGGAGCAGGCAGCACAGGAAAGGCAAGAGAAGGTGTTGCCCATTCTGGATTCTTTTATGGAAGGGAAAGAACTGTTTGCCTGTGAATCTGCTGTGAAAGACTTCCAAGCTATCTTGGAGACCCTGGGAGGACCTAATGAAAGGGAGCGAGCTGAAACCCTTATCAAAAAAATCACTGTGGTTGCTGACCAGCCTTCTGAACGTGCCTTAAAGCTTGCCGTCAGCTCCAAAATAAATAGGCGCTCAGTCTCCATATTTGGTACTGGGGACAACTTGAAAGCAATCACAATGACTGCTAACAGTGGCTTTGTGAGGGCAGCCAATAACCAGGGTGTTAAATTTAGCGTCTTTATCCACCAACCTAGAGCACTAACAGAAAGCAAGGAAGCCTCTGCTACACCTATACCAAAGAACCATGCTGATGTCTCCTGATGTCACTAAGCCATTAGTTTCATGTCCCAGAGCAGAAGTTATACAAAATTTGTTTTCTGAAACGATTGTGCAGGAACAATAAAAGGTGCACTTTAAACATGTTCTATTCTATTTTTTCATTTTGTAGGACTAATAAATAATTTTTTTTCGGGCCGATAATTGTGATGGTTTTATTTTCTATAGATGTTATTTGAAAAATAGCTTTTTTTAAATCATCTTTAAGGCCTAGACTCACCCACCCAACCCTTATCCCCTTATGCCATACAACCTTATCCCAACCCAGCAGATCTTGTCACAAACTGCACTCAGTGGTTATGGCTGCCTATCTCTGTGCAAAGTGGGCTGGTTGACAGTAAACACACAAAAAGTAAGCCTACAAGAAGTGGACAAAAACCTACGGAGATCTATAAGATTCCTAGGCCGATCAATTCCCTCTCCCTGGGGCATCCAAAATTGGGAGTACCCTGCTGTGTGAAACCCTCCAGGTTGCCCATAAACTCGCCTTCTTTTTTCCGGTCCAATGGCGCATATGTGAGCTGTGGGCGCATCCCTGCTATCCCTCTAGCAGGGCGCGTGCCCACACCAGGCATTTCTCAATGAGGGTAGCAGGGGATGCGGCCACCAGTGAGCTCAAGTCCGCTCGCATTAGACAAGCTCCTGGACACGGGGGCTTGAACGGCCGTGCATGTATCGTAGGACTGGGAAGAGGTGTTCAGGCCGCCTGGGGGTATCCCGAACATGGAAAACTCATATACCTAGCTGTAAAGGCATTCCAAAATGGGAAAACTAATATACCACACTGCAGGGGGCATCCCAAACCAGGAAAGCTCATTTACCTTGCTGCAAAGGGCATCCCAAATGGGGAATATTGTAAAATCATGCTAATAGGGGCATCCCAAATGGGAAATACTGTAAAACTGCTACAAGGGGCATCCCAAACCGGAAATATAGTAAAACCGTGCTACAGCGCGCATCCCAAACCAGAAATACTGTAAAACAGTGCTACAAGTGGCATCCCAAACCGGGAATACAGTAAAACCATGCTACAAGGGGCATCCCAAAGCGGGAAAACTCATAAAACCACGCTTCAAGGGGCATCCCAAACCATATACTATGCTACAAGGGGCATCCAAACCCGTTAATACTGTAAAATGGTGCTAATGGACATCCCAAATCGGGAAAAATCATATACTGCGCTGCAAGGGGCATCCCAAACTGTAAAATCATGCAACAAGGGGCATCCCAAATAGGGGAAAAAGTTTAAACCAAAAGCAAAAAGGGGCATCTCAAGCCGGGGAAAATCCTATCCCATGCTGCAAGGGGCAGTCCAAACCAGGAAAAAAGTTTAACCATGCTAAAAAGGGCATCCCAAGCTAGTGAAATCAAGTAGCCACATTATACTTTTTCAGAGAGTATATAAGAAAAACAAAACTAAGCACCAGCTATTTGTGAATGTTCTGCATTGGCGTTCAGCATTCTCATTGGGAGATGACCTTTGCCATCATTGCCTCGAATCGTCCCTTTTCTATTCATAGCTGCATTGAGCAGAGCCTGTGGATTTGCTGTATGTGCTTGTGTGTGCTTGGCCATTGTTTTGGTGCAGTTATACATGTGACTAGGGATATGGGAATTTTGCAGAACAGGGTCCAGATCCAAAGCCCGGCGTTTTCAGAGTCCTGAGTTTAGTTTCGCTTCTTATGTAAGTAAGACCCTGGTGAAGGTGCGACTGCGGCATGGTTATGCCAAGTGGATGGAAAGCAGCGTTATTTAAACAATGATCGTTAAAGTGGACCAACACCCAGGATTTTGACTATCCTGGGTTTTGGTCCACTTCGGCGGGGCACCCCGATCGGGGGTGCCCCGCTGTGTGAAACCCCCCAGAAAGCCCCAAAATCTTACCTGTCCCCGCTCCCACGTGACTGGACGGTCCAATCCCCGCCAACGTCCAGGCGGGGATCAGGAACGTCCAAGCGGCTGCCGCCGCCGCCTCCCTCGCGTCACTTTCGGCGCGCGCGCGCCCCCGCCGGCCATTCGCAGACGGCCGGCGCGGGCGCGAGCACGCCTACAGGGGCGCGAGGGAGGCGGCGGCGGCAGCCGCTTGGACGTTCCTGATCCCCGCCTGGACGTTGGCGGGGATTGGACCGTCCAGTCACGTGGGAGCGGGGACAGGTAAGATTTTGGGGCTTTCTGGGGGGTTTCACACAGCGGGGCACCCCCGATCGGGGTGCCCCGCCGAAGTGGACGATCAAGTGAAGTGGAAGATCAGGTAAGGTGTTTGGGGTTTTTTTGGGGGGTTTCACCCCGCGGGACATCCCGATCTCGGATGTCCCGCGGGGTGGGAGGTGATCGGCCCGGGAATCTTATAGATTTCCGGGCCGATCACCTCTCGGTGTTGGTCCACTTTAAGTTATGCTTCACATATATGGGCTAATATGTGTGTTCTATAATCATCATTAACCTAATTAACTAGATGTAACTTTATTTCAGCTGCATTTGATTGCAAATATTCTCTCGCTTTCAATCACAACCATTTGATCTATCCACTCCTGACACGTTGAGCTTGACGCTTCCTCCAATCACAACTGACGCAGTAAGCGTTTTACTCTTTTTTTTTTACCCATATAAAAGAATTACCTTGGTTAAACCTAATATAGTTTAAGGTGTACCAAAATCCATTTTTCCCACTATCCTGGTTTTCGCTCCTTGACCCCATGTTGCCACGATTAGGGATGCCCTGCTTTGTGAAACCCGCAAGGTCTGCCAATTTAACTTGCCTTTCCCAGGTTCTATGGTGCATGTGTGTCCTCTTGTCCAATCAGAGCGATCGGATTCACTCACGCCCCTTCGTATAAGCTGTTATTTAAGGCGAACGGATCCCCCCGCTAACCTCTAACAGGGAGCGAGCCCGCCACTCAAAAATGTCTGCTGTGTGCATGCGCCTTGCTAAAGTTAAAGTGGGGTTGCAGCTGTTGCTGTCACATGGGCCGTTTGGACTGTGAAAGGGTTGACAGGGCCAACCTTGGTTTCACGCAGCGTGGCATCCCCAATTGTCAGGCCTCGGAACGAGGACCAAAAACCTTGATAGTCAAAATCCTGGATTTTGGTACACTTTAATGCAAATGCAAAAAGAACCAGACTAGCGATTCTAACCCATAACAACAATGTAGGCAGAAAACGCGCTACAATCCATCACCCTAGAGAGGGAAGTGACACTGCTGAAGCTTAAAGACACAAATTAGATTTTTCTAAAAAAAGGGAAAAATGGATTAGTTTAAAAGTATTGGAGCCTATGAAATTTAACCACATGTCGAACATCCTTGAGGCTGCCCTGAAATTTGCTGGTGGGAGGAATGAACTCTGAACTGATTGGCGATCTCATGCTTGTGATTTGCCTTGTCACATAGCCAAGATTCCACGGCCAATCAAAATGTTGCTGTACAAAGGCAAAGATTCTAGGTTTGGACAGCCACATTCCGTTGACCGGAGTGATGACAGCGACTTGGGTCCCGCACAGAATTAATGTACCTGCCTTATAATCTATGAGACTCCAGGGAAAGTATACTCGCCCCCCCAGGGTTAACCTGATCGGGGGTGCCCTGTTGTGTAACCCGACCCCCAACTCGCTTTTGTTCACAGTCCAACTGCGCATTGCGAGCAGCGTCCGCATCCCCGCTATCCCTCTAGCAGGGCGCGTGCCCCTATTAGAGGGTAGTGGGGGATGCGGCTGCCAGCGCACTCGGATCCGCTCACGTTAGACGAAGTCTTAGACAAGCTGACGTGAACGGATCCGAGTGCGCTGATTGGACGACCGGCTGCGCATGCACAGTAGGCTGAAGCTGATTGGAGGAGAGGTGTGCCTACGCCATGGGCTTATGGAAAGGAAAAGATCATGGGGTTTTACATAGTGGGGCATCCCAACCAGGGTGCCCTGAGTGATGAATATAAACCCGGGAAACAAACGGAAAAAATTGAACGTTCAGCAAGTGAATGACTATACAAATCATATTCAATTGAACGACTTGTGTTCAGATGCAGAAGAGTTGTTTTTTAAAGTAATCGCAACTTCTGTTTCTGCATGCTGATGGTCAGACTGAATGAGAAATTTTATGCCCATCAAAATGATACGACTCTTGACTGATGAACGAATTCTTGTTCATCATTTGATCACAGTGACCGTTTCCACGGATCAGTTATCGGTTGGTTGCTGTTGCCTAATTGTGGGTAGCGCGGCAATGTTTTAGTAATCGCAATGTCATTTAAAGGAGCACTATTGCGAAAAAGTGGTCCATTAAAAATCCATATAAATATGCTAAATAACAAGAGGAGGGGTCACTTATACACCTAGCAGAAAAAATAAAATCTGAACTCCTAGTTTCTTTCTTCTATAAAAAGGAAAACGAATGTTCTATTCTGCAATTACAGGGGAGATCTGCTCAACCCCAGTGACCTGTCCCCTGAGCTAGCCTGTGCTGTAATAAACGTTTATTGCTATTGAAACTGGGTGATTAGGTGTCAAAGTATGCAGATATAAACATGCTGCCTGCTTTTGTATTGGAGAGCATCCACGGCCACTGAGAAAATTTCGAACATAAATGAAAGCGTCTAAATACCTTTTCTCTGCTTTGTTCGGTTCGTTTTGAAAAAAAAAGAAACGTTGACCATTAGGATCTTTTAGGGCTATGTAATTATATGGTCAATGTAGTTGCCTGGACAACCCCTTTAAGATTGGATCTAACTATGAATACGAATCATTATTTGATAACAATGTCTGACCTGAATAACTCATAAATAAGGAATGGTCTTTGTTCTTTCAATCTACCATAAAATATCTATAGGAACATTTTACTGCATTAAAATATTATGAAATGACTGCTCTGTTATGTGAGCTGGGGGTTTATTAGGCCATGGAAAATTTTTTATATATTTTTATAACTATAACCTGTATGTTACCCCGAGTAGTAGAAGCTAAAGTGCAATCTACTTCTTTCTGGATTGTGAAATTAGAAGTGTGGCCACAGTGTGGCAGTGTGGCACAAAGTAAGTATATGTTATTCAAGAATATCGAGACTGACCTCACTGATCTATACAGGAAATTTACTAAAATTGGACTTCTGACAAAAGACCCAACTTCTAAATTAGGTTACAATGGTTGCCAAGATAAACTTATATGATGTACATGAAGCAAATAGTTCAGCTTGCGTTCGCCTATGTCTAGTGTATATTTACTTTGTAATGTTTGCCACAGGATAATATACTGTAACTTGTATTTGTTTGGATATTTAAAGGGTTACTGTAGGCCATTAGAAAAACATAATGAAAGCAGAATTGGTGGCTATGCATGTAGATGTTTATATATGTTCTGTTTTTTTTATTTTTAGAGAGCATAAGCTTTTATGACAGATTTAACCACATCAGCAAGTTTTTTTTTATCAGCCTGTGGAGTGGAGAGAACGCTTCACCGCAGACTGTATTTATTACATTTCCAAAGTTTCTCTACTTTACTACACAAAGCCCAAAACATGTTTTTTTTTTCTTTTTCATAAAGGGACTGGCCTGGCATAAGCAAAAAAAAAAATCACCTTTTGATGATGGATGGATACAATCCCCCAGTAGTCTGCAGTTTTTCAAGAGAGCAAACATGGTTTCCTCATGGCTGTATTAGCTATGAGCATTTTTATTTTATTGCTTTTGCTTCCTTTTATCTTATTTTGTTTATGAAGTCCCACTGGAGGTAATGAGTTCCTCAGTTTGCCCGTCCACTCAATCGCTTCCTTTGCCAGGAAGCAGAGGGCAGGGGCCTGCTGAGGTGCTGAGAGAGGATCGTGCGGCATTGGGGGGAACTGGAAGAGAGCTAAGGTCCATCTGATGGGTGCCTTTGCCAGACAAATGGGTGGTTTTAAAGTGGACCAACACCCAGGATTTTGACTATCCTGGGTCTTGGTCCACTTCGATGGGGCACCCCCGATCGGGGTGCCCCGCTGTGTGAAACCCCCCCCAACCCCCCGAAAAACTCACCTCTCCGCGCTCCCAGCGCCAACGTACAAGGACGTCTAAGCGGCTGCCGCCGCCTCCCGCGCGTCCCTTTTGACGCGCGCGCGCCCGCGCCGGCCATTCGCAGACGGCCGGCGCGGGGGCGCGCACGCCTGCAGGGGCGCGAGGGAGGCGGCGGCGGCCGGCCGCCGCCGAAGATCAGGTAGGGTTTTTCGGGGGTTTTGGGGGGGTTACACCCCGCGGGACATCCCGATCTCGGATGTCCCGCGGGGTGGGGGGTGATCGGCCCGGGAATCTTATAGATTCCCGGGCCGATCACCCGTGGGTGTTGGTCCACTTTAAAGCCCAGAAATGCATAGATGCCAACCTGACTCCTTCCTGCGGAGTGATTTTTCTCCAGCCCTGCACTTCACAATGTCCATTTACCTCAACACACCGGGACCTGGGCTGAATAGGAGTTCAGCTGTGTTAAGTTAAATGGTCATTGTGAAGTGCAGGACTTGAGAAAAATCACCCTGCAGGAATAGGTCAGGTTGACATCCCTGGAAATGCTGCCAAAGATAAGAAGAGAGGCTTGGAACCTCTCTTTTCAGACCCTCATCCCTGGAGTCAGCCCTGCCTCTTCTCCTGAGTCAGTCCTGCGTGGCCATTTAATAGAAGATTCTCCATTCAAATGCGCTGCAAGGAAGTCTGAGGGACACATCAGCCTCCTGAGGTTGCACACTGCTCTGAGAGGCAGATTTACATTGTCGCAGTAGAGTGGCCCTGCTCCACGTATTCATAATTCATTATTTCCCCCATTCAAGTGCTCTTTAGCCTAGAGCATATTTGTTCTGCTTATCCAGAAGCTAAGTAAGACTGTCTAGGGTCAGCAAGTATACGGGGACCACCTTACCCAATAAGGTGGGGATAGATTCTGCCCCAAGACCACAAATAAATATGATACACAAAGCAAAAACCACACACCCACAGCCCAGTGCTGTGTCAGAAGCAGCGGCCTCTTCTGCCACTCCTGATCATCCCAGGTATTTGAGCTCTGCAAGACAGGGTGACAACACACCAATGACCACATGGTACAGGTGGTACAATCAGCTCTAGATCCCAGCTCAAGACCTCCATTAGGGGGCCAACCCTCTTCAGCAGCCCGATCTACAAATTCACAATAAGGCACGGAGGCATTAAAGCGGTCCTTCACTCTGAGTAAGAGTCTATCTTATATGTTGCCCACACCCTGTACATACAGATTGCTCACATAAAAAATCATCCTACCTGCATCTACTGCATGTTATGAGCCTTTAAACATCCAAGATGGCGGCTCATGGAACATCAGGTAGCCTGCAAACAGGAAGTGCCTTCTGAATGTGCTGCTCTGCATTCTGGCATTGCTGACCTTTTCCTGACCCCAGCTCTGCTCTGTCTGAGCAAAGCACAGCTATAACCCACCCCCTTGTTCTTTATTTCACTCTCCTCTCCTCAGTAAATGTGATGCTTCTGAGTCAAGATGGCGGCGCCCGTATCCTAAAGTCCTGAACAGAGTTGCAGCCCAGTGGGGGAAAGAATAATAAGTAAGTGACTAAAAACCTAAAATGTATTAACTTTAGATGCTGGGGAATCGTTTTTTAAGGGTTTGGGCTTTTCAATAAATCATGGTGAAGGTCCGGTTTAAGGGGAGTAGTGCCCAACATTTTGTATATCTGTTTACAGAGGCATAGCATACCTACAGATTTACCTCAGTTCTTCAACAGAAAACCTCAGAAATCATTGATTCAGAAACTCACCAAGAGGCATGGGGTGCAGGTAATACTATGAGAACCAGATTACCTAGCTCAAGACCACCATGGAGAAGATGTGGGAAGCACTTTACATATGTGGAGAATATAATCCCAGGCACGCCTTTCCAACAAAGTATACTTAGTGCTCAACAGATATTCTGAGTTGTCCAAGACATTTTTCTACAGCTGCAAATCAGAGGCATCTCCCTCATACAGAGAAACCTCCAGTGAAGAAATTTACCACAGTTCCTAAAGGATGTGGCTGAGAGCTCAGGGCCAATGAGGCCCATGTCTTAAAGCAGTTAAGTATGCTCTGACATATGAGCTGATGCTTTGAGTCATCCAAGTAAGGTATTCCCCCATTCCGAGTGTGCGGACTCTGGGGACTTACAACTGAGGTTCAACTGATGGGCCTCTGTAGGGGATCCAGTAGATGGACACGATCTATGTTCAAGCTGTAAGGCTCACCAGTTAACAGGTCCAGGTTAGTACATCTCTGCCTCTGTCTTAACCTATAGACAAGAGAATGGCCCTTACACCAAGTTCAGAAGCATCAACTTCAATAATGAATGGACAACTTACATTGGGGGGAATTAACCCTGAAGCTGAGGTAACGGCCGCCTTCAGAGTTTGAAAGGCCTTCACTGCCAGAGAGAGCCATTCTTCCTGAAAGGCACCTTTACAGGTTAGGTCTGTGAGTGGAGCAACGCAACCACCTATAGAAATCACCAAATCCAAGAAACCTCTGTAAGGCTTTCAAAGTTCTGGGATGGTCCCACTCTCAAGACTGCAAATACTTTAGCGAGCCTTTACAACTCTCTCTCTGTTGTAAAGGTTTCCTCTGTTGTTTTTTGCTTATCCCCCATCTTGCTCTCTTTTTTCCACGCCTCCTTTTTTTTTTGCAATTATAAAAACAAAACATCCCTCATTTTTTTAACCTTCTGTCTTTCTTTTCAACCCTCTCTCTATTATCCTTGCTTTCATTAACCTTGCTTTCATTGTCCCCTATTTTTTACATGTTCTCAATATTTTTTTTTTCCACCTGTCCCCCCTGTTCCAGATTCCTTCTGCCTTTATTTCCACTTTTGTTCTATACCTTTTTTTTTCTCCAGCTATTTAATTATCAGTTTTATTCTAAATTATGTCATTCAGCAGGAGGCTCTTGTTGCTTCCAGGGATGCAGCAGCACGCACTCCCCTTTAAAAACAATGAAAGCTGCCTGCTGAATGCCAAAGTCACGGAAGACGGCTCTCATTAGGCAATAGCCCGCGCATGTGCCTTTGGAACAAGGAAAAGGTGAGTGAATAGTGGCATTCTGGGGGTTTCACACAGTGAGGCATCCTGATCTGGGATGCCCCAGGGAAAAACATGCCACCCTGGAATCTTTTAGATCTGGTGCTCAGATGTTTATGCTCAATAACCAGGAATGGGGTCCACTCTGTATGCCGTATCTGACTACAAACAGGGCATTAAAGTGGAAATTACAGTTTTACTGTTACATGTGACGTGACAAAGGGGGCCCACTGAGACCCCAAAACCCCGGAGCCGGCCCTGTTCTTAACACAGTGTATATGCAATGAGCAAAACAATATGGATATGGTGAAATTCCTGACTTTCTGAATGGGAGGAACCCACAACTAATCTGATTAGTAGTCTTTAAGGAGACTACTCCATCAAGGATAGGTTCGTTGTTGACCGCCAAGACCTGAAGGGGATTATTCAAGAGTACTAATAGAATTATCAAAAAAAATTATAAAAAAAATTACCAGCCGCCCCACTATTGATAATGACAGGAACATTTTTGGGGAAATGTTCCCATGTGATCATAGCAGGTAACAACAATTTGATTAAATGAGGAATACCTTTTCACCCCGGCTCATCAAGGTGCTGAAGTTTTCTGCTTTTTCTTATTTGGACAGGTCTTGGCAAAGACTGCCACAGCAGAGATACAGGCCCTTGGCGTGACGTCTCATCTTCTCCAACTGTGAAAGACTGGTTGACCCAAATTGCATGGGCACCTCGGAAGCAGGTGAGGAGGACTTAGCAGGACCCAAGCAAGGGTCATACACAGGAAGTTAGTCCAAGAGGTGTGTCACTACCCGCTTACCGGTTCCCCGTTCCAGCGCCATCCCGGGTCCTCAGCCGCCCGCTCCCGCTGCGCAGCCACCTGTCCGGCGGCCGCGGCGGGCGGTGGCTTCTGTTCAGGCTGGCGCGCACGCGCCTCCCTCCTCAGCCGGCGGCTCCAGCGTCGCCTCTCGCGCGAGCACGTTCAGTTTATACCCTCCGGCGGCGCTGCTCTCAGCGCGGCCGCCGGAGGAAGGTTAATTTGCAATTATAGGACAGCTGCCTTAGAGGCAGTGCCCCACAGGGACTGGGCCAATCACTTACCTGGGAGTTCTGGGCTGTGCGCCCTATGTTAACCAATCGTGTTGTTCTAAGCCGCACCAATCACCACACTCATTCTCCAGGGCCAATGATGACTGATCCCTATATAACCTCACCCCAGTCAGTTCGTCATTGCCTGTTATAGTGCTTAGACCCTCGTTGTTACTTACCTTCAATTTGATCCGTGTTCCAGTTGCCGACCCTTGCCTGCCTTTTGACCATCCTCGATCTTCGTTCCTGTTGCCGACCCTTGCTTGCCTTTGACCATCATCGATCTACACTCCTGTTGCCGACCCTTGCTTGCCTTTGACCATCCTCGATCTCCACTCCAGTTGCCGACCTTTGCTTGCCTTTGACCATCCTCGATCTCCACTCCTGTTGCCGACCCTTGCCTGCCTTTGACCATCCTCGATCTACACTCCTGTTGCCGACCCTTGCCTTGAACCTAGACCACGATCTGTCTATTGCTATTGTTCTGTCGCCTCCTCAGGTCTCCTGTTGCCAACCTTCAGCCTGTCCTTGGACTTCCATCTTACGCTCATATACGGGCTACCCAATTCCACTTCCAGCCGCGGGCTCTCCAGTCCTCTGTACCGTAAGGCTTCATCCTTTGAGCCATAAAGTCCTGGGGGCAACCGATCCCGAGCAGGCGTGTTCTACGTCTCGGCAAGCGGGGGCTCCTATAGGTGAAGCTGGCTGCGGAGATTGGGGGTTGAGGTCCTTACCAAGAGAGCTGGAGTTGTCCAAGTGGTTAATTGTGGTACCTGGAGCGTGACAAGGTGTTAATGCAGAGGAATAACTGGAGGCAAAGTCAGAGGGCAGGCCAAAGGTCAATACAGAAAAAGGATCGAGATACTGAAGAGAGCAGGCAGAGATGAGAGGTCAAAGGTCAAATACGAGTAACAGAGCACAGCACAAATACCCAAATCACATGCACAAATCAAAGATGGGGCATTTGTTCCGCTGAAGACACCGCGGCTGGTTGAAGGAGGGTAAGCTTATATTTGCATTGTTTTATGGACGAGTTAAAAATTTTGCTTTGGAAAACCCCAGATTTCTTGGGGAAATTCAGCGAATCACCCGAATCAAACTTTAAAAGTTGACTCATCTCTAGTAATCACTGTACCTCTTATCCCTTGAGGCAAAGGTGGTCTTTAGCTCACACAATGTTACCTGCCCAAAGTAGATTTGATTTTTCCAATAAACAGGGATCTGTTCCTTCTTTATGCTTATACCAGTTCATCATATGGGATAGAAAAATAGCACTCAATTACTATTGGACACCTACTGTTTTCTTGAAGGGACACACAGGGGGTGCTGGAGCATGCCAAATCCTGGCATGCCCCCTCTATTGTAGTGAATAGAGTGGGCACGTGGAGGGGTTGACTGCACCTTCTTGGAGAACAGAGAGTGGGGCTGGAGGCAATCTCAACATCTGTTTTTACACACCAGAGCAGGATGGAACAGCTGTGGGGGACAAACTTTTTTTTTTTTTGTTGTTCATGCCTGAACTGTCCCTTTAAGAGGGGTTTCTCCTATAAAGACTGGCAGGACCTATGGAGATTGCAATGCCCATCTGTTGATCGCGTGTAGCAACACAATACACTTGCTAGGAGGTCTTGGCCTAACTATGCTGGGTTGGCAGGCAGGTTAAAATCTGGGTTAATGTTTTTTGGTTTAGACCTTCACATAGAAAGGATAATACATCTGTTTTAAGGTTTTTAGAACCAGGGAGGTACTTGAGAATAGTAATGCTTTGCGCATAGCAATGCCTTGGCCAGCACATTTAGTGAGGATAAGGGTTCATGTTGTTTATAAATCCTGAAGATTTTTGTGACCTATATGGTAACAGGGGGATTAACACATTTCAGAAGCTACTGCCATTTCACTCCTAAAGAGCCACTCCTAACTGGCTGCAGATCACATTTACAAATGGTATAATCCATTCTGTCCTTTATTGCCTTAGCTAGGCTATAACATGTGCCATAAGAAATAGCGCCACCAGGGGGAGCCTACACTCCTATTAAATTCCTCACTAATCTATACTGCTGTTAGTTCATATAGCTATATTGCATATATGTATATATATATATATATATATATATATATATATAAAAATGATCTAAAGTGACAGTACTTTCCTCAGTGCATACATTTCAAATAGATAGCATCAAACCATACAAATAAATAGTGCAAAGTATAAACAGACCTCAGTACAACATTAAAGTGCAACAGTGCAAAACAACTCAAGAAAGAACAAAGTGCTTACTTATATATATATAATAGGCTGGCCCCCCCGGGCTGCGACCAACGCGTTTCGAGCCTTCCCAGGCTCTTGCTCACGGCTAGTATTGAACAGAATGTCCCGTCAGGTGGTGGGGGGCGCTACCGGCCCCCTTACACACCCGCCTGTCCGCTCCCGCGCCGGGTCCTCAGTAAGCGTGTGCTCGCCAGCGCACTCCGGCCGGAAGTGCGCCGGCCCGCTTACGTGACCCCTCTGGGCGCGCGCCCGACCTGTCACGCAGCCCATCACGCCCCTCAGTCTGTCAGAGCAGACTGAGGCGGGGAACAACTGAGGAGATCCGGCCCTGCAGCAGACAGGCGAGGGAGCCCACTCCCCAACCACTTGAGACGGGACATCCTCCCAACAAACACACATAAATTCAATAATACAATTGCATGTTACATATTACAAAAAGTATGTATAACAGTTCTATACCTTTGTAGTTACATATTTAAGGACATATGCTATGGCTTGAGAATTTCCCAATATACTCACACCCACCATAAAGGTGTTGATTAACCCTATTGGGCAGCAATATTGTGACACCACTCCAGACCCCCACTATCAGGTAACTTCCAGCCCCGGGGCCCCCCCACACAAATATCTGGGGATAGACACCCCCGGGGTCCCTAAATGAAAGATTTGTACAGCATTCAGACTACAGTAGGGTAGATATGCATACTCCTGGGATTAGGCTGTCTGAAAACAACCAGGCTAGTCAAAAATAAACCATAAACTCAGTGGGCAGCTGAAGTGAATGGTGTATGGCAGGCAATACTGAGCCCTCTGTTACAAGCCAGCCCTCCATCATGTCACCAACCGAGAAGGTAAGGCACGACACATAGATGGTCAACCCCCCCTGAGCCGTAGCTGTTCAACTGTCCTAAGTGGTCACTATATTGTAACAATATGCCATTGGGGCTCCAAATGATGATCACATTGGGGATTCTCGCTCTTCTGCTCCTACTAGCGGTAGTCTCTACTCCATGGATCTTCCATTATTGATGGTATTTTGTTCTTTTGTCCTTAAGCCCTTGGGCATTCCAAAGAGGGGTACATCTTTCATTACAACCTTCTATAACAAAAAAGGGGAAGCATTATAAACATCCCCCACAAATAATGACATACTGGTGAATACAACAACCTCCCATCATATGTGAACCTACCAACTAGCCCCCCCCCCACACACCAATGTCCAACCCCATGAGTGCATGACAAATCATTGCACATCCCCCCCCCCAAAAAAACATCATGTGGCATATATATATATATATATATATATATATATATATATATATATATACAGTGACCCTCCCCCCCAAAATGTTAATGTGTAACTCAACTCAACCACCACAGCCCAAAGTGCACTAAAGTGAGCAAAAAACACACACAAAATAATAATAATAATGAAAACAATAAATATTATACTTACCCCAAGAAAGGTGAGAAAGATGTGTCCTCATTGAGTCCCATTGGGTGCTGTGTTTCCAGCTCATAGATCCAGCGTAGCTCCTTCTGCTGTAGCCGCTTTTTGATATTCCCCTCCCCTTGGTCCCAATGCCCCTTTCTCCAGTGCAACCACCCGCAGCTGATCTACTTTACTGTCATGTTTTTCCAAGAAATGGGCAGCTACTGGTGGAATGATTCTGCCCATGTCCCTATTCCTGCTGGCCAAACGGATAGACGACAGGTGCCCCTGTATACGTGCTTTCAAAGTGTTCTTGGTTTCACCCACATATTGTAAGGGGCACCCACATGACAGCAAATGCACTGGAGAAAGGGGCATTGGGACCAAGGGGAGGGGATATCAAAAAGCGGCTACAGCAGAAGGAGCTACGCTGGATCTATGAGCTGGAAACACAGCACCCAATGGGATTCAATGAGGACACATCTTTCTCACCTTTCTTGGGGTAAGTATAATATTTATTGTTTTCATTATTATTATTATTTTGTGTGTGTTTTTTGCTCACTTTAGTGCACTTTGGGCTGTGGTGGTTGAGTTGAGTTACATATTAACATTTTGGGGGGGAGGGTCACTATATAATATATATAGGGGCCACATGATGTTTTTTTTAGGGGGGGGGGTGTGCAATGATTTGTCATGCACTCATGGGGTTGGACATTGGTGTGTGGGGGGGGGGAGGGGGGCTAGTTGGTAGATTCACATATGATGGGAGGTTGTTGTATTCACCAGTATGTAATTATTTGTGGGGGATGTTTATAATGTTTCCCCTTTTTTGTTATAGAAGGTTGTAATGAAAGATGTACCCCTCTTTGGAATGCCCAGGGGTTTGATGCTATCTATTTGAAATGTATGCACTGAGGAAAGTACTGTCACTTTAGATCATTTATATATATATATATATATATATATATATATATATATATATATATACAATATAGCTATATGAACTAACAGCAGTATAGATTAGTGAGGAATTTAATAGGAGTGTAGGCTCCCCCTGGTGGCGCTATTTCTTATGGCACAGTCATCATGTTTTTAATTTGTGTGTTTTTCAAGTGTGCATAATAAAATCCATTAATTTTATTACTTATTGAGTGCAATAGTCAGTCTCTGGGGGGTATAAAATTGGGAGTGGGTGGAGGCCATTCCAGAGTCTTGTGCATGCAGTATTTTGGGGCATACCCCTCAGGGCAGTGCACCTAGTAGTAATTTGGGTATCAGTGCCGCCCCCATTTCTTGCCACTGGCCCCAGTGGCTGTTTCTGTATTCTTAGGCTATAACATGGTTTATGGAGGTAACATCCCTTCTTCCACAATCACATTCACAAATGGCTGGAGCAGGAGCACGCCCTGCTAGAGGGATTGTGGGGATGCGGCTCGCGCATTGCGCTGGGTTTTGGTCCACTTTAAGAGATCTATTCTCATCACAATGGAAAATCCTGTCCCAGATGTGGTAAGGGGGGGGGGGTGCATTGTAGATTGTGTTTGATTAATTCCAACATGGCGTGGGGCTTTGTCCACCATAAGATTAAGATCAAAGCAGATTTGTCCTACCTTGTCAGATAGCTGATTTCTGCAAAGCTGCTGTCCCAGAAAGTTTGTGTTGCTGAATCAATATCTCCTGTCGTAAAGGAATACCTAAAAATATCTGAATATGTGCAGAATGTTACATTTTAATCATGGAAAAGAAGGGATTCTGTGTCTCTTCATGTCTGCTTTTTTCAGTTATCATACAGGCAGCAAAGGTAAAATTGTTGCAACAGGATTCATAGTTTGTTGATATATACTTTTCATTAAACATAAAGAAACAGAAAATCAGTGGAAAAGAATGTGATACTGAAGGGATGGATTTCTAACCACTGTGAAAAATGCACAATGGTCATGCACAAATTGAGGCTGTGGGTTTTATTAATCAGCAGATTAATTAGCTGCATCAGAGGTAAGTAAAGAATGTTTGTTTTTTTTACACTTTGGGCCTGATTTATGACGTTTCTATGTTTTCATCATTTCACTCAATCTTTAGTTTACTGGAGAACATATAGGCGAACTTAGTTATAATTCTGGCAAACAGAGCTATAATTGTAGTGGCAAACGTAAGGAGAAATGACTATTTGCTGGGTTTTTTTTTTCTTCTGTTTTTCTTTCCAATACTGGTCTATATGATGTTCAAGCTCAAAAGGTCAGATGTCATGATTTTGGCAAAAAAAAAAATGATTTCAATGTGGCTCGCTGCTAAAAGCTGGAAAACTAACCAGGTGTTCACTAGTATTTGCCCAACTATGCTTGACTAGAATAACGGTGAAGCAGTTAGTAAATTAGCCCCTTAATCTGGACTATCCCTTTAACAACTGTGTTTTGATGAATATCTGCAAATGCCGTGTATACTGTACATCAAGTAAAAAGTGGTGCTTGCAAACACTGCCGCATACACAAAGTTCTCAAGTTTGGTATATCCGATGTGGTTCAATCTACAACTGAAGTATATATTTGTAACAAAGGCAACTTCAAAAACATGTTTTACACTTAGGGATCACCAAAATATATATCTCATGCAAGACCCCCAACTGCATGGTAAAAGTGAGTATGGCCTGGAGTCATAGTAAAAGACTGGCTTGGTGGTGCTGAAGTTTAATTGTAAATGGGAAGTATCTATAGGCCACAACTCTGATTAGACAAACCAAATGGCTACAATCCCGACTGGACCCCAGAGCACCACCCCCCATAAGCCTGGGGGTGTGGTCGAAATAGCAAGTGCCTGCAACCTTTTATAATAGGAATCCATGTATTTGGGCAACAACTACTATTGAAAATGGGGGTGCCCAAAATCCCCCAAAAGAGCCTGAACCAGAGACTTAGCGTTGCACACACTTAAATAGTTTTTCAGAATGTACACTGGTGTACTCTGCCTTGAAAAAGTGACAATACGCGACGAAATGCGTTGGCTTTTTCCTGGGGGAACGAATGGCGGCCAGCACCATGGACACTATGTATCTGTAAGATAAGTGTGTTTTTTACCTATCTCATATATACCGCTTATTGCATATTTTTGCACTATATTTATCTGATTGTTCATTAGGATTTGATGCACTTTTTGGGAAGCACAAGCACTTTATATTTTATTAAGAATTATTGCCCTTAGAAGGGCTTAGGTTATCGGAGCTTTACTGATAGTATTCTATGGCTGCCCTTTACAACAGTGCCCCCTATGGCAGATTGTGAGAATGTTGTTGTCTTGCATGTTTTTTAAATTGTCTTTTTAGATACATTGTATTATGTGGATCAAATAAACATTCTGAAAAACTATTTAAGTGTGTGCAATGCTAAGTCTCTGGTTCAGGCTCTTTTGGGGGATTTTGGGCAGCCCCAATTTCAATAATGTTTGAATATTTTGAGTGGTGCCCAGAGCACTGCACCACATTTATTAGAAATTAGTTGGTGCCGTTCAATTCCTGTAACAGTTTGGGCAACAACTATAAATACCTGCACTACCGGAGGGACAACCAGCACGTAGCGAGGGGCATCCCATATTGAAAACAAGTCAGTGTCTAATAAATTCAAAACGTTCATGCACTGAGGAAGCCGACTGGTGAAACGCGTTTGCATATAGAACCTAACTTTTTGATATGACACTTGCTGGAAACTATTGTCACAATCTACCTCAAAGAGGGATCAAACCCTGACAATCATTACCATAAAAACTGTACAAGGGTCATAGTTTGATACACTCTTGCTACAAAACTGTGTGATATAACAAATAAGTCATATTCTGACAAGAAAGATCTCAGTTGCATTTTCTAATCATGTAAATAATTTCTGCTGCTTTCCCTCTTGAAAAAGGTTAACAAACCGAAACTCGTTGAGGGTTCTTTGGTCCATCTGTTGTCACTTCTTGTAAGCTGAACTTCCTATATTTTCCTGTTTCTGTCTTGATTCTCTTAATATGGGCTTCAGCCCTGAGTGCTGGACACACTAAACTGGTGCTACCTATTGTTCGCTGCAGCGTTGTCCTGTTATATGTAGCGTTGCTCTGGGCGGCTTTTCCTCGGGGCGCTACATATGCATTGATTGAGGGAGAGCTCTTCTACAGCACCCTCCAGACATCACATTTATCAGTGCTGGACAGAATAGCACAGCATCACTTGTCCAGTCCCTACACTAGGTTATAGCGCCTGACACCTGCTTGCAGTGTCCTCTAGCGGACGCTCTAAGCGCAGCTACATAGATGCTCAAACAGCAATATGTGGCGCTAGTCTTAAATCAGCCTCCACATATTCTGTTGTTCCTTGTGACTAACGTGCCTGTGTTCCTTGTGACTAACAAACTGTTTAACCCTCTCTAGTCTCTTTAAATATAAAGTATATATAACTGCAGTGCATTTTAAGCACAAGAAAATAATGTGATATGCGTAAACATCAGCTCATTATAAGACTAAAAGGAGCTCTCCAGCTTACAGATTCCACCCCACCCCAGCTACTTCCAGTCAGTTTTCATGGACTTTCATGGACTTGCAGTAATTATACTGATCACTAGCTATACAAACAAGATTCAGCTATCTGTCAATTTATAATCACAAAGGTCCTCAAAATCCCACATTTTATAGAGGCGTGTTATTTAAGTGTTATCTTTTATCTGCACACTTAATAATAGACCCCACAGGACATATTTGGAGCCTCTCTTCCCATGGGGGTCATTTCAGCACATGATATATCTTAGGCTATGGTTTACACTGGGTATATTCCAAATACAATATTTTGCCAATAAGCCAGTGTTGATGTAAAAAAACTGTTGTGTTTTCTTCTAAAAAAGACTGTGGCATGAAGGGTAAATTGTATAAAAGTAAACTTACATTCACAAAATGAGCACCTGGCATTGCCAGCCTATGTCGCCAGTCAGGTAGGGTCATAATTTGTATTTTGTTAGAGTGACTGCACATTAACGCTAGTAAACGGAATATATCTTACCTTTCTTCTTGCCCCCCCCCCCAAGAAAATCGAGCCCACTGATTGGCCGCCGCAGTCACTTAGCCTGAATACCCCTACAGACCACATGATTGCAGCAGCCAGTTAGAGCACCCGATTTGTCTGGAGAAAGGAGAAAGGAAATATATCTCCTGTTTTGCAGAGTTAATGCACAGGGGGACATTGGCGATTGGGATGCCCCTGCACTCTGAACAATACCTATTCTTGGAAAATTGGTGTTGTTCCAGTTTAAAGGAATATTGTGAGCATGTTTTCGCACCACGTCATTCTCCTATCTGTTTCAGGTGTGCTCCCCCAACCAGCCCCAGGTGCCCAGATCAACCAAGTGGTCTGAAATGGATCCAGTGTAGTCATTCTGGACTTTCATTCTATTTCATTCTATTTTCCAGTCAGGAGAAAGGCGCTCCCCAGGATCCCAGCTAAAGAACACTACAGCGATAGGAGCCGTCCTGAGCTGGTTCATCTGCCAGAAGTGTGTGTGTGTACATTTTTTTTTTAATGAGCTTGCAATTGTCTTTAAAAGTGGACCATAACCCAGGAATTTGACTATCCTGGGTTTTGGTCCTTGCCCCCGGGGCACACCACTTGGGTCCTATGGCATATGCGCAGTCTCTAGCCCAATCAGCGTGCTTGGACCCGCTCCCATCCATTCGTCTAAGAAGGCCCAAGCATGCGGTAAGCTGAATCCCCCGCTACCCACGTCGGCCAATCACAGATGCCTGCCGTGGGTGCGCGCCCTGCTAACGGTATAGCAGGGAGTGGCCACTGCTCGCACTTGTGCTGTTTGAGCAGCGGAGAAGGTAAGTTTGACCGGGCGACCTGGGAGGTTTCAGACAGTGGGGCATCCCGAATCTGGATGCCCCGGGGGGAGGGAATTAAGTGGCCCAGGATTTTGATCCACTTAACAACCAATAAAAGGCATACACGCCATAGAGCTGCTGATACCGTGTTTCCCCGAAAGTAAGACACCGTCTTACTTTCTTTTTATCCCCAAAAGCCCCACTACGTCTTACTTTCGGGGTATGTCTTATATTGGAAAAAAAGTGGAGGCGATAGGTCAGTGGCAAGATGGCGGCCGTGCCTCAGCTCCTGCGCTCGCAGCCCCGGATCCACCGCCGCCTCTCCTCCTCTCAGGTAGGTCCTGTCGGCGCAGGGGGATACACGCCGGGGGGGGGGGGGGGCTATATCGCTTCCCTCAGCCCCGTTCGACAACAATGTTATTTCCCCGAAAGTAAGACATATGTCTTACTTTCGGGGTACGGCTTATATTAGGCGACCCCTCTGAAACTCCCCATACGTCTTACAATCGGGGGTGTCTTACTATCGGGGAAAGACGGTACTGTGCTCATGGCAGAAGGGGGTCCTGTGCAAACTGCCTCCCTCTTTCATGCAGCACATGATCTTTTGGTGGACTGGTGCTGCCCAAGCAACAGCAACAGTACCAGGATTAAAGATGCCATCAGCTTGTTTCCCCTGGTGCTTTGACTATACTGGGAAACAAACTGCTGGCACCTGGGGCTCCTTTCAAACAGACATACAAGGTAATATCTTATTATATATCTCCTATATTTTTATATTGATTAATGTTTTTATATTTTTTATAACATAGAGATATCCTTTTGGGGGGCCCCATTATGACTTTTGCTATGGGGCCCTGTGAATCCTATGTAAACCTCTGATACGAGTCAACATTTGATTACATATTTAAAAATAAGTCATCTAGTCTTTATAGTAAACTTACAGTACAGATGTGGCATTCTTCAATGTGGTCACTGCACCCCAACAGTGTGATGGAAAGCTCTATTCACAGAAAGCTGCCAGTCAGCCATGAGCTGATTACATTGTAACTGCAGGCACATGTCTGATATATAATATAACTCAGCAGGGAACTGGTCAGTTTTTTGTAATGTAACAGCGGGACTGATTGTTATATTATACAAGAGGAGAGGTAGCAGTCCGAGAAGTAAAACTTCCAGCCTGAGATTCATTACAATGAATGTTGCTAGCAATAACAAGGCAGCAAGAAGCTCAGCAAAGCTTGTCTCATGTGCCTCTCCTCCTTTTCCTACAGTATGCATCAGATGTTGTAGCAGGTTCCCAAAGTTTGCCCTTCCTTTGAACTTCATTTCTTCATGACCATGCTCCAAATGCTGCCATCAGGTAACCACATTTAGAGCATGGAGGAATGGAATGGAAGGTGGAAGGATAGGCAAGCTCTGCAAGCCTACTACCATGGCTGACCTTTGGGGTGTGCAAGCTGTATGGTCACACAGGGTGCCATCCCAATCTCTCTTTAAAGGGGTGACAGCATGCTGCATCTCTCATTCTCTCTCTATCTCAGGCATTCTGCTTTTTCCCACCTCTATGGGATTGCTTCACCTTCTCACTCTCCTTTCCACATTCTCGTCTCCTTCCTTTTTTTGTTCTTCTCCGCTTTTCTACATTCTCTTCTTCTCATTCTCTATTATACTGTCCCTTCATTACTTTTGGTCACCTTTCCTCCATCTCCATGTATCTCCTATTTCAGTCTCTCTTTTTCCATCCTTCTCTCTCTCTGTTTTTCATATTCTCTTTCCTTTCTCTTTTACGTGTTCCTGTCCATCTTCCACTTTCCAACCATCTGTCTCTCTTGTCACCTTCACTCCAACCCAGTATGTTCACCTTCTCTCTCTCTCTTTTCCATCTTCAGTCTCTTATTTCATCTTCTTAATGTCTTTCTCTCTTTTTGTCTTTCTTATCTCTCTCTGTTTTCCACATTCTCTCCTTCTCATTTATATCTTCCCTATTATTTACTTTACAAAGTCCCTTGCTCCCTATCTCTTTCATATCTTCTTTTGGACTCACTTCCACTTTCTTTCTCTCTCTCTCTCTATTACGTTCCCTCCATTTTGATATTTTTACCTTCTCTCCTTTCCACATTTTCTTGTTGCTCTCTTTTCCATCTTATTGCAGTCTTTTTCTTTTTTTCTGTGCTACATCCATCTCTCTTTACTGTGATCCTTCTTCAACTCTCTTTTTCCGATTGTATCCATCTTTCTCCCATCTATCTCACTATCATCCTCCCACATTCCCTCCATCTGCCTTTCCCTCCATTCTAAGATCTGGCACAGGGTGATATTTAAACTAAGGCTGGTCCTGCCTGCTACGGCATCTACAGCAAGCTGCAGGAAATGGGGGAGAGGTCTATGGGACATGTTTAAGGTAATCTCCTTGCTGCCTTCTTATTATAGACCATGACTGTCCCTTTAAGAAATCCCAGTACATTCAAATTGAAAGATGGTTTTATGTCAGACAAGCCACATACCAGGCTATTGAATTAATACATTTTCATAGCACTGTTTGCGTTGATCATGTTAGTTAGCAATGGGCTGCATCATGGGTGCATGAAAATCAAATGATGATTAATAATTACATATAGCGGGCTATAATTTTTTTCCACTTATAAAAGCTCTCCAAACACTAACCATGTAATGCTCATAAAATAACTGCAAGAATAGAAAAACTTCTTTGTGTCCAAAGTCAACTAGCAAACTTCCTTGTGTTAAACTGTAAATCTTTTATTACATTACTTTGCCAGAAAAAACAAATAAAAACCAAATACGAAAAAATAATCCCTTGAAATGTATTTTATCTTGAGCTAAGCCATGGAGCATCGCAGTCGATTCTGGATAAAAAAAATCATTATTGCACTTTAAATGCAGTTCTGTACAATGGCACATTACTATTAGTTACTAATATATATCAGATTGTGATTAATGGAAATTGGCAGGTTATGTTTGTAAAAATATGCTGTGTATGGATGGAAGAAAGAACAGTTTGTTTTACTCATGACCATTATATACTCAATCGCTTGTGCTTAGGATCTGATGTGTGCTGTGGCAGACACGGATTATTTTCTTTAGTTGAACATCTTGTCAATTCAACAGAAAGTGGTGCTAAGAGCCCTTCTACACTTAAGCGATTTGTCAGTGTTTCTGCATTGTGTTGCAGACAGGATTCAGGCAAATCACTATTTTTTATAATTTTTTTATTATTTGACTATTAGTTTTATAATGGATCATAAGAAGCAGAAACCCTTGCCTAGAGAGCATTTACAATTAGTGTGAAACCAACCTTTACCTGGGATCCAAGAGAGCACTGCTCTGTGTGCCCTGTTCACCTGGCATACCTAATTCTGTTTTTAGATGCCCCCTATGGAAAAGTTTTTTTCTGGATCTTTTTATCCTTTTGTTTTGTTTTTGTCCACTTTGAGTAAGTCTATACCTATGGAGGGCTGCTATCAGGGCAGTACGGCAAGATGCCTGTATGGGACCTGGTTAGTCAGAGGGGCCCAACCACGGTCCCTGATTGCAGCCCTGTGGCTTCTCACCTAATCCAATGCTTTTATCACAATTGGCCACTCCCTAGCAGCCAGGGCAGGCATTTTCCCCTGGGGCTGTGGATAACCTTCTAATGTCCATAAAAAGAGTTCTGCTAAAACTTCTTTGGCAGACATCGCTCTAACTGGAGTCAGTGCTGTGACACGCACTGTGCTGGTGGTGCTAGCAGTGAAATCCATTAAGGAATAAGAAGAAGAACCTGGGAGGCCCTAACTTTGAGGATGTACAGGGCCCAAAATGTTCTAATTGTAGCTCTATTCCTACATTTGCTCTAAGCAGTACAACCATAGCCACATCAAAGTCTTTAGCAGCAAGATGCAATGTAGACACTGCCAAGTGCTTTATCAGTGTTTATGCTACATTGTCGGTGGCTATTTTTTGCTTACGTCAATTGTTTAAGTGCCAAAGACACACCAAGAGCTGCCATAGAAAGAGGCATTTATACCCTTGGAGGCACTGCCATTAGAGGGTGATGAGAAAAAACGTTCTTTGGATGGGAGCCAAAAAGAAAAATGGAGGACATCAAAGGACAACTGGATGATGCCCAAAATACCCATGGAAAAGCTGCAATCAAAAAAGACATCTAGAAAAAACAACGAGCTGGTAGGGACCTCTTGTACTAGTTCAAACTGTAGGGGTGGCAAACAGCATGGCAGGCAGGTGGCTTGCTGATATCCCCAGCTGATTACACACACCTCTCCTGGGTTTACAGGCATGAGGACAAACCCAGTGCCCATAGGGATGGGCCTGATGTTTTTCTTAGGGCGATAAATAATGTGGCAATGCCTTATTTGAGCATTGCTGGATCGGAAAGTACTGGGTTATGCTACAGCCACCAGAAAAGAGTGTCATTGTTGTTACCGGCCTATTAAGGGCTGCTGGTAAGGTGCTGTATAGGGTCCTGGAGTCTGACCAGTAAGGGTAGCTGGGTGGGTCCTGCTGGCCCAGTCCAGTACTGATCCAGTGCAGGGGTATTATAAATGAGCTGCAGCTGAGGGCTGCTGCTGGACTTGCTGAGGTGCATGTGGCACCTGCAGCTGAGTGTTGGAGTGCACTGTGGATGGCTGGGCTGAGGAGAGCTCCCAGCCAGGTAGCTGTGTGGGCAACAGGGTGCAGGTGGCACCGGACCATTAGAGGGTGCTAGAGGTAGCCATGTGGGCTACAGGGTACAGGCGGCACCAGGAGCAGGGATGGCTAGAGGCTGCTGCTAAAACAGTGAGACGGAAATCAGGGCTGAAGTGCCCTTATATGAACTGTGAGTAGGCCTGGAGGGCCACCTGAACTTGGAATACAGTGACAACTGTTTGTTGTGAGGACCTATGTTTCCTATTTATATGTTAAAGTAAGCTGCTTAAAGTGGACCAACAGTCAAAACTGACCAACAGTCGGCCCTGAGCCACATACCCTTTCAGGGGTGTGTACCTGAGGTTCTCCCCTTTCCAACACTGCCAGTGGGTCACTGACCCCCTTGGGTCCGGAGATCTGGTGCCCTGAATGTACTATTCCTCTGCAAGGGCATGTGGATCCAATCGGCGGTACCGCAAAGTCCCAGTACTGTTGCTCGTCGGAGCTGGGGTCCAAAAATCAGTGGTTCTGCAACTTAAAGCAGAACTATCGTGACAAAATGGCTTGATGATAAAAATCCATATAAATAAGCTGGATGATGGGAGGAGAGGTCACTTATACACCCAGCATCAAGAAATATCCAGCCAGGCTTTTTTTTTTAATTTTAATGGAAGGAAGAGGACATCTCAGGTGACAGGTTCTGTCACCCCTGATAGATTAAACCTGTCACCCCTGGATTTTATTCCTATCATGAGCGATAGTGCTCCTTTAAGATCTTAGCTACATTCCCTGTAAGTTTGGGCTTCCTTGCACCCATGGTCCCGGAGAACCAGGGCTCAGAAGTGGACCTCCCTGTGCAAGATGCATCAATTCCCATGGTTCTCCAGACTAAGGGGGCTAGCAACCAACTGGAGGAGCCAAGGACAGCACAGAGAGACCTACAGCATGCAGTAGAGACCTACCTACTGACCTACCCGCCTACTGACCTACCCACCAATTTACTCACCTACCCACATACCCTCCAACTATCTACTTGCCTGCTTACCAACCTGCCTACCTACCTATCCATTTGCCTTCTAACCCACCCACCTACCTACATACCTGCCTACTCGCCTCCCTACCCAGGACTGGAGTGGCAGCTAGTAGCCCTGGTGCAAAGACAGTATTGTCAGACCCTGGAGTGGAGGTGGCAGTCGCCTCACCTTCCTACCTGCATTTCTACTTGCCCACTTTCCTACCTGCCCTCCCACCAACCTCGCTACCTGCCCTCCCATCTACCACTCACTATCTGCCTAACCACCCACTTTCCTACCTAAGCACCTACTTATCCAACTATATACCTGCCTACTTACTCATTCACCTACCTACTGACCTATTTATCTACATGTCTACCCACTATATATCCTAAATTCCTATCTAATAGGAATTCCTTTCTATTCCTATCTAAATTCCCACATACTCCTCTGCCCCCTACTTGTCCACCTGTCCATCCTATCCATCTATCTGCCTACCCATCTACCTGCCTGCTCACCCTCCTGCCTGACTAATGCCTTCCCACTCACCTATATGCCTGCCTGCTCACCCACCTATCTTCCTAACAGAATCTACCTACCTAGGAGATACAGGGAGGTTGTCTTTTTTTGGTGGGCAGAGTCCACACACACACACACACCGCACACAGCACAGATGTACAGCACTAGGTAGGGTGTTTTATGACAGTAGCACAGCTGTGCTAGCCGTTTTATCTTCATTATTCAACAGCAACATTGCACCATTCACGGACCAAGGACAAAGCTCAGGCAAAATGCCACACAATTAGGTGCAGGGGAGCTATAGTTAGGGCTTCTTGTGCTTCTTGTGTTGGAAGCAAAATTACACCCTTCCTAGACTGCAAAATGACACCCTCCCTAGGCTGTGCCTACAACAGACCCCCCACCTCTAAAAAAATAAATCTGACAGAGGTGAGCAAACCAAACACACTGTCTGCCCACCTATAAATCTCACTTACCACCAAAAAGCAATCTGACAGAGTCTGGGCTAAGCAGGTGGTGCCCCTTGGCAGGGGCGTATCTAGGGGGGGGGCAGGTCAGGGGGGCACCAAAGGGGGGCCTAAGAACAGGTGGGGGGCGCCATTTTGAATCTTTGCCCCGGGGGCCAGAAAGCTTAGCTACTCCTCTGCCCCTTGGTGTCAAAGAAGATAAACGTCTGGTGCCCATCAGTGCCCCCTAGGTTTAGGACGGCATCCTGTGCTTCATCCAAACACCCCAACATTCAGTTCTACTTTGTAACCTATGTACCAGGGACAAATGTCCTCAGATGCCCCGCTACATACCAGCATTCTGCCGAGGCCCATAAAAAATGGCTACACATAAATACCTGTAGCTAATATTTTATGTAGCATATACATTGTGGTGATCTATGTCTTACATGTAGAAACTTTTACTACTGTATAAAATAGAGTAAAAGAAAAGCAAGTTAAGAGGGTCTTTTATCCTTGGAAGAAATGCAAACAATGTTTTACTTAAAAACATAATTCATTTCTAGCTTAAATGGAAAAACAAAAAAAATGTATTAAAATGTCATTCCTAGTTAAGCTATATAAACTTGGAAAAAAAATCTAAACTAAGTCAAAAGTAATCTGTTGAGAAAAAATCCATTAGGATTCCAATCTAGGAGCCAAATATTATATTTTAAGGATGATTCAACCTCTAATGGTTATTCTGTGACAGATGCCAACTCCAAGAGCGCAGCATTTCTGTAAATATAGCACTTTTTTCATTTGCAAAAGCTGATCCTGGGATTTTAATTAACAGGAGGTTCTGTAAAAGAGCTCTTTGTTCTAGACAATCTATATCAATTAAAATTTCTGCTTGGTTTTGGCTGCAAAGAGCTTGTCATCTCCTATTTTGTTAGCTTGATAGCCTTAGCCAAATGAACATGAAATGCCGGGGCTCTATTATATCCTTTTATTTCACTCGTGCTTAAAACTTATATTGTCAACAAGTACTTCACTAACCATAGAATTGAAACTAGAGAGAAACTTGTTCCTTAAAATAAATGACATAAAATACATTTTAGTGCATTAAAGGGATCTGATCATTTCTAGTTCCCTTTATGATTAATCAAATGTCTTAGAATATTACATGAGCAGACATCCTTTAAGGTTAATATAATGCTTAGCTTATTATAATATTACTTACTCGGTGGGTGTATCACCAATTTTGGTTTGGTCAAAAACTCTTCAAAACTCCTTTGCCCCATCTGCGTGCATGAGTGAATCATTGACAGCACTAATATTTGCTTCTGCATCCACTCAAAGCTAAAAACGCTGCCTCACTGGTTTGGTTGTGGCCATCTTGAAGCACTGAGCGGCTTTTCAGCCATACTACTGCCTTCAGCATCATTTAATGAAATTTTGTTTGTAAAATTGACCACAGCAGGAGTTACAAAAAGGTAAATTAATTTTTATATACAGCTCTAATTTGCCCCTGGATTTAAAGGAGTACTTTTTCTTGTACGGCTGTTGATTTGGTTTAATGCCTAGCTGCCAAGGGTTTTTAACCCTTAAAATCCCCTAAGTAAAGAGGGTCCGTCTCCTCAGGAGCAGAGCTCATATGTCATTTTTTCTAAATTAACCCCTTATGTCCCATTACTCAGCAGCAGCAGGAGAGCAGAATCCAGAGTGATGGCGTGGGACACAGTGGTCGGGCATGGATCATGAGAGGTAAGTATTACAAAATAAATCAATAAAATATTTTTTCTGATATGTATCGGTGTCTTTATTCACAATTAACCCTGTGTGAACTGTTAAGGGATCCATGAGACCTAGCAAGTCACCTTTGACTAGCGGGTGACTTACCATTAACCCCCAGCCCCCTCATTACCTGCCTCCCCAAAGCCCAGGGGAAGGCAGAAGAGCCCAGGCCACATGGCCGTGCTGGTGTGTAGCCGTGCAGGGCGGGGGCCCTTGCGCCCTGTAATATAAGTCCACATAGCTGTTCTCTGGGGCTGGTTATGCTGGGTGGGGGGAACCCCACGCCATTCTTTTGAGGATTTTTAAGGTTTTATTTTATTTCTGATGGGGAAAGGGATCCCACACCATTTTTTTATTTAACCCTTTATATTGTGGATAGTAGTTGTATTTTATTTATAATTGTTATAAAGTGCTCTTTTCAGTTTGGGGGGTCTCCTGGGCAGGAATGGAGGGCTACCGATAAATCTGTGGCACCGTTGTAATCGGGTAAAATGGGGCTTTAACATGCAATATCTTTTTCTTGAACCTAGTAAAAAATTACCTGTCAACAGAGGGTGACAACATATCAAGTAGACTGGCAGTTAAAAGGGTTAAAGGACCCAGGCATGTTGGGTATTCTTTTTGGGGGACCTTGAGCTTTCAGATTTAGCTTGTTGTTTCTTAGGAAAATGTGTTTTTTATTCTGATTTCTTATCAAATTTTTAGGAAAACCCTGTGCAAACAAAGAATTATTCGAGGGATTACTTCCAGAAAGATGAGCCCAGTACAACAAGCTGGGTACATATAGAATGCCTAATGTTTGTACTTTCAGGGAATATATGGTTTCCCTGGTATTCCAAATGTAAAGGGTTGTTTTGGCTACAAAAGTGCAAGGTGGGCACTTTGTCTGCAGAGCTGAAATTTTTAAGTAAAATTACTGTTACACACATGCTTTACTTTGGAGTGTTTGACAACTCTTCCCTTGATAGTACCTATGCATGTTAGGTATTGTTCTGTTAGGGGGACCTTACTTTCTCCGATTTTACTTGTTTGCATTTTTTTAAGGAAAATGTGGCTTTAATTCTGCTTTTTTATTCTTCCACATCAACAAGCCTGGTACCCCTAGAAAGCATAAGGTGTCTACATCCAGAGAATATATAATTTGTTGGGGGCATTTCAAATGTAAAGGGTTGTTTTTCTTGAAAAACTGCAAGGTGCGTATAGCACAGTTGTTCTCTGTCTTAAAATCTGCTGAAGTGCTTTTTCAGTTTGGGTTAGTCTCCTGGGCAGGAAAGTTTGTCTACCAATACATATGTGCTACTGCTTTAACTGCGAGAAATGGGGCTTTTACACGCAATATGGCTTTATTGGAAAACATTTTTATTACAAAAAAACACTACAAATTGTAAAATATTGCTTTTTTTATTTTTCTGCACATATTTCACTCAAAATATTAAGAATATTCTCAAACAAGGCCAACCAAGACATTTTATGTTAAAGCTCAGTCTCTGCTGATAATATATATATATATATATATATATATATATATATATATATATATAATGTTGCTGGGAAATCCATGGAAGTCCCTTCAAAAATCACAGTTGAACATGTATAGCACAAAATGTTACAAAATGATCTGGCAAAGAGGGTGGCAAAATCTCCAGGTAGGCTGGCAGCGAAAGGACTAAAACAAATATCCAAAACGCATTGGAAAGATATGTACTTTACCTGAAAAAAAATTTGCATGTGCAGAAGATTTTTGAGTCAAAATTAGAACGACTTTGCTTATTACACTGTGTGCGTGTTGAAGAAAAAAGCTCATACAGATGTTACATTTAGTTCACACCCAGAATGCACCCAAAGTAAAACTTGTTTGGCCAAACAATTAGTATGTTTGACCAAGCAAGTTTCATCCTACCTGCACCTATTGACTTTTCTGAGCCTTTTAATATACAAGATGGCGGCCCATAGAGTCCCAGGCCGCCTGCAAACATGAAGTGTCTTCTGACTATGTCGCTCTGCATTCTGGGATTGCTGTCCTTTTCCTGATCCTAGCTCTGCTCTGTCTGTGCAGAACCCAGCTATAACCCCGCCCCCTGCGCTTTTCCCCCTCTCCTCCGTATGGGATGCTTCTGAGGCAAGATGGCAGCGCCAGTATCCTAGACTGTATCCCTACAGCAGGGGAAAGAATAAAAATTAAGTGGCTTAACAACTTAAAATATATTAGTTTTAGGGTTTGGGCTTTTCATTAGATGATGCTGAAGGTCCGATTTAAGCAAAATCTTCACATGGCCCTGGCAGAAAAGATAGGACCTCAGTCAGACAATTATAGCTGCAGTGGCACTGGGGCATTGCAAGGATTGTGAGAGGTTTTTTTCAGATTTTTTTCAGAAGGGTAGTAGGAGGACCCGCAAGTAATGTAATAGGCCCCAGGTCCTAAATGAACCTAAGCCGCCACCTCCAGTGTACATCAGGAGGGGCTTTAACATTTGACAGAGCAACCTAAAAGAAAAGGTCAGTATCTCTGCAATGTTGGGCTCATGGGTAGCATGAGGAGTTATGTATACTATACATAATCAGAAATGTGTGTATGTATAAATGTTCCCATGGGCTGTTTTGGCTTCATTCCTGCTTTATAGCAGACTTAAAGTGGACCAACACCCAGCCCCATCGGCCCCATCTACTGTATAAGATTCCCGGGCCGATCCATCCCTCCCTGCGGGGCATCCAAGATCGGGATGCCCCGCTGTGTGAAACCCCCCCAGGACGCCAGCAAACCTTACCTGACTGCCGGTCCAATGGTGCATGCGCGGGCCGCGGCCACATCTCACGCTTTTCTCTAGCAGGGCGCGTACCCGCGCCGGCATCCCTGTTAGAGGGAAGCGTGAGATGCGGCCACCAGTGTGCTCGGAGCCGCCGAGGTTAGACGCCGCTTTGACGCGGATACCTCAGCCGCACTGAGCACGCTGATTGGACGAGCGGCCGCGCATGCGCCGTAGGAGTGAGGAGTGAGGTTAGTAGAATCGGGCGATCTGGGGGGTTTCTCATAGCGGGGCACCCCCGATCAGGGTGCCACGGGGAAGTGGACCAAAACCCAGGATAGTCAAAATCCTGGGTGTTGGTCCACTTTAAAGCCAAAATGCCCCATAGGGGCATTTTATCTCCCACCTTCCCATGCAGCCTGATCTTAGATGTGCATCTGTTGGAAGATCCATAAGATGCATATAAGACAGAATACTTACCTGTCTTTGTTTCCAGAGCCATAAAAACTATCCAAACATCATGGAATAATAGTGTTTGGCAAGGGGTGGAAGACCAGGTATGTATTCTGCCCAATTTTCAGGCTTGTTGCTATGAGGCTTGAAACAGATGGGCATGCCAAATCCGAATTCCCACTGTAGATGCAGCAGGTTTATTTAGCTGAAGGAATGTTTTACCAAGGCCTGGCTAATGCATCTAAGAATATGTTTTTGTATTAAAGCTGCCCTGGCTAGGGACTGTAACCCCTGCAATTAAGAGATACTTACCTTTTGTAGTGGTGGTCCATCTGACAGGGGACCTGGAAATGACTGTAAACTGCAGCACCACATGCTCCCTATTGGTAGAGGTGGTGCTGCATGAGTTCGGCCATAGCCAAGACGCCCATCAGATGGAACTTTTAAAGAGGATAAACCACCTCCCTAGAGTCTATACGACTATAGAGCCAGTGGTCTCTCTCTATATGGGGCATCCCGAACATGGATGCCTTGCTGTGTGAAACCCTGGGGATTGCCCAGTATATTCACCTTTCCACCTAGCCAGTGTTGCATCTCTGGGCTGTGACGGCATCTCCACGATAGCTTTAGCTGGGGCCCATACCTAAGCCAGGCAGGTCTCAATGGCTGGTGCAGGCATGCCCACAGCTAGAGGTGAGCGAGGATGCGTCCACCCTCTGATTGACTGAGTGGCCTGCACATGCATCATGGGAACAAGGAAAATGTTTATAGGTGAACCTGGGGGAAACACACAAATCATGATGCTCACACAAATCATGATGCGGGAGGAACATAACCCAAGATAGTGAATATGATATCTTGGGTTTTGTTCCTCTTTAACTGCAGGGTTTGCCAGTGGTTTCCACCAGGCAAACTATCTGAATGTCCTGCTGGGCATCCCTGTGCTTCGTAGACTGTCTTCTACTTTCCAGTGTGGTTTGCAGCCCCATGTGACTGCCAGCAGTCTGTTGGGTTTACCTAGTGTGGTTCCACATCCTTAAGAGCCCGCTTCACCCAAGTGGTTCAGTGGTTAAGTGGACAGCGGCCATCAAAGGAAAGCAGAAGGGGCACATATGGGCTGCCTGATTTCATGCTTCATTGCAGGGGATACACATCCCATATTAAGATGCCCCCATTCTGTGAGGGGCAGAGGACCCCCAGTCAGTTTTGGAATTTGGGTTGTATATAAAATTCTTTACACCTTATAATGTACAACTAGTGGTGTGTTGGTTTTAACATGTAATTAAGGGGGATATTTAAGAAACGCTAGCGCCAGGTAGTCCCACGTAGCGGCAGGTAGTGTCAGGTGAACACTGGGCGCAGTATGTGAAAACCACATTTAAGAAAGCGAATCTGGTGAGCGACTCTAACAGTGTCATGAAGCGTCACATGTATTTCTACAGGCGGCTCAGCGTATGGCGCCGGCGCTCTAGGTTCAGAAGCGCCATGCAGTACCTTTCGCTCAGTAGCACTTTGCCATACATTTCAATGGTGTTTCATTTGGTTGTGTTTAAATAGCGTTTTCCTATAGTAAACTTTTTACGACGACTGAGCACAGCGATTACTAGCGTTCGCTCTGAAATCCTTGCTACAGACGCTCATCTGTCGCTACCTGGCGTTAGTAATGAATCAGCCTGCAAGTGTTCCATAATGTGCAAGCAACAGCGGTAGGGGAACATGGGGTGGGGCTATGTATATGAGATTAGTACCCTTCCTTAGCAATCTCAGTAGTGTCACTATGGAATCACACATACAGTATGACTTTGATCCACATACCTTATTCTTTAAACTTTTTTTCTTTAATCTTTTATTCTTTAATCTCTTTTTTAATCAATATATAACTTATTCATACATCACCATAAAACTATTTACTAATGAAAAAATGCCCCCATTCTTTTCACCATTGCTTCTCAAACTGTAGGCATCTCACTGGAGAATTCATAAGAGATTGATAAGTAAGTTAACATGTCTTGAATAAATAGTTTAGTAGCCAAAATCTGATGGCATTGGAGATACCGATTCTAAGAGCTGGTATAGAATTTACTGATTGGGACAGTTGGCATGCAGCCAACTACCACCCATTGTAAAGCACATGCGGGCAGTAGTGAAAGAAAAGCCTAACTAACTAGTGAAAGACACAATTGTTCCTTTCATTAAGAAAAGCAAAGTATGCAGCCTATTATTTTGCAGAGGAGGGGGGAAAGATTGCCCCATTAACGTAATTAGGGGAACAGATTATCCAAGATCTTCTGACAGAAGGTGAAACATAAGAAGACGTGAAAGAAGTTTCTGAAAACTTCAAGAAGGCTAGTTGGGAAGTGGAGATATATATATATATATATATATATATATATATATATATATATATATATATATTAAAACCTTGGACGTAAAACAAGGAATGTAAATTCACATGTGACATATTATTCTTTGATTAAAGTCTTCTCTGGATAGAATAAAACTTCGAAGCTTAGGCATGACGTGCACATGCACACCTAACAGGCTGATTCATCATTAGCGGCAGGTAGCGACAGATGAGCGTCTGTAGCAGGCATTTTCAGAGCGCCCGCTAGTAGTCACGGTGCTCGGCCGTGAGTCGCTACTTTATAGCAACTCAGTCGCTGTACAGTAATGTTGAATACATTGTGAGGAGTCGCTATTTGACCAGTACAGCGATGTATGGGAGCGCATGTTAGCGACTGCTCATAGTGACCGACTCACACCATATTCAGGAAAAAAACAGCTTCACAAATCTCTGGCGCTGAAAAATATTTGTTTGAAGCCCAGAGCGCAGGAGGCGGCGTGTTTAAAGTCTGTTTTCAAGCATCTATCAACTAGTAACAAAGCAAAAACATATGGAATTACATTGTAACAACATTGTAACATGAACACTTTAAAGTGGACCAACACCCAGGATTTTGACTATCCTGGGTGTTGGTCCACTTCGGCGGGGCACCCCGATCGGGGGTGCCCCGCTGTGTGAAACCCCCCAGAAACCCCCAAAAACTCACCTCTCCACGCTCCCACGTGAACGCCGCAGCCAATCCCCGCCAACGTCCAGGCGGGGGACAGGAACGTCCAAGCCGCTTCCGCCGCCGCCGCCTCCCGCGCGTCACTCTTGGCGCGTGCGCGCCCCCGCCGGCCATTCACAGAGGGCCGGCGCGGACGCGCGCACGTCTGGAGGGGCGCACGGGAGGCGGCGGCGGAAGCGGCGGCGGAAGCGGCGGCGGATCAGGTAAGATCTTTTTGGGGTTTCTGGGGGGTTTCACCCCGCGGGACATCCCGATCTCGGATGTCCCGCGGGGTGGGAGGTGATCGGCCCGGGAATCTTATAGATTTCCGGGCCGATCCCCCCTGGGTGTTGGTCCACTGTAATGCCAGACCTGTAATGTCATTTCTGAGGAAATATTTAAAAAATTATGAAAAAACTGCTATTTTATAACTAGCATCCCCTGAATTGCTCCCCCAATGAAGAGTACCTTTTGCCAAATGTTACTGCTCCTGCTCCACTCTAATGCCAGAGAATGCCACCTGTTGTAGCTGTAAAGCCCTGCCCCCTCCATTCATTGCCACTGTTGTTGCAATGACTGATCCTATGTCATCTTACAGAGAGGGACAGCCAAAAAACAGTGTTCAAGGATGATTTGAAAAGTAAAAATATACATTTCTAGTTCAACACATTCCCAGCAGGGGCATTGGCCAAATGTGTCACAAGTTATGTGGCTTTTGGTCCGATTTAAGCTCTGTCAAATAGTTTTTGCTAGAGGGGGGGCTTTAGGGGAGCAATTTACTAAACTTACTTTTTTGACTTTTGGTCTGCTTTAAAGCTGTAGTTAAAAAGGCACAGATAAGGCATACCCACACCAGTGAAAAAGAATGATTCTAATCTCTGATTATGAAGGATTACATTAATACTTGAGATGTTATTAATATCATTCATAGCCTGAAGTGTCTATTTAAAGTAAGCCAATCTTCTTTTAGCTGCCCACCGCAGCTGAGTGGCTGTGTGTGGCTGTGAGTGATACCATGAGCTGCCAGTGTGTGTGGCTGGGATCTAATTCATAATATGCATATCTAGAGAAGCTGATTGGATAAGAGACTGCGCATGTACTGTTGGACTGAAGGGCTGCCTAGGTGCATCAGTGATTAGCTGTTTTGGAGTAGCGCCATGCGCCTATTCAGGGATGCATATGCACATGCTGCCGAGGTGACTCGCCAGTCAAAACGGGTAGGCCAATACATGCATTGGCCTGCTGCACATGGGGCAGATGCAAGACAAGGGGATTTAAAGGGGAAACATTGCTGGGAGAAGGGTCACGCCACAATCAGGGGGAGATTAGTATGCATGTGGACCTTAACTAGGGCAATACATGGATCACAGAAAAGTTACATTTTTATTGTGTTTTCCTATTGCTGACTTCACAGAGCATTGGAGACTTCACTGCTAATGGAGCGATATGACATCAAGCCCAACACCCATGCCAAGGACGTTGACAATGCAGGTGGTGGCACACATGAATGCCCAGGGGCCAACAGCTTACATGCACACTCAAATATCTAACGAAATCTAATGGTCCCCTGGACCCCTTACCAGTTCACCCCAAGTTAAAGTGAAAACAACGCACAAAAAATGTTTATTCTTTATTTAACATTAACTCACATGTTCCCATCCTTCTTCTGTCCCTCACTGGTCGCTGTGTTCCCCAGGTCCGGTGGATCTTCCGGTGGGTTCATGGTTGGTAATGCTTAGAGGGAGGGACCCCTTTTTTTTTTTTTTTTAAAAGCATTTATCAACCTGGTGAACCAAGCATATGGCTTGTAACTCCAGGGCTCAAGGGTCGCTTAGCTGGCGAGTTTTTTAATTTGTTCCCACTGCAGGTAGCTGACAGTGATTTTTTTTTTGTTTTGGATTTGAATTCTTTCAGCTTCCAGCGTGTTATTAATTGCTGACATTCAAAAACTGACAGCTTTTTATTAAAAAAACACACACACAGAAGCTACCATCCCATGCACCAAGCATAAGGGCTTGTAACCCAGGGCTCAGAGACCATACTTTTGGCTGCCCCTGTCCCTGAAAGTTACTAGCCCTTATGCCCTTTGGTGTGGGCTCGGCGCTCTTCCAGGGATGCCTTGTGCCCACGATTTCTAATGCAACCGCAGACACACATTTTTTTTTTACAACCTTTTAGGGCGGGGTTAAATTTGAAAAATCTTTCCCAACCAAAATTTAAAAAACTAAATGCATTGGTTCCCCCCCTCTAAGCATTACCAACAAGTATAGCATTGTAGTTCTAGTGCTCAAGGACCACCCAGCCGGCCCCTGGCTCTGACCATTACAAGCCCTTATATCCTATAGCACAGATCCGGTGTCCAGCACCAGCTATGGGCTGTCTGGCTCATCTGCACCACCATACCCCTTGGTGATGTGGGTAATGGAGTGGTATGGCTTGGCTTGTGTCGCCACGCAGGTGTTGGTTGCACTGGTTGCTTTTAAAAATGCCGCCGCTGCCAAAGCGCGCGCTGGTAGGGCGTTCCGCACTCAAGCGGCGTCTTTACCTCTGGCGCTGCAGCACCATCATTGGCTGACATTGTCACGTGGGTGCCTTTGCGCTCTTCGGGGGGGTGGGCCTTGCGGATGGCGCGTTCCGCATCACTGTCTCCGCGGCCCGCCCCTCGAGGTATCTGCGGGCGCCATTTTGCCTTCTCATGCTGCGCTGGCTACTACCTACCGCGTTTCGTAAGTGCCCTTGTGGGCTGGCTTATCTTTAATAATTGTTGTGTTTGCATACCGCTTACGGGTCTTTTTGTTTATGTCTTGCCGGCGGGTCAAACTTAATTGTGGTTTCTCCCGGCCTATCCCCTCTATTTAGTTGCTATTAGAGGCCTACTCTGCCTTTACCTCCCACTTCCCTAGCGGGCTATTGGGGTATCGCGGGTGACTTTATTGTATAAATCCCTATTGGCCGGTGACTGCGATAATCACCATATGGAGGCTTCTCAGGATAATGTGCTTGGGGTTCCTTCGGGACAAGCCTGGCTGTGTGTGGCGTGTGGGGTGTCCCCTACTAGTGATGACAATGTGCGGGTTTGTGTACCCTGTGCCCAGCGGGCGCTTGTGCTGCAATCTGGGTTGCCTGTGGCTGGGCCTGCACCCCGTGTGGCTTCGCCCATTCCCCCACGCTTACATCTGACTCCCAGTGAGGTGCATACCAGTGGGGAGTCTCAGCCTGATTTGTCTACCAGGGTGGCTAGTGTTGAGAAGCTGATTGCTGGCTCTACGGCGCGTAAGGCCTCGGCTAAGAGGCGGCATCTGGCACCTGGCGTTAACTTATTTCCTATGGAGGCTGAGGAATTTTTTGACCTGGCTGGCTATACCCCCCTGGAAGAAGGGGAATTGTTTTCTGATTCAGAATCATCTGATGAGCAGCCTAAGGGTTATGCTGATTCTGGCTCTGACCCATGGGCTCCAGGTGATACTGACAGGCTTTTGGCTCACATTTTGAAGTGCTGTCTATCTCTCCTCCTGCCGCGGCTCCTCGGCAGCAGGGGGAGTTGTTTCACACGGCTAAGCCACGTTTGGAGTTTCCTGAGTAAACTCACTTTAATAATCTTGTGTTCAAGGAGGGGAAGCGACTGAGCAGGCTCCCTGGGGTGCCTAAAAGTTGGGATAAGAGGTACCCTTTCCCTACTGAAGTGGTTAAGCATTGGTCGTCCCCTCCTGAAGTGGATGTACCAATTCTGGGGTTGTCCAACACTTCTGTCATGCATTCCCTTGACTCTACTACACTGAGAGATGGTGAGGACTGGCGCATTGATCAGCTGGCTTCCCATGCCTTTGCCTGTGCGGGGTCTGCGCTGCGCCCGGTTTGTGCCTCCGCCATTACAGCTGTGGTTATTAGGACTCTGTTCAGGAGTGTTTTAGATGGGGGTCCTGATGAGGCAGCTAGTGCTGAGTATAATGCTCTTCTGCGTTGTGATGAATTTGTTGCATATGTCCACTCTGCCTTGGATGATACCATTAGAATGTGTGGCAGGGCATCTGCCTTAGCGGAGGCTATACACTGCTCGATTTGGCTGTGCCAGTGGGCAGCTGACAACACTGCCAAGAAGGCTCTCACTGGGTTCCCCTTTAAAGGGCTGCCTCTTTTTGGGGGATCGCCTGGACCTGTTTGCTAAGGGAGGCAAGTTACCCCAGCGTAAGAGACAGTCTCGGCCCTTTCAGGGTTCAAGTTCCTTTCTTCCCTCCTATCATGGGTCCAGAGTGGGAAGGGGAGCATCATTTGCAGGGGCCCGGGGAGATTTCTGGGTCAGGGGCAGAGGACGTGGCCGCCCTGGATCCTCCTGGGGTTTCAAATCTAAGTCTTCCCCCAAGCCCCCTCAGGCATGAAAGGGCGCCCTCACCCATTAGGTGGGGGGACGGCTTCGGCTCTTTGCTCACGTCTGGAGGCGTCATGTCTCAGACCGATGGATTCAGGAGGTAGTGCCCTCCGGTTACAAGATAGAGTTGGCAGCCTGGCCGCCCCCAAGATTCATCAGATCCTGGATGCCTCAAGACCCCCTGTCAGCTCAGGGCCTGTTGCTTGCTGTGCAGAATCTACTGGAGCTGGGGGTCATTTGCCAAGTGCCCTTGGGGGGAGAGGGGCAAGGGTTACTATTCCAACCTTTTCACCGTTCCCAAAAGAGATGGGTCTGTCAGGTCCATCCTGGATTTAAAGCTTTTCAACAAGTTTGTCAGACCCAGGAGGTTTCGCATGGAGACTCTGCGCTCAGCTGTAAGTTCACTACGCCCAGGGGACCTCTGTGGACAGCAAGGATGCTTACCTCCATGTTCCAGTTTTTCCAGGTCATCAGAGATTCCTCAGGTTTGCTCTGGAGGATCAGCATTACCAGTTTGTGGCATTGCCCTTCGGTCTTACTTCAGCTCCCAGGGTATTCACCAAGGTGCTGGCGGGCATTATGGCTCTGCTGAGAGCTCAGGGCATTCGCATTCTTCCCTATTTGGACGACATTCTTATCACTTCTCCGTCCTTTCAACAGGCAGAGCTGGATACTCAGAGGGTGGTGTCCTCTCTGGAGTCATTCGGCTGGGTGATAAACCACTCCAAATCTTCCCTGTCTCTGGATACAGCTCGGGCCAGGATTTTATTTCCTCAGCAGAAGGTGGACAGTCTGCAGGTGCAAGCTCAGCTCCTTCTGTCATGCCCTCATCCTTCCATCAGGCAGGGAATGCAGCTGGTGGGCCTGATGGTGTCCTGCTTCGAGGCGGTTCCTTATGCTCAGTTCCACATGAGGCCTCTTCAACTCCACCTCTTGTCTGTATGGGACAGGGACCCTGTGTCCCTGGATCAGGTCTTGGTTCTGTCCCCCCTAGCCAGGCGGTCCCTCTCGTGGTGGCTGGACTCAAGGAACCTGTTGGTGGGCAGATCCTTTCTGACCCCTTGCTGGGAGACAGTCACCACGGATGCCAGTCTGACAGGTTGGCAGGGCTTCTGGAGATCCCTAACCTTCCAGGGGCAGTGGGGCCCTCAGGAGTCCCACACTCCTATCAATATTCTGGAACTGAGGGCGGTCAGGTTGGTTCTAGCCCGCTTGACCCTGCACCTTCGGGGTCGGGCTGTTCAGGTCCGCTCGGATAACCAGAAAGCGGTTGCCTACATCAATCATCAGGGAGGGACCCGGAGCAAGGGGGCCCTCAAGGAAGTGTTTCGGATCCTGTCCTGGGCAGAGGACAATGTCCCCTGAATCTCAGCTGTGTACATTCCTGGGGTGGAGAATCTGGAGGCAGACTCTCTGAGCAGGGGGACTTCTCGCCTGGGGGAATGGCCCCTCAGCAACAGGGTGTTTCGCTCTCTGTGTCACCGTTGGGGTCAGCCAGATGGGGATCTGTTTGCGTCCCGTCCCAATCACAAGCTTCCAGTCTTTGTGTCCCTGTCCCAGGACCCTCTGGCCTTTGCTGTGGATGCTCTGACAATGCCCTGGCAGGGCTTTCAGCTACTGTATGCCTTTCCCCTCGTTTCCCCTGTTGGGCAGGGTTCTGCGAAAGATAGCTCAGGCAGGGGTGCCAGCAATTCTGGTGGCCCCCTGTTGGCCAAGAAGAGTGTGGTTCGCAGACATCGTGCAGCTGGCGGTAGATCAGTACGCCCTGCCCAAGGACCCAGACCTGCTCACTCAGGGGCGGCTACGCTACCACAATTTACAAACACTGGCTTTAACGGCCTGGCTGCTGAAACCTCCATCTTAATGGAAAAGAGGCTGCCTGCCTCTGTTGTTGACACCATGATCATGGCTAGGAAAAAGTCCTCTTCTTCCATTTACTATAAGGTTTGGCGTGCCTACATTGACTGGTGTGAGGCTAAATCTCTTCCCTGTCGCGTGTTTTCTATTCCTAGGATTCTGGAGTTTCTCCAACATGGTTTGGATCTGGGGCTTTAACTCAGCACTCTGAAGGGTCATGTGTCTGCCTTGGCTGTTTTCTTTCACAGAGAGAGAGCCTATGTTACCAGTCTGGAACTTGAACTTGGTCCTATCTGCCTTGCAGGGGTCTATTTTTGAGCCTGTGCATGAGGCTGCTTTGTCCATTCTTACGCTTAAGGTAGTCTTTTTGGTGGCTATCACTTCTGTTAGGCGTGTTTCTGAGTTGGAATCACAAGCTCTGGAATCTGGAGGCAGACTCTCTGAGCAGGGGGACTTCTTGCCTGGGGGAATGGCCCCTCAGCAACAGGGTGTTTCGCTCTCTGTGTCACCGTTGGGGTCACCCTGTTGCATCAAAGGACGCTTCACCGGCATTTAAAAGGAGGGGAACATGGGCTCCGACACGTCCATCCCAGCTCCATGATGAGCCACCAGAGAGCGGCTTTTATACTAAGAGGCGGGGCCTCTCTACAATCTCTCCTCACTTCACTTATGACATCACAAAAGGGGAGAGGCCTAAAGTGAGTAGCATGAGGCCTAAAGTGAGTAGCACTGATGTGACATCAGTGATGATGCAGGGGAATCTCCCCTACATGGCCAGGCCATGCCTCCAATTATAAAAGCTGACTCCCCGGCCTTCATCTCAGTCTCTCACTGAGCAGCGAGGATGAAAGATCCCTTTCATCCATATGGCGGCACAGCCAAAGGGAATAAGGGCTGGTATCCTTCAGGGCCAGGGGCTGCTAAAAAGGGGCCTCTGTGTGCTGAGTTACAAGCCCTTACGCTTGCCTGGGCTGACAGCCTTTGGGGAGGGCACCCCACGTTTTTTTTAAATAAACAAATACATAAAAAAAAAAATGAAGAACCCCACTGTCACTTTTTCTTCCTTAATAATTAATAATTGTATCTAATGGAAAAATATCAAATTATTACTGTAAAAATTAATTGTAATTTTTAAAAATCAAGCCAGCATGGGCTGCATTAATTTTTAACTATTTCGGCCATGCTAAGCCAGTCGCTGTCTCCAGCTTTTTGCTGGCAAAAGCAGACGGCCGCAAAAAATCCTTTTCTACCCATTTTTTCCTGTTAAAAAATGCCCTGAACCACACAAATTTGTATGGTGACTGGAAAAAACACGAAAAAAAAGGAATAATTTGTTCACCCAAAAATGCCTTGGATGAATCGCTCGAGAACAAAAATAGCCCAAAAAAATTAATTTTCATGGGAAAAACGGGTGGAAATGCCTCAGTGAGAGGCTCTGAATCACCCCTAATATTTCAGTCGGGAGATTCCAGTGTTAAAAGGTAATTTTAACCACACAAACACAGAGCTGGTTTTGAAGCGAACCTAAACTGGGCCCAGCGTTTAAAAGACTAGGCTGAAGCCATTCTCAGGGGGCATACTAAATTGTGATGCCCCACAGTGAATAAGTTACCTAGTCTTGCTATTCCGAAATCTGCAATTCAGCAGAGCACTATGCTTTGCAAAATATCCATGCTCTCTCCTCCCTGCGTACACCCACCAGCAGTTTTACACTGTGAGGCATTCCAATTTAGGATGCCCCTTAGTGAAATGTTTCAGCCATTGAGTCCACTTTTAGTATTCCAAAGGTATCAGCTATCTAATTCTTTCTTTCCAAAGTGTACATGTTATACTGTGTTACTTTTTAAATCGTACTGTAGATATGGCTACTTAACTTTTTTAAGCCATATCACTTCATAGATTTCTTTACAATGTATAGCAAAGAACTTTTATATCAATTTTGTCTTCAAAATCCTTCAATTTTGTCTTCAAAATACGTTTGTATTCTTCGACCTCATTTAGCTTCCAGGGCAAAAATGTCACCAGCTAATATAAAATAATATGTGGTATATAAGAAAAGTTTTTTCCTCTATTTTTCTCCCTTTAGTACAACATGTACATTTTAGGGGTGAGTGCAAAAATACTGAACATGAATCAGTGCGTAACAATGTTAGAACTTGCTTTCAGGGGCCTTACTCATCATGTCTGAAGGAATCTGTCTCCTCCTTTCTGCTTACTGACCTCTTTTTCTTGTATCTCATCTCTTTCAAGGTAGATCATTATCCCCTCTGCTAGATTTGGAAATATTCTTTCCACTTTCATTATAGGCATCCTTTTTGCCTTTAATATCTGCTTCTGTACTATCAGTGGTCAGGTTCAGCAAACTCTGGCTCAAATTCTGGACATCTGCCATTGTTTAGTTGTTTTGCTGAACCCAAGTGCTTTCAATTCAACCCTAATCACTAAAACATGTAAAGTTATGCCTGCTTCCCCTTTGATTTTCTCATAATGAGATATTCTTTTTTATTCTGGCATAATATGCTAAATTGGTTGTCTAAAAAATAAGATTTTTCATGGTTACAATTCCGAATTTTTTGAATTCTCATGTTACAGGATGCAATTTTTTTGTTGCTTCAGGAACAACACAATGATAAGTTTGGAATGTCAGTGTATGCATAGCAATGTTTTTATAGTTTATATACTTGGACATGTCCTAAATCGAATAAGTCTTTGTGATTTCAAAGGCTTACGGTTTATGAGACACAGAAATATTTAAGTTCATGTTTCTTTCCAGTGAATTAGTTCAATTTCACCATTCTTTATGAAGAAAATGTGTTGCTTTCCCCTTTTCCCGTTACACCTATTATTAAATCCCACAATAAAAGAGACTGAATAAAGGAGACTTACTTTTTGTTTTATCTGAACAGATGGTAAACTACTCAAAACATACTTTAAACCTAATCAGGGCGACTGAGAATGGGAGGGATGCGGTAAAAGGGGGTTGGAATCAGGATGGCAAAGGGGACAAAAATACGAAACTCTTGACTTCCACCTTTAGATATTTAAGTCTTGAGAGTTCTGAAGCTGACGAATGACTACACGGGAAGAATGAAAGGTACCTTCCCAATTAAAACTAATAGAGGGATAACTTCAGACACACAAAGGGGAGAATAGACACTTACAAGTCATGGTGAGTTCAAAAGGAAAGAATTAAGGCAAGCGCACAAAGCATCATGGGAAGTATTATTCAAGTTGCCCAGCCAGACAGCCTGATTAACAGAAGTTCCAAGTCAGCTTTATCACCAGGGAGTCTTAGAGATAAAATAATTTCCTCAGCCAAGAGAAATCTCCCGACAAAGAACAAATGTCTCCCTGTAGGCTGAAAACGATGGAAATTAATAACACAAAAGTGAGGGTGGCATTCATCAACAGAATAAGATTATCATTAACTGCTCAAGGTGTGCCATCGTTTGATGTGTGAGCAAACATGCCCATTTACATCTAAGTGTTTTCTTTCTTTTTTTGGTTGTTTACATAAAATCTTGTGACAAATCTTTTGTTCTTGTAAAATTCTCATATACCATCTTAGCAGCCTGCAGGCTCCGAATAAAGTGAACCAAAGCCAGGATCCTGGGGTCCCAAATGAGGGTGTGTGCAATCGGGCAGGGTACCACCATGGTCCTGTTCAAGGTCCTGAGCAGGTCGGCCTCCAATCTTCGGGGCTTTTCAATGCCTTATCCACCGTCTTCTTTTGGTAGGGCCTAATTCCCACCCGAGAAAAAATAAAGAAAACAAATGTAAAGCTTACCAACCTGGAAAACCAAGCATATTGGCTGGTAACTCCAGGGCTCAAGGGTTGACTTGCGGCATCTGGTTCTGGTCATTACCAGCCCTTAAGCCCTATAGCACCGGTCTAGTTCCCTCGACTGGGCCCATACTAGGGGCCATTGAGCTCATTCGGGTATAAAAGAATAAAAAAACACACATTGGCAAAAATGTTTAATATTCTTTTTTATAATTCTTTATTTCTCAAAAGATTTACAAGGTAACAGCCATTCCGCCTTGCAAGAAACATACACACACACTGAAGCAAGTAAATAATAAAATCTTCTATGACATGAGTAAATGCATGAATCCTGAAACCATCTACCATTCTTTCCCCAAGCATTTCCCTCAGGGTACCCCAAACAACACGTCATCTAATCCGCTACCCCACTGCCACAGACGGCACTCCCCATCGGAGAGCCACTGCTTATTCGCCTACTGAGCATATCCAGGGTATTGCAGGGCCGCAAACTCTGCCGCCTCTGTAACCGGTCGTCTGAGGCACCCCCGAGGAGGACCAGCCGCTATTATTCTTCGCGCTTAGTACCTTGTTTTACCCATGTACTGCACCCATTATCCATCTAACAACTAATTAAAGAAGAAGAAGAAGAGAGGGGAGAAATTAGAAAAGGAAGACGGGACAATACACATACCAGAGAAGACAAGTGGGCTCGGGAGGGGGGGAGAGGTCAGGGAAGAGAAACAATGCACCTCCGTGTTTTGTCAGGAGCTCAAAGTCAGGAGAGACCTACCGGCGACCTCGCCATCCTGCTGCCTTACATTTGTACCAGAATCACATCTGTCTATATCTATGCCGCCGCTAATCGTTTAAATTAATCTGTATCCTTAAACAGATACCAAGGCATGCAACAATGCAAGAACTGCTGCGTAGTATCATGTAAGGTCGCCGTGAGCTCCTCCATCTCCATGATATAGTGAATCTCTTTAACCCAGTCTGCCAGGGTGGGGACGGCCTCTGATTTCCAGAGTCTAGGTATAACCGCCTTAGCTGCGTTGACCAAGTGCCTTAACAGCGACTTTTTGTAAGTCTTTACTAGCATATCTGCCAGATGTAAGAGAAAGAGAGTCGGATCCATCTTAAAGTGGACCAACACCCAGGAGTGATCGGCCCGGGAATCTATAAGATTCCCGGGCCGGTTACCTCCCTCACCGCGGGGCATCCGAGATCGGGATGTCCCGCGGGGTGAACCCCCCCCAAAAGCCCCAAAAAACCTTACCTTATTGGCGACGGATCAGCCGCCGCCGCCTCCCGCGCGCCCCTCTAGCAGTGCGCGTTCCCGCGCCGGCCGTTTGTGAATGGCCGGCGCGGGCGCGCGCCCTGTAAGAGGGACGCGCGGGAGGCGGCGCCGGCTTGTCCGTCGCTTGTCCGTCGCCGAAAAGGTACGTTTTTTGGGGCTTTTGGGGGGGTTTCACACAGCGGGGCATCCTGATCTCGGATGCCCCGCTGAAGTGGACCAACACCCAGGATAGTGAAAATCCTGGGTGTTGGTCCACTTTAATGGGCTCCTGTAGGAGTCAATCATTTCTGCTATGATTGAAGACACTGAGCACCAAAAAGGAGTGAGTTTCGGGCATTCCCAAAAAATGTGGTACAGGCATCCAGTGGCGCTCTGACACCTCCAACAGTCAGGGGGGAGCGCTGGAGTGAAACTATGTAATCTAGTGGGGATATAATACCAGCGCGATAGAAGCTTATAGTTCAGCTCCTGCACCTTTGTGGACATGGAGGATTTGTGCGTTGTGGTAAAAATATATTTCCACTGTTCTACAGTTAAAGGCCAGCCCAGGTCCCTCTCCCACTCCACGCAAAAGCGCGGCAACTCCTGCTCCCCGGGGGCCAGTAACAATGCATAAAGCGGTGACAGCGTTTTTTGGGGGACCTCGGGGGAAAATACTAATCTCTCAAAAGAAGTAAGCTCCCTCAACATTGCAGTCCTAGGGCCTAACCTCAGAATGAAGTGCTGGAAAGTTAATAGCTGCCACTGGTCCGAATACTGTGTGTTCCACCTATTCCACAGCTCATCCACATGTGCCCACCCCATGGGGAGGACAATATCCCTCCCCCTGGGCACCCCCCCGAACGTCCTCAGTAAAAGGGGATGTATTTCTGCGAGCAGTGACGGATTATGAATCAGAGGGACGAGTGGAGTCGGCCAGGGGGAGAGACCCAGCTCGTCCCTCAGCTTGTCAAAGATCCCTAGCGTAATGGATATCAGTGGGTGGTCTCTGCACAGTGGTTTTGCTGACCTCGCCGACCAGGTCGACTCTTCCAGTGGAGTATTGAGAAAAGAGCCTTCTAGTTCCACCCATTTCTTTCTCCCTATTTGATGGTTCCAGTCCACAATGCGTTGCAAGTGTGCTGCCCGCCATTACTGTAACATGTCCGGACAGGCCAGACCCCCGAAATGTTTTGGCCGAAAAATAGTTTGTAACTTCAGCCTAGATTTACGCCCCTGCCATGTGAACCTGGTGAACAGGGAGTTCAGGGTTTTAAAATAGGCCCTGGGTATCTGAATTGGCAAAGTTTGAAATAAATAGAGCAATCTCGGCAGGATTGTCATTTTGATAATAACCACGAAAATGTGGGCAAATCCCAGTTCACCAGATCCCTCTTGATTCTGTTGAGTAAGGGAATGAAATTTAGGGAGTAAGAGCTATCCACTGTGTCTGCTATCTTCGTTCCTAGATACGTTATCGCTTGACTGGGCCTTTAAAAGGAGAAGGAAGATTTCAGCCTTCTCTCTGAATCCCTCGCCAAATTGATGCCCATAGCTTCCGATTTGTCATAATTTATTTTGAGAAAAGAAAGTCTACCATACCGCTCAAACTCTTTCAAAAGGACTGGGATGCCCACCTCCGGATTCGATATAAAGAAAAGCAGATCATCAGCATATGCTGCAATCTTATGAGATGTAGAGCCCACTTCAATTCCCTTGACATCAGCCTGCGCCCGTATCCTGCACAAAAAGGGCTCCATTTTCAGGGTGAATGCCATTTTTAATAAAGACCTGTCCTGAGAGAATCCCGTTCACCTTAATTCTAGCGGTTGGGTTAGTATACAGGGACATAATGAACTTTTGCATGTTGGGGCCCAAACCAATATGGTCTAAGATTGCTCTAATGAAGAACCAGTTCACGCGGTCAAAGGCCTTCTCAGCGTCAGTAGACAGCAGGACTGCCGACCTCCCCGCCCTCTTCAACTCGTGAACCAAATTAAGGACCCTAACCGTATTATCCCTCGCCTCTCGAGACGGGATAAAGCCTGACTGGTCCACATCCACCAAACCCAGGAGGAAGCCCGATATTCTATCCACTAAAATCTTAGAGAGTAACTTCAAATCCACGTTCAACAGTGATATAGGCCTATAACTACCACAGGAGAGCGGGTCCTTCCCTGGTTCATGAATGATCGCTTCAAAGGCCTGTAGCGCTTCTCTCGGTATACCGGCGGAATCTGACACCGATATTAGGGAATTGAAAGCTGCCAGGAGATGGGGGAGAGAAGAGCGGAGAACCTCTTATAGTACCCAATTGAAAATCCATCAGGCCCAGGGGATTTCCCCGCCGGGGTCTTCTTTATAGCGTTTGCCAACTCCTCTGGGGAAATTGCCAGCTCCAAGGCCTCCCCATCCTCTTCCCCAATGAGGGCATTCCCGACTCCCTCATATACTGCCTGATCTTCTCTAGCTATACTTCCTACTCCCGTTCCTTTTTAATCCTAGTAGCATGTTTAATGATGATCCCTCTGATCACTGCTTTGTGGGCCTACCAATTAATGAAGGCCGACGTGTCCTCAGCTTTATTCAAGTCAAAAAACTCCTGAATATTTTTTTGCACTTCTTGGGCCACCCCAGCGTCTTTAAGTAAGGACTCATTTAACCGCCATGTCCACTCCCTCTGAGTCACCTCACCATGGAAGAACGCCAGACTAATCGGGGCGTGGTCCGAGTGATCGGTTCGATTTTCGTGTCACATGTACGAGGCAAAAGATCATGGGAAACCAGGATATAGTCAACTCTAGAATAGGATGAGTGCACTGAGGAAAAAAAGAGTAGTCTTTCGTAGTGGGGTGCTGAATCCGCCACGGATCACAGAGCTGTGCTTTTTGGAGTAACTTCTTTATTCTCCCCAGTGCTGCATATGCTATTGCTGACTTACCGGTGGAAGCGTCCAGAAGGGGATGTAACGTCAGGTTCATGTCTCCACCCAATATCACAGGTCCCTCCTGTACAGCCGTAAGCTTGGTTATAAAATTCTCGATAAAGAGAAGTTGGCCCGAGTTCGGAGCATACACCGAGGCCAGGTTACACGGTCTACCGTATAAGGAGCCTTTCAAAATCAAGTATCTACCCTCATCATCTGCTATCCTATTCGCCACTTTAAAGGGTATGTTTTTCGCGAAGAGAATTGACACCCCTCTGGCCTTGGCATCTGGAGCATTACTCGTACAGGACTGGGAGAAGAACCTGGACAACAGCTTTGGGGCTTGGCCGCTTTTAAAGTGCGTTTCCTGAATGAACGCGATGTCTGCCTTAAGCCTAGCCAGCTCTTGATACAATTTAGATCTCTTCAATGACATTCAAGGAAGCAACTTTAACCTTCTGGGACCTCAACAGGGGATCCGATGGGGGTAACCCAGATCCCGTCCCTGCCCCATCCCATGAAGGAGGAGATCTTGGAGACCCTCCCACCCCAAGCTCAATGGGGGACATAACTAGACGAGGGGGAAGGGGAAGAAAGGGAATGTAGAACAGTCAGAAAGTTAAGAAAAAGAGAAGAAAAAGGAACACAGGTTGTTTGGACCCCCCCCCCTGAACTACGAGTCCAAGGGGTGGCCCAAAACTACAAAAAGATAAAGAAACCGTATGGACGCCAGACCAGCGCAGCCGGACGTCCGGGCTCCCGCTCAATGGGCTGGAGCACCAGACCCCCAGCACGCTCGGCGCCCGTTGGGGACCGAGTGGCCAGCCGCCCAGCTCCACCAAAGATGTATCTGATGAAACCGGACATCACCCACCCCGACCCCAAAGCCAAAACTTAATGTTACAGCAACCAACCAAAGACCCCCAGGACACTCAGCCAAGAGCTTGGGAGCATACAATACCTAAACCTTGCATATGAGATATGCATCTAATGTTACGAAACAACTTATGCCAGTTCAGCAAAATATGTTAAGACAACCCAACAGATAACGGAGGAAATGCTACTAAAACCGGAGCCGCAGGGGGAACCGTGGCCAACTGGCCCAGAGATGCACCCCCCACCCTGAATCGGGGAGGGATGCCACCCCCCGAAACCCCCCACCACTCCAGCCCAGCAACCTTGTAAAAACATACAAGCGATTTCAACATTCCCAAACAAACGTCCTCGCATATGTATAACCCAAAGATCTTTGCAGGACCCCACCCTCCAAGGCCACACATCCCATAAACATGCCCTATGTCAACATACAACCTGAGATTGTCCTTCTCACTGTTCCTCTAGTCGCAGTCTTTAAGGGCTGGATCTCAGCGGGTACAACCCGGTCACACTTAGGAGCCTCTGCCTAAGGGTCAGCCGCAGGCGGAGGGCCTCTCTTTCTGGATTGCAGAGGGTAAGCATCCGGAGCTTGCATAAGCCAGTCCGGGATGTCGACTGGCTGGATCTTGAAAAAATCAAATAGCAGTGGAAGATCCTCGTGCTTACGAAGGGTGAAAAACTTGCCGTGTTTGGAGGCCACTTAGGAGAAAGGGTATCCCCAGCGATACAAAATATTGTTCTGCTTTAAACCGGACCTTCAGCACGATTTATTGAAAAGCCCAAACCCTTAAAAACTATTCCCCAGCATCTAAAGTAAATATATGCAACTCTGTTCAGGATTTTAGAATACGGGCGCCGCCATTTTGACTCAAAAGCATCACACTTACTGAGGAGAGTGGAATAAAGTACAGGGGGGCGGGTTATAGCTGTGCTTTGCTCAGACAGAGCAGAGCTAGGGTCAGGAAAAGGTCCGCAATACCAGAATGCAGAGCGACACAGTCAGAAGGCACTTCCTGTTTGCAGGCTGCCTGATGTTCCATGAGCCGCCATCTTGGATGTTTAAAGGCTCATAACATGCATTAGATGCAGGTAGGATGATTTTTAATGTGAGCAATCTGTATGTACAGGGTGTGGGAAACATATAAGGTAGACTCTTATTCAGAGTGAAGAACTGCTTTAACTCTCCCAGCAAAGGACGCAGGATTCTTCTTCTTGCTAGCGTTGCTCTCGAGAGGTCCGCATAAAGCTGCAACTCTGCTCCATCAAAGTCCAGGGTTCCTTTCTTTCTAGCCGCCATCGTGATCGCTTCCTTTTCTTGATAGAAGTGGACCCTGCATATAACATCCCTTGGCGGGTCATTCTGTCGAGGAGGGGGTGCAATAGCTCTGTGTGAGCGGTCAATCTCTATTTTAGTCTCGTTAGAGGCAGATTCCCCCAACAGGGAGGCAAAGATTCCTTGCAAAGGGGGTATAAGGTCTTCCGCTCGTATTGCTTCCGGCAGGCCTCTAATGCAGATTTTGTTTCGTCGGTTGCGATTTTCCATGACTTCCACCTAAAGGGTTAACGCGGTCGTCGCCATTTCTTGCGTCTGCAACCTATGTCTTGATTGTTGAATTGTCTTCCTATCGTCCGCTTGCTGTTGTTCCACAGTGGCCAGCTGAGTATCCATTTGCTTTAAATCCCCCCTCAGCAGACCGACTTCCTCAGAGAGTTTTTCGCCAATGGAGCATGTGACAGCCGCCATGTAATCTTTTGTGGGCATCGCTTTCAGGTGAGACCAGATTTCACTCAGGGTACTGTCAGGGGTAGATGTGGCCCCTCCGCAGATCTCGGGGTCCCCTCCCTGCATCCCCTGTCGTGGTGACGACCCCCCTCTTGACTCTGATCCTCGATCGTGTTCTGGGGGCCTGGCGATGAAACGGCTAAGATCTCCCTGTGAAGATGACGCTGCGCTCCTGTTGTGGCCTTTTGCCTCTCTGGCCTTGGTCCCGCCGCCCCTAGCTCTGGTTCAGGCTCCTAACTTGACAGTGGGGCACAAGGAGGTCTCCTCACCACACTCCTGATCTCCACTAGCTGATGTAGCACAAGAAGCCCACCGACCAAGGGAGTGAATCAAGCCCCAGGCAGCCAAATGCAGTGATAACCAGGGCTATTTATTTATTTAATAATATCTGTGCGTTTGACTTTTTAAACTGCTGATCAGGACACTGCTCTAAGGCACTCCACACTATCCCTGGCTCTCTCCTCTCGCCTGCAGTGCTATGCTGTCTCTCCACTTCCTCCCTCTTTGCGGTCTCGCTCACCTCTGCGTGTTCTCTGAGGTCTTGATACGCGGGATGGAGACCGCCGCCTCCCACCTCGACCATGCTCCCGTTGTGTCTGTGCCTGGTGTCCTCGCCTGCTGACAGGGCACTCCAGAAGGCGGACACTCCTGCGCAGCGCTCCTGCTGTGTCTTCGTTGCTGCCTCCGTACAAGGTGAGGGTCCTCTGCCTCGGTGCCCGCAGCTTAACTTGTTGCGGTACCTGCACCCGCGTTTCTCCTCTTCTCCTCCTGAGGTGCACGGTGCGGCCAAGATGGCGGCCGCTTCTCCCCTGCCCAGCGTCTCCGTCCCTCAGGCCGTCTCCGCTGGCTGCTCGCGGTCCTCACGATCTCCCCCGCTCCTCTCCACTCCTGTCGCCCCCGTCCGGGTCGGTTGCTGGTGCGCTAACGCTTAATAAATGCTGTGAAAGGCTTATGAGGTCGGGAGCAGGTCACTCGAGCATCCTCACCGGGCCATGGCAAGCTCCGCCCCCATGTTTTAATATTCTTAATTGACTCATACTTACCTTTCCCCATACTTTGACATGCTGAAAATAATGTTGACGGGGTGTGAAAGATTATAATGCCAGTTGGAGAACAGGGGAACCCAGGTTACCCTTCCTCTCATCCCAGTTTCCCTATTAGGGAATGATGGATGTGCTGTGAAGGGGGGGGGGAGTTCCTTGGGAAACCCTTCCATTCCCCTCCTCTCCTATGATGTATGTTAGTCACGTGGTGGAAGATCCCAGGGAGGCTCTGCCTTTTTGTATAAAAAGCTGCTCCCCACAGCACATCAATCATTCACCAGCTGGGAAGCCAGGATGAAAGGAGGGGGGACCTGTGTCTCCCTGTTCTCCAACTGGCAGTGCTGTCGTCAGCATTTGTCATAAAAAAAAGACAGCGGATGGGCCACCGAAAGATCAGAGTTCGACCCATTGCAGGACCTTGAACATCACCAGACCAGACAGCACCCTGCAGGGGGATAGAAGAAAGACTCAATTTTGCCCAAAACTCCTTGTAAAACAACCCCCCTGAATCACACAATTTTATACTTTTGTGCGTGAATTTTCGTGTGATTCCTCACACCAAATGTAAATTCTTACAAAAAACTATTTTTCTCAAGAAAATCTGAATCGGGAGAGGGGAAGATGGACTAGAATGGGTTTTTCTTTACTTGTGCTGAATCGAGCCTTTGGAGTAAACATTTTGTGGAGGGATTGTGACTTGGGAGATTTGGCTGAAAACTCTACTACAGTTCACTAAAGTGTTATGGTGTCTGGCTTTGCTTGTTTGTTTGGCTTTGCTTGTGTAACAATGCAACAATGCACTTTGGCTTATGCTGCTCTGCAGAGCCAGCCTTAGGAGTGTGCGGATGGAGCAGTCGCACAGGGCGCCATTACGCTAGGGCCCCATGGCGCTTATGAAATCAGCTTTTCAAGTTTTTATTATTTTAATTGGACCAACTCCTGGCCACCATCCCCCTGCCAGCACCACTTCACGTGGTGTGCCCTGCAGGTTCCTGCATCCTGTGCCTGTGTGCAGGGCTGCCATCGGGGCATTGCTGATGAAGCCCAGTAGCAGAGTGAGAGAAACAAGTGTTACATTTAACTTAAGCAGAGTTTGCGGGCAGAAAGGATGCAACAGAAATATACACCTGCACACCATCAGTTGCTGACTGTGTGAATGCAAAAGTACATAAATGCTCATGAACATTCTCAGGAATGTTTTTTTGTAGTTAATGGGCCAAAAGCCATGTAAACCTAAAAGACTCCAGGGCCAGAATACAGCTTGCATCCCAAATCAGGCTTAGCTTTTGGTCTCCTGTGTGTGAAACCTGTCAGTTTGCCATATTCTTACCTTGATCCAGTCATCCCAGAGCACATGTGTGGGCCACTGCCACCATCCTACAATCTGCACACTCTCTGCACCAGGCAGACTTGAATGGCTGCCAGCAGGTGCATGCAGCTGGATGTAATGGACATGCCTGAAGGATCATGGAAAGGATTCTTGCTCACTCCCTCCACTAGCCATTCAGGTCTGCCATGCACAAGAAATGCAGAGTGCAGGAGATAGAGAGGAGGCCCACAAATATGAGAGATCTAGGTGAGAGATTCCCTAATTAGGATACCCGTGATAAGCGGACAAGAAAATTGGGGGGGGGGGGCAAAATTCTGGCTTTGGTTTGCCTTCAATAAGACAAAAAAAATGGCAGCCCTTCTGTGCCTCCCTCTGTTTTACCTACCTCTGACCTACCTCTGAAATGGTGGGTCAGAATCATGATGTCACTCCCCTCTGTGCTCCTGATGTTAACTTGTTTCGTCCTGTGGGCGGACTTTCTCAAGACGAAACTGGTTGACATCGCCGTTACTAAAAGTGAGGCTTAGTATTTGGCCTTCGTGTAGCTGGTTTTAGATAGTGAGAAGCATATAACAGCCGGGGCCACCACCGTGGACATATTCAGCTGATTAATTCAATGCCATGCTTTTTATTACCCTTCTGAGTATTCAGCAGTATCATGCTATGGTCAGCTTATTTTCTATTGCATGGTGATCTTTTGTTACAATCATACTAGATTCTAGGTTGCACTGGATATTGCTGTATTGCTTGGAATTTTGTGCTGAGAATATTGGTGCCCTAAACATTGTGTGGTTAAATGCATTTGGTTTTCTTGCTAAAGGGGGCCATAATATGTAAAGAAGCTTTTTAAACTGGTAGTGGAAAATTTGGAGCACCAGAGTGGTCACAAATGTAAGTCACAGTGGGGAAGAAAAATGAATACTGCCTTTCAAGTGGACTTTGATACAAATCAGCGTTTTAGCTTCGCCATTTGTTTTTATGTTTATTGTATTGGAGGTTTGGAAACCCTTTTTAGTTTTGAGCTGATATTTATTTTAAAGTGATGCAGAAATAAGCGCAGATTGCTTATTTTTTAGTTTTTATTATGTGATACACACAATGAATAACCAGCTGCTAGAGGGATTGTGTGTGTGAGGGGAAAGCTGCAATGTTTCTTTATTACTGTTCACTGCGGAATCTGGATTTATTGCACACCATTCAGTTAGTATAGTGTATCTTCTAAAATCTTACAATTCTTTCAGCTGTGCAGCAGAGCAATGAGTCTTCACAGCTAATGGCTTTCCACTATAAATAAAGATGGATTGCACTGATATGTGTGGCAATTTTGACTGTGGGATTGGTTTATACAGCAGCTGGGCTCATGTATGTCTGCCATGCTATTAAGTCCTCTCAAATAGTTTGTCACTGATTGCCAGAGTGGAGCTTTAGGGTGCAATTTACTGAACATGTTATCTTTGACTTTTGGTCCACTTTAATGTAAGGCAAGGCAGAATTGCCATTCACATTATAAGGGTCACATCGCATTACCAAAATGTACAGATATATGTTGTCCTTGGATAAAGTGGCAGTAATGATAAGATAATACTTACTCACATACAGTGGACATTGTTTTGACAGTCACTGTTTTGTTCAGTCATCAAAAAAAGCTGTGGCTGAGATAATGTTTCAGATTTTTCTAAATTCCCTGTTTTATTTTTTAAATTAAGCAAATCATCCAAAGCCTAAATGGAGCTTAAGTTTAGTTTTTCATAGAGTAGGGAAATATAAGGATCAATTTAATATACTTTTATCTTCAGTTCTTGTTTAGTCGCTAGGAGGCTCACTTCAAGAGAAGCTCCATTGGTGTCTTTGAGTCTAGAATGATATTATGGGATTTCTGTCTCTTTCCCCTTCCTGTGAGTAAATTTTACTCCCAGATCCCGGTCTCTACGCTTAATTCTGAAAGGCTGAGCATTTCTTTCTCTTCTGAAATCCCAGGTGCCAGTGCATGAGACATTTAGACAACTGATGGAAAGTAGAAAAGACAGGATGGTGAAGCAATTTAAAAGGTGCAGGAGGGTGAGGGATACTGGAAATATGGGAAATAAGATGGGTTTTGGCCCACTTTAACTGTATAGCTGGAAGCCATTTACATTTTATTATAAGGTTGCAGGGCATCCCAAAACTGCTACACCCCTAGAGGATTACCTAAGCTGACCAAGAGATATATTTATCTGATTCAAGTTTTTTAAGATTATTCATATTTTTATAGCACTCTAATAAAGTAATAAAATAAAGGGCTTCCAAGGTGAGTTGAGCAAACAGATTCATCTGAATCGTAATTCGCTCTAAATTTCAGAGAGAAATCCAAATTTCTTGTGATTCGTGCCCACCAAATTTTTCTCTGAAATCCTTAAAAAGAAAGCAAAAACTCACCTGCTGGCAAGGGGGGGGGGGGACTTTACAGCCCCCCATCTAATTACCTGTGCCCCCCTCAGAAGAGCTGTGCAGAAGAGCCCAGTGCCCATCTGTCCATCTGCTAGCCCACATAGCTGGTGCACAGGATGATGTTCAAGCCAAACATTGTGGGATTAATTTCTAAGGGTTAAACCCCTAACAAGATGTGTCGTGCCCCCCCCCCCCCCCAGAAACACCAGCCCAGGCACCAGCTAACTGGGCTTAGGCCAAGGGCTAAGGTGCCAAGTGGCTGGCCCCGGCCCTAAAGGCTGCCAGCCCACATAGTCTCCGGGCTCTTCTGCACCCCCCTGGCCAGGCAAGCTGCCCGCTGGCGACTCCTACTCTTTGAACTGGTATAGAAATTCACAAAGGGTTAAGTGAAAAAACACACACATGAAAACTTACCCCCTTTGCGGGGTGCTGTTCCACGCCATCCTCTTCTTTCTCACAATGCTTTCTGCTGTCATCACCGGATCCTGCTGCTCACCCCCACTGCAGGAAGGGCTGTTTATAGGCAAGTAGTGATCCAGCAGGGAAAGCCCTTCACGCCCCCATCACTGGGGGGGGGGGGGTAAAAGGGAGCATGAGGGCTTCCCTGACAGCTCACCCTCACTTATTAATAGCACTTCCCTGCAACGGGGAGCAAGCTTCCAGGGGACTGGCACAGGACATAGAATCTTTGTTCTCTGTCCCACTGACGACCCTGGTGGCATGCCAGAGGATTAGGACCTCGGCTGGTGCTGGAACATGGCTGGAGGGGAAATTATTTTCTTATTATTTAACAAAGATGAGTTAAACTTTGATTCAGATGAACCCAAATTTCTTGGGGGAAATTCAGCGAATCATCCAAATTGAACTCCCTCATCTGTACTTTCAACTTTGCAAAACAACTTAAACTGGCTGGTTCACTCTTCATGGGCACTTCATGGTGTTCACAAAAGGTTGAAGAGTTCTAAATTGATTTCCATGCTGTCAATGTACATAAAATAGTGAGCTGGGCAGAGAATATATTTTTAGATTGTATGTTATAGGGTACCAGTATGTTAAATTACATTTCTTGGAAAGTAGGCAAAACAAGTAGTAAGGCAAAACAAATGAAAATATTGTCAACATGTATTATCTGAATTAAGAGAACTATAATAGGAATTCAAACTCACCTACACCAGGCCCGGATTAACGTAGGGGCAGACGGAGCTACTGCTCCACCTCTTTGACACTCTGGGCCCCCCCAAAAGCGAGTTGATTTTTTTTTTTTAGCTAAAGAATAAACTCTATGAAGATACTAACATGTATTCAGCTATCCTGGTAATTTAATGTACGCTAGACATGTGACATGTTTGTCTTAAACAAAATTGCTTTGTGTTGCATTTTCATTTTATATACTTCGATAAATAGGCCCGTCAAAATCTACAGCACCAGGCCCGGGATGCTCTTAATCCGGCCCTGACCTACACCTGACTGGACCTTGTGGAAGTGCTGAGATCAAATAAAACCTAGTATTACACCAGGTCTATTGATTCTTGAAAACAAGAGCTGGAGTGTCTTTGTGCTACCCCTGATGCCTGTCAAGGTATTGACAGCTTATTTGCTTCTGGGGTCCTAAATGTGTCTCTTTGTGAGTACTTAGTCATACCTCATGCTGTGACTTTGGCATTTATATGTGTGAGCTTGTATTGATTTAAAAACATCAATGTATTTTTGTATCATTGGGTAAAAAATATTGTTATTCTGTTGTCAACTATTTTTATACACAAGAGCCTTGATTCACTAAGAGTAGAAACAAAAATCATGGTAGTAAAAAATTCATGAGAAAAAAGCCTGAGAATGTCATTGTTAGTGAATCACCAGATAGGAAGACAATGAAGGTCAATGGCACTTTTTTACTCCTGAAAAAAGTATTGAAACTTTTTACCATTTTGTACCTGTTGTAAATAGTGCCATTGACTATCATTGTCTTCCTATCTGGTGATTCACTAACTGTGACATTCTCAGGCTTTTTTCTCATAATTTGAATTTTTACTACCATTTTCAACTCTTAGTAAATCAAGGCCAATATCTCTAAAGTCTAAAGTTAGGAAACTAACTGCCCTGAGCTATCATGAGGTGGTCTCAAAAGTAATTCTGGTGGCAACCCAAAGGATAATTATCTAAATATGATGCGTTCAAACTTAACAGTATGCCCACCAACAGATAACTGTGACATTTTTAGCAGGGACTGAAGGGTGTTAGGGAGTGCAGGGACCAGTAGATGCTTTATAAAGAGGGAGCCAGAAATGTGGGATATGATGGGGCAGCAGGGAGTCCCCCACATATGCCAATAGAGGGGGTGTCAAGGACCATAGTACTCACAGGAGAGGCATGGCATGGAACTCGAACTGGCAGAATAACTGGAGTGGTATTAGGGAAATGGGAGGGGTGGCATGGCAGGGAACTGGTGGGCGGAGAACATGGCAGCATGAAACTGCTGTAACTTGTAAGGTTGTCAGGGAGCCTAAGGGAGGGTGGGATGATAAAGAACCAGCGTGGCAGCAGGAAAATGGGATTGTGAGAGGGAACGGGGGCGAGGAGCAAGAGCAGCAAAGAATATGGAGCATAGCAATGTATCGGCTCATTGCTGCCTTGGTTCGTAAATGCCACTGCTGCAGCCTCCACTCTCTTCTGCCACCACTCCCTTACATCTGCACAGCGGTAGATTCAAAATTCAGGGGGGAAGGCTAGGTGAGAAATGGGGAAGGGAAATGACAAGAAGGAGAAAGGAGGGCTAAGTGCCTTAGCCTCCAGCAGAAAAACTCACTCATGCAGGGTCATCTTGGATAACATCATAATGGTGTGAAAAAAGATATCTTACTTTTATAGCGCTGCATGGGCACAAAGCCTTCTCCCCCTATGAGCACAATTAAGGGAGCCTAAAGCACATCCAACTATTTTTGGTCTGTGAAGAGTCTCATTCATCCAGGTCATGGTACTGTATATCTGTAGGAATAACTTTTTTTATTTTACTTTATTGTGTGCTCAGTAAAAAAAAGTCTGCCTCTTTATACTCTTCCAAAAAAATCCAAAATCATTTGGATAACCCGTAATGTCCTTATCCAAAAAATGTCCTGTATCCAAAAAAGTCAGAGAGTCACTTCTAAAGTAAACCTTGACTGGCTAAATCCTTTGGATTACCCCCCGATATTAAATCACGACTACAAAGAGTGAATTTTCTGGACAAAGTAGTGGCAATGAAGGTCACTATTGGGCCAATGACATGTGGACATTGTCACATTGGTTGTCTAAACCCAACATTGAATTCCATAGATAGGTGAGAAATGATATATCTAGAACTATATTCCATATGTTGTTTTGCTATCTTTAATTTAATGTACTTTCTTTGGTGTACATCAAACAGAGAATAAAGGGGTACGACGCATATGCCATCAGAATCTCCAAAAAGACAATACCATGAAGATCAATGGTACAAAGTAAATGATATAGTCAGAAATTGATTTTTCTCCCTTTCTCTGTGAACTTGTTGATGAGGATGAAAAGTGTTTTTGTGGACTCAAAGCTTTGAGACAAAGGTGCCATTAATTATTCAGCATTGTGTTTTCTTTTTCTGTTGGGTTAACAGAAAATCATTCTTGTCATGAAAGTGCTTAGAAGACTCAGTTTAAACATATATACCGTATAGCCATTGATTAATCCAATTAAGAAATAGTTTATTATGTGGGCTGTGTATGGTGAATTTTCAGCATTGGACCTGCCAAACATGCAGATGTAATTGGTCATTTGAAACAAAGACACTAGATTATAGTAAAGTATAATTCCTTTCTACATTCTTTAATAACAGTTTCTCAATATGAAAATAAAATAAGAAAATATACATTCTTTAATAACAGTTTCCATTTAACCCTTTAACTGCCAGCCTACATTGAGAATTTGTCACCCTCTGTTTCCATACCATTTTTTATATTTTGTACTATACATGTTTAACTGTGATTTTTGAAGGGAATTTTCCCTGGAAAATTAGATAGTGTTTTTTTCCACAGAGCCTGAGACTTGCCATGGAATTGTCTTGCTTTTCATTGTTTTAGGTTATTCTCAATATTTTTGGGTGAAATATGTGTAAAAAACTGATATGCACACCTTGCAGTTTTTCAAGAAAAACAACTCTTTACATTTGAAATACTCCCCGCAAACTGTTTTTTTCTCTGGAAGTACACACCTCAAGCTTTCTAGTTGTACCAGGCTTGTTGATGTGGTGCAGTTTTTTGGAAGCATTCCCTCGATTAATCTTTTGGTTGCACAGGGTTCTCTAAAAAGAAGAATAAAAAAGCAGAATTAAACCCACATTTTCCTAAAAAAAACAATATGCAAACAAAAAAAAACAAGCAACACCCCCCGAACAGAACAATACCCAATATGCATCACTACTATCAAGGGTAGAGTTGCGGAAAAACCCCAAAGTAATGCGTGTACATAAGGGTCATTTTACTTGAAAATTTCAGCTCTGCAGGCAAAGCGCGCACCTTGCAATTTTTCAACCAAAACAACCCTTTACATTTGAAATGCCCCCACAAACCATATATTCCCTGAAAGTATACATGTTAAGCTTGTTGTAGTGGGCTCATCTTTCTGGAAGTAATCCCTCGATGAATTATTTAGCTGCACATAAAAAAAGAAGAATGTGAAACGCATTTTGTTTAAATATCAGTATGCAAAAAAGAAAAAACAAGCTAAATCTGAAAGCGCAAGGTCCCTTGAACAGAAAAATACCCAACATGCATTGCTGCTTCTAACCTTTTTAACTGGCTACAAGCCCGCACAGCCTTCACAGCCCCCGGCTCTTCTACCTCCCCCTGGGCTTTGGAGAGGCAGGTAATGGGGGGGCTGGGGGTTAATGGAAAGTCACCTGCTTCCTGCATCTAAGTGTAAAAATGTCCCATCACAGGTACAGGTGATTTTTTGGAAAAAAAATGAACAATATTTTTTGTATTGTATTCTTGTGTCTGAAAATTAAAAAGCTCAAAAGAGATACAGGTTGAAATTCACCCCTCAAGGTACACCTGGAGTGCTTTATCAAATGATTAGCATGACCACCATATCTTAAAGAGAATTCAGTTGCATTTTTTGTTGGAAAACCATTTTTCCCAGGATTTTTCCCTTGGTGCAATTCAGCACCATTGGTGATGAACAATGTTTTTCCAGCATAATGGAGCTCTGTGTCAGAAGGCAAACGTGATAAATTAGTTTACAATTAAGCACAGAGCATATAGTTAATCTTATATCAAAAGATGCAATCAAGTTCTAAATAAATAGGTTCTAAGCAGTCCTATTAAATTTCTGAATGCATAAGCTGTTAAATGTCCTTGACAATCTTTAAACACTTGGTTTCCTTCCAATGGAAAAAATCTTTCAATACTGGTCAGTTAGTAAGTCCAAAGTATTGTGCTTGTAAAGAAAGGCTCTGTTCCTTTAAGTGCCCTTCACCTTGTGCCCACCACCTATAAAATATACTCTTACCAAATGGCAGTAGTAACTTGGCGTTTCACATAGAGCCTTTAAGCATAATCTTGATCTTGGCTTAATTGGAAGCTTTAAGTATCAATTCCACTCAGCTCTCCCATTGATTTTATATGCATGAAAGAGAAATGATGGACAGATCTGGCATAATATCGCTTTTAATGCGTTAATCTTAAAATAAGTACCAAATGCGTACTCACATTTAAAAATGGAATCAACAACAAGTGTAACAGATAAAATCCTCTCCGCATCCGCCCCGCACCTCGGCCGCCGGTGTTTTCGGGTGGTGAAGGGGTGAATAGAAATCAATGTGCTGCTGCTGAATCCAGATAATAAAAAGAACGTCTAACCGCCCTGCCACCGTCATAAATTGATAAATTAGTTGCATGGTGAAAAATTAGTTGCATGGTGAATAAAACATTAAAATTCTGGGTTTATGGCCAGGAAACTTACCATATTTTAATCCCATTGAGAACCTGTGGTCAGTCCTGGAAAAGCAGCTATAGAAACGTAAATACAGCAATTGTGGTAAAGTTCAAGCACAACTTGAAGAATATGTTGCCATCAGTCTCAATATAGCTCATAAGTAGAGATGGGCTAACCCAACCATAAAGTCTAGAAGTCTGTGTCTGAGTTCCCGAACACGGAAAATCTGATTGATGTGCTTCTGAGCAGCCCATCAACCAGCTTCAACTAAGGTTGCAGTAGTTGAAGCACTGCTTTAGCTTACCTGAGCCCCGACCCATTGCTTCCAGCAGCGGCAGCGGTGTTCCAAACTGGCTTCAGCCGGGGCTTCAAAAAGATGGGCACCAGCACCCTTGAGTGAGGACACTCCTAATGCTGGCACTAGAAGTGTCATCACTTATCGGAGCTGGCAGCTGGCGCCAGTTTAGAATGGCACTGTTGTCGCTCCTCCGCCACTGAAGGAACAGGGTCAGGGCTTAGGTAAGTTACAGCATTGCTTCTGCTGCACACTCTGCACCCCCGCTTCAGCCAACCTCCAAAGTTCAGGTCCCCATTGATTCAAAGTTCGTCCGAACTTGCCGAACCCGAAATTTGGGGATTTGTGCATCTCTACCCATATGCTAATATTCAGCATACAAAAGAAAATTGTAGAAGTTTCAAAAACTAAAACTATATATACTCATTGCATAAACTTTATGTATTTTTCAAAATAAGTGAAATGCTTATAAATGAATGTTCAATCAATCAATATACCAAGAGAATATCTGACTAAAGGATATAAATACTGAAGCAGCATAAGGACCAATATTTGTGTCAGTCTCAAACATTTTGCCCATGATATACAGGTCCTTCTCAAAAAATTAGCATATAGTGCTAAAGTTAATTATTTTCCATAATGAAATGATAAAAATTAAACTTTCATATATTTGAGATTCATTGCACACCAACTGAAATTTTTCAGGACTTTTTTTGTTTTAATACTGATGATTTTGCCATACAGCTCATGAAAACCCCAAAATCCTATCTCAAAAAATTAGCATATCATGAAAAGGTTCTCTAAATGAGCTATTAACCTAATCATCTGAATCAACTAATTAACTCTAAACACCTGCAAAAGATTCCTGAGGCTTTTAAAAAAGCCCAGCCTGGTTCATTACTCCAAACCGCCATCATGGGTAAGACTGCCGACCTGACTGCTGTCCAGAAGGCCATCATTGACACCCTCAAGCAAGAGGGTAAGACCCAGAAAGAAATTTCTGAACAAATAGGCTGTTCCCAGAGTGCTGTATCAAGGCACCTCAATGGGAAGTCTGTGGGAAGGAAAAAATGTGGCAGAAAACGCTGCACAACGAGAAGAGGTGACCGGACCCTGAGGAAGATTGTGGAGAAGGACCGATTCCAGACCTTTGGGGACCTGCGGAAGCAGTGGACTGAGTCTGGAGTAGAAACATCCAGAGCCACAGTGCACAGGCGTGTGCAGGAAATGGGCTACAGGTGCCGCATTCCCCAGGTCTAGCCACTTTTGAACCAGAAACAGCGGCAGAAGCGTCTGCTCAGTGGTCCCAAATACTTTTTTTCTGATGAAAGCAAATTTTGCATGTCATTCGGAAATCAAGGTGCCAGAGTCTGGAGGAAGACTGGGGAGAAGGAAATGCCAAAATGCCTGAAGTCCAGTGTCAAGTACCCACAGTCAGTGATGGTCTGGGGTGCCATGTCAGCTGCTGGTGTTGGTCGACTGTGTTTTATAAAGGGCAGGGTCAATGCAGCTAGCTATCAGGAGATTTTGGGTCACTTCATGCTTCCATCGGCTGAAAAGCTTTATGGAGATGAAGTTTTCATTTTTCAGCACGACCTGGCACCTGCTCACAGTACCAAAACCACTGGTAAATGGTTTACTGACCATGGTATTACTGTGCTCAATTGGCCTGCCAACTCTCCTGACCTGAACCCCATAGAGAATCTGTGGAATATTGTGAAGAGAAAGTTGAGAGACGCAAGACCCAACACTCTGGATGAGCTTAAGGCCGCTATCGAAGCATCATGGGCCTCCATAACACCTCAGCAGTGCCACAGGCTGATTGCCTCCATGCCACACCGCATTGAAGCAGTCATTTCTGCAAAAGGATTCCCAACCAAGTATTGAGTGCATAACTGAACATAATTATTTAAAGGTTGACTTTTTTTTTTATTAAAAACACTTTTCTTTTATTGGTCGGATGAAATATGCTAATTTTTTGAGATAGGATTTTGGAGTTTTCATGAGCTGTATAGCAAAATCATCAGTATTAAAACAAAAAGATCTGCAAAAAATTTCAGTTGGTGTGCAATGAATCTCAAATATATGAAAGTTTAATTTTTATCATTTCATTATGGAAAATAATGAACTTTAGCACTATATGCTAATTTTTTGAGAAGGACCTGTATATGTCCAGAGCTTAGCCTTTGGAAAGCAGAATTTTAAATGTAGTTAGTTGCTTTTGAGCTGTGTAGAAGACAATTCTCACATGAGGATATATATGCCTTTGAACAAGCAAGGCAATGCTTACCATTTGGACTGGTTCCTACAATTTGGCAAACTTCTGTGAATATCATTAAATAACAGTAAATACTACATTGGACTAAATAATTATTTTACTATTTACCATTTTTTAACCAATCACTGTTTACTGTCACTGTTTGATCCAGTTCAGTTGAATCATTTGGCAGCCAGGAATTGGATAGTGGGGATGTTCTATGTTTGGTATTATCTCCTAAAAATGTGTATCGCTGTGCAAGTCTAGGTTTGTTTTAATTCAGGCATTTGAACATTAAAAGGTATATATGCATGTGTTTATTACTTGTAATTTTTCAATACACTTCATTTATTCGCAAATCAATGTGTTGGTGTGCTCCTGCCTTCTATATATTGTTGACTAGGTGGCTCTCCACTTTTCCTCTGCCCTTACTCCATTGTAGGTCCTGCTTCCAGTCCATTACATACCGGTGGCTAAAGAGATTGGAAAATCATTCAGAGCTGTGTAAAGAACTGTTTTGCATGTAGGGATTACATTTACATTTAGCAAGGTACTTATCCACTGTTTAGTCTGGATATAGAGAAACCCCTGTAGAAGATGTTGGCTTTGAGGTCCTCGAATGTGTAGGTGTTGCAAGGGTGCATGTAAAGACATCAAGTTGGAAGAGTATTTGACGGAATCCCACACTGCCAGGGAATGTCTCAATAGTGGGCTTCCAGTGTTGGATCTATTGGTTGGGGCTGTCCACATGATTGAGTCTAGGGGGGTTGGGTCGCATCCCAGTATTTCTAGTAGAGTCCAGAGGGGGAGATTGTGATGTGTATGAGTGCAATTTGTGCAATCTCTGCTGCCATACAGTAATTAAGTAGGTTATGTTTGGGACGCCAAGACCCCCTTGTAATTAATGGGCAACCATAGTCCATTTTGCAACTCTTGGTTTTGAAGAGGCCCATATAAATTTTAGTATTCTGCGCTGTAATATTAAAAGTATAAAGTTTAGGACCTTGACAGGAAGGACTGTAAAATAGTATAGTATCTTAGGCAGTAACATCATCTTTGCAGTGTTTATACAGCCTATCCATGAAATTGGCATATGTGTCCATGAAACTTGGTGTAACAGAAGATAATAATTAGCTGCATAAAGTTGTATTGGATGGTGTTTGAGGTGATCAGACCTTTTGACAGCATTGCATTTGGTCTCGATCATCAAAGTTGCTTCTCCGCTTGCTCGTTTAAAAGAAGGTTTAGCTCAACCCCAACATCATCTTCCTCAATTATCAATTTCCTGTTCGCAGGTGTTGGATATTTTTTTCCATTCCAGCTCTTACTTTTTAAAGTTATCCGGTAATGTCTGAATCTGGGCATTTCTGCTTCTCCTTTTATTGGAAGCTATCTGAACAATGTTGCTTCTAAGGTCCAATTTTTTGAGCCTCCCATAAGCTAACCAGGCAATCTACTGACCCCTGATTCAAAGCAGTAATCTGTGCGGGAACTATGTATCTGAACTATGCATCAAGATGTTTTTTAATGTCAGTAAGGATTCCAGAAAGTTTAGAGAGGGTGCCACTGAGCTGTGGTCAGACCAAGGTGTACTGAGTATTTTTGAGTCTTCCACTGGAGGGAGACATGTTTGGGGGAAAAAGATATGATCAATTCTGCAAAATGTTCCATGTAGATTTGAATAATATGTGTAGTCTTTGGTGGTGGGGTGACATTCTCTTCAGGTGTCACTTAAGTCATGGGAGGCCAATAGATCCTTAAAACTTTGGCCTGCCCTCAGACCACCCTCCACCCCCTCCCCTCAGTCCCGAGGGGTCTGTCCATTTTTAGGTTAACAACCAGGTTTGAGTCACCCACAACTACCAAGATACCTTTAAAGAATCTAGTTTGGAAGATATTTGGTGAGTAATGATACAACAGTAATGTCTATGTCAAAAAATATACACAGGACCAGAGAACATGCCCTGTTGGATCGAAGATTTCCCTCTGGGCAACAAATTGAAGATTTTTACTACAGGATATGACCCCTTCTCTTTTTTTCCATAGCTTTTGACAAGAAGAATTGTGGAAAATGGTCCCTCAAAATTTAAGACTTTTGTGTATTGCAATCTTTGTTTCTTGCAGACAGAAAATATCTACTTTTGTAATAGTGAAAAGCTTTAATCCATTTGAGTTGAGTTAAAATCCTGCATTTTATGAAACAAAATTTCAAGGGTAGCCGTCATTGTATCTGAGAAAACAGTAAAGAGCCATAAGTAGGTGAGGACCCATCGAGGGGCATAATGTTATCAATGTGTGCATAATGTGCTTTATTTATACAGTAAAACAAAAAATAAACAACAGCCTATAATAAGCAATAGGCCAGGGTCGATTCTGACCCATTCCTACACCTACAAAAGCAGACAAAAAGTATAGTAGGGGTCCAAAAAATGGTCCCATATCACTAAAACTTCCTAGGGGGTTTGTGTCCCCAGAGCACAAGACACTCTAAATGTAGAACAATTTCTTTACTTTGGGACATGAGGGTTAGCAGATTGGGGAGAATCACTGCTAGAAAGAGCTGTGTATAATCACTGTGGCAGGGAGAGGAGGGGCCTGAACCCTCCATCATGTTGCTTAAACTTCTGCCGTAGGACTTTCTACGGTAATGGTGACACTCCTTTGTTTTGGGACCAGGGGCTCCCGTGTTGTGAAAAATCCCCCTCTATTAGGAATGGCAGTGTACTAGGGCAGTTGTTACCCCATAGTGCCCCATCCCAATCCCTCCTTGAAGCTGGGGCTGCCTCCAACCATTCTGTGTGGCTCCGTGGCTCTCCTGTCTCGCCGGCCTGTCTGCGGGGAGCCTGGCTTCACCTAACAGAGGATTCAGAAAGTGCGGGCCATCCAGGAGCAGCTATAGGATCTCATTGCGTGGCTAGCAGCCTGAGTCTGGGTGTGCTGCCACCATGTTAGCTGCACTTGTGCACTGCTGCTGCATCAGGAGGATGATGGCGCAGTCTTCAGACACTGTCCTCTGAAACCATTATTCTTCCCCTTCCGGGTGACAGGAGTTCAAGGAAGCATAAGTCTCAGGTTAGTTTTGCTGGAAGTTGAGGCTCAGTATGTGAAATTCCATGCCTTTGTGCTCGTGGGCTGCGAAGATCAAAACCATGCGGCCATCATAGTCGGCTGCCAGCCACACCCCCAGGGCATTTTATTTTTTAATCTCCTCATGCTGTCTTAGCACTGTGAAGGGAGTGTAAGGAAGGGGACGGGCTGGAGTTCCATGTTTTAAGTTGTTATTTATAATTTAAAGGTTACAACATACCTTTTTGGGTAGAGAAGAGGAAAGAGAAACAGATAGAAACAGACAACACATTCACACATGCATACATACTCGTCCAACATTAACAGCATTATCTATCATATACCTATATTTATATCTACTACAATAGGGGTGTGCTATAGTAAGTGAGATAAAAAGCATTAGCTGAGCCAATACTACTAATCATTAGTTGAGTTGGGGGTATTAGGTCACACCTCTCACATATGTGTGAACTTCTATGGGGCCCCTCTGACTTGATACATTTGAGTGCTAATTTCTCTTTTACCAAACTTCCTGAGTGGGACACTCTATTAGGATGACATAAAGGTTAGAACCTCCTCCGAGTATCTCAATATCGGCCTAATATGCTTGGATGGGTGCCAGGGAACCACGGGTCATGTGATCCAACTAAGGATCAGGACCTCCGATCATGCAACCCCCAAACCCCCGTCCGTTTGCCCTCCTAGCGAGACTACCATGCCCAAAGCCTACAGACACACAGATTCCTGGCTAAGGCAAAAATTTTGCTTAAGTTAAATATAGGTTTTAATGCAATGAGCACACTAGGCAGTGATGGAATATGAATGAATACAAATGCTGTTCTGAGAAGTGGGTTACAGGTTATAGCGAGTTACACGCAGAGATATAATAGTCAGTTACCTTAACATGCACATGCAGTGGTGATGTATGTCAAGAGCTTATAGATGTTTTGGGCACCTCCAGCACGCTGCAGCTTGACCCCTCTCCAGAGAGTGACCCTGTTCTCGTCTCCTTGGCCTACCTTTAAGCGTGGTCTCTGCCTCTCTACCGCCCCTCCTCCCAGACACAGGTCCTGTGTAATTCTTTTGAAGCCCCCATATGCGATCACACCTCCCCAGCAAAGGAGGATCATGGCCCCTCTCTGTCTTACCAAGGAGTTAGGGGAGCCGCAGGGGGCTTTCATACTCAAACTGCCTTTTCTGAGTGTCAGAACTTGATGCCCATATATGGACTTCCTTTTCCTGCTAGCCTTGTAAGGGTGTCATTTGCTAAGAACAGAGAATCTTAAGGGGGGAAGCCGGGTATCAGCGATAGAATGACATGAAATATTTGCCCTATTTCTCACAATGGGTATTACATCTAGGACATGTATCAGAATCCTGAAGGCCCATACCCTTGAGTCTCACAGGAGTTAGATATACCGGATGAAGCCATTTAATCTGGATAAACCAGTCCCTAGAACCTATAACCATTGGGTTTAAGTTACCTATAACTTCCTGCCAATCATCTTGTTCCAGATCTGGAAGTATTGCCTTATTCTATTTGTGTCAACTATCCAGCTGCAAAATTCTATCAGATAGTCTTCTACAGTGAGTGTACATGGTAAGTTCTGCCCTGGTGGACAGCTCTGGATCATAGTCCTCTGAGGAAATGGATCCAAGTTTGAGGGTCTCTGTGATATAAAGACATTTTGACCATCATATAAAAGCATAGAAATCTGTATAAAAAAGTCTATAAATTACATCAGTGTCCTGTGAAGTGTTCCGACATTGAAACCCTGGGTTCTGTTGTTAAGGTTTTAGAAGGCAATAAGGGAGATGCTCTTTGTAACTGGATTATGCTGTCATGTACACTTGATGAAGCAGAAAGAGATCAGGACCACAGTCACTCATGCACCTCTGACTGTCACAGTGACACCAGAATAATAAACATATGCTTGCAGTGGTTGGAGCTGGAGCATCTACTTAAACCAGCTGGTGGTAGGGAATGCAAGTTCAGGATCTGTGGCACCAAAGAACAAGATGATACCAGAAATAAAGTGTGTTTCAGGGTAATGTCATATAAAGCTTGGCACGTTATATTTTGTAGCTTTGTGCAGAGTTGGGGATAGGTTTGTACTGGTAAGTCTGGCCAAGGTCATACATGCATCACAGTACAGGTAGAAATATAACAGTTTACATTAGTATTCCAGGCAGGGGTCATACACAGGATAAAATAGAAACAACCTCCAGATACTGGGGGAAGGTCACGTGGAGAAGTAGCAAAGGTGAAGTCCATAAGTTGTAGTCAAAACGTCAAGTGGAACAATACATAGAGGAAATAAAGAAGAAGCACTAGTTGCAAAAACAGGTTCCAGAAGCTGCAGATTATCCAGCAATCACTTATAATGACCGTTCCTACATTGAATGCACATTCCTAAATGTCATCCGGTTTCCCAGACATTGGTACTTTTGCATTATCACACCTCTTATTACTACAAATGCATGCATTGCTTGCTTCTCCTTATTTGCAAATTTTCTGGTAGCATTTCTTCTAATAACTTCTTTTCATCACTATCAGACTATTAAAGCGGAACTTCACTTAAAATGGGGGGGGGGTGTTTAAAGAAAAAAAAACAGGTGCCCACATTTTCCTCCCGGTCTCCCACAGCCAGCGCAGGAAAAGAAGCCGAATCTCTGTGCATGCTCCTGCTGGCCATTCACTTGAATGGGCGGGAGTGCGCACAGAGCGGGGGATGTGGTTCTGTGGCTTCAGTCCAAGTTGGTGGCGCCCAGGATCTGAAGCACTGGGGGAGGGCCGTGGGCATCTGGCTAAGGTAAGGGTTTTTTTCTCTGTAAACTTCCTCAGGGTAGGGTGGCAGGGCGGGGGGGGGGGGCATTTTTAACTGAAGTTCCACGTTCAGCAAATTTCAGTGGCAAGATCCATAGTAGAGGATGTCATAAGGTGCTTTATAATTAGGTGCAGAGGAGAACATTGCTTTTTAATGATGTTGGGAAATGGAAAATGGAGTAAAGGGGATATAAGAGGGGTTTTGGTTATAAAAAGGATAATAGGAAATGTGTAAAATGCTTTGGAGGACACTGGAAAATATCAGGAAAATCATATTCTGGTTGTTGCTATCTCAATATCAGCACCCCACAGTCATCTGATACCATTGTGTGACTATCCCTACATGAGTATAGGTTTTCAGCAGGCTCCAAAAGCTACTTGTGTATATTAGGCTTTCCGTCTAGAAACCCTCAAGAAAATATGTGCTTTCTTATGTTATGATTATTGTAGGTAATATATAGTCGCTTTCTTCACCAAAAACTTTAAATAAAGTGACATTATTAGAAAACAGACTTAGACTATAAAAAATACTTTTTTCAGGCTGGGTTCCCATGTGATTACAATCAGATGGAAAACTGTACATTCATTACTTCAGCCAGCATGTAGTTATTGAGAAACTGGAATACTGAACCCTGTAAGCCTTTATTAAATGGAGAAATATGAATTTGTTTTCCAGATGGATACGGTAACCTGTTGAACACCTCCCCACCCCTGTTATTCTGGCCTCTTAAAAGCCAAATATCAGAATGCTCCATGGTGCCTGCTGAAAATCATGATAACTCATGTTCCAACCCCAAACTTATTGCTCTTTCTAGATGCCTTTTTCCACAACATAAAATCTAGGTTAAACAATTTAGTGGACTTACTGTATAGAATGTGGATTTTCTAAATGTTCCACAATAAAGGCTTGGTTGAAACGCTTTAATATTTTTATTAAATCAAAAGTCCAAAGCCACAAGTGACTTTCTGTCAAGTGGTAATAAGCAGGATTTAGTTTTCTTAAAAATACATAATGACTAAAATGTTCCAGAGGAAAACTTAGATTAGTCTATTTATATTAATGAAAATAACAAACCAAAGTGCTATAGCCTGGAGTTCTCTTTCTATTAGAAGTTGGACACCCTCAACCATCTAAATCAAAAGATTCAAGAACTTGTGATTTGCCTCTTTCCAATTATTGGTTATTGTTCTTGCTTGTAGTAATCTGATAAATCACTGCTAATGTTTGGGCACATCCTGAGACCATGGGTTAAATTCAGCACACCTAGAAAAAAATGGTTGTGTTTAAAAAAATCATATCACATGACAGAAACTTAAAGTGGACATCCAGTCCAAAAAATAAAGTCTAGTAATTTGCTTCCCTAAAGACCTCCCCTATTGGCAATCAGTGACGTATGCTGAGAGGGTTTAACAGATATAGCATGAGAACGGCCATTATGGATCACATCTGAGAGCCCTGCTTACACATAAGCATGAGTGAAGGGATGGGGAGAGCCTTTGCTAGTACACAGAATCAGAATCAGATTTATTTTGGCCAAGTATATAGTACATACATACAACGAATGTACCCTGGCAAGAGAGTGAGTGAATGGGGGGGGGGCACACAGGTATAACACTTTAACAAGATAACAAGCTCTTTCTATATCTAACTAATCAACTAAATCTAACTAATTCTACACACTTGTTCCGCCTATGGTAGCTTAGCATGGAATAACAGCAGGTTCTGTGCAAAATTCATAGGAAGATATCCAGCTTCAAAGCTAATACTCCAGGCTTTATTGGTACAGGTTAAAATTCAATAAACACACGGTGCTGGGCTTTCCTGGCTGTGAGATTGATATGTCTCCCCTATTTCAAGTCATAGAAGATGGTTGTGCCATGGATTTTTTCCATTACCCTCTCCACCTTTATGCTCTCAATGTACACAGGAAGTGGCTTCAGGAGGGGCACAGGAGGGGCTCGATTAACATCTCCACAGTATTTGATGTTGTGAGAATCAAGTTTTTCAGACCTTGTTAGAAGATTCCTCATCACCGATGAGACTGATAATGGTGGAAATAAAATAATCTGTAAATAGTGAAAACAGGAGAGATGACAATAAGAGGTAACTGCACACACTGCAGTTTAGCTGGGATCTTTCTTATGATCAGCCCAACCACTCATGTTACACTCATGTTACACTCATGTTACACTCACCCACTGAATCAAAAGTTACTGGTGAGTGTAATGATGTATCAATGTAAGTCCATGGCCTCAGCTGCTGCAGAGCATTGCAACAGTGGTTTACAATATTGATACAATATTTTCAGAGCAGTGATGAGTCATTACAGCTAATAAAACAATATTTCAAATAAGCATTTGAGACTGGGTTTTTTAGAAGCAGGGCTGTCAAGAGGCTGGCAAGATGGCCACTCCAATGCATTTCATATCATCTATCACCTATCAATCTACATGCTTTTCCACAACATCTGCATGGAGATAACACTCAAATAGCTTTTTAGTTTAAGGGAACAATTTACTAAACCTTTAATTTTTAACTGGAGGTCCTCTTTAAACAACTCTAACCACTTCAGTAGAGCTGACTAATTCATATGTTCGGCAGGCAAAAAACAAAACAAAAGAGTACTAACTTTTGTCCCTCGCTGCTGATAGGTGCTATTCCGGGGATCAGAAACTCACCTGATTGCGAGATCTGAGTCCGCTGCTGCCCACTACTACTACCCAATACACATCGTTCACAGAGTGCTGCCACACCCTCTCCATTCATTGCAATAGAGGAAGTGTAAATAAATGTATGTTTGCACACGGAAAGGCCGTTTATAAGCTAAAATTGGCTTGTATTTTCCTGCTGAATCGAAAATCATCTAAAAACCATCTAAGGTGCTGAGAAGCCTTTCCCCAAAATGGTCTATTTGTTTTTTTGTACGTCTATGTACTTCATTTGTCCCTGAATGTAATATATCATTGTGAATCCAAACTTTAGCAACAATTATTGTTTGAACGCACGTGTGATCACAACAATGGCCTTTTGGGGCAGCTGGGTTACTTGCAAAATGTGTTGAAGTGAATAAAACAGCTATTGCAGTTGCCAAGATTTTTTCTTACAGACATGCAAAAATTGACTATATATTTTTTTTCTGTTTCAGTTTAAAAAAAACATGCCCCCTCCCTGTAGATTATCAGGCACAGTAAGCCCAGTACTGGTGATAATTTTTCATCATATGGTTAGACTTTGAAGCTTGTCCATAGACACGCTGCTCCAGCATTGCATGGCAGTTGTTGCAGCAGTTATTCCATAACTTGGTTACACTTGACACACTAGACCTGGCATGGCACAGCACTGGCCCAAAGGTTCTTTGGCTTCTTGGCCCATCTGCAGAGCCTCATTATGGCTCCCTGGTCTAGTCCTCATTCTAGGGATCTGACTTTTTAATATTTCAACACTGCACCTATTTTTTTCTTTTAACAATAAATCTTTATTGAGATGGACAGGGCAATAAGGCACACAGGAAACCGAAAATTCCATACATCAATCTTAACCATATAACAGTACAGAGCATTACGGACATAGCAGTATACATGAGCATTTTATCATCTCTTGCTTGGTAACCAGGTTATCTATACCTCTGGATAAACACTGCAAGCGTGCCTCACCGCTCCCATCTACCAGCATTTCTAATGTAAGATGGGGGGTTTATGGGGAACATCGGGGGAAAAGAAACAAGGCAGAGAAGGGAGGGGCACCCCCCGGTGCGCCCCACCCGCCACCCACCAGGCCCGCCCCCTCCATGTCCACCCCGGAAGGAGGGACCCCCGAACCACCTTTCAGTACAGAGGTCCTGGACCTTGAGTCGTGGTGTGGCACCCGGGGTCCCCAGATTCCGGACGTGCCACGAGCCAAGGGGGGGAGGGGGCAAGGGAGAGAAAAAAACACACAAGAGATGAGAAGGGGGAGGGGAAGCAGGCTCAGGAACCAACAACTCGAATACGGATCCCACCGTCTGGGTCAGGCTTACCGCATCCACACTGGCCACCATGTGTTTACCCTCTCCGTTCACATTTCATTGAGCAGTGTCAGCTGATTCCATAAGCGTTTCATCTGACTACAAACTCCGTCTGACCCTTTGAATAACGCATATTTCTGACCACCCGGCTTGACCCTCGGCTAGTTTCTGACCATTCGCCCGCCTTACCCTTATGAGAAGATGCACCTTCAGACTGACTTTCTGTGAATGACCTCGGCTTTGGGATACCCCTGTGTTCCTTCCATCTTCACCGTGAGCTGGCATCCTTTGCGCCATTTAAGTCCTGGGGGCAACCATGTCCGGTGAGGCATATTGCGCATCCCAGCGAGTGGGGGCTTGTCTATAGGCAGAAGCGCCGGTGGAAATTGGGGGTTTCCAGCTCACAGAAGGTGGGAGACTCACAGGGCATTACAGGGGCCCTATACAAGAACTTAGGATTTTGCCCCAACCCCAAACCCACCAGTGATATATCTTTTCTTTTTTCATCAATATTTTTATTGACAATATAGGAGGAGTACATAACATTGCAATATATTTTACGTTATATGGAGCATATAACCACACCCAGGAGGGTGTCAATACATACACAAATAGGAAACAGAGTCTCCAAATGCAAGGTATAAGGTGCGTGTGGCAAAGGACCACGTACCTGAGAAAAGAGAACGGGGGGTTAGGAGTAGGAGGTTAGAATGTAGGAAATAGAGGGGCAAAGAGAGGGAAAGAATTGGGGAGTGGGTGTCCAGCCGCCAGCAGATGCGAGTTGTGATCACCAGATCACTGGGATATGAGAAGGGAACGGTCAAAGTTCTTAGGGTGAAAGTGTGCAATCCAACCCTCCCAGGTGGTTAGGAAGGGAGCAAGGTCACCTCGCATCGAGGCTGCCACCCTTTCAAAAAACATGACTTCATTGATGCGAGGGACCAGACTTCCACTAGGAATCGTCTTCTTCTTCCAAGAACGTGCTATGATAAGTTTAGCGGGCGTAAGGAGATGTCTGATAAGTTCAAATTGTGATCTCGTACATCCGGGGGGTTTCAAATTAAGTAGGGCAAGTTGAGGTGAGAGGGTCAAGTGTAGACCAGTTGCTCTCCTTAAAAGATAAAAAAACCTTAGCCCAAAAGTGACGGGCCACCCTGCACTCCCACCATATATGGATATATGTTCCCTGTAGGCGGCAGTCTCTAAAACACTCCAGTGGGTAAGAGGGGCAAAATCTGTGGATCTTATCCGGGACTAGGTACCATCGGAGTAGGACCTTAATATTGACTTCCTGGGCGCCTGTATTCAGGAACCACGAAAATGAGTTTCACCATGCAATTTTCCATTCACTAGGCGATATGTTTACACCAAGGTCCGCTTCCCAACTATTCGTGTAGGTTGGAAGAGGCGCCTCCTCTAGATCATTCAACTTCCTGTAGACCATGGCAATCATCCCCTTCCCAAGAGGTTGTGATCCACAAGCAAACTCAAATGGTGAGATGGCCTTATGGTACCCCCCGATCTAGACTTAGTAGATATATATTGGGATATTTGTAGGTAGCGGAGGTATTCCCTGTTCGGGATGTCTCTAAGGGATTGGAGCTCGGGAAATGTTACAATTCCCCTATGAGAAACAAGATCTTTAATCCTTGTTAAATTTTGTGATTTCCACCACCTAAATGCGTCAGGTTCCAGAAAAGCCGGGAGAAATTCAGGATTACCTAGAATCGAAAGAAGGGGAGGCGTGGGGGAGGTGAGGTGGCTTTTGGATCTGTTAATTTTCCAAACTCTGAGAGAATGCTTCAAGACCGGATTGTCAATACCTTTGTAAACTACTGGGGGCAGCCATAATAAATTTGAAATGGCAGTCGGGGTACAACTGGCCTGCTCGATGTCTACCCATAGTGGACTATTCTTTCCAGCATGAATAGCAGCCATTTGCGCTATCTGACATGCTGAATAATAGCGAGCTATATTAGGGACTCCAAGTCCTCCCTGTTGTTTGGATCTATACAATGTCATACGATTAACTCTAGGTCTTTGCTGACCCCAGATGAAGGAGTTTAAAGAGGATTGGAGACCTTTTAGACATGCGGTCTTCATCTGTACCGGCAGGACCCGAAAGGCGTAGAGTATTTTGGGGAGCCACAACATTTTTACGGCAGCTATTCTGCCGAGCCACGAAAGATGCATTTTGGCCCATGAAGATAACAGGGAGCAGAGGTCTCTAAGTATAGCGGGGTAATTGGCAGCATAGAGGGAGTCATAATTTGCAGTCAGGTGGACACCTAAATATTTGATATGCCTCTCTTGCCATGAAAAGTTAATGCAGGCTTTAAGTGCAGACAGCGTACTGGCAAGGAGGGAGACGTTGAGGGCTTGGGATTTGAGGGATTAATCTGCAGACCAGAAATCTTTCATCTAGGGTTTGACAAAGTTTTGGGAGGGATGTGGCAGGGTTAGTTACCAGCATCAAAATGTCATCAGCAAATAAAGAAATCTTGTGGTCATATCCCGCGACGGTGACTCCCGTTATATTAATGTTAGCCTGAATTAACTTGGACAGGGGCTCAATAGCGAGGGCAAATAGAAGGGGGGAGAGGGGACAACCTTGCCTAGTGCCTCTGTTCAGAGTGAATCACCTGGAAGAGTAGCCTGATATACCTAATATATGCACCAGGCTTAGAATATAACAAGGTAATCCATGTGGTGAAGGAGGGACCAAGCCCCCATTTTTTCAATATAAATTGAAGGTAGTCCCAGGCTACCGTATCAAAAGCTTTACGGATATCAAGGGTTAAAAGCATAGCTTGTCGACCCACCTTCCTCACATGGTGGACCATATTAATGACCTTACGGATATTTTCCCCCCCTTGACGCTGAGGGATAAATCCAGCCTGTTCCTTGGAAATCAAAGATGCTATATACCTATTGAGACGTGGCGCGAGGACCTTTGCTAACAATTTAACATCTATATTTAGTAGGGAAATTGGTCTGTAGTTGGACCAGAGGGTGGTATCAGCATTGGGTTTAGGTATCATACAGACAGCCACAGTGAGTGCCTCTGTACTCCAAGAATCGCCATTATTGAGAGAATTAAACATCCGGACAAGCCGTGGAGAGAGTACTTGGGAAAACTTTTTATAGTAAAGGGCGGAGAACCCATCTGGGCCAGGTTGCTTCCCAGTCTTTAAAGAGTTAATAGCTTCCTGGACCTCAGGCAGCTCGACCGGCCTATCTAGGAAGGCTTTGGCCTCAGGCGGTAGAGAGGGTAGTGTAAGTTGTCCCAACAACTTCTCTGCAAGGTGTTCGTCTAGCGTAGACTTGGATTTATATAAGTCCTCAAGTTGTTTACCAAAAGTTGATACCACCCTTGAGGGGTTACTAGTTGATGTGCCCTCTAGGGTCCTAATGTGCACTGGGTTAAACCTCTGGGTGACGCCTCTAAGTCTTCTAGCGAGAGGGGTATTCGGTTTCTTGGTGATGTGATACCACTTGAACCTAGGCCGCCTGATTTGACGTTCGGCCTCATCTGTAAGGCACAGATTAAGTTGATCACCTGCTTGGTTGAATTTGATTCTGTTGCATCTGGTCGGTCGGTCTTTATAGGCGGAAGAGGCTGAGTGGTATGCATCTAGCAATTTTTGCAATTTATCCTTGTGTAAGGCTTTGCATCGAGTGGATTCTTGGATGAATTGCCCGTGCATTACCGCTTTATGAGCCTCCCAGAGCAGGGCCTCAGAGCTCACCGACCCCGCGTTTAGCAAGAAGAAGCCCTCAATCTCTTTGCTAAAGCGTTCAAGGAGTGCTTCATCAGACAACATGGGGTCGTAGAGCTTCCAAGACCTCTGGGAGGATCTTTGGGTTAGGGAGACCAACTCAACGGCAACAGAATTGTGATCCGACCAGGCAATCGGGACTATAGAGGAGTGAGAGAGGTGCGGCAAAGAGGGGAGCTGCAAGAAAATGTGGTCTATTCTCGTAAAGACCTTTTGCGGGCAGGAGTAATGAGTGAAGTCCCTCTTGGAGGGATGGAACTCTCTCCATGCGTCAGCAAGATGGTATTGATTTAGTAGGGAACGGAATGCCTTTCCTGAGGAGCACACCCTGGGGCAATCCAAGAGGCGACCCACCATGTGCCAATCCAGAGTGGGGTGCAAAATTTGATTTGAGTCACCCGCCAATATGAGAAGCCCCTTTACCTGGGGGTCCAGAGTCTTAAGGAACTCCTCAAAAAAAGCGTTCTGATTCTGATTGGGTGCGTAATAAGTGGCAATAGTGACAAGTTGGTCTTGTATCTTACCAGTAACAATTAAGAAGCGACCCTGGGGATCCCGTATTATCTGTTCCATAGGGAACGGGAGGGGGCGATGAGGACTCCTCTCTGCTTGGTATCTGCCAATGCCGTAAAAAAGAGAGGGTAGTCTGAACGGAGAAATTTAGGAGTATTCCTTTTAGAGAAATGAGTCTCTTGAAAATATCGGCATGCAGGGCCCTCATCTGACGGAACGCCTTCACTCTTTTCTGGGGAGCGTTCAATCCCTGAACGTTCAGTGAGACAAGTTTAACTGCCATCATAAGACCACAGATTATCTGCTAGTATAAGGGGGCTGGACACCCAAGGAAAAAGGGAGGGAGGAGGGAGGGAGAGGAAAGTAGAAACAACAGAGAACATTCTAAAACAACAACAAAATTAGGTGCGAAACCTTCCTTAGAAAGATGTCCCAGAGGGGTATATAGGTCCTCCACCCCAATGGGAAACACTGTCTGGTTGGAGGGATTTCTAAGTGGAGATCCCTAGACCAACCAGCATAGAAACTGACCCGCAACGGAGGTCAGAAGAGAAAAAACTTCCTATCTCGACGGTATCCCAGCGAGAAAGGGAGCAAGGAGTGCGCAGGGCCTTGAAACCTGGGTGCCCCGCCCAATTAACCTGAAAGCAAAATAAATGAGCATTAGTATACAGAGAATACAAATGACCGCCTATAACAAGCCACTGAGGATATATGTGAAACAATAGGCAATGCGCCAAGTGGGACTCAAACAACAGGAGAGCCGCTAGGATAGTATACTAAAGGAGAATGAGCAAGGGGGTGCCAATAAAATATAACAGGGGACCAAATAGGGAACACGAAAGTCCAAACATTACAGAACAGGAACTTCAAGGATGCACCCTAGGGGTTCGCTGCAATGGGAGAATGAGGGGCAAGATCCCTCGTATAATGCACAGGGAGTCTAACCGTCATCCCACCCTCCACGGCAGGCTTACCATACCTGTGGGCCAACGCTCCAACCGCCTTGCTTGTTGATTGGGTGTTCCGTTGAGGGCCACGCTTGTCCATAGGTACAGGTGAGAATGAGAGAGCTCTTTCCTTTTGCGAGGGAGCACCTGGTGCGACAACAGGGGCCCTTAGACCAGTCGAGATGAGAACAGTCTCCAGCTCCTGTGGGGTTGACGCTTCAAACCGCTGATCCTGTAGATTGTAGATCGACGACAGCTTCAGGTATACCTCTGATCCTGATGTTGGCCCTCCGTGAGTGGTTCTCCATATCCTCAAGCTTGTGGTGAAGGATGAGGTTCTCCTCTTTTAAGGATTGTAGATCCGTCCCAAGGGTAGAAAGCTCCGAGGCATGTTCTGAGGCTTGTTGTTCAAGGTAGTCTACTCTTTGGCCCAGTTCTTTTATTTCAGCAGAAAGACTAGCAGAAATCTGAGTCGTAATATTTAGGGCCCACCGCTCAAGGGCTTTCTCACGCATAGCTTCATATTTGTCGAGATGTGGTGGTTGTGACTTTGGTGGTGAACCATGTAGAGAGTCGTCCATCCAGGACTCGTCCTCTGGTAGGAGATCCATAGGGATCGAGGAATCGCTTTGAGATGGCGTGGAAGTTTCCATTTTACGTAGGGCAGAAGGCCGGAGGGGTGAGGGCAACCGAGATCAGAGGTACACCTTATAATAAGCGCAGAAGGGGGGAGGAACAAGCAGGCTGGCGACTGGAGATGCTAATTGCCATAAACAACGGGGCAATCCCAGGGCTTTAAGAGATGGAAATAGGAGGAGGCTCATAAAACCCCTTGCCTCTGGGGTATTGTGTAGGCTGACAAAATTCACCTCCTACAGGCTGTGGCAAAGGAGGGGATGTGCGACCAATCACCCCTACCCTGAGCCTGGTGGGCTGGCAGAAGCTGTGGGGGCAGCGGTGCCCTGGAATTATGTAGTGGACAGGACGCAGCAGATGGAGGGGGTCCTCGATGTGTGGACACTGGGACTGCTGTTCACTCTGCAGCTATAGCCTGGATGGCACTACCAGGAATTGTAGGGGCAGTGTTGCCGTATAGACACGCGGTGGGCACTGTGGATGGAGAGGGTCCAGAAAGAGGGGCTGCTAGTGCTGCTGCGCTCTATGAAGCTCTGACCTATACAGCCCTGTCAGGAGCTATAAGGGCTGTGTTGCCCTGTGTTAATGTGATGGGCACTGGAGATCCACGAGGGGGGGGGGGCGCTGGGGATGCTGGACACACTGGGGCTATGTCCAGAACAGCCCAGGCAGGAACTCTAGAGGCAGTGGTGCTCTGTCTGAATATACTGGGCACTGCAGGACTAGGAGGAGAGGACGCTGGGAGAGCTGAACTCTCAGCAGAGAAATCCAAGATGGCATCCACCGCTCACCTCCTTCTCAAGCAGCTGTCACGGACGTACCGGGACCCATCACCAATCTTCTTCAAATGAGGTAGGGGGGAGCATGGGGTCCTCCCAGACCTCCCAGCAGCAAAACCGCTGCTCAAAGCTCACTGGTGTGGCCAGGGCAGCAGGATTTCACCGGAGCGTGGGTTCAGGCATCCATCCGCGCTCAGGGCGCATGCGCACTCCACCACGGATCTATTTTTTCACCTGTGAATGCTTATATACATGCTTCAGAGCTGAAAGTGCTGCAATCAGACTGACTCTTTGTTGTGTTTTTCCCAAAAAGTGTCCCTTAAAAAATGGTCTGCATAACACTCAAATATGTTACAAGAAGTTTCTTCTTAAAAATAGGAGCTCTAAGTCATATTTTTCCCTAAAAGGCAGAAGGTGTCACACTTTTGTCAGTGGAATTACTATACAAACAGCATAAACACAGTAGTATAGTGAGGCAGGCCTGATAAATTAGAAACACATTTGACATATTGTTGCCAAAAAACCTGGGTGTGTTAAATGGATACCACTGGTGTCAGATAATTAACTATTTCATTTCCTGCTAGCCATAATGTAGGGTAATTTAGCTTTCACTAAAGATTGACAGAAAAGGTTAATGCCATTGGTGAAGACTCATGGTTTAGGTGTCTGGCTATAAGGTTTCAGATGAACATAGAAAAAATACTTTGCTGTTACAATTTGTCCCCTGTTGCTTTAAAATACAAATGAAAACCACATTGACTGCATTAACCTGATATGTTTGGGCAATGAGCAATCACAAGCTGTGTGAGTATGCCATATCCACGCCAGAAACATGTACATTATATTGATTCTTACAACCCCTTCAAATTCCACAATTTCTTTCTAACTGGCTATAGGCTCAATTCAATGGCACATTCGTCTGCACTTCCGTAGCTCCCTGTGAAAGTTTTAGTGGGTGTTTGTAATTTTTTTTGCTTTTTTTCGTTCATTTTTCATTCGTACAAACGTTCGGCCAAATGCGTATATGCGCTTTCGATGAACGAAAGCAAATCGGAACATTTGCGTTAGTTCTGGTCATTTTCCAAACCAAATCTGATATTTTTCGCTCGTTCAGATAACTTACGTTATTGCTATGGGCTTGCGTCTCATTCAGAGAGCTGATTGCCGACGGACCACCACCCTATAAATCTGTTTCCTTTGCGATCACCCTATGGGACCATTTTTACCTCGAGACTAGCAGCTATGGATGACTCTAGTGCATTTGAGGAGCATGAGGATCTGCAGCTTATGGGCACTGAAATTGTCCGGAGGGCTCAGACCAGATTGCACCGGCGACGCATGCATATCGATGGCATGCATGACGTTGAGCTGTTCGAGCTCACCAGACTTAATCGCGCTTCCCTCCATAAATTGTATAGTGAGCTGCGGCCATGGTTAGCCCGCACCACAAGGAAGGGGCAAGCAATTTCAGATATGACCAAGATGCTTGGCTGCCTGCAATTTTTGGCGAACGTTTCGTTCCAGAGGCTGGGTGCCCTCTCCGTGGGGATCTCCCAGCCTACACTGAGCCGCGCTCTATCCAAGTTTTTGGAAGGCATGGCTACCATTACTCGGAAATATATTTGTTTTCCTGACGACATGGTAGCCAGAAACGCGATTAAGCTGGCATTTTATAACATCGCCGATATGCCCAACGTCATGGTGCAATTGACTGCACCCACGTTGCCCTGGTCCCTCCGGCAGTCGACGAGTATATCTACAGGCAAGCCCAATCAGTCATTTTTTTATTATTATTCAAAAAGTCCCTCCTTGTAAAATGTCCCTTCTTAGAATTAGTCCCTCCTTGTAATTAATCCCTCCTTGTAAGCTATCCATCCTTTCAAATACTTCCCTTATTTTAATTAATCCCTCAGTGCAATTTATCCCTCCTTTTACATAACCCCTCCTTGCAATTAATCCCTCCTTGTAATTATTTCCTACTTCTAAATATTCCATCCTTGTAAGTAATCCCTCCTTGTAATTATTTCCTACTTGTAAATATTCCCTCCTTGTAAGTAATCCCTCCTTGTAATGTATCCCTCCTTGTAATTTAGCCCACATTGTAATGTATCCCTCCTTTTAAGTATTCCCTCCTTTTAAAGAGTCCCTGTGGAACCATGGACCGTATTTAGTTGCATATAAATGTCACATGCGTTCACCAAGGAAACATTTTAATGTGTACCTGAAATAGACCCTGGAAAGTTAATCTTTCCTTTTTCAAACATACATATTCTTTTTTGGCAGGACCAAATACTTATGTACTTGTTTATTGCTATTTTAATTGTGCCACAGGTTTTGCTTAGGGTGTGATTAGTTAGTGTTTCCCTAGTTTTCGTTCCCTTTATAATGTTTTTGTTGTTTTTTTTATCCCAGGAACCACAAAATGGGCCACTCAATGAATGTCCAAGCAGTGTTGGCCCCGGACATGCAGTTCCTTAGTTTGCTCGCCGGGTTCCCAGGCTCATCCCATGATGCCTAAATTCTTCGAAGATCTGGATTGTACGGTTGGTTTGAGTCTGGGGAATTTTCCGGTGGACGGCTCCTTGGTAAGTTGACGCCAATAATGTCCTTTTTTTGGGGATATGTATGGCTATGAATTTAATTTGTGTTCCATGTATGAAACTATGCCTATTTGAACACCTTGTTTACCTGTGAAACACGACCTTAACCATTAGATTTTTCAAGCAACAAAGCCTTGCCAAATGTTAGTCCTGCATTAGCAAAATGTTGAAATTGAATGTAGAGTAAAGTAAGAATTAGTCTTCCCCACACTCTGCTTAAATTATGTCCTTGAATTTATAATAGGGTCTGCGCCATATTTGATTAGATGCATTACACTTACTGAGTAGAGGAGAGCAGGATAAAGTGCAGGGGGCGGGTTAGAGCTGTTTTGGACTCACACAAAGCAGATACAGGGTCCTGAAAAGTTAAGACATCCAAGAATGCTGAGCAGCACAGTCCTAAACCAATACCTGTTAGCAGTCTGGCTGATTGGCCATCATCCGCCATCTTGAATGTTTAATTTGTTCCCACATCTATTTGATGTTTTTTGGTTTTTTTTCTGGGCCTGTGCACTATGTATGCTCATGCTGTGTAGCAAATGTGACCTAGCCTCTTAGTCATGTTGATAGGCCGTTTAGGGGATTCCATTTATTGAGTAATGTGTAATTTATGTTTTTTATAATACAGTTTGGCAGGTGATTCCGGCTATCCACTCCTTCCGTGGTTGTTGACGCCCGTTCTCCGGCCCCAGAATGCAGCGAGGAGGCATATAATAGAACGCACAGGAAGACCAGGGCTGTGGTGGAGAGGGCGTTTGGCCTATTGAAGACCCGCTTCCGATGCTTGGACCATACCGGGGGAGCACTTCAGTATGACCCCAAAAAGGTCATAGATATTATAATGGCCTGTGCAGTGTTGCATAATTTTGCTATTTTGCAGCGTGTCCCCCGGTATGTGGATTTGCCCCCCTCTCCACCCACCGATGACCCAGACGAGGACTATCGTGGGCCACCGAATGCGTCTGCCCAAGCCGTGCGGTCTAATTTAATTGAGACACATTTTGCTTAATTTTGTGTTCCTTTGTTTGTTTTGTCCCTTTAGTTTTTGTTAATTGTGTTTTTGGACCTTGGTGTTTTTATGTTTGTTTATAACTTTTACAAACAGTAAAGAAATAATTACAAAGAACCTCACACATGATTTTAGTTTTTTTTTGGGGGGGATGTTCCATATTTGTTACGGCCTACTTTAACTCATCTTTATTCACCAAAAACATAAAGGCATAAACTTAGTCCACAACAGGTTAATTACAATTTTAGGTAGTTTATTTCCAAAGCAAACATTGGAGTTGATGGTCACTCCCATAGTTGCATAAAATACATGGCCAAAACATAAATGAAAGTTTTGGCAAATCAAGCCACATAGCAATTGCCCAGAGGCAGGAGTTTTAAAGTAAGGCACTCCTGTGCAAAGTTTCGGACAAATGAAAATTTAATAAACATAGGTGACAAGCATTGCCATGTCCACATTGGGCAGCAAACAATTAGGCCCACAGACACACCCTCTCCTGCTTGGCCACATTTGCCACAGGCACAGGTGTAAAGCAGCCAAACCTATGCCACATCTACACCTGTTACTCAGTGTGACACCCAAACAAGAACCCCCAGTCCCAATCCAAGTCCAGTTCAATCTCAGCCAGGGGTCAAGGTAGTAGTTTTCCAGCCCAGATTGTCCCCCAATCATGCCTACAAACAGGAGGAGCCAGAACCAATGTAATTCGCCACAAGCATGCAGCGCAACAGCTTGAGTGGCAGGTTCATTGAGGCTTCACCTCCGGCATTGGCTAGTGGGCTACCTCAGCACTCTAATGAGCTATATGGGCGCAAATCCAAAGCAAACAAGCAAAGCCATACCAAAAGGGTATAATGGTAGGGCTCACCAGACAGCTCAATACAGTGGGGATGTAGAGCAAAGATGTGGAGCAGATACAGGCCAAATAGGCCTTAAAATGGTGGATGCCCATAAAACCCAGGTTGGGGCTCTTGGAGGTAGGCCTTCACCTGGGCCTGTGTGGCATTCAGAATCTGCAACTGTTCCAACATGTTACTATTGGAAGTTCGAAATTCAGCCATCATGGCACTGAGATTGTTAGTTAAGGTGGCCATGTGGCTGTTGCTATTTCGAACTTTCCTCAAGCATGGCACTGTAATAATTGGAAAAGGTGGCCATGTGGCTGTTGTTGGACCTAAATTCAGTCAGCTTGGAGTTTAAGCTGTTGTTTAATGTTTCTAATTGGCCATGAAGATGCTCGTGGTTTCGTTGATTTTGGAGGCGAAATAGCCGCCTCTCATGGTGCCATGCTGACTCCATCATCGGCAACTGGGCGACGTAGTTGACTACGCCTCCCTATTCCCCGGGTTGGGGGGCATGCAGATGATGTGCCTCTAGGTCCACCAACAGCCACAGGTCTGCTTGGCAAATCCTAAGCAGCAGAGCTAACACTGGGGACTGTCGGCTCAGTCTCTGCATGGCAGCATGCAGCCAGCTTCACTCTGCTGCTGAGGATTTGTTGTAGAAACATGTTGGGACAGTTGCAGATTCTGTCCCAGGGGGAGCTGTTCTGAAGGTTCAATGAAGGCTCCATCTTCCTCCAGCTCCTGGATTTCCTCCATCAGTGTGTGGGTCTGTTGGGACATGTAAATAACAAAGGTTCAGTTTGGGGAATACATATGTAATTCATCAAAAAGAAACATGGCAAGGCACATGCATAAGCAACATCATAAAAAGACACTTACCGTATATATCGGATCCTGGGTCCGAGGCAGCACGGAAGTAGACGGCATGGTAAAACTGGCAGAGGATTCCCCACTAGCTGAGGGATGATGGTGGGCTGCATTGGGGAAAAGAAGGCATGTTAACACACAACTAGGCATTGCTGATGTGTATTAACACATATGGTTCACTAAAACATGGGCCCATGCATGAATGGCAACGCCCCCAACGGACCAAGTTTAACTTGACTATGAATACCATTATCTGTTAGATGTATTAGTCAACAAGTACATACACATTGGTCTCCTTAACCAAAATAAACATGCAGGTACTGGCTGTTCTGAGGCTTCACACATCCCTAAAAGCCCATTATGGGACCACACTCAGCTTGCAAATAGCATTTGACATTAGATTAGCCTGTTAGCCATTATTTCTAGGTCCAAGTTTCAAGCACACCAGATCAAGTCTTTCTGAGCAAAGCACAGCTCAAAACCAAATTGCCTACAGATAAAGCTGGAAGTGTTGTATCTAATTGACTCTAAATACATAACAGGCAGTCCTTTGCTAATCTCAATAGTGTTCCTCACGACTCTCCCAAATAATGTATGAGCAAGGAAAAAAGCAAATGATGATTCGCCCTACATAACACACCCTGTTTAAATTGTTACCTCCACTACAAGGCACACCCTAGGGGCATGTGTTAATATATTGGTTTGTGCCTAATTTTACACGTAGCTCACATTTCACATACACACTAACATTACTAACCTGCAGGAATAGTAGGGATGTCCGTGTCCTGTCAGGCCGAATGTCCCTCTAAGGCCACAGGATGTAGCAGGCCCAGCACCATCTCCTCAGCTCGGGTAAATTGCAGTTTGGTGGGGAATCCGCCGCCAGTTTGTAAGCTGAAAAAGAGAGTTGCACACATTTAGCTAAATGTTTGCAATACAAGACGAAGCCAAATCCACAAAGTATATATGTACCTGTAATTACGCTGTTTATTTTCTTTCTTCCGTGCTGCATACTTTAGGTCCGATATTTTCCTTTGTATCTGCTCCACATCTTTGAGCTCTTCCCCCGCTTCATTGACCTGTCTGGTGAGCTCCTCCTTTGGATCTGCGCTCATATAGCTCATCATAATAGAAGGTGAGGCCACTAGCCAATGCCAGAGTTTGGGCCTCACCAAACCTACCACTCAAGTGGCCTCAGCGCAATGTGCACCCTGTTGCTAGAGGTTCTGGCTCATCAGTGGTTGGTGGCAAATTGGGGGACATTCTGGGGTGGCTGTGTTGGGTAGAAATGTAGGACAGGTGGCTGGCTTCTGATTGAACTGGACTTGGATATGGACTTGGGGTTCTTGCCTGGGTGGCCACTGAACTAGCAGGCGTAGCTGTGGCATATTCAGCCTGCCTTTCCACCTGTGTCGGTGCCAAATGTGGGCGAGGAGGAGAGGGTGTTGTGGATGAAGTCGTGCTTGGTGCCCGGTGCCTCTTAGGGCCCTTAGAATACCCATGCCCCTTGGAGGTAGACGGCCGGTCCAGGGGTGACCCAGAGCTTGGGTTTCGGGGCCTGTGCCTTGCCCTCTTGTCCGCTGATTTGGACACCCGTGCAGGTGGGGAGGGCAAACTCGGACTTCGGGGCATGTGCCTTGCCCTCTTGTCCAATGATTTTGACGCCCGTGCGGGTAGGGAGGGCGCACTCTGACTTCGGGCCCTGTGCCTTGCCCTCTTGGCATGAGCCTTGGGGCCCCGTGCGGGTGGTGTTGATGGGGAGGTTGAACTGGTGGGGCTTCTTTCCCGGTGTCTCCTTTTGGTCATCTTGCCATGGTAGCCACGTGGGTGGGGTGATGGTGACCTTGGGGGGCTGGGGCTTTGCACCCTCTTGGTCCCTTTTTTCCCCTCCATTGGGGTTGGCTTTCTGGCCTGTGGCTTGCTTTTTCCAGCGGCCTCCTTTTTTTGCCTAGTTGTGCTGGGTGCCTTTGCCTGGGCACTGCGGGTTGGCCGCAACTTCTTTTTGGTCATCTGGGGCCCCTCAGCAGGCTCCTGCCGTTTGGCTGCCTGTTTGGTGGTGGCCTCCTTTGCAGCTTTTTGAGAAGCTTTTTTCGGTGCCATTGCTCATGGACTCTGAAAGAGAATGAGCTGTGTGTCCAGGACCCTTTAAATAAGATTGCCAGGGTCTCACGCTACGCATACGCGTGCGTACGGACGTGCGTACGGCCGTTCGTCCGGCCGTGCGGAACCCGGAAACCGCAGGGGCATTACTTATCTGCTGCAGACAAGAGGCAAGATGGCGCCCACAATCTTCACCCGCCAACAAGAAGAGATCATCATGCTTGTAAGTGTCTTTCACTGCCCTTGATTTGCCATGTAAATGCATGCCTAGCCCTTAAGGAAGCGCATTAAGAAACTGTTGGTTTAAAAAGTGTCTCAAACTCTGTGACAAACCGAAGTGAGGGCCCACACGTGCGAACCAACACTGAGGCCAGCTTAAAGCATTGTATTAGGCTACAAATGTGTCTGTTAATGTAATTTAGTCAAATGATCGATTGTTGACAGATATTTGTATGCAGTTTTAACAAAAACCTAGCTTGATTTTGTGTTTTGTAGACCATGCTGGAGCGCAGGTACGACTACCTGCCCAAGTCTTTTGAGAAGCGCACCGTCGCCCTGGAGATCATTGCCCAAATACAACATGAGATGGACACCACCTTCACCCACACGCAGGTCATGCAGCATTGGTCGGACCTGAAACGGCTGCACATGCCCCGGGTGCGGCACTTTTTCGGAGCCCATTTCCCTAGTAAGTACATAGCGTTTACATGGCAGATGTAACTCATGCAGGAGGTAGGCATTTCTTTATATTTGATTTTCTTTTCTAGTGTTGGAAATGGATTACCGAATCCGCCTCACCTGGAGGCGCACAGGCCGACCAGTGCTGCTTGAATCTGCAGCTGGAAGTGAAGGTGGTGGATCTCCAGTGCGACGGTCCTACACCTCCTCTGTTGGGTCCTCCGACCATCCCCTGGACCTTTCCACAGAGGAGGGGCGGCACGGCGTGGGCAGGGAGTCGTACCCAGCGACGCATGCGGGAGCCTTTGGTATTTGACTCTTCATGTAACCGCACACACATATACATGCTATTTCCACCCAAGCTGATTGCCTTAATCTGTTTTTGTAGATGCTTCTGGAGGGGGTGAAGATGCGCAGGCTGCAGCAGATCTAGCCCAGGAGGCACAGGGAGAAGGTGAGTGATGTGACACACACATTGAAAATGAATTTTGATTACTGTTGACTAAGACATTATAAGTGACCCTATTTGCCGTGTCTCGACAGCCTCTACTTCACAACAGTGGCAGGGCCCAGGAAGTAGGGTTGTCCCCAATGAGGCATCCTTCGGCCACCAACCAAGTAAGTTGTAATGTCATTCTTTGCAGTATGTGTTAAGTGACATGATCACCCAGATACATCAAGCCATAGTCAATGGCATTAGCAGACTGACCAGTGCCCACTTGCTTAGAGTAATTACTTAGCAGACTGACCAGTGCCCACTTGCTTAGAGTAATTACTTAGCAGACTGACCAGTGCCCACTTGCTTAGAGTAATTACTTAGCAGACTGACCAGTGCCCACTTGCTTAGAGTAATTACTTAGCAGACTGACCAGTGCCCACTTGCTTAGAGTAATTACTTAGCAAACTGACCAGTGCCCACTTGCTTAGAGTAATTACTTAGCAGACTGACCAGTGCCCACTTGCTTAGATTAATTACTTAGCAAACTGACCAGTGCCCACTTGCTTAGAGTAATTACTTAGCAGACTGACATATGCCCACTTGCTTAGAGTAATTACTTAGCAGACTGACATATGTCGTCCTGATTTATGTTTGCAACTAAAAAACATTCCATCCACAGGTGAGAAACATGTATTTGTCTCTAAGTAATTTTGTTTCAAAAATTGATACAGGGACCACACGGGCAGGAGTGGAAGAAATGAATCGAAGGGTCCTTGAGTTGGTGGCCGATATGCAGCAGCTGGTTGACTCGTTGGGGACAACAGAAGAAGAATAGTGTTCTGGGTCCTGTCACTGTTTTTAGTTTTGTAAATAGTTTTTTAGCTTTTACATTTTTAATATTTTTAATGTTGGTTTTCTACATTTTTCTTAAAAAAAAAATCTAATGGGCCACAAAATGGCCTTCAAGTTAAAAAACAAAAAAAATAACAAGTTTCAGTGTCATTTTTAAACACAAATACATTAAAACCAAACGAAGGGTGAAATAAATATTTAGAGATGAAAATTCAGATGACCGGGAAGTGGTTTGGGTACGTTTTAAGGGCCTAAAATGGAAGAAGAACCTAACCGGGAAGTGGCTTGGGTAAGTTTTAGGGGCCTAAAATGGAAAAAGAACCTAACCGGGAAGTGGTTTGGGTAAGTTTTAGGGGCCTAAAATGGAAGAAGAACCTAACCGGTAAGTTGTTTGGGTAAGTTTTAGGGCCTAAAATGGAAGAAGAACCTAACCAGGAAGTGGTTTGGGTAAGTTTTAGGGGCCTAAAATGGAAGAAGAACCTAACCGGGAAGTGGTTTGGGTAAGTTTTAGTGGCCTAAAATGGAAGAAGTTTTAAGGGTCCAAAAGGGAAAATGGAGGATAGCGCTAAGTGGTTGGGGTGAGCTTTACGGGTCCAAAAGGGAAGATGGAGGATAGCGCTAAGTGGTTGAGGTGAGCTTTACGGGTCCAAAAGGGAAGATGGAGGATAGCGCTAAGTGGTTGGGGTGATCTTTAAGGGTCCAAAAGGGAAGATGGAGGATAGCGCTAAGTGGTTGAGGTGAGCTTTAAGGGTCCAAAAGGGAAGATGGAGGATAGCGCTAAGTGCTTGGGGTGATCTTTAAGGGTCCAAAATGGAAGATGGAGGATAGCGCTAAGTGGTTGGGGTGAGCTTTAAGGGTCCAAAAGTGAAGACGGAGGATAGTGCTAAGTGGTTGGGGTGAGCTTTAAGGGTCCAAAAGGGAAGATGGAGGATAGTGCTAAGTGGTTTGGGTGAGCTTTAAGGGTCCAAAAGGGAAGATGGAAGATAGCGCTAATTGATTTAGCTAAACATTGTAGTAGAAGTGAGGGTGGCAAATATGTAGGCGAACACTTTAATGAGTTAAGTTTGTAGTGCGCAGGCGTAAGATCGTAAGGATTTCTGTCTGGACTATTATTTTTTGAAAAAGGGAAACAGAATCTATCGGGAAACGTAAAGGATTAGTGGGAGGAGACGATGGAAAAAGGGCAAAATCGAAAGCCGACGTTGGAACATGAGAAAATGAAACAGAAGTCACGCTGGAAAATGACATCCTCGTACTCGTACTCTGCCATACGAACGGACGGAAACTTTACAGAAGGTTAGCAATGCATGCATAGAATCGCTCGCACACTCATACGAGAGCGGGAAATAAAAAAAAAAAAAAACAGGTCGGCACTAAAATGAAAGTATTTTTTTGTCTCTCTGAATCGAGCCTTATGTCCTATTATTGCCTCTAGAGGGAGATACAAGATGTGTAGTAGTCATTTAGTGAAAAAGTGTACGAGTAATGTGTGTTTAAAGCAAACTCAATAATTAAACTGAGTAATTAACACAAACCTTACATTGACAAAATGATGATAAATGCAATAAGCATTTTTTAAAAATAAAGCAACATTTTTGTGAACATTAAAATACACTGATAGAAATTATAAGCAGAAGTTTGAAGGAAATGATGTACAAGGCCATCTGCCTTTTACACTGCGATGTAAATGTACACGGTACAGGTGCAAACCAGCGAGGGTCAAGTGAGACACTTGGACCTTTAATGCCACTGCTAGATAAGGCCAAAAGAGTCTGCTCACACTTGTGCCACTTTAGGAATAGCCTTTGAGGAATGGACAAAAATGGTCAGTAATGATAAGACAGACGTCAGTGATACCTTGCCTCTTGTGTGGCTAGGCCATACCTTGCCTCTTGTCTTTCCAGACCAGCTAGGAGAACACTCAGGGATAGTCTCACAACGTGAACGCCATGTCACCATGCAGGAGGAGGCAGCTGAGGAGGACATGGAGGAGGATGAAGATACAGAGGATGAAGACTTTTGGGACTCGAAAGAGGTGGCTGAGGCTTTATTCTGTCCCCCACAAACACCAGCCATTGTACGCATGTGGCAGGACCAGAAGCAGGACATTGTAGCCATCCCACGGCTCAATGAGCCTGAGGACTTAGAGGTGGGCACATTGCAGCACATGTGTTCCTTTATGTTGCTGTGTTTGCAAAAGGACAGCCGCATAATCTACATCAAACAAACAGACCATTACTGGATAGCTACCCTCTTTGATCCAAGCTAGAAGGTGAAAATCCTAGAATGGCAAAAGTCACGAGGGTAGCCAGAGGGGGGAAAAAAACCTGCAAACTTGTTAGTGAGGGAATGTTGCTATGGCAATGAGCAATCATCTGATACTCCCCTCACTTCTAGCAGGTGACAAGCAGTAACCAGCAGTGGCACCAGCAGCTGCTAGTATGCATCCCTATTGCTACTGACAGTCCTGTTGCTACCAGGGATCCTCCTGAGGGGTGCTCAAGTACCACAACTAGGACTAGTACCATTGGTTGGGAATCACTGTCCTAGACCATGTATGATCTCTGGCAGCAGGTATCAGCAACATAATTAATTATCAGTTGTATAATTATATATTTTATGTCATAGCCTCAATTTAGACATGCCTAGGGAAACCTGCCTTCATGCACTTCTTTCCAGTCCATATTTTCTAGCCTTATCTTTTAAGGTAATGGGCGATTTTCTTGATTCTGTAGTAATATTTGAAGTTTCTTTTACTTTTTTTTTTATTAATGGAGATTGGCTTTTACATGTCTGTTGGTTTGATTATAAAGTCTTAACACTCAACAAGACTTTTTGTTTATTATTGGAGTAAAAATCCTTTATGTCATTTTCTGACAGATTGGTCTTTTATGTTATTTTGATGGTAATTTTGCCAAATCTTGGAGTGGAACAAAACCCGGGAATTAGATTTTCCTGAATTGGGATGCACTGCTGTGTGAGACCCCCCAGTTACACCCAAAACCCCAAGAAAACTCACCTCTAGAGGCTCCAATGGCGCATTTGCGGGCTCTCGTTCAATGACAGCCCCCTGCTGTGACTATGTCATTTGGCAGGCGATTATTATTGACAGATAGGCAGGGAAAGGAGCACATGCATGACCAGGGATGCAGTAGCCTGTCTGAATGGGTGGGGCAGGAGCACGTGCACGGCACCACGGATGCAGGGGATGGAGCAGCACACACCAAATGAAGTAGTCGCAGCAGATAGCTCTCATTGAATAAGAGCCTATGCATGCACCGTTGGAGCCTGAAAAGGTGAGTTGTTATGGGTGAACTGGGGATTCTGGATACCCAGGGGAAAAGCCAGCAGCCAGCCCTGGAATCTTCTAGATTTTAGATTGTTCCATTGTTCACTATTTTGCACTATACATGTTTAACTGTGATTTTTAAAGGGATTTCCCAGAAAAATGATATGTCATCCCTTTCAGCAGTGTCTGACATGAAATGACATGAAATGTCTTGTTTGTCTTTTTTAGTGTATTCTCAATATTTGTGGGTGAAATCTGTGCAAAAAAAAATGTATTATGTGTTTAATAAAATAATATTGTTTGAAAAAGCCCCATTTCTCACAGTTACAATGGTACCACATATGTATTGGTGGAAACCCTTTCCTGCCCAGGGGCCCCCCAAACTGAAACAGCCCTTTATCTGAGAGATTTTCAGATAAAATACAACCTTGCCTTGCAGTTTTTTTAAAGAAAAACAACTCTTTACAATTGAAATCCCCCAACAAACTATATATTCTCTGGAAGTACACATCTCACGCTTTCTAAATGTACTAGGCTTGATGTGGGCACAGTTTTCTGAAAGTAATCCCTCACTGAATTATTTGGTTGCACAGGGTTTTCCTAAAAAAACAATAAAAAAAGCAAAATCAAAGCCAAATGTTCCTAAAAAACAATATGCAAACAAGACAAAACAGGTTAAATATGAAACAGCAAAGTCCCCCAAACAGAGCAATACCCAACATGCATAGATACTGTCAATAGTAGTTTTGTCAAGCTCCCCGAAGTAATGTGTTACTTTCAGCTCTGCAAACAACACCCTGCTGTGAAGTCCTCCCCCGAAGCCTGGAAAACTGTCCCTTTGCTGACCGCTGTAGGTCCAGCAACCCACCCTGTAAGCCATGTGTGGAATGGCCTGACATCTGCGTAAATATGATTTCCTCTTCCTGTGCTACAAGTGTATTTTGTAGCAGGAAAAGAATAGGGATATTAGAGTTGGCGATGGTATCATCAGCACTGACCATATTGGTGGTGTACTGGAAGCACATCAGCATGGCACAAAAGTCCCTCATGGAGGCCCACTCATTGGTGGTGAAGTGCTGTTGGTCTGCACTTCGACTTTCCACTACTGCCTGCTGCTGATCACACCCTTTCAAGTATACTTAAATTGGAATTTCACCCGGTTGGCACATTACTTAAGAAGTGGTAGGTGGGAAGGCCAAAGCTCTGCTGCAGTGCAGATAGGCGAACAGCAGCAGGGTGCGCAACACAGCACACACTTTATGCATAAGTGGTCAGGAAGCTTGGAACAAACAAGTTAAACACAGGTGCCAGGCAATGGATGTGCGTCAGCCCAAGGATGCTGCTAGGTTCCACCCATTGGACTTTAGGTTAAGCAGCAGCAACCACTCATCTGTCTGCTTCTGGATGCCAGTCCACAGCTCCTTGGCGGTGTGTGGTCTTTCGCCCAGGCAGAGTAGTTCCAGCACCGCCTGCTGTCATTTCCCCATGGCTGTACTCAAACTGATGCTGCAGATGCTGCGCTGAATGGATGAGGAGGCAGGAGAGGAGAAAGCAGAGTAGGGGGCAACAGAAGGCAATGTCCAGCAATTCTGGGTGGAGGAAGTATATGTGACAAAGTACTCTGTGGCTTGGCCCGGTCTCCACTACATTAAACAAACAAGCAAAAAACATTTTTCTTTCTCACCCGTCTCCCCCTAAAGATTGATAATAGGATCGCTAAATCTCAAGGAGGCCAGGTAATTTAGGTTGGGGTATATACATACAGTGAATCTAGAAATTGGCCATGAAGGCTGTCACCCTCTTTCCCTTCTCCTTCAACTCAAGATAATATTAATGACATACCATATTTTTTGCCCTATAAGACGCATTTGAAAGAGAAAAAGAGAAAAATAAAAAAAAAATATTCTGAACCAAATAGTGTGCAGAATTCCCCCCGATCACACCATTACAGACCCCACATTACAGACAGTAAGCAGTATTCTACATTAAAGGCAGGAAGGGGCATCCCAAATTACAGGCAGTGTGTAGGCATCCCAAATTACAAGCAGTGTGCAGGCATCCCCATTACAGGCAGTGTGCTGGCATCCCCAATACAGGCAGTGTGCAGGCATCCCCAATACAGGCAGTGTGCAGGCATCCCCAATACAGGCAGTGTGCAGGCATCCCCAATACAGGCAGTGTGCAGGCATCTACAATACAGGCAGTGTGCTGGCATCCCCAATACAGGCAGTGTGCGGGCATCCCAAATACAGGCAGTGTGCGGGCATCCCCAATACAGGCAGTGTGCGGGCATCCCCAATACAGGCCATGTGCAGGCATCCCCAATACAGGCAGTGTGCAGGCTTCCCCAAGGGGAGCAGTGTGCAGGCATCTCCAAGGGTGGCAGTGTGCGGGCATCCCCAATGGGGGCAGTGTGCAGGCATCCCCAATACAGGCAGTGTGCGGGCATCCCCAAGGGGGTCATCCTGCAGGCATCCCCAAGGGGGTCATTGTGCAGGCATCCCAAAGGTGTGCATTGTGCGGGCATCCCCATAGGGGGGCATTGTACAGTTACTGTACAGTACAGTAAAAAAAAAAAAAATCTTACTGTGTACTCCCCGGCATTCTTGCCGCTCCCCGCCGCAAGTTCAGAAGGGCCAATTCCCGCCCGGGGGCGTGGCCTGTGACTCCTGCCAGCATCCAATGACGCTGGCGGGAGTCATAGGCCACGCCCACCCGGGGCCGGAATGGGATCGCTGTCAACATGCGGCTGACTGCCGCTTCCCACCGCCGCTCCCCACCGACCCTGTAAGAGGCAGTGGGGAGCGGCGGCGGGGAGCAGCAGTCAGCCGTATGTTCACAGCGAGCCGGCCTGGGGTGGGCGTGGCCTGTGACTCCTGACGCGCTGGCAGGAGTCACAGGCCATGCCCACCCCAGGCCGGCTCGCTGTGAACATACACGGCTGACTGCCGCTCCCCGCCGCCCCTCCCCACCGCCTCTTACAGTCTTACAGGGGCGGTTTGGAGCAGCAGCGGGAAGCGGCAGTAGCCGCATGTTGACAGCGAGACGATTCCGGACCAAGGGTGGGCGTGGCCTGTGGCTACTGCCACCTCACGCTGGCAGGAGTTACAGGCCACGCCCTACCCAGGGGCCGGAGGAGGCAGACAGCGGCGATCACCAAGGCTGCGGGGACTGACGGAATGTAAGTTTTTTTTGTTTTTTTTTTACATTCGCCCGTTAAGACGCATGGACATTTCCCCCCACTTTGGGGGAAAATTAAGTGCATCTTATAGGGCGAAAAATACAGTAATTATTTTAAAATAATTTTTATTGCTTTTTTGATAAAAATTCTTCATTCTTCTAAATGCGGGTATATATTAAGACCATTCAACATTTGAGGCTGTTTTGTGCTTAAACATGATAACCCACTTAGTTTAAGATTCCAGGGATTAGTACAGATCCATATAAACCCCTGAGAAAGGGATATGGAAAAACGCACACTTCAGGCAGAGACAAAGTGGATTTTTAGATTGAGAACCACACCCCAGGCCTTAACGAAACCTTAAGCTTTTCAACATTTTTTTAATAATATATAGTTCTATTGTATAAAATATTGTATTACTAGTCCAACATAACAACTGGAATTCACATGCCCCACTTTACTTCTTCAAAGGACCAATGTGTATGATCTATGTTTACAACAAGTTGTTCATGCTTGTTGTGTGATACCTTAATGTGGACCTTAAATATTGAATTGCCTGCATTTAGTGGAATGAAGAATTTTTATCAAGAAAGCAATACAAATGTATTATTTTAATATAATTATGTTATCTATATAATCTTGAGTTGAAGGAGAAGGTTAAGGGAAAGAGGGGTGACAGACTTCATGGGTAATTTCTAGATCTGACACTACACTAACCTAGTGGGCAGCTAAAGCGATGTAACATCCCTGTCCCTGCTTAGTTGTCTGCATGTCAGTTGTGATGTGCACCTTGCAACATATAGCATCACGCAGTGCACACCTTATTCTCTCCACAACATTTTGTGCAGGGCAGGGATGACTTGTCGAGAAAAGTTGGGGTGGCTGGGAATGATGTATTGTGGGGGAGGCACAGATTTTTATTAGCACCATGCTCGAACTAACTGAAATAACTTGCAGGTTCAAACCAAGAAAAGAAAAGTTAATGCACTCTGGTAAAGGTGAGTAATCACAGGGTGCTCGACCCAGGGCAGTCCCTTTGCCCCACAACAATTGAGGAAAAAATGGTAGAGGGTACACTCCTTAAAAGTCTATAATGTTATTAGGTATATTTAAAAGCATCTCCATGTAATAGGGATCATATTGAAGCCATAAAAACAATCATACCAGACCCAGGTAAGTAAAGAAATTGCAGAGTCCTCTGACACGTTTCGCTGACGCTAAGGGTCCTTAGTCACAGATGACTTCATGAGGGGTGTCTCCTCCTCCGCATCTCCCCAGCCACGCTTCAGTGAGCTGTGCTGGGTGACACTCTGCTGTGAGGAAATGTCCCCCTCTGTAGCCTCCAAAACTGTCCCTTGACTGGCTATTGTCGGTTCACCAACCCACCCTGTAAGCCACATGTAGATTGGCATGACACCTGTGTAAATGTGCTTTCCTCTTCCACCTCTGCTTTCTCCTGTGACACATTACCTCCTTCGTCATGGCCATCCTAGCAGGCAAAGGATGAGGATGGTAGCACTGACGATGGCTGGTAGTGCTGACCATATTGGTGGCATGTTGGACACAGAGCAGCATAGCACAAATGTTCCTCATGGAGGCCCACTCATGGGTGGTGAAGTACTGTTGGTCTGCACTTCAACTCACTTGGGCATTTTGTAGCTGTAACTCCACTATTGCCTGCTGCTGCTCACACACCCTTTTCAGCATATGTAAAGTAGAATCCCATTTGGTTGGAAAATCACCTATGAAGTGGTGGGTGGGAGGGACAAAGTTCCTCTACAGTGCAAATAGGTGAGCAGTAGCGGGGTGTGAATGCCAATAATGCATGCGCATGACACGTACTTTATGCAGCAGCTTCGGCATGTCTGGATAATTGGCAAGGAAGCTCAGGACAAACAAGTTGAGCACATGCACCAGCCAACGGATATGCCTCAAGCCAGCTTGGCCCAAGGCTGCTACTAGGTTTTGCCCATTGTTGCACACCAATTTGCTGGGCTTTAGGTTCAGCAGCAGCAACCGCTAAGCTGTCTGCTACTGGATCCACAGCTTCTGGGTGGTGTGTGGTCTTTCGTCAAGGCAGATGAGTTTCAGCACCACACTGCTGCCGTTTCTCCATGGCTGGGCTCAAAATGGTGCTGGAGGTGGTGCACTGATTGGATGAGGAGGCAGGAAAGGAGGAAGCAGAGTAGGAGGCAACAGAAGGGATGAGTAGAGGCAAATAATAGTACTCACAATGTTTTTCTGTTTGCTTTGCAGGTTCCTGGGGATGGGCATGAAAAAGATTATTCAGTGTCCCACCCTCCTGCAATTTTTAGTTTGTACACCTCCACGGAATACAAAAGTGCTCTATAAATTAACAATAATGATACTAATAACGTTTTTTGTTTGCTTTGCAGGTCTCTGGTGAACTTGAATTTGAAGCACTGTTTGCCATATGAATGCCTCAACTTGGTCTGGCTTCACCATCCTGGCAGCGTGATTGGGGCCTACAAGAATACGCTGCAAACCCTGGCACCTGCTGGCACCAGAAAGAGGTGTAGCAGGCACGGATCTAACATGTCCTCTGCTTGCAGCTACAGCTCCATCACCAGCATCAGCAACAGCAGCACGGCCATGTCCCTGTCACTTATTTGTTGATTTCTTCAATTGTGTGGCCTGTCCTATTCAGTATATCAGCCACCTGTCCCTCGAAGTAGCCTGAAATGGACAATTAGCAGATGTTTTTATCTACACCTCAGTATATGAGCAGCCTGTCCTTGGAGGTGGTTTGAAAAGGACAATTCAAAGAAATGTGTTTCTTCGTAGCTGTCCCGCAGCATGTGAGCCACTAGTCCATGGAAGTGAAATGAAATGGACATTTAGCTTTGTAAATGGACTCCCCCCTTACATATCCGGTCACAAGAATGAACAGATTTTTCTTTTTTATGAGAAACAGTATGTATATCTGATTAAAGAAAAAAAAGCTATTATCTAATTGTTTAGTTTTATGTTATTATTTTGAGTACTTTTCCTGCCCCATTTTGTCCAGAAGAAGAAAAAAGAAAAAGAAAGACACATTTTTTAAATCTTTGTTTAAAATACTTACATTCAGGTATTAGGATTAAAACCTTGTGTTCAGAGAAGAGCCTGAAGGAGGACCTCCAATCATTTGGGGTCCCCACCACCTCTGTCCCTCCCCCTCAGTGCTAAGCCTTATTTGGGAAGAAAAAAATCAGGTAAACGATACGATGACAGCAACCCGCCATACCCCCCCCCCCATCCTCCTGGTCTGACTGGCTGCCGCGGAACTTATATATGAATGACAGGAAAATAACTCTGAAGCAGCAGTGTGGCCAATGCACAAGGATTGGGTGACTGACATGTCACTCAAGGCTCATAACTCTACACAGGAAATGGTAGCCAAGAACACTATGCTCCACTTCCAGCAGATGAACAGGTGAATTTTCTTATTTAACCAAATTACCCAATTTTTTTTCTCCGTTGTACTGATCAAAAAATAAAGTACAGTAACAAAGAAAAAGCCACTTGGATAAGATAAAATGTTTTTCTGGCACAATCCATAGATTAACTTTATAGTAAACTCTTCATAGTCATACATTTGTACACTTACCAGCAAGGGGCTAACCTGATTTACAATACATTTTCCTGCCTGGGAATTCCTCAATAATAAACACAGGCTTCACGCTGCATAGCAATGTATAATTTTATTGGTGTAAAAAAAAAAGTCTGCCATACTTTTGCTGTTTTTTTTCCTCTTTGTCCGTTGTGTGAACTTCGATAATCCATTTACTAAAAGCCATATGGTGAGCTGAAGTGGTCCTTTTCAGCACCTTAGCTGGTTGAAAATGAACAGGCAAAATATTGGCCCATAAAGAACTGGCCTTGCCAATAAAAGATCATGTTAGGCCGCTATTTAATGGTCTTTTCAGCTATTTTATCAGCACGTATAGAACACATTTTAGAAACGAAGCTTCTGGGTATTTTTTATGTCACAAGACTAGAGTGACTTGTTTTAACTACTTGGAATCTTATTTAAAATGCACACATGCACGCAAATCCAGATAGTAAATACCTCTATGTTCTTTAAAAAAGTTACAACAGCTTAAAATGTGTTTTAGATTAAAATATTGCATCAGTTAATTAATGTTTTATATGGAAAAATGCTCTCATAACATATAATTGTATGCTTATTTGCAATAGTTATTGTTTATATGGTACAGCCAATTATTTATTTTAAACATTTTAAAGTATGAAAAGTATCAGTTAATTGTAAAAAGTAAAAACAATGTATCGGCTATTATATCATCCAGGTTTGAAACAAAAGGCCTGATTTAAACCAAACCCCTTACAAGCCTCCCTGGTGCTGCAAGATGGTTGTGACCAGGTGGCATTTCAGCTTTGAGTAGATGCAGGAGCAAATGTAAGCGCTGACAATGATTCAGCATCATGCATGCAGATTGGGTGAGTTTTGGGAAGTTTTTTTTGTTCAGCTGTGCAAGGTTATTGGTCCAGTTTAAGAAGCATCTCTGCCGTTAAGCGGCAGTGGTTTGATCACAGCATCAGCCTATGCTTAATTTAAGATGTGTGGCAGTTATCGGTAAGTAGAAAGTGACACATTTACGACTCTCGCATTTTTTATATCGCAGCACAACACTGTTGTATAAGCTACGGGAGTCATAGGTGGCACATAGCCTGAGCTACCATAGGAGCATGATGGCAGAAAAAGTACTGAAATATTATATATATATATATATATATATATATATATATATATATATACAGGTCCTTCTCAAAAAATTAGCATATAGTGCTAAAGTTCATTATTTTCCATAATGAAATGATAAAAATTAAACTTTCATATATTTGAGATTCATTGCACACCAACTGAAATTTTTCAGGTCTTTTTTTGCTTTAATACTGATGATTTTGCCATACAGCTCATGAAAACCCCAAAATCCTATCTCAAAAAATTAGCATATTTCATCCGACCAATAAAAGAAAAGTGTTTTTAATAAAAAAAAAGTCAACCTTCAAATAATTATGTTCAGTTATGCACTCAATACTTGGTCGGGAATCCTTTTGCAGAAATGACTGCTTCAATGCGGCGTGGCATGGAGGCAATCAGCCTGTGGCACTGCTGAGGTGTTATGGAGGCCCATGATGCTTCGATAGCGGCCTTAAGCTCATCCAGAGTGTTGGGTCTTGCGTCTCTCAACTTTCTCTTCACAATATTCCACAGATTCTTTATGGGGTTCAGGTCAGGAGAGTTGGCAGGCCAATTGAGCACAGTAATACCATGGTCCGTAAACCATTTACCAGTAGTTTTGGCACTGTGAGCAGGTGCCAGGTCGTGCTGAAAAATGAAATCTTCATCTCCATAAAGCTTTTCAGCCGATGGAAGCATGAAGTGCTCCAAAATCTCCTGATAGCTAGCTGCATTGACCCTGCCCTTTATAAAACACAGTCGACCAACACCAGCAGCTGACATGGCACCCCAGACCATCACTGACTGTGGGTACTTGACACTGGACTTCAGGCATTTTGGCATTTCCTTCTCCCCAGTCTTCCTTCAGACTCTGGCACCTTGATTTCCGAATGACATGCAAAATTTGCTTTCATCAGAAAAAAGTACTTGGGACCACTGAGCAACAGTCCAGTGCTGCTTCTCTGTAGCCCAGGTCAGGCGCTTCTGTCGCTGTTTCTGGTTCAAAAGTGGCTTGACCTGGGGAATGCGGCACCTGTAGCCCATTTCCTGCACACGCCTGTGCACGGTGGCTCTGGATCTTTCTACTCCGCAGGTCCCCCAAGGTCTGGAATCGGTCCTTCTCCACAATCTTCCTCAGGGTCCGGTCACCTCTTCTCGTTGTGCAGCATTTTCTGCCACATTTTTTCCTTCCCACAAACTTCCCATTGAGGTGCCTTGATACAGCACTCTGGGAACAGCCTATTTGTTCAGAAATTTCTTTCTGGGTCTTACCCTCTTGCTTGAGGGTGTCAATGATGGCCTTCTGGACAGCAGTCAGGTCGGCAGTCTTACCCATGATGGCGGTTTTGAGTTATGAACCAGGCTGGGCTTTTTTAAAAGCCTCAGGAATCTTTTGCAGGTGTTTAGAGTTAATTAGTTGATTCAGATGATTAGGTTAATAGCTCGTTTAGAGAACCTTTTCATTATATGCTAATTTTTTGAGATAGGATTTTGGGGTTTTCATGAGCTGTATGGCAAAATTATCAGTATTAAAACAAAAAAAGACCTGAAATATTTCAGTTGGTGTGCAATGAATCTCATATATATGAAAGTTTAATTTTTATCATTTCATTATGGAAACTAATAAACTTTAGCACTATATGCTAATTTTTTGAGAAAGACCTGTATATATATATATATATATATATATATATATATATATATATATATATATATCTTGTCTAAATATTCAAGAAAAACCACAAAAAACGTAAATGTAACATCTTAGAAATGCATGCAGATGAATTAGATGTTGCCAATTGCTATTCATTTACAGATGATTTCTAATTTTTACACCACTGTGTTCATCTAACCTTACTAACTAAAACTAGAAATGCACACACTACAACTATTATATAAACATATATTTTATATAAACACATATTCAGCAGAACAGTGTTTTCAGTTAACTTTAATGATATTAGAGGAACCAACGGCTGTAAGATACACCACCAACCTCTGCCGCATGTTAGCAAAGAGCAAACATGGCATGCAGCGCAAAGAAGATTGGCGCTCATCGGCGCAGTTAAATAGAGCATAAGGGCTCATAGGTACACAAACAGCCACTGACACAGGCTGGCCCACATGGAGAATCCTAGCGCATCAATGCAAGCCCATTATTTAGGAACAAATGTCTTGACTTGCTGCAGCAATGAATGCTTACAGAAAGATAACATCGTCTTTCATCGTTTATGTGTGCCAAGATAGAGTGTGATTTAAAATAGTTTGGTACTAGCTGGCTTTTCTAGTTGAGTACATTTGATTATGTATTTATTTTCCAATATCTTTATTTTGAAATTGAGGTACATTGATCTTAAATGGTAAAATGTACACTGTACACAAGCTTGTACAGAGATACATAAACATGGGAATAACAGAAACCTCCATCCACAAGGGGATCCTTGTGAGGTATTAATGTAACGCATCAGCAATTTGCTACTGGTAGTAATCAGGATTTAAAGGGGAGAAACAACCATCCTAGAGTCTACAAGACTCTAGTGTATTACATACATTTCTCTAGTTTACCTAGGCCCTTATTTAACAAGGGATAGCGACAGGTGAGCGGCCGGTAATGACGGGCCCTGCCATGAGAACGCCGGCTCCCCACCACAATCACACGTTTATCAAGGCAATCCTGCCTAGCGACTGAGATATTACAGGTCTGATATTATTGTATTCATATTACTAAATTCTTAAAAAAATATATATATTTTTTTTGGTTTCCAAAAATATGGTGGTTTGGGGGTTAAAAAACTACTTTTAACACATCGCCGCCAGCGCTCTGGGGTTTAAACATGCATTTCACAGTGCTTGAATTTTTTGAGCGTGATTTTTTGAGGAATATGGTGGAAGCCGGTCGGTCTGACCAGTCACTATCATGCGCACCCATACATCGCGGAACCTGTCAAATAGCGACTCGTCACCTTGTATTCAACATTACTGCACACCGGCTGAGTCGCTATCAACAATCGAACAATGGCCAAGCACAGCGACTACTAGCGGGCGCTGTGAAAATACTGCTACAGTCGCTCAACTGTCGCTACCTGCCGCTATTAATGAATCGGCCTCCCCGTTGCAATACTGCAGGGCACTGCTGCTATGGCCAATGCTGACTAGAGGGAGCTCCATCATGCTCAAACATATCCAGCAGCATGTTGCACTTCTGGTAGATCTTGGTGTACATCTGCCAATAGCAACAGATTACAGGTAGTGGAAATTGCTTCCATAAAACATACATTTGCAAATATATATATATATATATATATATATATATTAAACAAAAATTCTGGATTTAAGTTCAGCACCTTAGGGCATCCCTTTGGCTCAAAAACAAGCACTTAAAATACACTGTAAAAAATGCCATTGAAAGTGTTCCTTACCTTAAATAATCAGGTTGCATTGGCACACTAGGGGCCTGATTTGTTAATATTCCACAGTATTCCAGCAGGGCACCCTTTTTTAACATCACTACTTGTGGCATAGTAAAAACAGTGTGCAAACATTTGGCTCATTGGCCTTGATTCATTAAGAGGCCGATTCATTAATAGCGCCAGGTAGCGACAGATGAGCGACTGTAGCGTGATTTTTTCAGCGCCAGCCAGTATTCGCTGTGCTTGGCCGGCATTAGCTTGAAGACAGCGACTCAGTCGGTGTGCGGTAATGTTGAATACGGGCTGGGGGGTCGCTGTTTCACAGGTCCAGCGTTGTATGTGAGCGCCTGACAACGAATGGCCAGAGCGAACGGCTAGCTTCATATTCATCAAAAAATCACGCTCTGAATGTGCTGTCGCTGTCCATTCCTTGTTTAAACCCCAGAGCGCTGGCGGCGATCTGTATTAACTAGTTTTTAACCCCTAAACAACCATATTTTTTTAATGTAACATTATACATGTTTTTAGAATCATTTTGTAATATGAATACATTAATCTCAGACCTGTTAGATCAATTCTGCACATATTTTTTTTTTTTTTTTTTTTACTTAAAAATAAATCCTAACATTGCAGAAGTGTTCTCCGATTTTTTGACATTAAAAAAATTTAAAAAAAAATAATTACCAATTAATCATGAATTATTATAGATTGCTCCATTGAAATGCATTGGACATCGCCAGGGAGCGACAGCTCATACCTGGCGCTGTGAGGGAATTTGCAGCGGCGCTGTTCGGTCCAGGCGGCTTCATGATGAATGCCGCGCTAGCCGTCGCTCTCGCCGGCGCTAGCCTCATTTTGCTTGATAAATGCGTCATTGTGACCGCCGCCGGGCGTACTTGAGTCGGTAGTCGCCGTTAGCTGCCGCTACCTGGCGCTCGTCGGACACTACCTGGCGCTATCGCTTGATGAATAAGGGCCTAAGAGTTGAAAACAATTCCCAGGGTAGTACCAAATTAATTTCATGAGAAAAAAGCCTGAGAATGTCACTGTTGATGAAACACCGGATAGGAAGACAATGAAAGTCTATCCCCTCGATTCAAAGAGCAAAAGTTAATTGATTTCGGATCGAGAATCGTAAGTTTGGGTGGGTGTTAGTCATTTTTTCCTGTTTTTTTGGCCATTTCCGACTCGCACGAGCCTACGTACGAATGCGTATATGCTCTTACGATCATCGCAAGTTCGTTCCTAAATTTTAGGATCAAAACGTAAAACTTAGGATCAAATCCTAAAACTTAGGATCAAAACGTAAAACTTAGGATAATCGAATGTGTTTAGGTGTGATTCAGAGAACAGTTTTCAAACCTCTAAATACGTTTTAAAAGAAAGCCACTGCCGACACCTTTTAGCAGTCGGATTGCTGTTCTTGAACAGGTTTTTTGGCTATGTGGAGGAGTCTGCGCGTCTTGAGCTCCAATGAACTGCATGTATCAGCATGGCCGAGGCCATAAATTGTATGGCAATGCAAACCTTATTCATGTATGCCTTATAAAAGCATTTTAATGTGGACCTTAATTAGTCCTTTGCATGTAAACCTTTATTTTGCAATATATTTGCGTTAATTAAAGAAACTTACCGTATGTCCTTTGTTATTTATTTTTAAATTGATGTACTAGAATAATATTTGTAGATTGCATTTATTGGTGTAGTTGTTTACCTTTGCTTTGTTTAATTATTTAAGCACATCTTTGGTCAGATGCATCACACTTACTGAGGAGAGGAGAGCGGGATAAAGTGCAGGATGTGGGTTACTGCTGTATTTTGCACAGACACAGCAGAGCTGGGGGCACGGAAAGGTCAGAAATCAAAGAATGCAGAGCAACACAGTCACAAGGCCCTTTCTGTTTGCAGGCTGCCCGAGAATACCTGAGCCGCCATCTTGGCTGTTTCTAGACTCATAACATGCAGAAGTTGCTGGGTGTTTTTTTATATTTGAGAGCAATCTGTATGTAGAGGGTGTGGGTAACCACACACAACATTTTAAGTTGTACCATTTGAAGCCAAAATATTAAAATTAAATCCACAAGTAAAAAATGCAAGTTAACTAAAAATTAAACAAAGTAAGATTTACTTATGCAAATGCATTCATTAATGGTTGGTTACTACAAAATGAATGAAATAAAGAAAAATAAGACCAAATATTTAGAATGCACTTTAATGAGGTAAGTTTGTAGTGCGCAGCCGCAAGATCAGAAGGATTTACGTCCAGGGAAAAAAGGAAAAAGGGCAAAACCAATGTTGCAACCTGAGAAATGAAACAGAAAATTCAGGATGGAAACTGACATAGGTCTGATTCCCGAACTGCCATACGAACGGACGTAAATTTTAGGATAGAAACGTATTTGCTTATAGAATCACTCGCAAGTTCATACGAACGCACGAGCGTACGGGAAAAATAGGATGATCGGCACCAAAATCCAAGCTGTTACATGTTTCTTTGAATCGACCCTAATGGCACTTTTTACTGTAAAAGGGAGTAAAAAGTTCACTACTTTTCTCAGGAGTAAAAAAGTGCCACTGACTTTCATTGTCTTCCTATCTAGTGATTCATCACCAGTGACATGCTCAGGCTTTTGTCTCATGAAAATAATATTTTACTATCATGAGAATTTTTTTCAACTCGTGTGGTGTAAAGTGGCTCAGTATGAAATAAAGTGGCGTAGTGAGCCTAACCAGTAACAATGAGACAGTGTCTACATAGGGTGTACCAATGTTGTGCCAGTGTGTTCATGTTCAGGCCATGCATATTTATTGTCTGTTTTTGAACTGGCTCACACAAAACACACATTGAAAGAAAGTTGTTTGTACAAAAAAAAAACAAGAGATCTGTTCTCTTATATCCCAAAAGCCATGGCTGCAACAAAAACTGGTAAAATAACATGCAGAAACATTGGCCCATTATACCCTATGACAGTAGCAAACTATGCGCCACAAAAAGCAGGCACAGTGAAATTGCAATTGTATGTGCCCTCATGGATTAGTTTCACAGCCTGTTTCACACTCACACTGAAAATACTTTGAAATGCAGTTTTCACACAAATCCATGTGGTCAAACTTGTGAACCCATTGGTCTGTATGCTGGATTTAACAGCAAGCACCAATGTGTGCTACTCAGTTGCTCTGACTTCTTGAAGTTACATGTCATACTTGGAGGCCGATTCATTAATAGCGCCAGGTAGCGACAGATGAGCGACTGTAGCGTGATTTTTACAGCGCCAGCCAGTATTCGCTGTGCTTGGCCGGCATTTGCTTGATGACAGCGACTCAGTCGGTGTGCGGTAATGTTGAATACGGGCTTAGGGGTCGCTGTTTCACAGGTTCAGCGTTGTATGTGAGCGCCTGACAACGAATGGCCAGAGCGAACGGCTTGCTTCATATTCATTAAAAAATGACGCTCCGAATTTGCTGGCGCTGTCCATTCCTTGTTTAAACCCCAGTGCGCTGGCGGCGATGGGTGTTAACTAGTTTTTAACCCCTAAACAACCATATTTTTTGATTGTAACGTAATACATGTTTTTGGAATCATTTTGTAATATGAATATATTAATATCAGACCTGTAAGATCATTTCTGCACAAATTTTTTTTTTAATTTTTTTTACTTTAAAAAAAAACCTAACATTGCAGAAGTGGTCTCAGAATTTTTGACATTAAAAAAAAAAAAAAAAAAAAAAATTATACCAACTAATTATGATTAATTAAACATTGCTCCATTGAAATGCATTGGACAATGCCAGGGAGCGACAGGTCATACCCGGCGCTGTGAAGGAATTTGCAGCGGCGCTGTTCGTTCCAGGCGGCTTCATGATGAATCCTGCGCTAGCCGTTGCTCTCGCCGGCACTAGCCTCATTTAGCTTGATAAATGCGTCATTGTGACCGCCGCCGGGCGTACTTGAGTCGGTAGCCGCCGATAGCTGGCGGTACCTGGCGCTCGTCAGACACTACCTGGCGCTAGCCCGTGATAAATAAGGCCCTTGCTCTAGGCTGTGAATCTTATAGATGGTTGTATGTTTAGGACCATTTTTAGTTGTTGAGGTTAGATTAATGCATTGGTATGAAAATCTGGAGGAAAAGGGCTTCTTGACAATTTAGTAAAGAACAGGAGCTGGCTACATCATGTATTGCATGCATTTCCATTCTTGACAAGTTGTGCTCTTGTCAATGTGTTATATGGTAGCTTAAAGAGACTTTAAAGTGGATGGAAACCCAGAAATGAGTCCACCACTCATTCACTGGCCCCCGGATGCTTTTCATGCATGCAAGCTCCCACGCCCAGCCATTCAGAAAGGCTGAGCATGGGAGCATGTGTGGCCACAGGGAAGCCAGGGATGCGGCCACTGGCGGAATCCTGTCGTGGGACCTGCTGGGATCAGGTAAGATCACGCGCCCCAGGGGGTTTCCCACAGCCCAGGGTAGGCTAGCGGCTGGGTCTGGAATCTTTTAGATTCCAGGGCCCAGCCATGCGGGTTTTGACCCACTTTAAACCCAACCGCAATAATAAGGCAGCAAGCAGCTCACCTCATGCCTGTCCCATGTGCCTTTGCTCTATTTCTTGTAGAGCTGGGTAGAAACCATAGTAGGGCCTGGGTGCATGGGAGCACGTGCGGCCACAGGGAAGCCGGGGATGCGACCGCTGGCGAAATTGCGTTGGAGGACCTGCTGGGATCAGGTAAGATCACGCGCCCCAGGGGGGTTTCCCACTGCCCGATGGTAGGCTAGCGGCTGGGCCTGGAATCTTTTAGATTCCAGGGCCCAGCCATGTGGGTTTTGACCCACTTTAAACCCAACGGCAATAATAAGGCAGCAAGCAGCTCACCTCATGCCTGCCCCATGTGCCTCTCCCTATTTCCTGCAGAGCTGGGTAGAAACCATAGTAGAGCCTCAATGTTTGCCCTCCCTTCAATTCCATTGCTCAATGAAAAAAGTGGTCTAATAGCCGATGTAAATGAACAATCCAGAAATTGAAGCACAGAGTCTTCACTTACAATATAGAAAGTACTGATGCATTGAAATTGCACTGTCCCCAAGGAAAAAGGGAAGAAAATTAGTGTGTGTCTGGACATACAAGAAGACAAGAGTCATAAAGTCATCTGTATAAGGCACTAACTGATGCACACATTTAATTAGGCATAAAGTGCCACAGTGGTCAAAACCATTGCTTCTAAATGGTGCTGACACTGTGTGTGTGTGTGTGTGTGTGTGTGTGTGTGTGTGTGTCCTATTATATGTTATATATGTATGTGTGTGTTATATCCAAAGGCCAGAAGATGTTTCGTTATCAGCATAAAAAGATGTGAGTATATTGGTAGGTACCATGGCTGTTTTGCAGAACAGAAATATTTTATTTAAGTAAATGTGAAAACCAATGGGCCCACTTAAAAAAAAATGCTTTTGAATAAGATTGTATATGCTTTTCAAAAGAGAAAAAAAAGGTTGTTTGAAAAAGAAAATAGGTGCCCTGAGAGTCCAGAAACCGTATGTATTTTTATAAGGCGTATTCTGTTCCAAAACCAACCGCTGATGTAATATGTTGATGCAGTCTAGAGGTTTAATATTCGGGTTTATATGAGTGCTGGTTGCTACGCAGACATCAAGTCTTAATCCTTTCCCTGCTAGTGAGACCTGCGGAGCGTGTCACTGCTCACAGGATAATGGTTGGCTCGGTTCCATTTTATCAATGCCAATAATTGCCTAAAATTGCAGAAGGAATAGGAGGGGGCAGTAAAGGTAGACTGTTTAAAACTGCTCATATTCAAACTTTTCCAGTATGAAAAAAGCATGTCAGAGAAATAAATGTGTAACTAATGTAAAATACACTGTAAACTACAGTGCCAGATTGCATGAATGTCATCTGGAAAGCATATATTAGGGAGTCTACTAGCTTGTTTTTTTGTTGTTTTGGGCTCAAGGTAAACCTCATGCTAACAAGTAACAATCAAAAGTGCCAATAAAATCACCTGAAAGTGAACCTAAAGTTTACAACAACCCAAAGGGACATCCCCCTGGGTATCTGATAACAGGTAGCCAATCCTCTCAATGTTCAATAGAAACTGAAGAATAAAAGGAGCTGTATTGCAAAATCACCTAATACTTAAAATCCATATAAACATGCTGCATAATGAGAGGAGCTGGTAGAAATAAGATCCAGGGGTGACAGGATTTAGGGAATATTCCACTTTCACTAGGGTGATCTTCTCTAGTCCAATGCCTGTCTCTTGAGCAACCTTTGGGTAGCAGCAGCATTAACAACCCTGAATTTTTGTTCAAAGCATCGCATTATGTCTAAAAGTATCAGAAGAATTGCAATAATCAGATAGAATCAGAAGAATGGCAATACGCTGTTATTCCAGGACAGGCCATTAGAGTTGTGTACTTTACCCCTATAAAAGCAGAATGGTATGTTCCAAACCCGTCATTCCTGATTCCTTTTCCGTTCAGAGAAAGAGACAAGCTTGGCTGGAATTTGCTGATGAATGGTGTATAAGTGCCCTCCACTCCCTTGCTATCTAGCATATTTGTGTGGATTTTTACTGGACCTATTTTTCCCGATAGTGCTCCTTTGTGTAGATACCTTTTAGGGCAGAATATATTTTAAGTACACTTTATGAGAATACTTAGTTATCTTCTACAGACCAGATGTTTGCACCATAGGGCATCCCAAATTCTATTGTTACATGATGATACAATCATGTGTAATGAAGAGAGAGATAGGCACTACTACCATTTACCAGGCTACTGATTTACAAATTGGTGGCAATATTATTTTCATGTAGGTTTCTTATGAACTTACCTGATAATCACATTTTTATCTGACCAATACAACTTGAGCACTTTGCACTGTATGTTTTTGTCTTGTTTGTGAAGCTGTTATAAATCTGCCAATTTCTTCTTGTCACGTCCATGTTTTATAACCTTGCTCTATATTTTATAAAATGGTTTTTCACACTCAGCAATTTCTGTAGATATATTATTTCCCATACCTAGGAATTATTTTCTACAGATATATTAACTAGGGTTCTTTCTCTCAGACCTTTCCTTTTGATCACAGAGGGTGTTATTTATCACACACTGTCAAAAATGAGTGTCAAATAAATTAAATGTAACAAAAAAATAAGACAATTTTCCTTACTAGTCAGCAACTGATGATTACCTGGACACATATCTTAAGCCATTTTTTCTTAAAGTGACAAGATATAAAGTTGGGCTTACCTTTGCGTTATCAATTGGGTCACAACTTAGTATCATTAAAGATAAAAATGGTTTTGCTAGTAAAATTCAATTCTGAATCTGAGTTCTTATTCATTTCTGTATCTATCCATTCTTATTTATATAGTATCATGCTTGTGGCCACACATTTTTACTGCGGGAACACTCAATTGACCTTAGGGTGACAATTTTGAGGGGGCATTTTAAAACATAAAAAGAGAGGAAGGAAAATATGGGCATTCAGACCGGAAATCGCAAATCGGACAGAACATTCATTCCGGTTTTATGTCTCACTACCTATAGCAATTAAGTGTGGTGTCCATTACCTGACAATGAACAGGCATCATCAAGATATAATGTGGACTCATGTCTGAATAATCTGAAATGTATGTCCTGAACCATTGTAACTAACTTCCTCTAAATCTCTAATCTCCTGATGCCTTTTAAAGGATTTTATTACATGAACTGTGCTGGTTTTATTAGTATAAATATCTGTGATTCCATTGTATAACATTATGTCTGACGTAGAGAACTACGTATTCTCGAAAGCTCACCTTAAAATATACTCAGCTAGCCTACAAAAGGTATTGCCTTCTTTCTTCACTTTTCTACTATTCACAATGGCTAACACAGCATAACACTCTTCATGTTCATTTGTGATTTGGTTGCATTCTGTTGGGTTTTGTGACATCCCAATAACATAACCATTCCTAGTCAAACACTTGCTAATACATACTTACATGCTAATATTACAATAGCATGGAGCCATTTGTTGGACATTCTTTATTAAGTAGCAATAGTCTCATTCTTTATGGTTTGTTAAAGTTATCTTTATTTAGTCTCAAAACAAAAGGTGCACATCTGTGATCCGTGGACATCACTAGCGGCCTTCTGGAGGTTGGCCATGGTCTTTGTCAATGACACACAAATGGTGTCAACAGCTCCAATCATTGTGTGTATGAGGGCCCCCAGTTACTAATTATCTCCCTCTGTATAGGTCCAATGGGGTCCATGTCCCAGTGGAATATGCTGTTGGAGCTATTAGATCTTTTTTTAACCAGCTCTAGTTTTTATTTCTGGCTCCCCAGTGCTTTCTTTTAGTCCTCGCATTGATACTGTAATGATGTAATGAAGGATATTCCAGAATCACTGAGTCATAGAGTCAGTCTAAAAGCTACGCACCTTGTTTTTATCCCTGGAATCACGGAAGAGTAGCAGAAAGTGATGATTGGGGTTCCACCTGGGTCAATGAGTAATAGCAGTAGACATTGTCAGACAAGGCACCAGTAGGCATTGAGGCTTGGCACTGGACGTGGTTACACCTGTTATAAATCTGCAACAGGGTGGCACTGGTCAGACATGGGCAACCTTTAAGGGCAGGGGAAACAGTATACACACTGACAAAACAGTCAGTAACATGCTAATTCCTGGAGAAAGCTTTTAGATGAGCAGATGGCATGTTGAGTCTGCCAGTGTCTACCAGCATTTCCTGTGATCATCACTGCCCCATAGATGCCAGGCAACAGGGCCAACTTTTGCCATACTAAGACAGCATGAGAGCAACAGCCAAGTAGGTACCATGACACAACAGCATGTAATAGCATAAGAACTCTAGTTAACCAAGTCTATTTTGGTGTAGGGGTGAAAAAGTGGGAGCATACTAGGAATGAATGGACTATTATATGTTTGGTATGCTGTATACATGATATATTACCAAGAGAACCAGGATGCAGGGAAATATTTGCAGGAGATTTAGATAGCCTTCCTGGTGCCCACTGCTGCCAGCGGTAAAAATTTACCAAAACAGAGGTGAACTAAAGAAGCAGCAATAAGTTCCCAGTGTTTGACTGTGTAACATCCGTTTTGTGTTGGGGGAGTTAATTCCGGTGTTCATAGTTCTGGCCTTACTGCTTGGAGGACCAGTAGAGATTTGAAGTAAAACAAGAACTGGAAAGTGTAGAACCCATGAGAAACTCTAAATCTTAGGTGCCCAATCCTCTCCTCAATGGCCACAAACAGGTCGTGTTTTGTGTATCTCCATATAGCTGACAGTCTGAGCAAAACCTGGCCTGCTGGTGGCCCTTGAGGAGGAGGGTTGAGCATGTGTGTTCTAAAGAGATACTAGAAAGGGCCCAAACTGTGTTTATAAATCTAGACAGCTAAAAAAGAGCCAGACAAAGTGATGCAAGCAGACTTAGAAGGATGGGATTGGAGACGAAAGAGGGAACGAGTACTGGTTGTTTGATTTTTCCCCCTAAACCAAAGCAAACTAGCCTTTCTTTATAACATCCCCCTCCAGCATTTATATAGTTTATAAATGTTCTCCATGTTTAGTTTGTCTGTAGTCTGTAATACTGTATTCAATTTTTTTTTTACATCACGACTTATGGAGACGGTGTGTTTCCCTGTAAGCTGCCTAAGCATAGTGACTGATGTCCTATAAATTAATAATGTGTAAACTATAGAACTCTTCTGTGCGGCTTTTGCTCCTGTTGTCATGAGCCTTGAGAGCAGTACAATTTGCCTGATTTATGAAGCTGCAAGAGATTTCTGATAAATTCAGTCAAGCTGCTGGTATCCCGAGGTTCCTGAAAGCTGATGTGCATGCACTGTTTAACTATGTTGTGCAGTGGAACAAAGAGGTGTGACTCATATCCTCCCGAATGTAAATCAGGCAAACTTTGGCAATGCATTTGGCTACAAAATGCTCCTTCAGAAAGGCATATGCACTAGCAGATTTTGACACCTTTAGTAAAAAATACAGAGAGCTGCACAAGTCTAAATCCATGGAAAACATTGCATTTTAGGTGTGATTTATATAAGGTATTATGTTACAGAGACAACTTTCCTGTTTTATCACCTGGAATAACCTGGAGTAATGATCAGGCTAGAAGTAAATAGTGAAACTTGTTAATACGATTAATCAAATATTAATAATAAATAAACATCATTCTCTGCATAAAAGTTATTTTACCTTTTGTTGTTGCAGGGCCGTTCAGCACCTTATTTTCTCCATATAACCAAATATTTTAAAATAACAAGTGCAGTCAGAGGTAAGCTGACAAATTATGATTTTAGGCTGGCAAACAAATCCAAACCTACCCATGCAAATATTTCCAAGATTATGATTAAAGCAGATCATTTGTTAAAGTATTAGCATTTATGGGCAAGCTTGGGAAACTGCCACACAATGCCTGTCTATTGAGTTGAGCAAATAAAAGGTTTTAGTTTAACTGCTTACATTGATAGCTAACCTGGTACTATTTACATATACTAAGACCAAGATTTAAATCATAAACTTCTAGTGCAGTATGTATGGGTGAATGTGGTCAGGGCCATTATGGAGGTATTGATTGCCTGTACAATCAAGTTGAGTCAATGCAGAGTGTCACAGCAAATATACAGAATAGCTGCAGTGTTATCACAGAAGTTCTCTGGCATGTCAGATTTCCCATGTACAGAAATGTGTGCACACATGCGTAGAAATATGCCCACTAACATTGGAAGATTTGCACACTTGCGCACTGCTCATGACTGACGTGCTCCGGACTCATCACACTTACACATGCGCACTTACATGCTATCATCAGGATTGTTAGGGCGAGCGCTGCGCGCCCGTCTCACAGCATTTCACCTACCTCCATGGCTGCATGCAGCTGTCATCCATCTTCCCTCGGGGCTGCTTCCAGCTGCCGCCCTTCCCCCAGTGCTTCCTCCTTGCATGCGCACAAGTCTCCGTCCACTAGAGGGCGAGCGCACAGGATCCCTGAGATTTAAAGGGCCTTTACAGCACTGATTGGTGTTTATGTCATCCAATCCTGCATCATCTTCCCCTATTTAAACAGGCACTTCCTTCCTTCAGTGCCGGATCTTGGTCTCTCCATGTTTGTTGAAAGTCAGACATTCTTGGATTGCTCACCCGTGTACCGACCTCTGCCTGTCCCCGACTCTGAACCTTTGCTGCCTGCCCCGACCTCGGCTACTCACCTTTACCGCGAACCTGTGCTGCCAGCCCCGATCTCTGCCTGTACTTACTACGCCTTTTTGTCTGCCACTTGTGTACCTCACTGAACCTCGGCTGACTGTGGGACTGGGCCGCTGTTAGGGGGTAGCGACCTGGGGGTCACTCGCCGCACAAGACCAACCTGCCTTGCGGTGGGCTCTGGTGAATACCGGTGGCCTCTTAGACTCCGCTCCCCTGACACGGTACCCGCCATCGGTTCCACAGTTAAAGCGGATCCACACCCGAGTCCGCTCCACCCGGTCCGTGACAGTAAGATCCGGCCATGGATCCCGCTGAGGTACCGCTGCCGGATGCCACTGAATTGCCTGCTATAGTAGCTATGCAGTCCCGCCAGATTAATCAACTCTCTGCCATGATGCAGCAATTTTTAATGATTCAGCAACAGCAAGTTCCATCACCGGCTCCAGCATTACCGCCACAGCCCCCGGTAACATCTTCTGCCAGAATCCGTCTCTCCTTGCCGGCTAAATATGATGGGGATGCCAAGTTATGCCGAGGGTTCCTTGCCCAATGTTCCCTGCACTTGGAGTTGTTGGCGGATCAATTTCCCACTGAACGAGCTAAGGTGGCCTTTGTCATCAGTTTGCTTTCTGGAAAGGCTTTGGCCTGGGCCACTCCCTTGTGGGATCGCAATGACCCTGTCTCTTCCAGTATTAACACCTTTGTCTCAGAGTTTCGCCAGGTCTTTGAGGAACCTGCCCGGGCTTCATCTGCTGAATCGTCCCTTTTGAACTTGGTCCAGGGCGAGTTGTCCGTTGGTGAATACGCCATTCGGTTCCGCACTCTAGCCTCCGAATTGTCTTGGAACAATGAGGCCTTGTGTGCCTGCTTCAAGAAAGGACTTTCTAGTAAAATTAAGGATGCTCTTGCGGCTCGTGACTTGCCTTCATCTCTCACTGAACTCATCCATCTGGCCACACGCATTGATGTGCGCTTTGCTGAGAGGCGTGAAGAATTCCGCCAAGAAAGAGACTCTCAGCGCCCTAGGAGGGCATCCCGTTTTGCTCCAGTATCTCAAAACCCTTTGTCTGCACATGTACCTCCCAGTGAGGAGGCCATGCAGGTCGATCGATTCCGTTTGACCCAATTGGAGAGAACTCGCAGAAGGAACGAGAACCTTTGTCTGTACTGTGGTGGATCTGAGCATTTTTTGAAGGACTGTCCTATTCGCCCTCCACGTCAGGGAAACGGGCGCACCTAGTGGTGGTGGGAGAGGCGTCCCTGGGTGTATGTGCCTCCTCTCCACGGCTCACTGTTCCTGTTCAACTTTCCATCTCACCTTCCACATCCCTGAATTTAACCGCCTTTTTGGACTCTGGTTCTGCAGGGAACTTTATAGAGGCTGCCTTGATCAATAAACATAATATCCCTGTGAATCGCCTTGCTACACCCTTATTTATCGCCTCAGTCAATGGTGATAGGCTGGACTGTACTGTGCGCTATCGCACCGTTCCCCTCCAATTAAAAATTGGACTCTTCCATCAAGAGAATTTTGAGTTCTACGTCCTCCCTAATTGCACCTCTCAGATTCTTCTAATTCTTCTAGGCCTTCCTTGGCTCCAACGTCATGATCCCACGCTTGACTGGACCACCGGTGATATCAAGACTTGGGGTGCAGCGTGCTTTAAGAAGTGCTTGAAGTCTGTTCCTGTTCGACCTATTCCTGCTTCAGCACCATTACCTGGCTTGCCTGAGATCTACCAAACCTATGCTGATGTATTCTGCAAGAAACAAGCGGAGGTACTTCCGCCTCATCGCCCCTACGATTGCCCTATAGACCTCCTACCGGGTACCACTCCTCCTCGTGGCCGAATTTACCCTCTCTCGGCTCCTGAGACTCAAGCCATGTCGGAGTATATTCGAGAAAATCTTCATAAAGGGTTCATACGGAAGTCTTCCTCTCCGGCAGGCGCAGGGTTCTTCTTTGTGGCGAAGAAAGATGGCTCTCTTCGCCCTTGTATTGATTACCGCGGCCTCAATAAGATTACCGTTAAAAATCGATACCCTTTGCCCTTGATTGCCGAATTATTTGACCGACTGCGTGGGGCCAGGGTCTTCACCAAGCTTGACCTGAGGGGAGCCTATAATTTGATACGTATACGTGAGGGCGATGAATGGAAGACCGCCTTCAATACCCGCGATGGCCACTTCGAATATTTAGTGATGCCCTTTGGTCTCTGCAATGCACCCGCTGTATTCCAGGAATACGTAAATGACATTTTTCGGGACTTGCTTTACTCCTGTGTTGTTGTATATTTGGATGATATACTCATCTTTTCATCTAATCTAGAAGAACATCACCGTCATGTCCGGCAAGTCCTGTCTCGTCTCCGTCAACACCATCTTTACGCCAAGCTGGAGAAGTGTCTATTTGATCAAACCGCCTTACCCTTTCTTGGATATATTGTCTCAGCTCGTGGCCTTCAGATGGACCCCAGCAAGTTGAAAGCAGTTCTGGATTGGCCCCGTCCTATTGGCCTGCGAGCTATTCAACGTTTTCTGGGCTTCGCCAATTACTATCGCCAGTTTATTCCTCACTTTTCCACTGTAGTGGCGCCTATTGTGACCCTCACAAAGAAGAGCGCCAATTCGAAGTCTTGGCCTCCTCAGGCTGAAGAGGCCTTCATTGCTCTAAAAAAGGCCTTCTCCTCTGCACCAGTGTTGTCTAGGCCAGATCCATCTCGGCCTTTCGCCCTAGAAGTAGATGCCTCCTCCATTGGAGCCGGAGCGGTGCTCACTCAAAAATCGTCTACTGGCAGAATTCTCACCTGCGGGTTCTTTTCGAAGACCTTTTCGCCAGCGGAGAGGAATTACTCCATCGGAGATCGGGAGTTACTCGCCATCAAGTTGGCGTTGGAGGAGTGGAGACACCTCTTAGAAGGTTCTGCCCATCAAGTATCCATCTATACTGATCACAAAAATCTATCTTATTTAGAAACTGCCCAGCGATTGAATCCACGACAAGCTCGTTGGTCGTTGTTTTTCGCTCGATTTGATTTTCAAATCTACTTCCGGCCAGCCGCTAAGAACATCAGGGCAGACGCCCTTTCTCGCTCCTCTGACATCTCTGGTGTTGAATCCACTCCACAACATATCATCCCGCCTGAACGCCTTGTCCACTCTGCCCCCGCTACTCTTGTACAAGCACCGCCGGGAAAGACCTTTGTGCCAGCCCGCCAACGTCGCAAAATATTAGAATGGGGGCATTCTTCCCATGTAGCCGGCCATGCCGGTATCAGGAAGTCTTGTTCTATCATTTCTCGATATTATTGGTGGCCTTCTTTTGAAAAGGATGTGACCGAATTCGTTCAGGTCTGTACCACCTGCGCTCGCGACAAAACCCCTCGCCAAAGACCTGCTGGCCTACTCCACCCACTTCCTATTCCAGATACCCCATGGACACACATTGCTATGGACTTTATTACCGACCTCCCTTCTTCGCATAGCAATACTGTAATTTGGGTGGTAGTGGATAGGTTTTCTAAGATGGCGCATTTTGTTCCTTTGCCCGGTCTCCCGTCAGCTCCTCTGTTGGCAAAATACTTCCTGAAGCATATCTTTCGACTTCATGGTCTACCTACACATATTGTGTCTGACAGAGGTGTGCAGTTTGTGTCCAAGTTCTGGAGAGCTCTTTGTAAACAAATGAAAATTAAACTGGACTTTTCCTCCGCTTATCATCCCCAGTCTAACGGCCAGGTGGAAAGAGTCAACCAGATTCTCGGGCATTATCTTCGCCATTTTGTTTCAGCGCGTCAAGACGATTGGGTCGATCTGTTGCCTTGGGCGGAATTCTCGTATAATTTTAAGGATTCTGAGTCCACAAGGAAGTCCCCGTTTTTGGTGGTGTACGGCCGTCAACTCCTTCCGCCATTGCCTTTATCCACGTCCTCCGGAGTGCCCGCCGTGGACAATCTCACACAGGATTTCTCCACCATCTGGCAAGAAACACAGCGTTCCCTTTGTCAAGCTTCCGCCCGCATGAAGGTTAGCGCTGATAAAAGGAGAAGAGCTCCGCCTGTTTATTCTCCAGGAGATAAGGTGTGGCTGTCGGCAAAATACATCCGCTTCAAAATTCCTAGCTACAAATTGGGCCCCCGTTACTTGGGGCCATACAAGATCAAACAACAGATCAATCCAGTTTGCTATAAGCTTCACCTACCGACTTCACTGCGAATTCCCAATTCTTTTCACGTCTCTCTGTTGAAGCCAGTTATTGTCAATCGATTCTCTCCTAAAACTTTGGTGCCTGCCCCAATCTCGGGCACCGAGGATACCTTTTCAGTGAAGGAGATTCTGGCTTCTAAGCTCTCCAGAGGAAAAAGATATTTCTTGGTCGACTGGGAAGGCTGTGGACCTGAAGAAAGATCTTGGGAGCCCGAAGAGAATATTCTAGACTGTAGTCTCATCTCAGATTTTCTTGGTCCCAAGAAGAAGGGGAGGCCCAAGGGGGGGGGTACTGTTAGGGCGAGCGCTGCGCGCCCGTCTCACAGCATTTCACCTACCTCCATGGCTGCATGCAGCCGGCATCCATCTTCCCTCGGGGCTGCTTCCAGCTGCCGCCCTTCCCCCAGTGCTTCCTCCTTGCATGCGCACAAGTCTCCGTCCACTAGAGGGCGAGCGCACAGGATCCCTGAGATTTAAAGGGCCTTTACAGCACTGATTGGTGTTTATGTCATCCAATCCTGCATCATCTTCCCCTATTTAAACAGGCACTTCCTTCCTTCAGTGCCGGATCTTGGTCTCTCCATGTTTGTTGAAAATCAGACATTCTTGGATTGCTCACCCGTGTACCGACCTCTGCCTGTCCCCGACTCTGAACCTTTGCTGCCTGCCCCGACCTCGGCTACTCACCTTTACCGCGAACCTGTGCTGCCAGCCCCGATCTCTGCCTGTACTTACTACGCCTTTTTGCCTGCCACTTGTGTACCTCACTGAACCTCGGCTGACTGTGGGACTGGGCCGCTGTTAGGGGGTAGCGACCTGGGGGTCACTCGCCGCACAAGACCAACCTGCCTTGCGGTGGGCTCTGGTGAATACCGGTGGCCTCTTAGACTCCGCTCCCCTGACACGGTACCCGCCATCGGTTCCACAGTTAAAGCGGATCCACACCCGAGTCCGCTCCACCCGGTCCGTGACAAGGATCTTCTCAGCTCATACGCACACGCACTATTTAACTTTGTTCTCACATCTCTGTGTGCTCAGAAAATTGCACATGCACATTTCCATGATAAGGTTGTCAGCAGGTCTCTATTTAGTGACATTTGCCTTCTGGATCCTGCACTATTTCTGAACCTGAACCCTGGCTTTTGACTCATTCCTGGCTGACTACCTGACTTGTCACTCGAACTGACTTACAGATTACCCAATTTGCTCTTGACCTGGCTGTGGCAGGCTACCTGATTTGGCTGTCTGGCTTTGGCTGACTACCTGATCTGACTCCTGACTGTCACGGACAACTCACCTTCTCGCCTGTCCCGCAGCGTCTGCAGGCGGCGCGGGCTCTGGCGCCTGTCTGCTTCCGTCCGTCTCCGGCGGAGCGAGCGGGGACAGGCAGACACTCCCTCTCGCCTCCTCTCTCCTCTATGACAGCGCACGAGAACAGCTGTCTTTTGACCTCCGGCGGCACTGCAGTCAGCGCGCCCGCTGGAGGCTGGTTTATGTTGGGCCAATGAGCCCTTACATTTAAGGTGGACCAATAGGTCCAACCTTCACTGGGGCGAAAACGTCCTTTTGTAATTAAACTGGGCAATCAGCCCAAAGTTTATGGTTACACCAATCAGCCCACTCCCTTTCATCCAATCCCGTCAGCTCCCTCCCAATAAAGTTTTGTTCTCCGCAGTTGTTCCTTGCCCGTGATAGCGTGCTGCTGGGTGTGAATATCTGTATCTGAACTTTCCCGTTATTGATCTTGCTGTGTATGACCATGCCGTGATTGCTGCCTGGACCGACCATTGCCTGTTTCTGACTACGATTTTGCCTGCTCCCTTGTACTGCGTACCCGTGACCTCCCGGCTTGACCCTTGGCTCAACTTTGACTACTCTTCCGTCTCATCCTTTTGTGCCGCGTTTGTCTGGACTGATCTCCCGTGTATGACCCCTGCTTGCCCAACCTCGCCCAGTCTTGTTCCTGGTTCATCCGCCTTCCTCCCCGTAAGTCCGCATCCTTTGTGCTACCAAGTCCTGGGGGCAACCGTGCCCGGTGAGGCATATAAAGCGTCCCGACAGACAGGGGCTTGACTATAGCTAGCAGCGGAGATTGGGGGTTGAGAACTCACTCAGAAGGCGGGTGTCCCATGGGACCTGACACTGACTTGGCTTTAGTAAACTGTTATCAAGAAGGTTAACCCTTTCATGGCTTTATTTCTTTTACATTTTGTACTCTACATCCAGTGTGGCCTAAGCATCTTGCCCAGCTTACAGGGGGCTATTTTGCCATTGGACTTATCCTGCTGGTGCTTTGCTCCTGAAGTACATTTGCATATATTCCAACCACTTGAGTCTGTGTCCCTCACTGAGGCATTTGCAGTGAAGATCAGGTAATCCCCACTGGACTGTTGTTTGCAATCCGACCACCAGATCACTTCTATCATTTGATCGCCTCAGCCTTTATGAACTTTATCTATGGGCAATACAGCCATAATTTCTGGCCTATACTTCTGTGCCAACCTGGGATCTGGCTCTAGGGAGCACTGCTTGACTTGAAAACCCTTTCTAAATGTCTAGTCACTATCAGGTGCGCTGTGACAGGAGTGCAGCATGGGAAGCAGCTAGATAGACTGGGAGTGACCCTGCTGGGTACCAGTAGATAAGTTGATTATTTTAGCAGGAACCGCTGTCTGGGATGGTCTAGTGTCTGGACTAGGATGAACACAGATGATACTAGACTGGGCACTGGACAGAACTTGCAAGATAAAGTTGAGAACAGGTTGGCAGAGTCTAGGGCAGACAAAGTCAGGTAGGCAAAATCATGGACTGGGCACAGGTAGGCAGAGTATAAATAGGTCTGTGCCACCAGGAAGGCAAGGGATCAACTACCCGTTGTGTTGGAAGTCTGGTACATAGTAGGGGGCCTGTAACTACCACGCTTCTTTAGTCGAGCCTCAGATGATGTGGATCGCAAAGGCATTGAGCAATCCCTTGGTGTTCAGAGGTGTAACAGAGGGCAGACAGGGGACAGACGCTGAAGGCAACAGTAGACAGACTGAGGCAACATAGGTACAGTGACCGTCTGTATGATTCAAAGCCCCATACACTGTAGGGTTCATTGAACTGCTGTTTTAAACACATATCTGATACTCCCCTATTTTATATTGGTGATGCGAACTCACAACACATGACTTTCTTCATTTGTTGCTTCTAAAGACCTCCAAAGTGTCAGCAAAATATGGGTGTGGGGAAATTATTCTGCGGCCGGGGATTGAGAAACACATGTGGAAGGCAGGAGGGCGGGTGGCGGCGTTCATGCAGCAATATACTGTATCTGCATAGAAAGCATCAGAAGCGGCCTCCAGCAGCATCTTACTCTTGCTTGTTAATAGCGCTGATGCCTGCTGTGCCATCCTTAGCTGGTTTTGCTGTGTGCTCAACCCCTGTGTTATGCGTGGAAGTGAAAAAATAGTGGGGACAGCTCAGGATGACGCAGGAGGCATCAGTTGGGTGGGAATTTCTGCCTGTATTTCATTGAGCTTTTTAACTTAACACATGCAATAAAAAATGTTTGTTCTAATTTTTCCTTAAAAAGGTCAACTGCACATGTGATGAGGAATTTTTACAGCTGAGGTACATCATTTTTTCAAAGAGGTAAGAATAACTGTTTGAAACTTTGGAAACAACAAATTTCTGGGGAATGCAGACATTTTTTTTTAGGATTCCCCATAGAGTTCTGTTGTTTCCAAACTTTCAATAAATGGTTTTAATAACATTGGCAAAATGAGGGACCTCACCTGTAAAAATATAACATATAACAATACCATTATTTATTACACTTTCTTATGTGCTAAAGTTAAAAAGACAAATCTTTAGCATGACCCCCAATAAGAATACGAGCCACTGTGGGAGATATTTTAGGAGGACTTTATTGAGAACACTTGATCTTTGGACATATATTTGAGAAACAAAACCTTACACAACATAGAAATATTCCTTAGCCCATCCAAAAGCAAATATATAGAGAAAGAGCACCATTTCAGATTGATAAAGACCAGTTTTTGTACCATATGCAGAGCTTGTAAGTGCAAAGTGTAGATTAATATTTTCTTTCCAGTGTCACTTTTTCAGTCTTAAATTGAGACATTCTTTAAGATCTTAATGGCTAGAAGACGAATGTCAGGATAACACATGAGTGCAGTAGCTGCAACAAAAAGTGTGTTTACTGGCAGGAGCAAGTCTCAGACCTCTAAGCCATCCCTTGGAAGCCCTAAACTCAGACTTGGTTGTGTTTATGTAAGACAGATGTAGCTGGGCAGTGTGACAAGAGATTTGAGGCATAGTGTTTTCTGGCTGCGAAGAAAGTCGTGCACATAAAGCACAAGTGTGTTCGACTCCATTAATACTGTCCCTTTCGCTGCCAGATCATGTCACACTTTGAGGCCTCCTGATCCGCCAGCCAACACAAACAAGAGGAAGGACATGTTTTTTTTTCTTTCTTTATAATAAACTATTCATTAGAGCAGATACAAGTGGCATAGTACAAAACTATGCTACAAATGATCTTATTATGCAATACTTCTCAATGTAAGCACCTTGTAACTTCGTATTGCCTTTCTATAAAAGAAATGTTTCAAAGATTGAGGCTAAAATCTGTGTTCTGAAATATTCCAAAATTCCTCTCAACTAATGGTAGTGTGAAAAATAGTTGTACGAGAATTGTATACAGTAAAACATTTACTTTTCTTATACAATGTATAATATATAAATATATATATATATATACATATGTTTATATTTGGGCATAGGTTACACAAATGGTATCATATTTGCCCTAATGCTTTAAAAATTGTTACATTTATTGAAGCATTCAGATTTCAACCTGAGAAGTCGTATATTCTTCATTAGACCCTACATGCCATTTATTTTAGATAAACCCCAATACAGAGTGTGACTCCATGCCAATTTGTAGGCTCTTACAGCCATGCTATGCTTAGCGTGTAAGGCTGGTACATTTGAGAGATGGCATTTTTTATAAAGATTTTTAGTATACAACATTGCTTTCTATCAATAACTAAAAAAGCAAGTGGAAGTTTCTGTTTCAAACTTACACCATCATTTTGGTAGCGGGAAAGCTTGGACAACATTTTGTTGCTAGTGAAAATACAGCCTACATCATTCGCACCTACGATGGAATCCCATACCGAGTTTTCATGGCGTGCGTCTGCCTTCATAATTTTGCCTTAAGCGAGGGGGTGTCAGCATATTTGGAGAAAACAACCCCTGCTAGTGCTCAAGACACTCTGTATGCTGGCACCGGATGAGGTTGTTGCAAAGTCAAGGTAAATGTACTGGTAGTTTCCTATGAACAGTATATGTGGCCAGTCAAAATCGCTACCCAGATGCACACTGGGTCCCACATCGGCGTGTGTCCCCAAATTGTGGTCTGCCCATACCCATGTTAGGGGTTACATATAAAGGTTGCCTAATACCCTTGGTGTGTGTAGTCACACAACATATGTTGCGCAGCCAAGCCCTAAAAGTTGGCTGTGCATGTGGGAACTAAGGTAAGGTAGATTGTGCCAAGCTACAATTTGCTAACAAGTCTTACCACTGGTGGGATCATGCTGTCTGTCAGTGTTCATGGGGCCTTACACCCCATGGTAGGTGCAGCATCCCCAACACCCCCTCCTCAGCATTGTTAAATAGGTAAGTTTTGGGGAGTCAGCCACCAGTTTGCGAGCTAGAATAAAACAAAGGAAAGGGTTGCTTTAGTGAGTTGTCTAATGCTTTCTGTACAAGCACCCCTCTGGATGTTCAGCACTTACCCCTCAGAGCGTCTGGTGCTGAGTTTCCGATGAACCATTACCTTTAGATAGTCCCATTTTTCTTGGCCTGGCCTCCATCCTTGGGTTCTCTCCCCTCCCCATCATGTTGCGGGCTATCTCCAACCATAACTACTCCAGCAATGCATTGGGGGTTGAGCAGGACCAGGATCCAGCCAATCGATCATAATTTTTGGTAACACCACCAGCAGAACCTCCAGCTGGGCATCTTTAAATTGGCCACTCAACTATCCCCTTGTTAGTTTGCTCCCAGGGTGAGAGGCCGATGCTGTGGTGTGCAGGGTGGTGTCTTGGCTGAATGGGGAGCCACTATGGCCACTCCCATGCCCAGAATGGATGGATTCCAGGCTGCTTGCCGAGGAAAGAGCATGCCTGGCTGCGGCAACGCTGCTCAGCCTTTGGCACCCACGTTGGCTCTGCATGGAGCTCTGCTGTGCCCTCTGCTGTGGGGCCCACACTGGAAACTGTCTTGGGGTCCACATAGTGCTCCATTGTCCTGACCGTTGGTTAGTACTGGCTGTGCCAGGAGTCCTGAAAGCCCTGGTTTTCTGACTCCCGTGGCTGAAGCCTTAAACTGTTGCAAGTGACCTGCTCAGAGTAGCTAGTGTGGGTATCAGCAGGGAAGTGCTTGCAGGACAAATGGCAGGTCCTGGGGCTGGGGCTGTGGTACCTTGGCGGGGTGCTGCCGGATCTTCGACCATGCCTGTGTTTTTGACTCTGGGAGCTGTGGTGTCATCTATGCTGTGGCATAGTGAGCTGATATGTCAGCAGTAAAAGCAAATCTTTTATATCTAATTGAGTGGGTAATTGTATTGGAAACAATTTGGTTCATATACAGATGAACGCAAGCACACTTCCGGGGTCTGCAAACACACATCAGCGCTTGTACTCCTCGGCGCACTCACATAGACGACATCCGATGAAAACCAACATGGTACCCACCATGTTCACCCGTGAGCAGCAGGAGGAAACAATGATGGTAAGTCACACCACTCACCTACACAAGTGTGCTGCATTTCACTCCTGCCAAGGTGCTAACAGGTGACTTGGCCGCGGACTATGAGTGAAGGCACATGGCACCACAGTAATGGGGGAGGTTTGTCCATCCAACGTTACAAGCCCACAGTACTTTGCTGCTGCTGTCACAAGGACCACTCTGACATGTTTGTATGCGATGTAGGGGTGTCTAAGTGATTTAGGTTTGTATGACCCTATCTGTGAAAATGCCCCATTTCAGGGGCATTTTATAAAAACTACAAAAACATTTTTTGTTGCAATGTGTTAATATTAAAAAGCTCACACCCTAAAGCAAACTTGCTTAAACAAGTAATTAGCATGATTTCCATTGACCTGCATTTACCTGATGCTGCCAGAAAAAATACAAACCCAACACAGCAGGAGCAGGAGCGGGGAGGCCGGCTGTGCTGTCAGCGGGCGGCGTTCCGCTGCCCGCTGACAGCGCAGCCGGCCTCCCCGCTCCCACCATGCCGGCATTTTTTTTTTACAGCAAACACTTACCGGCATGGTGGGAGCGAGGAGGCCGGCTGCGCTGTCAGATGTCATCAGAGGACGCCACTCTTCACTTCGTGCAGCATTTGTGATGGCTCTCTCTGCAGCCCATTCATCTGCACTAATGGGACACAAGATAGTGCTGCCTGTCAGAGATCAACCGGAATCCAAAGGACCCATAAGACAGATGTCCCAACGAGATGTAAAAAGTACCTAAAAGTAAAACCGGAGGGGGGGGGGGGGGCAGGCTGGTGAGGTTTGTGGGAGGTTTTAACCTCCTCTGATGTTCCTCTTTAAAGTCCTGAGATATCTATAGCTCATAATCCAGAAGCCATTCAAAAGAACTGAAATTTTAAACATAACATTGTTTACTGAACTCTGCTTCATCTGTATCATCAGTTTTGCAAGCACATTATCAGCGTTAGGAAAAAGTAAAAATGGTTCATAGTAGTTCATTAATTTAGGCCTTATTTATCAAGCACTTCTGCCAGACAATGCCATTTCAGTGCAAATTAGAGTAGTGCAAAATATGATTTATACATTTTTCAGCAGGTTGCTGCCCTGCTAATGTTTTAGTAAATGTGCTTCTTGCAGTGAAGCAACATGCACAAGTGTGAAGTATTTTTTACTACTCTAATTTGCACCGATGTGGCACTGTCTGGCAGAGGTGCTAAATAAATCAGGCCCTTAGCCTGTAGAGCAGCACAAATCTTGTTAGAATTGACTTTCTTTTAGTTCTTTAATAAATAGCCTTCACTTTTTATTTGCTGTCGTATTACCAACATTTTTTACTCTACCTGCATCTAGGGACTTTCAGTATAGCTGTTCCTCAGATATTATTTAATGAACTCGGAGCTTGAAGTGGTTGACACAGAGGTCAGCACTATCATGTTAAGAGTCACTGCAAGAAGTAACAACCAAAGCAGTTCCACAACAAAGACCTAATGGCGTGAAACAGTGTGAAGAAGGAATAACAATAAGCTGTCGACTTGCTACCTTTGGAATGTGGGTGATGAAAGCTCTTTTATCCATTGATTTCTACATCAACCCTCTCTACAAGTCTTTATCTTAACAGTGGATTCCCTGCACGCAGCAGTGGATAGGGCTAGAGAGACCCAGAAGATCATACAGAATATGGTAATGGAAGGTTGTCTATATATCTCAGCCTTATGACATATAATAGTTGTTTTATATGTATATACTTTAGTAAAAAGGATTGGGATTGGGATTTCAAAGCTGGCACACAAGAGTGATCCAAAGCCATAACAAGGTAATAAGTTATTTGAATGTAAGAAATTAAAAGATGTGACAATGGAGCTGGCCAATCAGTATCTGGCAGAGTATTAGCGCCTGCAGCACTGCGGTCTCCTGACAATGTACTTGCAAATGCTGACGGTCACTCAGTGTCGGCTCGATGTAAATCTCATGCCCGACCAACATCTCTTTAGCTGACCCGATTGAGCCACATTTCTCTCGACAAACTGCATTCGAAGCTGCGGCCATGGTTGGCCCCCGTGACAAGCAAGGGTTATGGGATAGCTCGCATGACCAAATTGATTGCTGCCTACAATTTTTGGCCAATGGCTCCTTCTAGGGGCTGGGTGCACTTGCTGTTGCCATGTCCCAGCCTTTGCTGAGCCATCTCTACCGCTAGCCCAACCCCTTTGCGGGTGGGGAGGATTACGTCATTCAGCTGACAGCTCCTGGGCTGACAGCTGTCAGATGCGGTGATCCCTGGAGAGAGTGGTGAGCCCCTGCCTCCCCATCCTGTGGCTTGCAAGCCCCCCCATTACCTGCCTCCCCAAAGCCCAATGAGGCAGAATAGACTGTGGCCCACATAGACTGTGTGGGCTTGTAGCCTTCAGGACCAGGGGCCACCGAGACTGGCCTCCACGCCCTAGTCTACAAGACCACATAGCTGGTCCCTAGGCTGGTTTTGATGGGGGGACCCCACGCCATTTTTGAAAGTTTTTTAAGGGTTTCCCCCAAAGAGGGGGTACCCAAAACCCATTTGTTTTAAATGTAACCCTTGCTAGTGCAGATAGTAGTTATGTTTTATTTGAAAATGTAATAGATCGCTCTTTTCTCTTTGGGTCTCCTGGGCAGGACCAGGGGCTACCAAAAGGAGCTTTCACACACAATATGGTTTTCTTGAAAAAATTCATTTTTTAGTTAAAAAAACACAACAAAATTAAAAAAAATATTTCTTTATTTTTTTAATTTGTACCCAAAAATATTTATAGAATACTGAAAAAATGACAAACAAGATATTTCATGTTAAGGCCCAAACTTTGCTGAAAAAAACAATATATAATTTTCACAAAATCACAGTTAAATTTATATTAAAGGCAAGCCTGATTGTTATCCCATTGTCTCAGGCTACAAGGTGCACTGTCCTAAACTTCAATCTGTTTTCAAAAAGACCCTATAGTTCCTAAGTTATCATTAAAAGTATTGTAGCACTGGAGATTCATAGAAAAAATGAAGAGAAACAGTGGGTGCGGCAACAGCGATGGGATGTAAGCACACTGTGATGAGTGTGAGAGGAGTGAGGAGGGCAAGGTTTCAGAACTGCAGAGAGAGGCAGCCAATCAGGATGTCTGGGCAGGGATTGTAGGGTATTTGCGTTCTCACTTAAAGGGTTAAGCTGGATAACATAGAATTAAGGAAAGGTCAAGTTTCTAGGTTTAAAAACATAAATTTTTCTAAAAACACAGCAAAAAAAAAAAATTAAAATCACAACAACCCAAGGAAGCTTTAATTTAATTCTTTAAACACATGACTTGGTATTCTACACATATACTCCCAGGTAACAGACCTTTTGTTACTTAAAGCGGAACAAAACCTGGATCAGGAAAAGCAGACCTGTCCAGGATCCAATGGCACATGCGTAGGCTTTTGTCCAATAAGAGCCGCCTGCTGTGACTATGCCATTCAGCAGGCAGCTCTCATTTACTCATGACTGGGGTGGGACTGTAAACAATGAGAGCCACCTGCCGAATGATGTAGTCACAGAAGGTGGCTCTCATTGGAAGAGGTCCATGCCAAACTTTGCAAATTCGGGTCCTAGGACCTAAACACGGATTTCAAACAGAAATCTGTGTTTGAGTTCGGCTTTTGGCTACTAGCAACCACAGCCATGCCCATTCTGGAATGGCAGGTTCCATCTCCTGGTGCTCTCAGAGCAATCTGCATTAGATAAGGAGAGGTTGTCTGTGGAGTGAGGAACACTAAGGGAGCTGTTTTAAAACTAAATTGTCCTTTTCTTGGCATTTATTTAGGGGCAGCTGCTGGAGTGAGGGACACTCACTCCAGAAGTGGTTTTAAAACAAAATTGTCATTTTCAGGACATTTATTTAGGGACAGCTGCTGAGTAAAGGGACACTAAGGTAGTTGTTTTAAAACTAAATTGTCCTTTTTGGGGCAGTTGGTTAGAGACAGCTGCTGAATAAAAGGACACTAAGGAGGTATTTAAAAAAATGCAGTTAGTTAGAGACAGCAGCTGGAGTGAGGAACAATGCGGGTCATTGTAGTTGATGACACGTGAGGGTTATTTGTGTAGAAATAAGAAATAGTGATTGAGTGTCCACTTGTTCAAGCCTTGTGAGTCTCTTTTGAGTTTAATAAAAAGTAGTAATTGAGTGTCCACTTGTTCAGGCTACATGGGGCTTTTTGTGTTTAATAACACATAGTAGTTCAGTGTCCACTTGTTCAGGCCACATGAGGCTTTTTTTATATAGTAAGAAATAGCAGTTGAGTGTCCACTTGTTCAGGCATTGTGAGGCTATTTTGTGTTTAATAACACATAGTAGTTGAGTGTCCACTAGTTCAGGCCATGTGAGGCTCTTTTGAAAGAAAACAATAATTAAAAACAAATATCTGTGTAGTGTCCACTTGTTCAGGTCACGTAAGGCTCTTTTATGTTCAAAAGCAAATATGAATTGAGTGTCCATTTGTTCAGGCCATGTGAGGCTATTTTGTGTTTAATAACACAAAGTAGTTGAGTGTCCACTTGTTCAGGTCCATGAGGCTCTATTAAAAAAGGAATTAAAACAATATTTCTGCAGTATTCACTAGTTCAGACCTTGTGAGGTTATTTTTTGTTTAATAACAAATAGAATTTGAGTTGAATTGAGTTGAATCCACTTGTTCAGACCACTTAGGAGTCATTGCTGTTTAATAACAAGTATTAGCTGAGTATCCATTTGCTCAGGCAACTTGGGGATCACTCATGTTTAATAATAAGTATTAGTGAAGTGTCCACTTTCTCAGACCACTTGGGTGTCCCTGCTGTTTAATAACAATTATTAATGTAGTATCCACTTGCTTTGGCCACTTGGGGTCATTGCTGTTTATTAACAAGTATTAGTTGAGTGTGCACTTGCTCAGACCATATGGGTGTCCCTGCCGCTCAATAACAATTATTAATGTAGTATCCACTTGCTCTAAGCACTTAGGAGTCACTGCTGTTTATTAACAAGTATTAGTGGGGTGTCCACTTGCTTACTCAACTTAAAGCTCACTGCTTTTTAATAACAAGTATGGTTACGTTGCTACAAGGGTTGTGGAGTCATGTTTGTGATAAAACATTTTCAAAAAAAATATACATTATTAAAATACAAAACCTACTTGACAGTCATGTGCAGTTGACAGTGCAGAAACAGGTGAGTTGTAGCCAGGTGGACTACAATGGATTCATCCTGCAGGAGGTCAGGTAAACGTTTCTTTTTTCTTTGCATATAGATTTTCTATTACATCACTAATAATAATATTAAAAAGGCAGGTAACTCAACGTTGAATAATAGCACTATAGTTATATCGTACTATAGTCCATTAAACTGTCTGTGCAAACATGATTTTGTGCCATTGACTATAGTCCATTTGGAAAGAGCCATCCTTGAAATAATGTGTACACTCTGTTATTTTAAATATGCCAGCACTTGTTTCTAAGTATGCCAACATTTTTTATGCTCAAAACATGATATAAACAAAGAAAGCATAAATCATGAGGATTAATCTGGAACACCTTGCCTTTCCTAAAAACAGGCCCTTTTGGAGCTGGAGTTAAAACAGTTGATGGAGAATTAGGATCCCCTGCTGCTATTACTCAATTTCTCCATCTGAGAATGTGTTTTATCAGATCATTCTTTGATGATGAATAGATTACCTCTGCATGGCAAACACAGAAAAGAGATGGTTAAGGTCATATGTGAAGTAACTATGCACCAGTATAGTCCATATTTAAAGCGGACCAAAACTCACATTTTTAACTAGCATCCCCTGAGTTGCTCATCCCACAAATAGTAACATTTGCCTATTTTTACTTCTTTTGTTTCATTCCAATCACAGATAATGCCGCCTGTTTTAGCTGTAAAGCTCCGCCTCCTCCATTCATTTCCACTGCTGTGTGTGGCACTGATGTCATTGCCACACTCATGTGATGACTAATCACCTGCAATCTTACAGAGAGGGAGAGCAAAAAACAGTGTTTCAGGGCGATTTGATAAGCAAAAATATTCATTGCTAGTTCTATGCCATACTCTAGAAGAGAGTATTGTCAGGGGCATTGTTCAAATGTATTTCACAAGTTCAGTGGGTTTTGGGCCGCTTTAAGTGCCACATGAGGCTTTTTGTGTATAGTAAGAAATAGCAGTCGAGTGTCCACTTGTTCAGGCCTTGTGAGGCTCTTTTGTGTATAATAACACGGGGAGGCCGATTCATTAATAGCGCCAGGTAGCGACAGATGAGCGACTGTAGCGTGATTTTTTCAGCGCCAGCCAGTATTCGCTATGCTTGGCCGGCATTAGCTTGATGACAGCGACTCAGTCGGTGTGCGGTAATGTTGAATACGGGCTGGGGGGTCGCTGTTTCACAGGTCCAGCGTTGTATGTGAGCGCCTGACAACGAATGGCCAGAGCGAACGGCTAGCTTCATATATATCAACAAATCACGCTCCGAATGTGCTGTCGCTGTCCATTCCTTGTTTAAACCCCAGAGCGCTTGCGGCGATGTGTATTAACTAGTTTTTAACCCCTAAACAACCATATTTTTTGAATGTAACATTATACATGTTTTTAGAATCATTTTGTAATATGAATACATTAATCTCAGACTTGTTAGATCAATTCTGCACATATTTTTTTTAATTTTTTTTTTGACTTAAAAATAAATCCTAACATTGCAGAAGTGGTCTCCGATTTTTTGACATTAAAAAAATAAAAAAAAAATTAATACCAATTAATTATGAATAATTATAGATTGCTCCATTTAAATGCATTGGACATCGCCAGGGAGCGACAGCTCATACCTGGCGCTGTGAGGGAATTTGCAGCGGCGCTGTTCGGTCCAGGCGGCTTCATGATGAATGCCGCGCTAGCCGTCGCTCTCGCCGGCGCTAGCCTCATTTTGCTTGATAAATGCGTCATTGTGACCGCCGCCGGGCGTACTTGAGTCGGTAGTCGCCGTTAGCTGCCGCTACCTGGCGCTCGTCAGACACTACCTGGCGCTATCGCTTGATGAATAAGGGCCATAGTATTTGAGTGTCCATTTGTTCAGGCCACGTGAGGCTCTTTTGCGTTTAATAACACATAGTAGTTGAGTGCCCACTACGCCCTAAGAAGAGATTATCGGCAGGAGCATTGGTCAAATGTATTTCACAAGTTCAGTGGGTTTTGTTCCGCTTTAATGGAGATGGACTGATCTCTCATTCTATCCTGTTCTAATCTATTGTATTCACTGTATTTCATATATTTCTGTAAAATAAAATGGATAACAATTGCCATGAAGCAGGGTCTAAAAGATCCCTGTGTTTGAACACAAAACAAATTTAACACACAAACTGATACAAGATCTTGCTGACACCATTTAGCATCTGAGCTGTCCCATGCACACTCCAGCTCCACATAGATTCCTGCTGCTGCCATTGGGGTGTGTTCCTGCCAAATGCAATACTGAGTCTAATCTGCTCATGATCACATCACCAGGCACACACTGAGGGTACAGCCATATGGGCCAGTTAGGGTGTCCTTGTGGACTGCAGTAAGTAGGGCATACAAAAAGGCAATTAAAAACACCCCTAAGAGAACATATTTATAACATCAAGCGAGTCTTTGAAAACCAAAGCCTCCCCTCACATTATAAAAAAGCACATAATTCAGATCCGACTGCGTAATCATTTATTGGTATTGATAACTGTGTTACCCACGGGAGGGAGGAAATATTGTTAGAGATATTTAGAGAAGAGAGTCAAAATTGATATTTGTATCAAACACAATTACACCAATTGGCTTGAAACTAGAATTTAATTTAAACCCGGACCAACAGCCTGGTACAGTTGGAAAAGAAAGGTAGCGGCCATTTTGGAGCTTCCTCTCCCAGCATCTCAGCCATGCTGCTGCATGAATTCAATTGACAATGCATAGTAACAGGAAGCCCAGCAGCACTTCTTGTTTGCAGGTGGCCTGCAAATGCATGAGGCGCCATTTTGTTTCCAAAATGTACTACAGCAGAAGTTAGAAAAAGGTGAATGAATTTTTATGTGCAGTAATCTAAATTGCCCGTGGGAAGGATGCATATGAGCACTGTTTGTTGTGTTGGTCTGGTTTCAATTATTTTATTTATAGTTCTTAAAGTAATGTTTTAAGATTTTTGATATACTCTTTTTCTCATTTTTATTTGTTTTTAGGTTATTTATCAATGTATTTAAACTGGACCAACAGCCTGGCACAGATGGGAAAGAAAGGTAGCGGCTATTTTGGAGCTTGCACTCCCAACTGACATAACTGACAACGCACAGTAACAGGAAGCCCTGAGGCACTTCCTGTTTGCAGGTAGCCTGCAAATGCATGAGCAGCCATCTTGTTTTCAAAATTGACCCAAGCTGGAGTTAGAAAAAGGTGAATGGATTTTTATGTGTAGCAATCTGAATTGCCCTGGGGAGATATGCATATGAGCACTGTGTGTTGTGTTGGTCTGGTTTAAGTCATTTTTGACTGTTGGTCCGCTTTAAGGAAGGGTAATCTCAGTGTCCCTGAGGGACAGATAAAAGAAATACAATGCCTATTAGGAAAAGAAAGAAACATCTTCAAAGAATAATGCTGAGGCGCTATAATGTCGAGCACAATGCTGAGGTGCTTTCAAAAGATGGAACAATGTGTGCAGCTGACTAGTGTAACAGTGAGTGACAGTACCAGAAAGAGTTAATCCCTCCACCCAATCAGAACTGAGGAGAGGGGTTAATATAAACCCCTTCTGCTCTCTCCGCCCTACACTTTGAGAAAGCTCGGAGGCACGAGTGAAACATATTGGCGTCAGGGGAGAAGAGGAAGCAGCACATGGTGACTGAGAGCAAGGCTTGGTCTGAAGGGAGGAGGAGACACTCACAAAGTTTTCTACTCAAGCTGATGGGGAGCCAGAGAGTGGAACGCTGCTTGTGTGGTACCCAGATCACCGCATCGGTGCCATTCACAAATGCCTGGCAGGGGCACATGCACTGCTACAGGGAAGCGGAGGATGTGGCTGTCAGAGCCGCTGCTTTTAGATACGCTGTGGGACTGGGATAAGGTGAGTTTGCTGCGGAGATCTGGGGGGGTTCATGCAGCGGGGAACTCCCGATCGGGGTGCCCCCAGGGAAAGGACCGAAACCCAGGATAGTCAAAATCCTGGGTTTTGGTTCACTTTAAACCCTAATTCAGAACCATTCTCATATGCATTACTGCATGTGGGAATGACGTCAAAGTCTCCTGTATTTTGCGATTTTTCCATGTCATATGACTCCGGCCGTGTTTTTTTGTCTTTTTGCGAGACTTTGCGTACAGCAAACCGAGTAATTTCTGTATTTATACAGTAAAGCCATGTTTTGGCATTCATGCCTATGTCATTTTATCGTCTGGCAGGCTGATTCATTAATAGCGCCAGGTAGCGACAGATGAGCGACAGTAGCGTTATTTTCACAGCGCCCGCTAGTATTCGCTGTGCTTGGCCGTTGTTCGGCCGTTGACAGCGACTCAGTCGGTGTGCGGTAATGTTGAATACGGGGTAGGAGTCGCTATTTGACAGGTTCCGCGCTGTATGGGAGCGCATGACAGCGAACGGCCATAGCGAACGGCTCCCAGCATATTCATTAACAAATCACGCTCCAAAAATTCTCGCGCTGTGAAATGCTTGTTTAAACCACAGAGCGCTGGCGGCGATGGGTTAAAAGTAGTTTTTTAACCCCCAAACAACCATATTTTTAGAGAGCAAAAAAAACATGTTTTTCAAAACATTTTGTAATATGAATACATTAATATCAGACCTGTAATATCAATTCTGCACAATTTTTTTTTTTTTTTTTTTTAGCTTAAAAAAAAAATCCAACATTGCAGAAGTGGTCACAGAATTTTTGACATGAAAAAAAAAAAAAATTAATAGCAATTAATTATGAATATTTAAAGTTAGCTCCATTTAAATGCATAGGAGAGCGCCAGGTAGCGAGAGGTCATACCTGTCGCTGTTCAAGGTCGATCGCTGGCGCTGTGGGGTGAGGCTGGAATAATGATGAATGATTCGCTATCTGGCGCTCTGTCAGTCGCTAAGCAGGATCGGCTTCATAAATGTGTGATTGCGGAGGGGAGCCGGCGTTCTCGTGGCGGTGAGCGTCATTACCGTTCGCTCACCATTCGCTATCCCTTGTTAAATAAGGGCCTTAGCCTGCACTTGCACTTGATGCTGTGCACTGATTTGCCCATTTTCGGGCCTATAAAAAATGTAATTACGTTCTCTTTTTGCTAGCATATACACTAAAGATGGAGCCCCTTAATGAGCTCTATGAAGAGTATGAGCATTTGCAGCAGCGGGGGCTGTTAACATGTACCTTCCAGAGCAGATCAGATATCCGATCAGCAGGTGTTTGAATTGACCCAGCTGAACTGCCATTCTCTTGAGAAGCTTTACTCAGAGCTGTGCCCATGGTTGCCCCCCCGCCACAAGAAATGTGCATGCAACTGGGGGTATGACCAAATTGGTTGGCTGCCTTCAATTTTTAGTGAATGGCTCCTTCCAGAGGCTAGAGCCACTGTCAGTTGGCATGTCGCAGGCTTCGCTGAGCCGTGCCCTGACTATATTTCTCGAAGTCATGGCTGTTTTACATAAATACTTCTCTTTTCCTGACAGCATGGCAGCCTTGAACACGGTAAGGTTGGGTTTTTTCAACATTGCAAGTGTCATGGGGGGCCATCAATTGCACACACGTGGCCATGGTTCCCTAGAGATGTGTCACTTGGGGGGTCATTCCCCAAGCAGTCAGTTCTTAGAGTTTCTCTACGTTATTCACAGCACAAAACACACAAACATTGGAGTTTTAAGTGTAAAGCACTCCAAGCAATAACCTCCTCAAACTGATCGTTTTTAATTTTAGTAGGGAAAGCTGGTCTGACCTGTTTCTGGGGTATACACTATATATAGTTGGGAAATCAACTTAGACCCTAACCAAATGATAAGTCTTGGCCATGCAGGAGGACTTGTGGCTTTTCTCTTATCTCCTTGATGAAGGATCCACATGTTTTTGTTCTTGTAAGTACTTAGTTTAGACTCTAAGTAATACTACCCAAGGTTGACACGTTTCACACTAGCTACTAGCTAGAATAGGATCCTAAAACCATAAACTGTTCAAAAGTGAAACAGACGGATCAGTGCCCAAAACAATGAGTCTGGGAATGACAGGTCCAGCTGAATAGAAAGGATACAAGCTGAATGTTTCAAATCCCTTCTCCATTATCAGATGCAGACAGCAGATCTTTAAACAATATATATATATATATATATATATATATATATATATATATATTGCATAAGAATGTACTCACTCCACATAAATCTGTGAACAGGATATTAATTTAGTGAGAAATACAAGACAAGCATCAAGTCAATTACAAATGTAAGCAATGTGCTATGGAAAGATGCATACTAAGCAAATATAAAGAAAAAAACATATTCTATTTACATGTAAATGTGTGCACAGCTTTATACCACATGCAGCTCAGACAAGGAATGCAAGCAAGTATAAATAGCAATAGGACAACTTTGATTAAATCAAACACATAATGTGGACCTAAGCTCATAATGCACAGTAGGTTGTTTTTTTCACTACCCCTGACATCCTGATTCATGCCTGCTTAAACCGAACCTTCACCATGATTTATTGAAAAGCCCAAACTCTTAAAAAACGATTCCCCAGCATCTAAAGTTAATATATTTCAAGTTTTTAGTCACTTACTTATTATTCTTTCCCCCACTGGGCTGCAACTCTGTTCAGGACTTTAGGATTCGGGCGCCGCCATCTTGACTCAGAAGCATCATATTTACTGAGGAGAGGAGAGTGGAATAAAGTACAGGGGGGCGGGTTATAGCTGTGCTTTGCTCAGACAGAGCAGAGCCGGGGGTCAGGAAAAGGTCAGCGATCCCAGAATGCAGAGCAGCACAGTCAGAAGGCACTTCCTGTTTGCAGGCTGCCTGATGTCCCATGAGCCACCATCTTGGGTGTTTAAAGGCTCATAACATGCAGTAGATGCAGGTAGGATGATTTTTAATGTCATCAATCTGTATGTACAGGGTGTGGGAAACATATAGGCTCTTATTCAGAGTGAAGGACCACTTAAAATTTCTCAGGTGCCACATGTTCAGCCCATGGATCTGTTAAATGCGGCCCCTGACCTGGTAATGGGAATATGGAAGCCTGGAACTATTTCTTCTATTTTGGGTGGTAACACAACAATCCTGTACTTAGTGCTCTGTCCGCTGGCTGCCAGCCTATAGGAGCTGACAGGGGAGGAGTGGGGCCACCCAGGACACAATGCCATGTGGAAGAGCAGGGGCGGAATTTCAGTCCCTGCAGGGAGGGGAGACAGCAAGAAGGAGCAGGTTAGATGGAGGATGGGTGATATGGGTCCCTGCCAGGTGCCTCCTGCATCTATTCATTGTGTCTGAGGCCTGTCTAGTGAGGATACTCTTCTTTGATTTACTTTGATGTGCTGGTCTGGCAGGGGGGATCTTGGGCAGGCTTCTCCCTGGGTGGGAAGGCAATGGTGGAGATAGCAGCACATGTGACACTTGTGAATGAATATTTGATGTGTGACTAGGAGAGGTCATAACTTTAGGGGCAGGAGAAATGTTTAAGTCACTGGGCAGCTTGGTTTGTAATCCTACAAGGATGAATGATTGCCTCCTTTCTCATCATCTTTATGCTGCAGATGCAGATGGTGAGGCTGATGTACTCCCACTATTAAGGTACCCGTTTGGGGCGTGATGTCAGGCCTATTCAGCTGCACAGATGTGCTGTTACTGCACTTCTGACATAGATGTGGGGGATGGGGACTTGGAACTCGCATCTTACATTCGCAACTCTCCTGATAGGGCAGGTGTTTGTGGAGGTAAGGAGCATCATACATCATACATTATGAGCAGAACGTGGAAATAGTCCTTTCTGCCTGTCCATGACACTCACATGTGTGACCATCAATGTGAGGAGACACCTTGGGGTGTATCTCTCCATATTTAGTTTTTTGCAGTGAGTGACTTTTTGACCACTCAGTCTGGTCCCCTATCAGCCAGTAATGTAATGTATGCCCCAATTAGAGATGCCCCATAATATAAACCCCTCCAGATCCCTGTATAAGCACCAGATTCAGTTTCCCTCAGGGTGCATGCACACCCAAAAGACTTATATATATATATACTTATATATATACAAATATCTGCCAACAGGGCATGGAGGAATGCTGCAGCAAAGAGTAGTATGCTCTGCATTGCTGCAACACCCTACATCCTCCCTGCTTCCTCCACCCTGTGCACCCCCACAGGCAGACATATTGGTAAAGTGGGAATGCTAGGTAAGGACTATGCATGTGCCATGGGACTGCTGAAACAAGATGAAATTACTGAGACCGGGGGAGGGGGGGCCAGCTGTGTAGCATCCCAAATTGTGATACCCCCTAGGTAACACGGCAACTGGGAGGGGCTGAAATGAAGGTTTTTATCCACTTTAAGAGTAATGATGGGTCTTGTGATGGGGACTTAAAGCCACCCACAACTGGGACAAGGCATTGAAAAAGCCCTAGTTGGGGGCGAAATATTTCCGCCATTCCCTGTAGTAAAGATAGAAAATTGGAAAATGGCCAAAGTTTTATAATAGCACAATTTGTATACCTTAGCATGAGATGCAAGCAGCGCTGTATATACACAAATGCAAAAGATTTGCTTGATACAAGATGTAGTTTTTTAAAAAATAAATGGAAATTTTAGCAGTGTAAAATACCAAGTGGGGTGTGGTTACCAAGCAGAGGAAAGGGGAAGTCATAGCTCTCTCATATGGTTCTTAAACTCGTTATTAACCAAGACTTGGTAAACATATACTGTTCTAAAAGCTTGCCTTCTTCCAGCACCAGTTCCTCTGGTCTTCTGGTTTTATTAAGTTCCTGCAGCCATGCTATGTACCATTATCTAGGAATCAGGGTCCTGACAGCTGTCTGGAGTTTCCAAGTCCTCATGTTTTGATGTTGCTGGTTAGGATTTTTGTATTGTGTTATTGACAATCTTTGTCTGATATTTTGTATATCTGCAAAACCATGCCCCAAAAAGATTTAATGTGCAGCCCCACCAGAGGCTGACATAGATCCAACCTCACACTTGCACCTCCAGCAAGTCATAAGTCAAAGCATGTTATGGTGATGACTGTTATGTGGTATTCACTATGCGCTCATCTAGGCACCACTATGCTTTTACATTTAACACATGCCTGTCTCTTTGCTAATTTCTCTGTGTGTTTTGCCACATATAGTTAATCCGTGGTTTAACACTAAATATTCACTTGCTCTGAATAGCACCACCATTCTCAGCAAGTACTTACAGACGTTTTGGTTTAGAGTCTGTTTCTTGCTCTATATAAGCAATAGCAAGACTTGCTGGACAAATACAGGACACCTGGGTTGCATTTGCATATTCATTAAATTATAAGCATATGAATAATGAAAGTGTGTATCAGGATTAAAAACACTTATTAAGATGCCTTTAATACTGAAACTACCATTTTTTTGTGTAAGCTTTGTAAAATGCTTAGTTTAACCTCTTTCAGGTAAACTATAGCAAAATAATTTTTGGTATATGAGCCAAACCTTTGGTTTGATTCGGAGCCTGCTTGTGAATGCTCGTTTTTTTCAAAAAATTATCTTGATAACAAGGAAAGTGCGATCTCTCGTATCATACACAGCCACGTTCCGAGAAAAGTTTGTTTATGCATAAGCGGCTGTATTTGCTTTGTGTATGCAGTTTAGCTGAGCATTTACGCTATTTGCAGCCATAACTTGTCATGAATCCCTATGTTTTTGGTGTGCCGTGTCCTTCAGTGGCTTTCCGGCGTAGGCCTTTGTCAGGGAACCGGGCGTCACGAGGTCCGACTACAACCGATCACGTTCCCAAAAACCCTTTGTTCGATCCCTCTCCTATCAGGGATACCCGGCTCACAGCCTTCGGACACACCGATTCTTGGTTTAAGGCAAAGGAGACCGCTCAAATTAAATATAAGTTTTAATGCTAATAAGCACACTAGGCAGAGTTAACAAGCATTTAACTATGAAGTAATATCAAATGTTACAGGTGATAAACAAATATGCTATTCTTGAGATGGTTACAGAACAGAGTGAGTTACACAGAGAAACAATAAGCATAAGTTACCTTGGCATGCAGTCGTGATGAGGGAAGCTCCCACAAGGGGTTGTGTCAAGAGCTTATGATGATGGTTATGGTGATGGACACCCCTGGGTACGCCGGCTGCATAACCCCCTTCCAGTTGAGTGACCCTTACCTGGTTCCAGACCACCCTATTTATGCTGCAAGGGCTCTCTGCCCCCCTCCCCTCTATGGGAGGGGCCATCACCTCCTGTGGTTCTGGCGTGTTTTTTTGCCCTAAAACCCTTTAGAGGTTATAACTTGGAGCAGGGGGGTCACATGGCCTTGCCAGCGGTACCGAACTGTCGGGCTGGACGCCATGTTCGCGATAAGTCCTGGAATCGGGTTTCTATTTTGTCCAGAACCTTAGTTCTCCATTTGCAAGCTTTTGCTTTACTTCTATGACCGCAATTTACTATGCCCTTATGTGGTTTTGTGAGCCGGTTCTGATCCTGTACCCGGTTTGGCACTAGGACGCATAGACACGAGTTATGGTCCAAATTCTATTGGTGCCGCTCGCCTGTGGTTCTTATCCTTGCTATGACAAATTCACAGCAAGGGGTCGAGCCAGCTACAGACTGGCCGGCAGCTTCCCAGCCTAAGGTGTGATACGACCAGCAGGCGGTCTGTGAGCTGAGCTGCTCACATATGCATGCTAATTATTCCTTCCTGAAGGGAGATACGGACTTGTGCATTTATAATAAAGGGAATCTCTAGCTCTTGATATGTGGGTTTTCTTAAAGGGGAATGCCGACCTCAGCGATAAGGTGCAATATAATATTTGACCTATTCCTCACAGCCTTCTTTAGTTTTCTTCAGCTATTTTAAGGTGCTGTCCCGCCAGTGTACCCCTATGGTAGTCTGCATGTCCTTGCACATACTTACCTTTGTCCCCCCTGCTGCCATCTATGGCATCCCATGTAGTCTGCATGTAGTTTGGGCCCCACATAGATGTGGTGTCTAGGCTGTAACCCCAGTGAAGTATTGGAAGGGGTTCATACAAGTTATGCCTGACCTTGCCATTGCTTTTCCCTTGGCTTTGCAACCAAACAATCAGCCAGCAGCTACCACTGTTCAAGAGGCAACCCCTGCACCAACAGCTGCACCGTCTTCCATGGCTGCCCCCAGACCCACCATCAAGGCCATGGCCACGCAGAAGGCAGCCACCTTACTTTAAGCTTTTTGGAACAGTGTGGGCACATTCAGGGACCCAATAATTAATTATTCTCTTTCTCAAACACAGATTGCACCTTTAATGGATGCAATACAGGAGCTTGAGGAAGACAGCCAGGAAAGTTTGGACCACAACCTGAATATCCTGATGATGCCTCCTCCAGCTGCTGCAACACCTGCCACTGGGGCAAACCCCACATCCCCCAACCTTGACCCACAACAGCAGTCTGGCAGCAAAGGGATGGGAGGAAGCCAGCCCCACCCTGTACCTATGTGCCACTTGCCTTTGGTAAAGAAGTGGCAAATCTTGAAGGTGGGCCAATAGCCACGCTTTTAGGTGCAACTCCACCAGAATACAGTGGGCCATGTATCTCAGGATCTGCAGCAGGGGTTGGAGCCTCCACATATGCCAACACCCTCTCTGTTAGGGCAAAATTGTGGAGGGCAATATGTGCCATGATTTGATCAACCTTGTCAGGCTTGTATTGGAGGATTCCCCCTGTGTGGTTCAGGCACCGAAACCGCGACTGCAATAGGCTAAAGGCACGCTTCACAACAGCTCGAGTGCGGCAGTGCATCATAGGCCTCCTGGCCATCTGTCTGGGGCCTTCAAAAGGGTGTCAGGAGCCAGGGAAGCAGGGGATAACCTGAATCACCTAAAGGGACATCAAAAACCAACATTAACGCTAATTAAGACCAAAACACACAAACATTATAAACCAACTCTTAAGTGGAACCAGTGGGAAACACAATTTTGTGTTGTCTAAGGCAATCCACTGAGCCATCAGGAAAAACAGAAGGCAATATGCATGGACAAGGGGTTTGATTAGCTACAGGGAGCAGGATCATTTTACCTAGCTAAATGAGCACAGTAGTAGTGATGTAGGGCATGGATAAAACTAGGCATCCACAACAAAGTAGCAACACAACAAAAAATGGCAAATACCTCTACAACAGTGGAAATGCAATGCCAACCGCCACTCAGCTCACCACTCTCACAACGAGCATATAAACTTGAACTCCGCAAGATGAATGCATTGTGGGCCAAAATGCTGAAAAAACGAAGATCTGGTCTCATGGCGCATTGGCCATTAAGAGAGGAGCTCATCTTGCAGTTTCTGAAATTAAGCCAAACAATCAGAGGGTGGCTCCAGGTAATTAATTGCAAATAAAATTCTAAATTACAAAGGCACAACAAGGACACAAAGAAGCTGGTTCAGGGGAGCTGAGCTGAAGCGTAGTATAAATACAGGAGAGGGGCAAAGAAGGTGCAACAATAGTGGGCCTAAACATACCAAAACATATACTCCTGAGCATCTGGGGGAACAAGGGCCACATGTGTGTGCAGCCTATGGTGCCCATGACACTTGGGATATAATTGCAATGTTAAAAAAAACCCAGCCTCACCACATTCCAGGCTGCCATGCTGTTAGTAAATAAGATGTTTATCTCCTGCAGGACAGCCATGCCATCGAGAAATGTAGTCAGGGCGTGGCTCAGCATGCCAACTGACAGTGCCCATATCCACTGGAAGGAGCCGTTTGCTGAAATTGAAGGCAGCCAACCAATTTGGTCATACCTCCAATTGCATGCACATTTCTTGTAGCAGGAGCCAACCATGGCCACAGCTCTGAGTAGAGTTTCTCAAGAGAAAGGTGGTTCAGTGGGTCAGTTTGAACACCTGATGATTGAACATCTGATCGATATCCAGGCGACTGCAGGTATGCCTAATTACTGGAAGGCAACTGGTTAACAGCCCTGCTGCTGCAGACACTCATACTCTCCACAGAACTCTTCAAGGGGCTCCATCGTTAGCGGGTATTGCAGTTCCGCTTGCAAAAAGAGGGCGTAATTTGAACTAGAAACAAACATTTTTATAGGGCTGAAAAGAGGCAAATCAGGGCTGAGAATCAAGCGCAAGTGCAGGGTAAACCTGTGAAATTACATTCGCACAAACAAAAAATCTAGGCATCAACCGGAATAATATGGCGAATGTGGGCGTAGGCGTACCCTAAAGTCCCGCAAAACAGCTAATTCGGACAAAAGAAAAAACGGCACAAAATCATCTGACATGGAAAAAAGCCCAAATATGGGATGTTAACGTCATTCCCAAATATGGAAATGCATACGAGAGAGGCTTTGAAAAAGGCCGCTTAAACAGGCATAAAACATTTTTTTAATTGTTTTAAATTGGGCAGCTTTAACTCTGACTCGTGTCAGGTTGATGTAATTAATGTATTAGGTTAATTTAAGGTAATTGTGTAGGCACACTCAAAAGTATTCCCATTGTGTAGAGCTAAAAATTCAAATTTTTTTCTTTTTTAAAAACAAAGCCATATTGCCAGAGCAATTATAAAATAAAATGTCACCTCATGTTATACTGTCCTCTGTGATGGGAGTGGCAAGGCTGAGTGATGCAAGCAAGTGTGCATTGTATTGGAATGAGCCGTGGCTTCATTCTATTCTACCACTAACAGATGGGATTAGAGATGAGCGAACTTCTTGAAAGTTCGATTCGGGCGATTCGCCGAATTTCCCCAAGAAATTCGGGTTCGCCCGAATCGAACTTTCACGAATCGCTCATCTGAAAAAAAAAAAAGCCTGCATGGTGGGAGCATGGCGCTGACAGCGCAGCCGGCCTGCCCGCTCCCACCATGCCGGCACTTTTTTAAAAAGCAAACACTTACCTGCATGGTCGGAGCGTGGAGGCCGGCGCCGCTCTCAGGCGCCCTCTGATGACGCGTCCTGTGATGACGCGTCCTCTGATGACAGCTGTCATCAGAGGACGCGTCATCAGAGGGCGCCTGAGAGTGGCACCGGCCTCCACGCTCCGACCATGCAGGTAAGTGTTTGCTTTTTAAAAAAATGCCGGCATGGTGGGAGCCGGCAAGCCGGCTGCGCTGTCAGCGGGCCGGCTTCCGCCGCCCGCTGACAGCGTAGCCGGCCTGCCCGCTCCCACCATGCCGGCATTTTTTTTTTTTATTTCAGGGAAAATTCGATCGGCACGAACCCAAAAAAATTCGGGTTCGTGCCGAATCAAATTTTCCCTGAAATTCGGAGTGAATTCCGGTTTGTCCGAACCGATTCGCTCATCCCTAGATGGGATGTCAGGATCACTGCCAACAAATGATCAGAGTTAAAGGACAACATGGGACTGACACTGCATCAGATCAATCCCACTAAGGCAACTAGAGTAATTCTGTAGCGTTGTGGCTTTCACCAGGCTTGAAATGATGTTATGTAATAGGGGCGGTTATGGCCTAGAGGTAGTGAAACAGGTCTGTCACCGGAAGGTAGCAGGTTCGATTTCTAACCATGGGACATGCCTGAAGGATGAGTAAAATGCCCAGAAGGAATTCCATGTTGGCACTATTATTTTTTTAGGCTTAAGTTGGAACAAAACCCAGCAGCGTCCGGCCTGGAATCTGAGACCTGTGAGGCTGCTGTGTGAATCCACCCAGTCCGCCTGTAAGCACTCACCTTTGCCCGCTCCAATGGTGTATCATTGTTTTCAATGCAAAGTGTGTGCTGCCATTTCCCCTGCATCCCTTGTGCGCACATTCCCGCTACAGCCATTCAGATCCCCATTAAAGTCAATGAGAGCCATGTGCAAAAAGGTAAACACAGCAAACGGCTCTCATTGGCTAAGCGCCCAGGCATGCACCATTGGAATGCGGAAGAGGTGAGTTTTCTGGGGGGTCTCACACACATCCTTAATCAGGATGCCTCCGGGAATGGAACAAATAACCCCGCTTTAAAGCAGACCAAAGCCCACTGAACTTGTGAAAGTAATTCAGCAAAGCACCTGCTGATACTCCCTTCTTAGGGTGTAGATCTCAATATGGATATTTTCACCTACTGCATTGTCCCGGAACACAGATTTTTTGCTGTGCCTCTGTGCTGGCCCCTACCTCATCATTGCAGACCTCCCTAAGATGTGCCATGGGAGTTTGTGCGACTGCTGTCCCTGACCAGATTTGACACTTGTGCTGCCGTTTTACCTTGAGCATACTGGGAAGAGTTCCATGAAGTGGGATGTGAGATGGCAGGTTCTGGTCTGCTTTAAAATGACCGTACCAGGCAATAACAATAGATATACAGCAAGCAGCTCACCTGAAGCCTGTCCCTGGGTAGTAGATGTAGGTATGGGATGTTTCTGTGAACATATGGCTTAACAGGACCTAATTCTCTCCAGAATGGGATAGAAAAAAGGTGAGTTTTATTTAAATGGATGGTGGAGCAAGCACGGAGGAGACAGTTGCTTCTTTTTTGGGATATGTGTTGACCTTGGAGGTGGACCAAAACTTACGAATTCATAAAAGACAGAGTCATTCAACATGTGCAAAACATGGCAGAACATTTTAAGTACCTGTGCATAAACAATTAGTCATGATAGCTTAGCATTTATCAGTGGATTTTACTGGAATTCATGGTTTGGCATAGGCATTTCTTGAATGTTTGCATATCAATCAAAGTCTGCTTTCTCTCATACAGAAGACGCCAATTTATGACCATGTATTTAATGTAATTTCTGCCCCAGTGTAATTTACTTTCTTTCACTGTAGGAATTTTAAAAATGACTGGCGAAGGTGTAAAATTTATTACAGGAAACCACCTTCCAGCTAGAGAAATGCTTATAAGCAGGTGGATCTCATTTTAGTAGATGAGAAGAATAGTACCAATTTTTTTCCTTCAGCTGGGCCTTTGACCAAAATATCCCCAAAAAGTATATTTTTTAAAATACTTGTTGTTAGATAAAAATTGCAAAATACAGTGCCGACACCCGTCCCTATTTAAATGACAAAAATCTGCTTATAGCACAGGTACATTTTCATGATATATATATATATATATATATGTATAGTATCGCTCTCCCATACATTTCAATGGGTGTTCATTTGCTTGTGTTTAAACAGCATGTTTGACATTTTTTATTTTTTTTGCTCAAATTATTGTGTGACCTTTCCTGGCTACAAACACACACTTTTAGAAACTTTTTTGACTTTTTTTTATTTTTATGCAGAATTGTCATTACAGGTCTGGCACTAAAGTATTAATGTCACAGTGTTAAAACAATGTCATTCCATGTGTTTTCGCTTTGGTACAGGTGTATATGTGTTCACAAACAGACTTTAATTAGCGCCTGGCGCTCTATGCTATAGTGACCAGATTTAGAGCACAGCCGCTGTGTGTGTGTCCTTTTTTGATAAGTAGGGTGTGGAGTGCTGAGAGACGGTTGCGCTGCCTTTCGCTCCCCTGCCCAACATATATCACATTCATGAATGCGGGCCAGGTTACTACAGCGACTGAGGTGCTCTGTTACAGCGTCTGATACCCGCTTACAGCGTCTACTAGCGGTCGTTCTAAGCACCGCTACACAGACGCTCATCTGCCGATACCTGGCATTAGTAATGAATCAGCCTCCACATCTGTATAACCAACAACCTGATCCTCAATTATTCAAAACTGTGGAGGTAGTATTTGACTTCAGGAAAGCTCCTCAGAAAGTTCTCCCCTTATGCATCGAATGGGGGAGGTGGGAAGTGTGGAAAATATCAAATTTCTGGGCAAGATCATCTTTCAAGACCTGAAATGTGATAAGCAAAATGACGCTTTTCTTAAAAGAGCCCAACAAATATTTTTACCCAGACAGCTGAAGTATATTGAACGTCTGGTTTGGAAATTTGACCAGGAGGGACAAACTACGCCTGCCAACTTCCATCTATAGACAACCTATTCACATGCAGACTCAAATCTAGGGCAGGAAATAGTGTCACCTGGGCAAAGATATAGGATTCTTATGGCAAGTAATGGCTTCTTCCCTCTAGCCATACAGCAATAGAACAAGTGACTACAGGGGCTAGCTCTGTTTTTTAGACATATTAATAGCTATATTGAATATTTTTACATAAAACCTTTGTACTCCTAACGCCTTGTATGTATGTATGCACATACTTACTTGGCGGAAATAATCTGAATACTGATTACTGATACTGATTGGCCCTCATATCAGCAAATAAGCTCAGTCAGTCCCAACCTAAAATAGCAGGAAGTGTGGAAAATCTAACCTGTTTAATTAAAAAACAAACAGTTGTATTTATCCCCATACAGAGATAGGCTATGCTTATCTTAAAAAAAAAAATTCTTAGGTAATTGTTACATTATTGTGTTGGGATATGTTTGGCGCTGTCCTAAACTGTTTCCGATTTTTAAATTGAAGAAGAAAGGACCAAGATATGATGGTTTACAGTTTCAACTTATGATCTATCTCTTGAAATATTTGGGCATGACCCTTGGCTCTGTGAGGCCGCATAATGGTTGGGGTCTGTGGGACAGGCATTCTCATCACCCTGGCTGTTCTCCCTTTCTTCCAGTGTCCACAGTCTGATGATGTGGAGCTTTAGACCACCAGCCTAGCCCTATTATTGGTCTAAAGCAAAGGAATTCAGAGTGTGTGCCACTACTCTTTGCCTTTTCTACTTTCAGAAGCAGCTGTGTTCTGACAGGAAGAGAGCGCAGCCATGATGAGGGGAGCTGCTGAATGACAGTTTATGCACTTTGCCTACAGAGTCCCATTAACTGTTGGTAGCTAGCTAATTTTCTATGTCTACTCTTTTTATTTAGGTGGCAAGAAATGACTTTACTGTATGTTGGTAAAAGAGCAAGTGTTCCATTTGTTATAGTAACATATTTATTTATGTAATGCAGAAGATCAGGCTAACAATATAAAACACCCTCCCAGCCCTCCCTTTGGAAGGCTGGGCTGCCCTTCTCACCACTAAGCGGTCAATAATAGTCAGCGTCGTAGAAACCCCGGCAGATGTGGCAAATGGTGGGAGAAAGTAAATGCAAATAAAAATGCGGACAAAAAAACACAAACGCAAACGCAAAATGAAATTCCTGTCACTGCAGTTGAGATGGAAGCTTTCTTGTGATCAGCCCAACCAGCCAGAGTGAGATTTTATCTCCACGCAATTTGTTAGAAGGAGATAATGCTGGCTGCATCAAAGGTCTGTCATCTGTCTGTGATATTCTCTCTCCACACAGAGCAGGATGGAGCTTGGAATTTTTCTATAAGCAGCCCACACCAAACTGATGGAGATTTACCTCAAAAAAGGGGCCTGTATCATATTTCACACACATAATGAATCAATAACTGCTGGAGGGGTTAAATGTAACTATGTATCAATCAATGTAAGTAAATACTCATAAATCAAAACTTCAGCCAACTCCAGAAAAGGTGGGGGAAATAGTACCAATAAGTTTGTTTGGCCTGTTAGTACATCATAGTACACATACAATATTGCTTAAAAAAGAATGTTATAAAACTTAAGAGAAATCAGCATCAAATATACTACCACAAAAGTGGCATAGGCCTTCAGCCCTTGCCAGTCAAACAGGGCTATTTAAACCAAGTCCTTCCAATATGCTCAACTGCTACCCCTCATCAGAGTTGGCCTTAGAGAATACTATGGGGTACGATCTATAAACCTACTGCTTTGACCTCACAGTAAAGGTCAGATATTCAAAATGATCATCTTGCTATGTAAATATATGATTATAATATCTCATAACTCTCAGACAGTGCTCACTAGTGCATTACTGCAGGCTCTACCCATGCCCTCACATTTCTACTGATTATATTTGGAGTTTTAAAGTAAGCTTTCTGAATCTATTTAATATATCAGAAAATTATTGGGGTGTAAACAAAACAGTTGCTCCCCAAAGAAGGCATATAGAATGATTAGGTTCAAGCTTTTGATTGGAAGCACAGGGCTATATTTCTGAAATATAACGTGTCTACTTTAACAAATGAATATATGAGGTTTATAATCTTTGGACATTATTAGTCAGGACACACATTTGGTAATTTTCTCTTTTATTAAGTCATTGTCAAGGCATGACAATAACAAAAGCTATACCCAATTTTATTCCCCAAAGGAGTTCACTGCTATTCTGGTACTCTAACACTTGCCTGATTGCCCAATCTAAGTCCTGCACTGCCCTTCCTGATGCTGTTTCTGTAGTATTGACAATTGCCCACCATCCATCCAAGGGGCTATGGCATGCCCCATCCATTTACTGCGGTAAAGGGGTGTGTGCAGGTATTGACACACAGTGAATGGAGGGCGCATGCCATTGCCTCTGTGAAGGATGGCAGGGGTGGGCCATTGTCGATACTATGAAAGTGGTGTTAGACTCTTACCTGCTCGCCGTTCCGGGTCCCGCGGCGCACCGTTGAGGGGGCCCCAGCGGGCCTCTGCTCGGCCGTCCCTGGGTCGTCCGTCTCCTCGGCGCCCCTGTGAGGTTCGGGGGCTGTCGGCGCAGCATGCGGCTGATGGCCGCGTCGCGGCCCGCTCCGCGCGGCTGCGCCGGCCTGCTGGGCTTCCGGGTAGCGTGACGCTGCCTCCTCCGGGCGGGGGCGCGCCTGGCTCACGTCGCGCTCGCGCGCGCGCGCGAGCACGTATCTCTTATGCCTCCCGGCGGCGCTTCCTCCAGCGCGCCCGCCGGGGGCGAGTATTAAGGTGACCTATGAGCAGCCGGGTCCTGGGATCGGGCCCAGGGACTGGTCGGCCTGTCTGGCCTGGGCCGTCCAGCTCCTGGGACCGATCCCATTTCAGTTGTATGCACCAATCATTGTTCTTCCCCCCAAGTGCGCCCTTTCCTATTGGCCAGCATTCCCTATAAAGTTTTTCTGCTACTTCATCCCAGTGCCCGTTATAGCTTCTGGGTTCTGGATGTGCGTTGCTGTGTCTTTGTGAACATTTGGATTTTGGACTTTGACTACCCTTGCTTGCTGCCTGCCCTGACCTCTTGCTTTGCCCGACCACGCCTTTGCCTGACCCCTCTGATACCTCGCTCCGTGACCTCCTGGATTTGACCTCGGCTAGCCTCGACCATCCCTTCGTTACCTCCTTCGGATACCTCGCCCCGTGACCTCCTGGTTTGACCTTGGCCTGTAATTCGGACTCTTGCCTTCCGGCATCCTCATTCGGGATTCCCTGCCTAACATCTTTCTGCACCTTAAGCTGGTATCTTTTGCGCCTTATAAGTCCTGGGGGCAACCGACTGGGAGAGGCATTACCCGCGTCTCCTACAAGCGGGGGCTTGTCTATAGGCAGAAGTGGCGGCGGAGATTGGGGGATACCAGCTCAAGACAGACGGGTGTTTGGTACAGTCCTGACATTATAACGGGCCAACAGAATGGACCAAATCCTGGAGCAGGTGCAAGCCTTGACAGCGGCAGTGGAGCACCTGGCTCACCGGGTTGCGGCTCAGGAGAACCGTCCTGCTCCTAACGTCCCCAGTCCTCAGGGGACCCCGGCCGCAATGTTTGTGGAACCTAAAATCCCACTTCCCGAAAAATTCCACGGCGACAGGGCAAAATTTGCCAACTTCCGGGACTCTTGTAAATTATACTTTCAGCTGCGTCCTGTCTCCTCAGGGTCACAAGAGCAAAGGGTCGGCTTGATTGTTTCCCTTCTCCAAGGAGATCCTCAGTCCTGGGCCTTCAGCTTATCAGCTCAGGACCCTATCCGTCTCTCTGTGGATAGTTTTTTCTCTGCGATGGAGATTCTCTATGATGATCCCGACAAAGGGGCCACAGCTAATGCCAAGTTACGTACTCTTCGCCAGGGACGCCGTCCAGCCGAAGACTACTGCTCAGAATTCCGGCGCTGGGCGGTAGATTCCCGTTGGAACAATCCTGCTCTTTGCGGCCAATTCCGGCTAGGATTGGCTGATGCCATCAAGGACACCTTGGTGAACTACCCGGAACCTCAGACCCTAGACGAATTAATGCACCTTGCCATCCGCATTGATCGTCGGCTTCGGGAAAGGCGCCTAGAAAAAGGGTCGCATGCCGAGTCTGCTTCAAGGTCTGAGGTCCCAGTCATACCACCTTCGGATGAGCCCATGCAACTAGGTGCCACAAGGCTCACTGAAGGCGAGAGGCGACGACGTCTATCCGAGGGGCTTTGTCTGTATTGTGGTGGAACCGGCCACATGGTCAGACTTTGCCCAAAGAAGCCGGCGGGAAACTCCAGAGCCTAGGGGGTTTCGAGGGGGCCCTCCTAGGCTGTAAGGTATCTCCTCAAGTATCGTCTCCAGTTCTGATTCCAGTTCAGATTAAGATTAATCTTAAGTGTTTGAATCTAAAGGCTCTTCTAGATTCAGGAGCAGCTGGGAACTTCCTAGACTCCGAACTAGCGCAGACTTTAGGAATTATGGTCCAGTCCTTGCCGACTCCCATCCGGGTTTCAGCCATTGATGGCACTCCTGTGGCCGGGGGTTTAGTTCGGTTCCAAACCCCTCCTATGCAAATCAAAGTGGGAGCCAATCATTCTGAAGTTATCAGTTTTTTGGTATTAAGTATGCCTAGTACCCCTTTAATCTTGGGATTGCCATGGCTGCAGGAGCACAATCCCCAAATTGATTGGGTCTCAGGGCAAATCACTAAGTGGGGTCGCCAGTGTTTTCAGAGTTGCTTAGAATTTCCACTCAGGGTCGCGCACCTAGCACCGGTTGGGGTCCCCACTCCATACTTAGAGTTTGCTGACGTCTTTTCTGAAAGGGCGGCAGACAAACTTCCTCCCCATAGACCATGGGATTGCCCTATTGAACTTCTCCCAGGTACCATGCCTCCCAGAGGGAGAATATTTAATTTGACCCGAACGGAAACCCTTGCCATGCGGGAATATATTGCCGAGAACTTAGAGAAGGGGTTTATTCGGCCTTCATCTTCCCCAGCAGGGGCAGGGTTTTTTTTCGTGGAGAAGAAAGATGGGGGACTTCGCCCCTGTATTGATTATCGGGGCTTAAATAACATCACGATAAAGAATAAGTACCCCCTACCACTTATTGAGGGTCTGTTTACACAGGTGGTTGGGGCACAAGTCTTCTCTAAACTCGATCTCCGGGGGGCCTATAACCTCATTAGAATTAGGCAGGGGGACGAGTGGAAGACGGCCTTCAATACCCTTGAAGGGCATTATGAGTATCTAGTAATGCCTTTCGGCCTGTGCAACGCCCCCGCGGTCTTTCAAAGTTTTGTTAATGAAATTTTTAGGGACTATCTTGGCCGTTTTGTGGTCGTTTATTTAGACGACATCTTAATTTTTTCCTCGTCCATCGAGGAACATCGCAAACACGTGTGTTTGGTCCTGCAAAAACTTAGGGAAAACTGTTTATATGCTAAGTTAAAGAAATGTCAATTTGAAGTGTCAGAGGTTCCGTTTCTCGGTTATATTATCTCTAAATCTGGTCTATCCATGGATCAATCTAAGGTAAAGGCCGTCTTAGAATGGGAACAGCCCAGGGATCTAAAGGGTCTGCAAAGGTTTCTGGGCTTTGCTAATTTCTATAGGAGGTTCATTAAAAATTTTTCGGCCCTTGTTACACCACTAACCAATCTGACCAAGAAAAGCGGGTACCCCTCAGTATGGCCTGTTCAAGCTGTCCAGGCCTTCGAGAATCTTAAAAGGGTGTTTAGTGCTGCTCCCGTCTTAGTCCACCCTGATGAGCAACGACCCTTCCTTGTGGAGGTGGATGCTTCCGAAGTCGCAGTTGGGGCAGTTTTGTCACAGTATTACGGCTCACCTGAACGCCTCCATCCATGTGCCTTCTTTTCCAAGAAATTCTCAGCGGCCGAAAGAAATTACGATATCGGCAATAGAGAATTATTGGCCATCAAGTTAGCCTTTCAGGAGTGGAGACACTGGCTGGAGGGCGCTCAGTATCCAGTCACGGTCTTTACGGATCATAAAAATCTGGAATACATCCAATCTGCTAAGAGATTAACTCCTAGACAGGCTCGCTGGTCCTTATTCTTTTCTCGATTTAACTTCTCTATAACCTATAAGCCTGGATCCAAAAACATTAAAGCTGATGCCCTGTCTCGGAGTTTCTCCCCTCCCGACTTACCTGAAAGGTTGGTTTCTCCCATTTTACCCCGCTCCCTAGTGGTAGCCGCAATCCAACCCCAACTTCCTGACCTTACTCAGTTCCAGGCCCAGGCTCCTCCTGGGAAACCTGATTCAGCCCAGTTTGTGCCTTCTACTTACCGGACTGACTTTTTGTCCCATTTTCATGATACCAAAACAGCGGGTCATCCGGGGGTTAAGAAAACCATTGCTTTATTAACGCGCCAAGTTTGGTGGCCCTCTCTCAGGAGAGACGTTCAAAGATTTGTCTCCACTTGTAAAGTCTGTGCCCGAAGTAAATCTCTAAGGCACCCTCCTGAAGGCCCACTCCTTCCATTATCCATTCCTGCCTCTCCGTGGACCCATCTGGCCATGGATTTTGTTACTGACCTTCCCCCTTCCCAGGGATATACTGTTATTTGGGTAATTGTGGACCGCTTTAGCAAGATGGCTCATTTTGTTCCTTTAAAGAAACTCCCCTCAGCTCAAACTTTAGCTCAACTCTTCATTACTCACATTTTTAGGATCCATGGTATTCCCATAGATATTGTTTCAGATAGGGGGGTCCAGTTTGTCTCCCGGTTTTGGAGGGCCTTCTGTACTAAGTTGGGTTTCACTGTCTCCCTTTCCTCGGCTTTCCATCCGCAGTCGAACGGACAAACCGAGAGAACGAATCAGTCCTTGGAACAGTATTTGCGTTGTTTTACGGCTGATACTCAAACTGACTGGGCCTTCTTCTTACCATTTGCGGAGTTTGCATTTAACAATGCTGCACATTCTTCCACGGGGGTCTCTCCCTTCCATTGTGTTTATGGTAAGGACCTGAAGTTTTCTGCCCTTCCGGATCAACCCTCTAGAGTTCCCTCCGTGGATGAATGGGTTTCCAAATGGCCGGGGGTATGGAATAAAATCCAACAGCATCTAACTAGAGCCGCTCTTCAGCAGAAAAAATTTTCAGATCGCAGACGTTCCTCTAACCCTAGTTATAAGGTGGGAGACTGGGTTTGGCTCTCAACTAAGAACTTGGCACTACGCCAGCCCTCCGCTAAGTTAGGACCTAAATTTATTGGTCCCTTCCCCATAGTACGGAAAATTAATCAGGTCACGTTTCAGTTGGCCCTCCCTTCGTCCATGAAGATTTGTAGGTCTTTTCATGTTTCTCTTCTTAAATCTGCTAGAAACCATGAACCCGATAAGCTTCCCGGTCCTGAGTTAGTCGATGGTCATCAGGAATTCGAAGTCGCCCGAATTCTTGACTCCCGCCTTTTTAGGAACTCTCTTCAGTATTTAATTGACTGGAAGGGGTACGGCCCGGAAGAAAGATCTTGGGTTCCAGCCAGAGAGGTTCATGCGCAGAATCTGGTGAAGAGATTTCATAAGGAGAATCCATTGAAACCCAGCTTGGAGGGTCCAGTGGCCCCTCCTCAGGGGGGGGGTAATGTTAGACTCTTACCTGCTCGCCGTTCCGGGTCCCGCGGCGCACCGTTGAGGGGGCCCCAGCGGGCCTCTGCTCGGCCGTCCCTGGGTCGTCCGTCTCCTCGGCGCCCCTGTGAGGTTCGGGGGCTGTCGGCGCAGCATGCGGCTGATGGCCGCGTCGCGGCCCGCTCCGCGCGGCTGCGCCGGCCTGCTGGGCTTCCGGGTAGCGTGACGCTGCCTCCTCCGGGCGGGGGCGCGCCTGGCTCACGTCGTGCTCGCGCGCGCGCGCGCGAGCACGTATCTCTTATGCCTCCCGGCGGCGCTTCCTCCAGCGCGCCCGCCGGGGGCGAGTATTAAGGTGACCTATGAGCAGCCGGGTCCTGGGATCGGGCCCAGGGACTGGTCGGCCTGTCTGGCCTGGGCCGTCCAGCTCCTGGGACCGATCCCATTTCAGTTGTATGCACCAATCATTGTTCTTCCCCCCAAGTGCGCCCTTTCCTATTGGCCAGCATTCCCTATAAAGTTTTTCTGCTCCTTCATCCCAGTGCCCGTTATAGCTTCTGGGTTCTGGATGTGCGTTGCTGTGTCTTTGTGAACATTTGGATTTTGGACTTTGACTACCCTTGCTTGCTGCCTGCCCTGACCTCTTGCTTTGCCCGACCACGCCTTTGCCTGACCCCTCTGATACCTCGCTCCGTGACCTCCTGGATTTGACCTCGGCTAGCCTCGACCATCCCTTCGTTACCTCCTTCGGATACCTCGCCCCGTGACCTCCTGGTTTGACCTCGGCCTGTAATTCGGACTCTTGCCTTCCGGCATCCTCATTCGCGATTCCCTGCCTAACATCTTTCTGCACCTTAAGCTGGTATCTTTTGCGCCTTATAAGTCCTGGGGGCAACCGACTGGGAGAGGCATTACCCGCGTCTCCTACAAGCGGGGGCTTGTCTATAGGCAGAAGTGGCGGCGGAGATTGGGGGATACCAGCTCAAGACAGACGGGTGTTTGGTACAGTCCTGACAAGTGGCTGATGATTGGACTGAGTGGCGCTAGACTTGGATAGGATGATCAGGTAAGTGTCAAGAGCGCCAGATGAGGTGGGGTCATCTGGGGGGATACAAGGTGAGTATAGCCATATTTTCATGCCTAGACAATGACTTTAACTGTGCAGTAGCAACCACAACATTGCTTTTAAGCATCTGGCAATGAGAATACAAATAAAATCACTGCTATGAAAAGGTCTTGCTTAATAATGGTATGCTAGAACGATTAATACAAGGATCTTTAGATCTATTTAATTCAAACTGCTTGATTCAAATAAAGTTTTGTTTGTCTTCTCGTGGATGTAGAATTATTTTAACACCCGTGATGAAGTTAAGCTGAAACTAAAAAAAGCTCAGAGGTCATTCTAGTTAACTACCCATTATTGCTACCTGTAGTAATAGTCACACATTATGAAAAGACTATAGGTTGGATTTTCAGGAAATATCTGAAAGTCTCAGTAGGATCATCACTTTCTCTTTACTTGACAGAGCAGCTTCGCTCCTAAAGACATGATTAATCGCAATGACCCAGATGGTGGAACAGTTATTCTGCTAGACTCGGGGGCAACAGCTTTATGACTGCTTTGCATCAAGAAATCTAAACCAAACTATTTAAAATGTAACAATACGTTGTGTTTATTACCTTCTTTTAATAGAATATTAGGTCTGATTCAGCACGGTGGGAAAACAGACTTTAGTGCTGTTTTAGCGAAAGAAAGCATTATTGCATCCTCTTTTTAAGTGTCGCTATTCAGCATGGTTTTTTTTAGTAGTGCAATTTTTGTATGATTGCTGAGAGTGCACATGCTTATTTGTTTCCCCAAATATTTTCACATCATTCAGTCAATGAATCATTCCAATGCAATTAAAAGGTGCCAAGTTGTGTGGAAATAGCTCTCCACCATTCACTCGAATGTGGCCTTTTTCCATCTGAAAAAGTCTGATTAGAGAATACATAAACATTTCTAAAAATGAATCAATGGTTATGAAACAAATATGAATGTGCCTTACACATAAACAGTTATCAAAACTTATTCAAATAAAAAATGTGGAGGGTGAAACATCATTGCTTTGACTAAAATTATATATTACAAGAAAACAAATAAAAACAACATACTGTATAACAAAATCTAAAAAACACTAAATAGCTTTGCTTTCTGCATAGATGTGTATGTGTAAAAGAATGGTTGCTATGAAAGCATTTATTTATTTGCCCCAATAAAGCATTTTCACACATTTTTTTGGATTGCTGCATGCAAATACCTGTTCTTGGTCGCTGAAGTAACCTGTCTGGCATTAATGAATGTGATGTGTGTTGGGTGCTCTAACTACAGTACAGCGCTGCAGCTAGTGAGAGGTAGCGCCAGCTCAGTATGCCCGGCACTCTGTGCTCAACACCATATTTAAGAAAAAACTACAAACACCTAGCGTCGGTTCATCTGTTCATTATCCTTCTGGTTTATATAAACATCTACAGTAATATGCATATATGCTGTCATGCCGCCATCTAACAAACCCGTTAGCTAACATCAAAAATACTCCTATTGGGATAAGTTGGTGGTATTTATAAATATATATAGTTATTACTCATAAAGCAAAGAATTATCTTAGAAAATATGAGACATGTTGAAATAAATCCCTGTTAGACTTACCTAATGGTAAGTCTAACAGGGATTTTACCTAATGACGACCCACAGTAAAGTTTTTTTCTATGAATCCGTCATGACGACCCATGGAGAGAGAGGTTCCACCCCCTGGGAGGAAACACAAACTGAGGTTAAAACTCCACCCCTTCCTCTCCACCTCAGTCTTAAACTTAAGGTAAACCGTAAGACAGTGGGAGGGAACTAAGGGGTCATCATGAAGGATTCGTAGAAAAAAATGTTATCGGTAAGTCTAACTGGGATTATCTCCCTTCATCCTTCATGATTAGCCACGGAGAGGATTTGGCAAGTAACTATACCTTAGGGGTGGAAAGCTGATAGTAATACCCTTCTACCAAAGGCCTGATGTTTTGCAGAAAGGAGATCAAGTCTATAGTGCTTAAGTAAGGTGTGGGGTAAAGACCACATCGCTGCTTAACAGATCTTTTCTATAGAGGCACCTGTCCTCTCGGTCCAAGAAGCTGACATAGCTCTGGTTGAATGTGCAGAAACCTGTGGAGGAGGAACTCCTCTGGATGTATAAGCCTGCACAATAGTCTTTTTTATCCATCTGGCAATACTGGATTTAGAGGCAGCCAGTCTTGCTCTCTGTCTTCCTGCTGAAAATTATTAAAATTATCAAAGGCTATTCCACTATTCGCCATTCTCTAGAATAAATAATTAGCACTCTTCTCACATTTACAAGTTAGAGATCTACTTCTGTTCCTGCTGTAGTCGGCAATGGCGGGAGCACTATGTCCTGGAGACAAAGCAATCTTTGGCAAAAATAAAGGATCAGGTCTCAGTATGGCCTTATCTGGAAGAATTGTGCAGTAGAGATCCTTCATTGATAGAGCCTGCAACTCACTTACCTGCCTGGCCGATGTGATGGCCAACAAGAAACAACATTTCAAACACAACCATTTTTCTGGTACTTCCTCCAGTGGCTCAAATGGAGGTTCCAGTAACCCTCTCAACACGACAGTTAACTCCCATGTTGGGTGCTGGCCTTTTAATGGTAATTGCTTTAAAAAAATGATTGAATTGCTGATGCTGTCGACACTGGCAGTCTAGAAAAACTGATAATGCTGAAGTCTGAGTTTTTAGCATTCCCTACTGCTAGTCCATTCTCAAACCCTTCCTGCAGAAAATCAAGGATGGCGGGTATATCTTCTTCCTTAAGTTTGTTAGCCTCACAAAATGAAGAAAAACATTTCCTAACCTTTGCATATATATATCTGAAGGTCAATTTACGACTGTGCAAGAGAGTTTTAATCACTCTGGCTGAACAGTCTTTCTTCTCTAAGATGGCCCCTTCAAGATCAATGCTGTTAGTTGAAGCTTTGCTGGCTCTGGATGTAGAATTTTGCATGCGGTGTTAGGGTTAAAAGATATACTGTTGGTACCTGGTTCTTTCTGCCTAAGACTTTCAATCTCTATTAGACTAGGAACATAGGCCAGATGCTGCTGTGGGCTGCCGGATTGCCGCCACTGCTGCTGCTCTTTTCCTGATCTCTCCAGCCTCTGTAATGTGTCGCCTAGATTTTCTACATTTACGTCCAGAAGTGATGCAAGAAAGTCGCCAGGTCTCCGCCCCCTCTCTTCCTTGTCTGAATCCCAGAAAACAAGGGAAAATGTGGGAGAAAATGGAAAACTGCCACCATTCATTGGGGGGACGACACAAAGAACTGAGGTGGAGAGGAAGGGGTGGAGTTTGAAGCTCTATTCAGTTTGTGTTTCCTCCCAGGGGGAGGACACAGAAATTGAAGAAGCGGTCCTGAAAATGTCCTGTTTTTTAATGCAGTTCTGGAATCTACGTCACATATGAATAAAGGGGAGCTTAGCTCCACTTTCTGAAATGCTTTTTAACCCATTAATGACCCACCTAATGTTAGCCTTAAGGATCAGTACATTTTGTCTCTCTTTGTGTTCCAGCTGGCACATAGGTATGTGAAAGGGCAGGTAGGCGTGGATGTTTATGGGCAGACGAATGGATGGTCAGGGAGGGAGGTAGGTAGTTAGGTGGGCAGCAGGTAGGTAGGTGGTTGGATAGACGGGTAGATATTTGGGTGGATAGGTAGCTGGATGGCATGCATGTAGGTGGGTGGAAGAAACAGTAGGTGGCTGGGCAGTCAGGCAGGTAGGTGGGAAGGTGGTCAGACAGGTGGGTGGGTGGTTAGGCAGGCAGGTGAGTAGGCAGGTGGGCATGCAGACAGGTGGGTGATTAGTTAGGTAGGCAGCCAGGCAGGTGGGTGGATGGATGGGCATGCAGGCAGGTGAGTGGGTAGGTGAGTAGGCAGGCAAGTGGGTAGGTTGGTGGGTAGGTAGGTGGACATGCAGGCAGGTGGATGGGTAGGTAGGTGGGCATGCAGGCATGTGGAAGGGTAGGTGGGCATGCAGGCAGGTGGATGGGTAGGTAGGCATACAGGAATTTGGGGTGGAAGATAGGTTGGCAGGTGGATGGGTGGCCATGCAGATAGGCAGGTGGGGAGGCTTACTGGTTTCTCGGCGGGGCTCACGGCGGAAGACATCTTGGTGGGGTGGAAGGCATCTTGGGTGGTGGAGGACATCGCGGGCAGTGGCAGCAGAAGACATCGTGGGTGACATTGGAGGAGGAGGACATCGGGGGGGCGACGGCAGAGAACACCTTTGGTGGCAGAGGAGGAGGAGGACATTGCAGGCGGCAGTGGAGGAAGAGGAGATTGCAGGCGATGGCTGTGGAGGGGGATATCTTGGTGGGGCAGGGTGGGCCATGACAAGGCAGTGACCAGTGTCTTGGTTGGCCGGGACCAGCTCCGAAAGATGGTGGAGTGGCTAGAGCTCCAACTGCTGCTCCCTGGCTGGTCTTCCTCAGCGCTGACTGGCCATGGAGTGATGGCTGGAGTTGTGGCGGCGGCTAGCGCTGTGGATCAGGGCGAGGGAGGACAGGAAACTTGCTATAGCGCGGGAGCGATGGGGCTAGGTAAGTAAAAGAGCCTGTCCTACATGCCCAACACTCCTCCGGCACACTAGTCCCTCTAGGGACTTGGGAACCCCCCTCTTTCCACCCCGTATCTAGCATGGGGCAGACAGTTAACACTGTCTCTGCCAACATGCTAGATACAAAGTTGTCACTTGGGGGGTTAGGATACATGGTTAAGCAACAATGTGTTAAAATCTGGTCAGTTATACACCTGAACTGAATAAAACTAAAACCAAGCTTGTGGTTTTCTCCTTCTGGTAGGAATAAAATCCAGGGGTGACAGGTTTCTGACGTGTATCAGGGGTCACCACTGAAAGAAAGAAACAAGCCTGGCTGCATATTTCTTGATGCCGGGTGAATAAGTGTCCCCTCCTCTCACTATCCAGCATATCTATATGGATTTTTTTTTTTTGCGATAGTGCTCGTTTAATGGCTTAGTCTGTAAGTATAGGAGGAATATGGCTTTATGATAGAATATGAATACTAAACCCCTGTTCTAGGACAGATGCTACTGAGTCAGTGTAAAAAGTTCAGTAAAATTCCCAATATCCCAAAACCTGCAGTGAAAATGCTAAATTATCATCCACTTTAGGATGGTGCTTCTGACGATAGATGGTTTTATTGATCAATCTAGATCAGGAGTTCCCAAGATATTTTCTTCAAGTACCACTTTCCATTTTCTAGGTATCTTGAGTACCACCTGGGTAAGTCATCTACTACTGTGTCAAAAATTCAAATTAATAGTTTTCATCTCTTGGGCAGTTTTTGACATATGGAGAAAATCAGGTTTGGGTAAAATACAGATGGCAGCCCCTGGTGGGGAACCCCTGATATAGATATTTACCAGATTGATTGAACCAATTCCACAATGATGTTCAAAACATAATTTTATCATGCTGTTGATAAGCGAGAATGCTAAAAGTATACAACCACTGCTTAAACACAAAAAAGCTGTTCATGTGAATGTGTATGCCGCTAATTACATAGTTGTCCCTGCATGGGGCATCAGGATATGTTTCTACTGTAGCTTTATTTTTTAACAAAACAAAGGCATGGGCAATCAAGGGGCAAGTCATTAGGCAAACAGGGTTGATGCAGGCAGGACATTTGATACACTAAATGAAGGCTAACACAGAATTCAGCAACAGAAACATGGCAAAGAAAACCTTTAAAAGGAAAATATAGCTAAATGCAATGGTGCCCACTGAGTACCTAGGGCTATAAATAGGGATGAGCGAATCGATCCGGACGAACCTGGATTCGATCCGAATTTCATGAAAAATTCGATTCGGATCGAATCCGAATTTCCCCGCGATTCGATCGCTCGAAGTTTTCCTTTAACATCCATTCATACAGGCATTCTAAGATGGCGGACGGGACATGTCCAGACATCAACCCCGCGCCAGTGCAAGCTGGGACAGTCACATGCAGCCTATCAGCAGCCAGCAAGCCCGGTGACGTCACAGCGCTATTTAAGTCGGCCATCTTGCTTTTCCTTCCTCATTTCTCTATTGCATTCGTGAGAGACAGAACGCTGTAGTGAGGGAGAGGCAGTTAGACAGGCAGGGACAGACAGGGACAGGCTGGAGACAGGCAGGAGACAGGCAGGAGACAGACAGAAAGTCAGCGAAAAACAGGGAAAGTTAGGAAAAATCGGAGGCAGTCACAGGGAGATTTTTTTTTTTTTTCATCCAGCCTGAGTGTTACTGGCTGGCTGACAGGCTTTGTTAGCGTTTTCAGGCTGCTTATACTAACTAACTGTGCATATATACTGAACTGATCTTAAGTCTGCTGTGAGGCATCCCATTCTGTGACTACACCAGCCTCTATTTAAGACCATATAACCATTTGCACTTATTCTAATTGAAATTAGGCCTGATAAAGACACTTTTGCTGTGCATAGCACTACTGGTCCCTGCCAGGTGCACTCCTGTTGTGGCATCCCATTCTGTGACTACAGCGGCCTCTATTTAAGACCATATAACCATTTGCACTTATTATAATTGAAATTAGGCCTGATAAAGACACTTTTGCTGTGCATAGCACTACTTGTCCCTGCCAGGTGCACTCCTGTTGTGGCATCCCATTCTGTGACTACAGCAGCCTCTATTTAAGACCATATAACCATTTGCACTTATTATAATTGAAATTAGGCCTGATAAAGACACTTTTGCTGTGCATAGCACTACTTGTCCCTGCCAGGTGCACTCCTGTTGTGGCATCCCATTCTGTGACTACAGCATCCTCTATTTAAGACCATATAACCATTTGCACCTATTATAATTGAAATTAGGCCTGATAAAGACACTTTTGCTGTGCATAGCACTACTGGTCCCTGCCAGGTGCACTCCTGTTGTGGCATCCCATTCTGTGACTACAGCAGCCTCTATTTAAGACCATATAACCATTTGCACTTATTATAATTGAAATTAGGCCTGATAAAGACACTTTTGCTGTGCATAGCACTACTTGTCCCTGCCAGGTGCACTCCTGTTGTGGCATCCCATTCTGTGACTACAGCAGCCTCTATTTAAGACCATATAACCATTTCCACTAATTCTAATTGAAATTAGGCCTGATAAAGACACTTTTGCTGTGCATAGCACTACTTATCCCTGCCAGGTGCACTCCTGTTGGGGCATCCCATTCTGTGACTACAGCAGCCTCTATTTAAGACCATAACCATTTGCACCTATTATAATTGAAATTAGGCCTGATAAAGACACTTTTGCTGTGCATAGCACTACTGGTCCCTGCCAGGTGCACTCCTGTTGTGGCATCCCATTCTGTGACTACACCAGCCTCTATTTAAGACCATATAACCATTTGCACTTATTATAATTGAAATTAGGCCTGATAAAGACACTTTTGCTGTGCATAGCACTACTTGTCCCTGCCAGGTGCACTCCTGTTGTGGCATCCCATTCTGTGACTACAGCATCCTCTATTTAAGACCATATAACCATTTGCACCTATTATAATTGAAATTAGGCCTGATAAAGACACTTTTGCTGTGAATAGCACTACTGGTCCCTGCCAGGTGCACTCCTGTTGTGGCATCCCATTCTGTGACTACAGCAGCCTCTATTTAAGACCATATAACCATTTGCACTTATTATAATTGAAATTAGGCCTGATAAAGACACTTTTGCTGTGCATAGCACTACTTGTCCCTGCCAGGTGCACTCCTGTTGTGGCATCCCATTCTGTGACTACAGCAGCCTCTATTTAAGACCATATAACCATTTCCACTTATTCTAATTGAAATTAGGCCTGATAAAGACACTTTTGCTGTGCATAGCACTACTTATCCCTGCCAGGTGCACTCCTGTTGGGGCATCCCATTCTGTGACTACAGCAGCCTCTATTTAAGACCATAACCATTTGCACCTATTATAATTGAAATTAGGCCTGATAAAGACACTTTTGCTGTGCATAGCACTACTGGTCCCTGCCAGGTGCACTCCTGTTGTGGCATCCCATTCTGTGACTACAGCAGCCTCTATTTAAGACCATATAACCATTTCCACTTATTCTAATTGAAATTAGGCCAGATAAAGACACTTTTGCTGTGCATAGCACTACTTGTCCCTGCCAGGTGCACTCCTGTTTGGGGCATCCCATTCTGTGACTACAGCAGCCTCTATTTAAGACCATAACCATTTGCACCTATTATAATTGAAATTAGGCCTGATAAAGACACTTTTGCTGTGCATATTCTTACTGCTGCCTGCCAGGTGCACTCCTGTTGGGGCATCACATTCTGTGACTACACCAGCCTCTATTTAAGACCATATAACCATTTGCACCTATTATAATTGAAATTAGGCCTGATAAAGACACTTTTGCTGTGCATAGCACTACTGGTCCCTGCCAGGTGCACTCCGGTTTGGGGCATCCCATTCTGTGACTACAGCAGCCTCTATTTAAGACCATATAACCATTTGCACTTATTCTAATTGAAATTAGGCCTGATAAAGACACTTTTGCTGTGCATATTCTTACTGCTGCCTGCCAGGTGCACTCCTGTTGGGGCATCCCATTCTGTGACTACACCAGCCTCTATTTAAGACCATATAACCATTTGCACCTATTATAATTGAAATTAGGCCTGATAAAGACACTTTGCTGTGCATAGCACTACTGGTCCCTGCCAGGTGCACTCCTGTTGTGGCATCCCATTCTGTGACTACACCAGCCTCTATTTAAGAACATAACCATTTGCACTTATTCTAATTGAAATTAGGCCTGATAAAGACACTTTTGCTGTGCATAGCACTACTGGTCCCTGCCAGGTGCACTCCTGTTGTGGCATCCCATTCTGTGACTACACCAGCCTCTATTTAAGACCATATAACCATTTGCACCTATTATAATTGAAATTAGGCCTGATAAAGACACTTTTGCTGTGCATAGCACTACTGGTCCCTGCCAGGTGCACTCCTGTTTGGGGCAACCCATTCTGTGACTACAGCAGCCTCTATTTAAGACCATATAACCATTTGCACTTATTCTAATTGAAATTAGGCCTGATAAAGACACTTTTGCTGTGCATATTCTTACTGCTGCCTGCCAGGTGCACTCCTGTTGGGGCATCCCATTCTGTGACTACACCAGCCTCTATTTAAGACCATATAACCATTTGCACCTATTATAATTGAAATTAGGCCTGATAAAGACACTTTTGCTGTGCATAGCACTACTGGTCCCTGCCAGGTGCACTCCTGTTGTGGCATCCCATTCTGTGACTACACCAGCCTCTATTTAAGAACATAACCATTTGCACTTATTCTAATTGAAATTAGGCCTGATAAAGACACTTTTGCTGTGCATATTCTTACTGCTGCCTGCCAGGTGCACTCCTGTTGGGGCATCCCATTCTGTGACTACACCAGCCTCTATTTAAGACCATATAACCATTTGCACCTCTTATAATTGAAATTAGGCCTGATAAAGACACTTTTGCTGTGCATATTCTTACTGCTGCCTGCCAGGTGCACTCCTGTTGTGGCATCCCATTCTGTGACTACACCAGCCTCTATTTAAGACCATATAACCATTTGCACCTATTATAATTGAAATTAGGCCTGATAAAGACACTTTTGCTCTGCATAGCACTACTGGTCCCTGCCAGGTGCACTCCTGTTTGGGGCATCCCATTCTGTGACTACAGCAGCCTCTATTTAAGACCATATAACCATTTGCACTTATTCTAATTGAAATTAGGCCTGATAAAGACACTTTTGCTGTGCATATTCTTACTGCTGCCTGCCAGGTGCACTCCTGTTGGGGCATCCCATTCTGTGACTACACCAGCCTCTATTTAAGACCATAACCATTTGCACTTATTCTAATTGAAATTAGGCCTGATAAAGACACTTTTGCTGTGCATGCTACTACTGGTCCCAGGTGCACTCCTGTTGTGGCATCCCATTCTGTGACTACACCAGCCTCTATTTAAGAACATAACCATTTGCACTTATTCTAATTGAAATTAGGCCTGATAAAGACACTTTTGCTGTGCATAGCACTACTGGTCCCTGCCAGGTGCACTCCTGTTGTGGCATCCCATTCTGTGACTACACCAGCCTCTATTTAAGACCATATAACCATTTGCACCTATTATAATTGAAATTAGGCCTGATAAAGACACTTTTGCTGTGCATAGCACTACTGGTCCCTGCCAGGTACACTCCTGTTTGGGGCATCCCATTCTGTGACTACAGCAGCCTCTATTTAAGACCATATAACCATTTGCACTTATTCTAATTGAAATTAGGCCTGATAAAGACACTTTTGCTGTGCATATTCTTACTGCTGCCTGCCAGGTGCACTCCTGTTGGGGCATCCCATTCTGTGACTACACCAGCCTCTATTTAAGACCATAACCATTTGCACTTATTCTAATTGAAATTAGGCCTGATAAAGACACTTTTGCTGTGCATGCTACTACTGGTCCCAGGTGCACTCCTGTTGTGGCATCCCATTCTGTGACTACACCAGCCTCTATTTAAGAACATAACCATTTGCACTTATTCTAATTGAAATTAGGCCTGATAAAGACACTTTTGCTGTGCATAGCACTACTGGTCCCTGCCAGGTGCACTCCTGTTGTGGCATCCCATTCTGTGACTACACCAGCCTCTATTTAAGACCATATAACCATTTGCACCTATTATAATTGAAATTAGGCCTGATAAAGACACTTTTGCTGTGTATAGCACTACTGGTCCCTGCCAGGTACACTCCTGTTTGGGGCATCCCATTCTGTGACTACAGCAGCCTCTATTTAAGACCATATAACCATTTGCACTTATTCTAATTGAAATTAGGCCTGATAAAGACACTTTTGCTGTGCATATTCTTACTGCTGCCTGCCAGGTGCACTCCTGTTGGGGCATCCCATTCTGTGACTACACCAGCCTCTATTTAAGACCATATAACCATTTGCACCTATTATAATTGAAATTAGGCCTGATAAAGACACTTTTGCTGTGCATAGCACTACTGGTCCCTGCCAGGTGCACTCCTGTTGTGGCATCCCATTCTGTGACTACACCAGCCTCTATTTAAGACCATATAACCATTTGCACTTATTCTAATTGAAATTAGGCCTGATAAAGACACTTTTGCTGTGCATATTCTTACTGCTGCCTGCCAGGTGCACTCCTGTTGGGGCATCCCATTCTGTGACTACACCAGCCTCTATTTAAGACCATATAACCATTTCCACTTATTCTAATTGAAATTAGGCCCGATAAAGACACTTTTGCTGTGCATAGCACTACTTGTCCCTGCCAGGTGCACTCCTGTTTGGGGCATCCCATTCTGTGACTACAGCAGCCTCTATTTAAGACCATAACCATTTGCACCTATTATAATTGAAATTAGGCCTGATAAAGACACTTTTGCTGTGCATAGCACTACTGGTCCCTGCCAGGTGCACTCCTGTTGTGGCATCCCATTCTGTGACTACAGCAGCCTCTATTTAAGACCATATAACCATTTCCACTTATTCTAATTGAAATTAGGCCTGATAAAGACTCTTTTGCTGTGCATGCTACTAATGGTCCCAGGTGCACTCCTGTTGTGGCATCCCATTCTGTGACTACACCAGCCTCTATTTAAGACCATATAACCATTTGCACTTATTCTAATTGAAATTAGGCCTGATAAAGACACTTTTGCTGTGCATAGCACTACTGGTCCCTGCCAGGTGCACTCCTGTTGTGGCATCCCATTCTGTGACTACACCAGCCTCTATTTAAGAACATAACCATTTGCACTTATTCTAACTGAAATTTGGCCTGATAAAGACACTTTTGCTGTGCATATTCTTACTGCTGCCTGCCAGGTGCACTCCTGTTGGGGCATCCCATTCTGTGACTACACCAGCCTCTATTTAAGACCATATAACCATTTGCACCTATTATAATTGAAATTAGGCCTGATAAAGACACTTTTGCTGTGCATGCTACTACTGGTCCCAGGTGCACTCCTGTTGTGGCATCCCATTCTGTGACTACAACAGCCTCTATTTAAGACCATATAACCATTTGCACTTATTCTAATTGAAATTAGGCCTGATAAAGACACTTTTGCTGTGCATAGTAGTACTGCTCTCAGGTGCACTGCTGGCTGTTGGGGCATCCCATTCTGTAACATAGCATACCCCTCTTTATTTACACTAAGCAGCTCTCTTATTTACACTAAGCAGGCCTGTTGGAGGCTGAGTGTTACTGCTCACTTTTGGTGTGCATTATATTCTGTTTCATATAGACCCACCGCTGCCCGGGGGTTCTTAAAATATCACCTACTACCACGCCAGTTAGACTATGTCGGGCAGACAAGTGCCTGGAAGTGAAAAGAGGAGTGGCAGAGGCCAAGATTCCGCAGGCAGAGCTTGCATCAGACTGGGGGCCAGTAGCAGCAAGAGTCACGCTGAGAGACCTAATCTGCCAGTATCTGCTAGCGGTCGGGTCTCCACCAGTAACGCATCTGCCGTGGTAGATTGGTTGACGCGCTCATCAACAACATCATCACAACTTACGTCTGAGACCCCCAGTCTAGGGTCGGTAGGTTCCTCTGACACAACCCTGAGTTGGCATGCCCCGAGAGCAGTCCCTGTCCTCCCATTGCCTCTGTCCTACGCCGTTCCCTCCCCCAGCGACGTATCCTATGCTTTGGGTTCAGCTCCACTCTTTAGTGAGGAGGACGATCAGATACAGGAGGACAGTCAGCAGCTACTGCCCAGCCAAGAAATGGAGGTGGCTTCTTTAGCTAGGCAGACAAATAGTGATGTGGACAGTGTCGTGGGTGCTGCGAGCGTTCCAGCTCCTGCGCCAGACACTGTTGACGAATCCACGAACATCAGTGACGTACAGCCACAACTCGGTGATAATGATGATGACGATGAAGCCGATCGCACTTGGGAGCCGGGTGATGAAGGGGCTTCATCGTCATCATCAGGAGAAGAGGGGCGCAGGTTGCCCCGGAGTCAGCAGCTGAGGCAGCAAGGTGGTAGCAGTCAGCATGGGGGCACAATTCCAAAGGCTGGAGCCGGCCAGGGCCGGGGTAGAGCACCTGCTGTGTGGCAGTCTACCTTATCGGGAGGTAGTGGAGCAGGGGTTCCTGGAGTTGGCAACAGCAGCAGTGAATCAGTGAGGCCAGGGGGTGGGAAAAGTAGCTACTCGGCAGTGTGGCAGTTTTTCCTGAAGCATCCGCAGGAGGGTAACATGGCCACATGCAAGATATGTAGGCAAAAGGTGAAGCGTGGCCAGGGTCCAAATGTTGGCACCACGGCCCTGCGTCAACATATGATGCGTCACCATAAAGCGACCTGGGAGAACCGAGGATCCCAAGGGGTGGTCCAGTCTGCTTCCTCACCAAGTGAGCTCCCAATTTCTGCCAGCCAAGGCTCCAGCACCTCAGCCGAAGGCAGCTGTGCGTCATACCCATCCTCTGTCGCTCCTGCTCCTCCTCCTCCTCCTCCAAGTCATGCATCCCGCCAGCAATCCATCAGCGAAGCCATGTCCAAGAGACAGCAGTATGCGCCCACTCATCCTACGGCACAGAAGCTGAATGTGCTCCTGTCCAAGTTGCTGGTGCTGCAGTCGCTCCCTTTTCAGGTGGTGGAATCTGCACCTTTCAGAGAACTGATGGCTTGTGCCGAGCCGAGGTGGAGAGTCCCAAGCCGTCATTTGTTTGCCAAGAAGGCAGTACCAGCGCTGCACACTTTTGTTGAACAGAAGGTGGGCCAGTCCTTGAGCCTGTCGGTGTGTAGCAAAGTGCATGGCAGCGCCGACATCTGGAGCTGTAACTACGGTCAGGGACAGTACATGTCGTTTACGGCCCACTGGGTGAATGTGGTCCCTTTGCAGCAGCAGCAGCAACTTGGACAGGTCACGCCGCTTCGGCCTCCGCGCTCCCTGCCCGTTGGGCCTGTGACACCGTGCGACTCGGCCTCCTCATCCTCCGCCATCTCCTCACCCTCCACTGTAGGCTCAAGTCTCAGTGCCCCTCCAGTCTACCATGTGTGCAGGGCACGGAGGTGTCACGCAGTGCTTCACATGGTTTGTCTTGGCGAACGGAGTCACACAGGGGAGGAACTGCTTAAATGTATTCATCAGGAAATCCAAACATGGCTTACTCCAAGAAAACTTAAAATGGGAATCATGGTTACCGACAATGGGAAGAACATTTTGTCTGCGCTGCGCCAAGGAAGCCTGACCCATGCCCCCTGCATGGCTCACGTCTTCAATCTGGTTGTCAAGCGGTTTCTGAAGTGTTCCCCCCATCTGCAAGACATCCTAACAACTTCAAGGAAACTTTGCATGCACTTCAGCCACTCATACACCGCCAAACACACCCTTCTTGAGCTACAGCGTCAGAATGGTATCCCCCAACATAGTCTGATTTGCGATGTTTCCACCCGTTGGAATTCCACCCTTCACATGTTGGACCGATTATATGAACAGAGAAAAGCCATCACAGATTTCCTGATGATCCAAGCAGATAGGGGGACTCCCCTGTGTAACTTCAATGTCAACCAGTGGCAGCTCATACGTGACACCTGTCGTTTGCTCAGGCCCTATGAGGAAGCCACTTTATTTGTCAGTCGGCAGGATTACGGGATGAACGACGTGATTCCACTGCTTCATGTACTACAGCACATGTTGGAAACCATGGCTGGTCAGGGCACTGGAGACATGGCGTTTACATCTTACGGCCACATGAACCCCGTTGGAGCTAAACTGGAGGAGGAGGAGGAAGAGGAGGAGGAGGAGTTGCCCAGCGAAACACAGTTTAGGCTTGGCGAAATGGCTGGTTTATCTAGTCAGCGGACAGGAGAGGAGGAGCAGGAGCAGCCAAAGGAGCTAGAGGTTTTTGAGGAAGGCGAGACAGAGGACCCGGGCACACCGTGGCAGTATGCAGTGGAGATGGAGACAGGTAGTCCATCCGAGTCACTTGCGCAAATGGCACGAAGCATGCTCACGTGCTTGCGTAGTGACCCCAGAATTGTTTCCATCTGTCGGCGGGATGACTTCTGGCTGTCCACCTTATTGGACCCTCGCTTCCGGCACAAAATGGGGGCATTTTTTAAACCCACCGAGAGGGAGGACAAACTCAACTACTACAAAGACATTCTACGTAGGCAGTTGGCCGATGCCTATCTGCGCCATGGTCCATACTCTCGCAGGTCTGACTCGAGGGGACCTCTGCGCTCACCTTCCACTGCCATGGCCGCTGGGGGGGTTGGCAGGAGCAGCAGCAGCAGCTCCATCAGCAGCAGCAGCCTCAGTCTTCAGTCGCTAATGAGTAGCTTTCTACACCCGCATAGTGAGGCTACTCATGAGCAGCAGGAAGACCTGGAGCAGGACCTGAACCAGCAGGTCATGTCATACTTTGACATGACCATGCCAACACACCTTGAGGATCCGCTGGACTTCTGGGCAGCCAAACTTGATTTGTGGCCGCAACTAGCAGAGTTTGCCCTGGAAAAGCTGTCCTGCCCGGCAAGTAGCGTGCCATCTGAGCGGGTGTTTAGTGCGGCGGGGGCCATAGTTACGGCGAGGAGAACTCGTCTGTCAACTAAAAATGTGGAGAGACTCACCTTTGTCAAAATGAATCAGGGATGGATCAGCCAGGATTTCCACCCACCAATGCCTGATGCATGCGACTAGATTCAGCATGGTGCCACGTTTTACACTTTCCAAATGGTGCAAAACATATTTATGTCTTTAGGCCAATTTTTGGGCTCCTGCTGATGTCAACTCCAGGGTGTGAATCATCCAATTTTTGGGCTCCTGAAGCCAACCCCAGGGTCTCTTTAAAGTAATGTTTGGGCTCCTGCTGCTGCTGCCAACTCCAGGGTGTGATTCATCCAATTTTTGGGCTCCTGAAGCCAACCCCAGTGTCTCTTTAAAGTAATATTTGGGCTCCTGCTGCTGCTGCTGCCAACTCCAGGGTGTGATTCATCCAATTTTTGGCCTCCTGAAGCCAACCCCAGTGTCTCTTTAAAGTAATATTTGGGCTCCTGCTGCTGCTGCTGCCAACTCCAGGGTGTGATTCATCCAATTTTTGGGCTCCTGAAGCCAACCCCAGTGTCTCTTTAAAGTAATATTTGGGCTCCTGCTGCTGCTGCTGCTGCCAACTCCAGGGTGTGATTCATCCAATTTTGGCCTCCTGAAGCCAACCCCAGTGTCTCTTTAAAGTAATATTTGGGCTCCTGCTGCTGCTGCTGCCAACTCCAGGGTGTGATTCATCCAATTTTTGGGCTCCTGAAGCCAACCCCAGTGTCTCTTTAAAGTAATATTTGGGCTCCTGCTGCTGCTGCTGCCAACTCCAGGGTGTGATTCATCCAATTTTTGGCCTCCTGAAGCCAACCCCAGTGTCTCTTTAAAGTAATATTTGGGCTGCTCCTGCTGCTGCTGCCAACTCCAGGGTGTGATTCATCCAATTTTTGGCCTCCTGAAGCCAACCCCAGTGTCTCTTTAAAGTAATATTTGGGCTCCTGCTGCTGCCAACTCCAGGGTGTGATTCATCCAATTTTTGGGCTCCTGAAGCCAACCCCAGTGTCTCTTTAAAGTAATGTTTGGGCTCCTGCTGCTGCTGCCAACTCCAGGGTGTGATTCATTTAATTTTTGGCCTCCTGAAGCCAACCCCAGTGTCTCTTTAAAGTAATATTTGGGCTGCTCCTGCTGCTGCTGCCAACTCCAGGGTGTGATTCATCCAATTTTTGGGCTCCTGAAGCCAACCCCAGTGTCTCTTTAAAGTAATATTTGGGCTCCTGCTGCTGCTGCCAACTCCAGGGTGTGATTCATCCAGTTTTTGGCCTCCTGAAGCCAACCCCAGTGTCTCTTTAAAGTAATATTTGGGCTGCTCCTGCTGCTGCTGCCAACTCCAGGGTGTGATTCATCCAATTTTTGGCCTCCTGAAGCCAACCCCAGTGTCTCTTTAAAGTAATATTTGGGCTCCTGCTGCTGCCAACTCCAGGGTGTGATTCATCCAATTTTTGGGCTCCTGAAGCCAACCCCAGTGTCTCTTTAAAGTAATGTTTGGGCTCCTGCTGCTGCTGCCAACTCCAGGGTGTGATTCATTTAATTTTTGGCCTCCTGAAGCCAACCCCAGTGTCTCTTTAAAGTAATATTTGGGCTGCTCCTGCTGCTGCTGCCAACTCCAGGGTGTGATTCATCCAATTTTTGGGCTCCTGAAGCCAACCCCAGTGTCTCTTTAAAGTAATGTTTGGGCTCCTGCTGCTGCTGCCAACTCCAGGGTGTGATTCATCCAATTTTTGGCCTCCTGAAGCCAACCCCAGTGTCTCTTTAAAGTAATATTTGGGCTGCTCCTGCTGCTGCTGCCAACTCCAGGGTGTGATTCATCCAATTTTTGGGCTCCTGAAGCCAACCCCAGTGTCTCTTTAAAGTAATGTTTGGGCTCCTGCTGCTGCTGCCAACTCCAGGGTGTGATTCATTTAATTTTTGGCATCCTGAAGCCAACCCCAGTGTCTCTTTAAAGTAATATTTGGGCTGCTCCTGCTGCTGCTGCCAACTCCAGGGTGTGATTCATCCAATTTTTGGCCTCCTGAAGCCAACCCCAGTGTCTCTTTAAAGTAATGTTTGGGCTCCTGCTGCTGCTGCCAACTCCAGGGTGTGATTCATCCAATTTTTGGCCTCCTGAAGCCAACCCCAGTGTCTCTTTAAAGTAATATTTGGGCTGCTCCTGCTGCTGCTGCCAACTCCAGGGTGTGATTCATCCAATTTTTGGGCTCCTGAAGCCAACCCCAGTGTCTCTTTAAAGTAATATTTGGGCTCCTGCTGCTACTGCTGCCAACTCCAGGGTGTGATTCATCCAATTTTTGGCCTCCTGAAGCCAACTCCAGTGTCTCTTTAAAGTAATATTTGGGCTCCTGCTGCTGCTGCCAACTCCAGGGTGTGATTCATCCAATTTTTGGGCTCCTGAAGCCAACCCCAGTGTCTCTTTAAAGTAATATTTGGGCTCCTGCTGCTGCTGCTGCCAACTCCAGGGTGTGATTCATCCAATTTTTGGCCTCCTGAAGCCAACCCCAGTGTCTCTTTAAAGTAATATTTGGGCTCCTGCTGCTGCTGCTGCCAACTCCAGGGTGTGATTCATCCAATTTTTGGGCTCCTGAAGCCAACCCCAGTGTCTCTTTCAGCCAATGTTTGGGCTCCTGGTGCTGCTGCTGCCAACTCCAGGGTGTGATTCATCCAATTTTTGGGCTCCTGCTGCTGCCAACTCCAGTGTCTCTTTAAAGCAATGTTTGGGCTCCTGCCCCTCATAGTGATGCCACTTCAACTCTCTTTAAGGGGCAGTTGTGGCCTAGAGGTAAGGGGAGCGGACTTGTGACTGGAGGGTTGTAGGTTCGAATCCCGGTCCTGGGACATGACTGAAGTGCTCTTGAGCAAGGCACCCAACCCCCAACTGCTCCCCGGGCGCCGTAATTAGGGCAGCCCACCGCTCCGGGCACGTGGGCTGGACTGCACGGATGGGTTAAATGCGGAGGGCGAATTCCTATGTGTGCACAAGCATACAATGGCCATCTATGCATTAAAAATTAAAAAAAATTAAAATTAAATTGAATTCAATTGTGCCGCTCTGCGATTCTATTAGCGATGCCTCTGATCTGCATGTGATATTTATTCAAAGTATTATTTAACTAACCCAGCACGCATCCTGTGCGTGTTACAGCAAGGCAGAATGGTTTACAACCCTATTGAGGCTCTAGGAGGCTCAGAAATAGCCGTTTTTAATAGCGATTCGTCGCGAATTAATTCGGGTCGAATCGATTTTTGTCGGAAAATTCGGCGAATCAGTCGAATCGAATTTTTCAAAAGTTCGCTCATCTCTAGCTATAAATAGGAAAACAGAATGATTAATGGTTGGTAAGTACATGACACATTGCTTGCATGTACAAAATATGTCGAGCCAAGTAATTACTTATTAGCAGCTAGAGACAGTTATCATTTTGACCTGCTACATGACATTGTAGTAAAGCTGGTTACTTAAGAAATTCTGATGTAGGAACTGTCTTCTAGCAAACGGCTACATGGTGCCTACAATGGCACCTACATTTGTCTCCTTTGTGGAAGGTTCCTGCTATGAGGAACAAGAAAACTCAGTAGGTACTCAGGAGCTAACCTTCAAACTAAGTGCAGAGGCCCATGACCCAGCACAATAAACAAAACTCAATGGTAGCAGCCGAAAAACAAGCAAGAGGAAAAGATTTGTTTCTATTCCTCTTTTCAGAAATACCAAGTCTAGTACATATTTACATTTTCAGTCTACAGCAGGGGTTTCCAACCTTTTTTCACTTTGCATTTTCTTTTAGCGCAATTATCACCTGGATGGTGCATATTGGCTGTCACAAAAAACAACTATTTTAAAATGCACAATGACATCAAAGGACGTTGGGGACGTTGGGGGAGTTGCGGCCATGGTTGACCCCCACAGGAAAGGGGTATGCAATTGGGGGTATGACCAAATTGGTTGGCTGCCTTCAATTTTTAGTGAATGGCTCCTCCCAGAGGCTAGGGGCACTGTCAGTTAGCATGTCCCAGCCATCGCTGAGCCGTGCCCTGACTAAATTTCTCGATGGCATGGCTGTCCTGTGGGAGAAATGCATCTCTTTCCCTGACAGCATGGCAGCCTGGGGGGGGGGGGTTTCAACATTGTGAATATGCCAAGTGTCATGGGCGCAAACGATTCCCCTCCCCCAAACAGCTTTCCTGTGTCTCAGTCGGTTCAAGTCCACATAGCTCCTTTTTCTTGTCCACTCTTCTCTCTTGAGGCTAGCCTAGCTTCCCCTCCCCACAGCCTTCTTGTGTCCCATTTGGCCCTTCTTTATCTTTATTTTTGCTGTTCATTTGTTATTGCCAGTCTAGTGACCCTTACTGACTGGTGGTTGACTTGTGGGTAAGTCTGGTTATTGCTGGAGTGGATCTGCCTGTTCATTTTTTACATTGCATTTATAATGTGTTTGTCTTTTGTTATGTGCCCCTTTTTTGTAATTGATCTAAGTTTCTTGTGTTAGCCAATTGCTCTCCCTGCCCTCCATAACTTCGACTGTGCTCATGCCCCTCTTTGAATGTCCCCTTCTCCCTGTTGTAGTTACAAATGCTTAGTCTGAGGATCCTTCCTTACCTTTTGCTTGTTTGGCCCTAATCTTTTGTAATACTTAATATTAGCTCTAGACTTTTTTGATTTTGTGCTACTCATTAGTAATTTAATTTTCATTTTCATCTGTCTTTTAGGTGATTTAGGTTATCCTTTGCTGCCCTGGCTCCTGACACCCTTCTTAAGGCCCCAGACACCTGGCCAGGAGGCTTATAATGGAGCCTGCCCTTCAATACAAGCCAGAGAAGGTTGTGCAAATTATCATGGCGTGCAACAGCCTTCTAAACTTGAACCTAACTGCCTTAAGTGAGCGGGTGGCAGCATATTTGGAGGAGACAACTCCTGCTTTTGCTCCAGAGATTCCTGAACATCTGTATGATGGCACCCAGAGCTATGCTGGGCAAAGCATTCGCCAGCATTTGGTGGACTTTTTCTTGAATTTAATTTTTTTGTCTCCACTTATGTCATTTGTGATTTATTATATCCATTGCCTTGTCTGTGTGTAATTTAATAACATCCAAAGTTCAGTTTTTTGGTATTTACTCTGTAACTACAAGTTAATTTTATTTACACTGTCTGGCTTAACTAAAGCTTGGGGACCCCCTACAACCAAATGTCCAGCATGGCAGGTTAGGGGGATGTTGCCCTGCTTTGGGTATTTTCAGCTTGCTGTGCCTCAAGCCTCTCCAGCCTTTTGAAAGGCAACCTGGTTGGGCCCCAGCCTTTGAAAGGCAAACTGATTGGCCTTCACCAGAGCCCCAACCAGCATCTCCATCTGCTCTCAGTAACGCTGCAACTTGACAACCACTGCAGCCAGGTCTTCATGTAGCAAACTGGCGGTCCATCACACAACTTTAAAATATATATTGGTTTTGCCAAAACGTGGTGCTGTTGGCCCGCCAGTTTGCCTCCATCATTTGGCACCAACTAACCAAAGACAGGGGACACCTGGCTGCAGGCCGTGGCTCTCTAGGCACTCTGTGAAGCTAGTGGGGCAGAATGAAGCTGGAGCTGCAGGGGGGTCTCATCCAGATGTTCAAAGTGCCTTTGCTCCAGCTCATTGATTTAATCCAGGAGAGGTGTTGTCTGTGTAAAGAAAGATCAACATTAGTGTTAGTTTTCCCAGTGTTACCACACACCCTCCAGGGCCCCAAACTTTATCCTGGGTTCACCCTCCTCCTGCACCCTGCAGCCTCCTCCACCCTCCACCCTTCAGTTGCAAATACTGTAAATGCTTGGCTGAACCATATGCGTACGCAAAGCAAATCCATCTGCTTATGCATGAACAAACTTTTCTCGGAACGTTGCTGTGAATGGTACGAGCGTTCACAATTTCCCAGTTCCAGTTCCCGAAAAAATGAGCATTCATGGGCAGGCTCTGAATCAGGCTGATAGTCAGCACACCGCATTCTGACACATATGTCCCTCTCTGTGATCTATATGAGAAAGAATGATTTTAATGATTTTTAACAAATGAGATATGGTATCATCTGTTGAACGGTTTGGGTGGTATGGAAGTTGTAATAGGTCCAGGGTGATGGGAAGCGAGGTGGTGATGCAGCATTTTATTCATTTTTCAAAACACTTCATCCCCCCTACTGGGCGATAGTTGTTATCGCATGTGGGTTAAGGTTTTTTTGGTATTGGCACGATGATTGACTTTTTAAGGCATTTCAGAATCAATGATTTGGCTACTGAGAGGCTAAAAATTTGGGTGAATATTAGTGCAAGATGTATAGGTTTTTAGGACTCGACTTGAGATGCCATCTGGTCCTGCTGCTTTCTTCAGATTCACACTTTAAAAGTTTTTTTGGTTGCTCAACATTATCAAGCTTTTCCAGAAGACCATTTTGTACATATATGGCCATTGTATGCTTGCACATACGTAGGAATTTTTCCTATACATCTAACGCATTTGTGCAGTGAAACAAACACAAGCAGTGAGTGCACACACATACTTGAAGTGGTAGGCTACTCTAATCATGGCTAGTTAGGTGCCTTGTTCAAGAGCACTTCAATTATGTACCAACCAGGAATTGAACCAGTAACCCTTCGATCACAAGACCATTTCCTTCTGCTGCCTTGAACTTGTCCATGTTTCCTCAGAGGAGCCCCCCCCCCCCCCCCCCCACTATATGCAGCAGTTTAGGCTCACAGAGCTTCATGGAAGTTTTTTTGCACCTATGGTTTCCTCGATGTAAAAACAATTCCGATAAGAGAATTGATGTCCTCATAGCTGTCCATGAACATGTTCCAGTTTGTGACATCTAGAGCCTTCTGCAGGGTGGTGCTTCCTTTCTAAGTGGAGGCTCTTGCTCAAACCTCTTTACATATTTATGCATGATATAGATAGAGCTATGACCGATTAACCAAATGATGGACAAGACTGTGCTATATATGGGTGGTATGGTGTGTAAATTGTGTATAATATTTTATTGAAGTATATAATATTTTGTTAAAGTACATAAAACTGGGTAAAGTACATAAAACTGGGTACTAGTCCTGTTAATTCTGGCATTGGTAGTGCTTTGGCCCTTATTCATCAAGCTATAGCGTCAGGTAGTGTCTGACGAGCGCCAGGTCCCGCCAGCTAACGTCTGCTACCGACTCAAGTACGCCCGGCGTCGGCCACAATGACGCATTTATCAAGCTAAATGAGGCTAGCGCCGGCGAGAGCGACGGCAGGCGCGGCATTCATCATGAAGCCGACTGCAACGAACAGCGCCGCTGCTAATCCCATCACAGCGACAGGTATGACCTGGCGCTACCTGCCGCTCTCCCATACATTTCAATGGCAGACGCTGCAATGATTGTTTTAAGTGGTTTTTGTGTTCTTTTCTTTGGCACAAAATTCAACACATGTTTATAGTGATATGTTTTATTAATCTGGCTGGTTATTTTTATGTTTTTGAACTTTTTATTAATTTTGACAATGTAATGTTGTGAGTGACATGGGAATTGCATCTCCTCCAACCAAACTCATTGGCATCAAATTCGCTTGTTTTCACCACAAACGGGGCTTGTAAAGCTATTTTGTAGCCTGTCAGGTTGGGCGGTCACGTTCGCTCTTCGAAATTGTCAGCGCCCAAGCTATTCGGCAGCCCTGTCCTTGATGAATCTGTGGTGGTCAGAGTTTGTGCAGTCGCTGTTTTAATTCGCTATGTGGCGGCGCGAGCGTCGCTGTGCTTCGCTGCGCTGCGTTGTGCGGCGCTGTGCTGTTCATACATGTGCCCTTCTGCCATTTGCAAGGAATTCACTTCCCGCGACCCCAGTCGTTCTTAATGAATACACTGTAGTTGTGAGCGTGGCTGGCCACATATTGCAGGATTAACATTCAGTCGTACCAGCTCATAACAACCCGTTATGCATTCTCATGTGTGCCACATTATCATGTAGTTGTCTAGTTTGATTTTGTGATGATTTTAGGAAGGAATAAGATTTGTATATTTAAGCACAACTTGGTTTGCTTTATAAGGACCTATGCATTACAGTATGTCGAACCCCCTGCTAAATCAAGCTAATAATTCGTGGCGCCTTGGGCCCTAGCTTGTTTTCAAGCGTCATTTTATTTTTTCCGCCACTTAGCTTGCACATAGCTGATATTAGCTTGTCCCTGTTGCGCGCATCTTTGTTTTTGAATTTTTAATCACAGTTGCTTGCGTCATATCCGGTTCCGGTATCCTCCTTTGCGTTTCAAAGCCACCTAAAGCTAAAAATGTCTTGCGCTTATGCCAATAGCTTGTTTTCAAGCGTCATTTTATTTTTCCCGCCACTTAGCTTGCACATAGCTGATATTAGCTTGTCCCTGTTGCGCGCATCTATGTTTTTGAATTTTTAATCACAGTTGCTTGCGTCATATCCGGTTCCGGTATCCTCCTTTGCGTTTCAAAGCCACCTAAAGCTAAAAATGTCTAGCGCTTATGCCAATGGCTTGTTTTCAAGCGTCATTTTAGTTTTTCCACCACTTAGCTTGCACATAGCTGATAATAGCTTGTTCCTGGTGCGCGGAGCGTTTTTTTTTTTTTTTTTTTCCCATGTCGCTTTGGTCATTTCCGGTTCCTGTTTCCTCCTTAGCGTTTCCACAATGCTGCCAAGACGCAGAGTCATGCGCCTCCCCAGCTCCTCCTCCGACTCCGACCCCACCACCCCTCCCCCACCTCCCCCACCTACCTCACCTCCCCTACCTAGCACCCCTCCCACCCCTTCCCCTCCTGGCCATGCAAAGAAAAGGCGCTTACGGGTGGATAGCCGCGTTAATGGCCAGGTGGTCAAAGTGAGTATTCGGTTTGGGTATTTTAGGTTTAAAGTTGCAGAACACACAGGGGGGATTGGCCCTGAAATTTCTAATTTTTCTGGGCCAATTGGATCACTCCCCGTGGGGCATCCCCATTCTGGATGTCCTGCGGGGATGACCCCCCCCTGGAGGGCCATAAAAATTACCTCAGCCCCGTCCCATCTGTGCATGCGTGAGCTGCGGATGCCTCTTGCGCTTACCTCTAGCAGGGTGTACCCCTGCGCAAGACATTTGTTAATGTTGTGTGCAGGCGCACTCCCTGTTAGAGTCAAACGCCACATGCGTACTTTGCCGCGCAGACCCAGCTGAGCTGGTATGCACGTCCAAACGGCCTTGTATGCGCATACCACACCGGCGCAGAGCGCTGTGCTTTGCTGGCGCAGTCACGTTGGAGCGTCCTCAGTGGTGTATTTGTGGCCTTCCAAGGGGGTTTCAGACAGCGGACCACCCACAATTGGTGTGGCCCACCAAAGTTCACACAAACCCAGAATAGTGATAATCCTGGGTGTGGGTCCACTTTGATCGGGTCTCTGTATAACTGTTTATGCCATTGTTCTGATGTCATGTATTGATTTGTGTTTGTTTTTCATTTCTCATAGGATTTCTGCGTGAACCAGTACGACTATGCCCGTGGGGGAAAAAAACGAATTGCCATGGAGGTGAAGGCCACAGTGTCCCGGCGCTTCCACACCGAGCTCTCCATCCGAGCTATACAGCAGAAGTGGTCGGACTTTAAGCGCCGGGACCCTGAAGGCGTGTACCGCCTATATGATGCCTACGCATCAGGTAAGTTAAAGCTTATGCTATGTTTATACTTTTTGCCTAATCATCTGCTAAGCTGTGTCCATTTGTGCTCTTTATATTAATTATTTTCTTTCACCCCCTCAACACAGATAAGCGTCCTCCCCTGGGGAAACGTGGGAAGGGATTCCTCCCCCGAACCAGGCAGGCGGACTCAGGGGAGTCATCGGGGGAGGGTCCCTCCCGCGGGTCCTATTTAGAGGACCCAGGGGAGGAAGGGGATGATGCCCCAGAGGAGTGTGCTGCTGGGGGGCTGGCAGGATCAAGCCTCAGCTCCTCACACTCTGAGTCTGAGGAGTCTCACCAGGCAAGGGGCCACTCTCAAGTGGGGAGTCCAAGTGGGGTGGTAGAAATGGACTCTCCCACACTCCCTGAAGGAGCAGAGAGGGAGGAGGGTGGCCCTTTGCCTGGTGGATCTTCCGACCAGAGTGTGAGGAGCCGAGGCTCCCCGCCTCCTCCTCAGAGCCCTCCTTGGGCTTCAAGTGGCGGTTCATCCCCTGGTGAGTGTCCTTTTTTTCATTGTTAGTCTGTGACAGGTTTCATCTTGCAATTTGTACTTAGCCCTTGCCATTCCTCTCTAATTTGCAGGGCATCATATAGGCGGCACCTCCATGGCCTTTTGGAGAAGCATTCTCCACGGGCATAGTCGTGGTAAGTGTTTGTTGTTATCCATCACATTCCCTATGTTATGACATTCCTTAAAGTGGACCCACAAACATTGTTGATAGTGCTTTGATTCTCGAAGCTTCCCTGAAAAATCACATCCCTCACCCAGGGCACCCCCCCAAAAAAAAACCCCACAAACTCCTTACCTCTTTGGGGGTTGCAGAAGCCACCGTCCCAGCCTCCTGTGTGCCACTCTAGATGTGTGTGCGCCTGTGCTCTGTTTCCTAATGGGCTGCGCGTGCGCACACACTGGAGGAGTGATGTGCGGAAGGCAGCGGCAACGTTGTCTCACTCAAATTGTGGTGCTCTGCCAAAGCGGACCCAAACACAGAATTGTTGCAATCCTGTGTCTTGGCCCACTTTTAACAGACACATGTTTCCTGGTCCATTGTCACAGCTGGTTTGATAATGTACCTTAACCTCACAAACCCCACTACAGTGCTAGCCAACTGGCAACCAGCCCTATGTTTCTGCCCACACCATGATGGGTGTTCTCAGTTCTTTTCTTGGGTTAAGTTGTTCCCGCTAACCCATGTTGCACACTAGTAACATTAGCCAATCAACTGCTAATGAGTCCTTTACATTGCACTGTCTATGTTATTTGCACATTATCTTTAGGGATACATGTTGCAACCATAACTAATTTACATTAACTCATGGACCAGGAAATATTCTAATTTTGGTCAACCTGTATGTAACCATGCAAGCCTTTGATTTTTCAGACTCCATAACCAGATGGATGTCAAATAGTCAGGTGTCATTGGCCCACTAATTGTGTTTTTGTCTTTTGCTTTCTGTTGACAGATGTTGCTACGCAGACGGAGCCAGAAAACCTCCTCCCCACCCCAGCTCCAGGGACGGCCAGCAGCATGGGCCCCCGCCACAGCTGCGATGGTGAGTACATCCCACTTCATATGCCTAAAGACTTGTGAAACCTATGTCTTCTAGTCACATCTGCAGACATTTAAAATGTACCTATGTGTTAATTTCACACACATCTAGATTCCATGTGTTTGTACAATAATCCAACATGCCTGTCTGCATGCTTGATTGTTGCCTCACATTCTTCATTTGGCCACATAGAGACTATTTGTGCCTTAGACACAACCAAATGGGCCGTATTAGGTCTTGACCTCTAACATTATAGGGCAAACTCGTTTACTCGTTAGGACTTAGGCCCTGATGTTTGGCTGTGACTAAACACATAAATGGACACACTGGGACTTATACCTTCTTTGCTTCCCAAGAGTTAAAGTGGAACAACAACCAGGATTTTGACTTTCCTGGGTCTTGGTCCACTACGGTGGGGCACCCCTGATCGTCACCGCTGTGTGTCAACCCCCTGAACTCACTTTTCCTCCAGCCGACGTACAAGCCGCGGCAAAGCGGCGCCTCCTCCTCCGCCTCCCGCGCGTCCCTTTTTACGCGCGCGTGCCTGCGCCGGCCATTCACAGACGGCCGGCGCAGGCACGCACACGTCTAGAGGGGCGCCAGGGAGGGCCCGGCGGCCGTGCCCCACCGAAACTGAGGTAGGGATTTTGGGGTGTTGGGGGGGTTTCACCCCGAGGGACATCCCGATCTCGGATGTCCCGCGGGGAGGGAGGTGATCGGGCCGGGAATCTGATAGATTCCAGGGCCGATCACCGGTGGGTGTTGGTACACTTTAAGAGTAAATGTATGCTTGGGATGTGTTGTTCAAATTCCTGCCAGTCAATAGTACTCATATCATGTTAACAAATAAGCGCACAGTGGCCAACAATGTTAATGTGAGTGTCAGCTAATTGGACACACTGACATTACATTGCTACATCTGTGTCTGTTGAGGTCACATTCAATTTATTAATAAATTGTTGTTTATACATTTCTACAGCTTGTGAAAACCAGCATCGCAGACTGTGGCGGGAGATCAGGCTCCTGAAGCTGATGCTGCTGGCCAAGAAGAGGCGCCGGCGGCGTCGTTAGGGTGGGGGGAAGGCTGGCCTGTTGACGCCCTTTGTTGGGCAATGTTGGCCCTGTTGGCCAGGTTTGACATTAAAAATTTTTGATTCACATCATTACAGTGTGGTGCCTTGCAAAGCATAGTTTAACTGTCTCTAAACCCATTTGTGTGTCAATTTAGCCATACCTTTGGAGCCATTTCATGTGTTAACCATAGTAAGCTATGGTCTCAAATGTGTGGCCTAAATTTACAAATACATTGACATATCTAGATCAAGATACTCATCTCTGACTGTGTTATTAGCTATGTCTTAGGAAAAACACAATTTAGAGGTGGGTTAAGCCAATATATTTACAGAAACAAAAACAAACAAAATTAATATTCTTGGCTGGGTGGCCGGGGAGGTTGGGAGTCATTGCTAGGGGCGGTGTTGCGGGACAACAGTGCAGTAAAAAATATAGACTGCTGTTGTATGAGCTGTTGTATCAACAACAAAGTTTGGTCCTGCCGCTGTATCGCTTCTTGCTGCTGCTGGATAGATTGTTCCATTGCATTGGCCAGCCGACCAAGTTGCTGGTTTTGTTGAAGGTTATGCATCAACAGGTCGATCTGGCGCTGCTGGGCCTCATGTTGTTGCTGACACATCAGCACCTGCTGTTCCAACGCCGCAATGCGCTCATTAGTTCCATCACGCGGCTGTTGGCGACTGTAGTCCTCCAGCATCCGGACCCCTAGCTGGTAAAAATCGGCACTGGTTGGTGCAACACCTCCTCTTGCTGGGGTTTGAGGCTAACAAAATAGAAAACAACATTTTAGACAAACAGAAACAATGCATGTATGCCCCTCAAAATAATTTGCACAAACAGTCACTATACAACTTACCCTTGTCTGAGCCTCGGAAGCTTGGCCACATGGGACTTGGGAAGAGGTCCCAGCTTGGGGTTCTGGTTCCGCCTCCTGCCAAAACGACAAAGAAAGGAAATGTGACATGTTGCTTCATCCACTACCCACGAACATGGCAATGTGGTTATAGGTCGTCTAAATCAGCCATGTTACCTCCGTGTCGTCCGCCACAGGTAGGATCGAGGTATCGCTGCCAGAGAGGGGCAATTCAACATCAGAGATGTCCGGCAAGTTGGCATATGCTAAACAGGAAAGTCAGGTTAGTAGGTCAGTGGACCAAACTCAAATGTAACATGGCTAGGCTATCGAGGCCATACCTCCACAAAGTGCAAAATTACACACTAGACCAAAGGTATCTGTTAAACTCAGATTGTTAACATGTATGTTAGAGGACTAAGAGGCAATAATTTTGGCAAATAAGATCAGACACATTGCTTAAATTACACATACCCGCAATCTCCCAGATGTCTGGAGTGGGGCCCTCACTCGAGCTTGGACCTTTAAAATACATGTGGACACACAAGTTGCCAGAAGCAAGTGCCACAAAAGTAGAGCCAAAATACAGACTAGAGCAAGGCAAAACAACTTACCCTCATCTCTGGCAGCCTGAACTTGAGGGGCCCTTTCTGGACAGCCACTTCCGATATTCGGGTCAACTAAAAAACACAAGTAATGGCTCTAAATATTCATCAAACTACTACGGTGAATGTTTGTCCAAAAATATGTCCGCCAAAATACATTGCTATCACTCCAAGAACTATTAGACTGACCCTGGGGAGGGAATAAGCACTCCCAAGAGGCATCTTCAAGTTGACAGAGCAAACATGTAGATTATTAGACTAACCAAATCGAACCAGTGTAACAGAAACAGCATAAAGGATACATTATGTATTGCTATACACACCAACAGGGTCCTGTTGACCTGCAACATCGGAAGTGGGGTCCAAAGATGAACCAGTCACTTGGCCTACCAATAACAAAGAGGAATGAGACACATGCACTTGGGTTAAAGTGGATAAAGCAAGGTTGACACATGCACTTACCGACATCCAAAGAGTAGCTTGGCTCCTGAGGAGATGCTGGGGCCAATGGCGTGGGAGCTAGGCAAAAAATCAAGCAAACATTGAGCCATTGTTAATGTGCGTGCAAAAATACAACATGCATTAAGGTGTGTGTGAGCAGCTCATTCACTAATATTCACTAATCAAGGCCAGTGTGGCTTCCACATTTATATGCAGATATATGGCCACACATCTCTGCCTTCCAACATATCTACACATGTTAGGGCCTTGTTAGTTAGTTGCTGTGAGTGTTAAAGTGGGCGTGAAATTAGGCCGCAGGTCCATATTATTAATACTCCACAGTGCCCCACTCGATTGTTGGAGCTGCTCCCACACCCATTTGTTCCCCAAACAACCAGCACCGAAATTAGTGGTAAATACCTTCAATGGCAGACTGGGTTAGGCTTGAGGTTGGTTGAAGGGCAGGAGTTTGTGTGTCCTGAGGCACATCCCGGACAGCAGCATGTGCACCTATGCAGAAAGCAACAGACAGGAAAGTAAAAAATGTATGAGGTCTAATGTACTACTTCACAGGTCCTACTGTTAGTTGGTCAGAAAGAGAAAATGCTAATCACATACATTAACAGTAGCTTTTATAAATAGGCAGAAAATATGTACCTTCAGTCCAACCTGTGGTGTCATCCCCAGGATCCACACCCTGCAGCCGAGCCAGTGGAATTTTGGCCTTCAGCATCTCCTCATACGGCCTGTAGGTACTCTTTGGAGCCTGGATGGTCCCACTGTCCACATCAAGATCGTGATTCATCTTTTTCATAAGGGCCCCTCTCAAAGTGTAGAAGCGTTTCCTGCAGGATGGGCCACTACGTGGGTGTTGAGCAGTGCTACTAAGCTCCACACCAATGGCATCCCACAGTTTGCTTCTTTCTTGTTTGCCTATGGACTTGCTTTGGGAGCCAAAGAGTAGCTCCCATTTAGCAAGTGTAAGGCGCACAAGATGATTATTCTCCGCCAAATTAAATTCAGGCTCCCTCTTGGCACCTGGGCGCTTAGCCTGGGGTGCTGCCCCACCTTCAGGCTGGGCCCTTTTCCGTAAGGGAGGTCTGCACACAGCACCCACCAAACTCCTACTTGGGCCTGCTGTGGCCGGCAGATGTCCTGAATTTGGCTCCATCCTGTAGCTGCACACACACACAAATACACACCCAACAAGCACGCATGCAGACTACAGAATGGCATCGCAATCTCTTTGGGTTGGGCAGGTTTTATGTGCTCTAACAGCCAATCACAAACCAGCCCACTTAATTGATTCACACATACAGCCCAGTTTCTTCTAGCCACACCTCCACTGCACTGACTGAAGCATGTGTGTTAGCCAATTAACTCATTACAGACCTCATTAACCAAACAACACACACCCAAATACAACAATGGACTGATGTATCTGAAACCCTTGTGACATGTGGCTAGCCTAACGGCTATTTAAATAAACAGCAGCTTACCTTTCATTGGCCCACCACTGAATTTTCGCCCATGTCCGTTAATGCACGCAAGTTTCGGCTCACGTACGCTAGTAGCGCTACTAGCGTGCGCGTGCGCACTCCGTTTCACGCACACCTGGGTCGGCTAATTGGCGCCCGGAAATAGCAGAGCAACGCAAAAGGCGGCAAAGCGGACCTGTCCTTTTTGAAAGTGAAGTATAAATGGAAGGAATTTGCAAGCGTCTGGTATTCTTACACTGTGGCAAAGGCTGTGGTGTGGTGCGGTGCTTGCTTCCCTTAGCTCATTTGAGTCTCTGTCTGGGTTCTGTCCTCACTCTCTGTGGCTTGTTGGGTGATTTCTGACATCAGTGCTGTTTCTTTAGGAGCTTGTTTTTGGTGGCATATGCAAATATTGTGGAGCATACAGCAAGTGAGGCTTGATTTTGGGGCCTTTTGTGGGCTGTGCAGCAACTCCCCTCTTGGTTGTGCCTAACTTAGAAAGCTGTTTTTCAGCAGGCTGGTGGTTTGGACCACTATAGTTCTGGTTTTGTGGTGAGCTGCATTGTAGCGGGTGTGTGTGGAGTGTGATTGTTTGTGTGTGTGTGGTGTGTTTGTGGTTTTTGTTTTTGTTTTTTTGATTTTGTATATCTCTTGAGTGTGTGTGATGGATAAGAGGGTGATGTATGGTGTCTGGGTGGATGGATGTATGTGTATGCTGAAAGAGCAGGAGGAAAGGGAGCGGGGTGTTGTGAGGCTTAGGGCACCCCGCTCCTTTGCAATCCGCCTTTCAGTATGGGACTTAAGTGACGAGCAGATCAGGAGCCGCTTCCGTCTGAATCGTGCTGCACTACAGTCCCTATATGATCAGATTAAGCACAAAATCGAGCCATCCACCAAACGCACTCAATCCATTCCAGGCATAGTACGCCTGTGTGCCACGCTGAATATTTTGGCACGAGGGACCTTCCAGGCAACCTCCGCCCTCCTCAGCGGGATAAGCCAGGCTACTATGAGCCGCATACTAATCCAGGTAGTTCTGGCGATTTGTGATTTAATCCCAATTTACATCAAGTTTCCTGAGGATGAGGAAGAGGTTGCCAAAATAAAACATGCTTTCTATCTGATGGGAGGGATCCCGAATGTGCTAGGGTGCGTTGATGGTACACATATCCCTTTCCGCCCTCCCCGTGCACAGGAGCTGTATTACAGAAACAGAAAGCAATTTCATTCCATCAACATCATGCTTGTCTGTGACCCAGACATGAGGCTGCGGGCGGTGAGATCGGGGTTCCCCGGCTCATGCCACGATTCTTACGTCTTGCAGCGGACAGTCCTGTGCCGGAAGTTTGAGAACAACGAAATGCCAGCTGGCTGGCTACTGGGTAATAAATTAACCATGTCAAAGTATTTTGACTCAAATATGTGGCCTAGTAAGCCAAATTAGAAAAAAAGATAAACAAAACATGTACTAGTACTAATTGCTGTCTCTCTCCTTGTGTTTTTTCAACAGCGGACAAGGGATATGGGCAGAGAACGTGGGTCATGACTCCGGGCAGGAGCCCACGGACCTCTGCCCATGAACGCTACAATGCAGCACATCGCAAGACCAGAAGCATTGTGGAAAGAACCATCGGCCTGCTGAAAGCACGCTTTCTCTGTTTGGCACGGCCAGGAGGAGAGATGCTCTACAGCCCACAGAAGGTCTCCAAGATCATCCTCGCCTGCTGCGTGCTCCATAACATTTGTATATGCCACCGAATTCAAGCCCCCGAGGAGACAGCACTGGTGCCAGAAATCCCCAACATGCCCGCAGGAAGAAGTGAGGACACCCAGACTGGCGATGAGCTAAGGGAAAGGATGATCACTTCCTTTTTTGCGGTAAGCTAACTACCCTTCACTCTAATGCAAGTACTGCACTACTGGGTAAATGTATTTGACCTCCCATCAAAATGAGAAAAAAACCACTCTAAGGGGGGTGTAAGATGACCCAAACCACTCTAAGGGGGGTGTAAGATGACCCAAAACACTCTAAGGGGGGTGTAAGATGACCCAAACCACTCTAAGGGGGGGGTGTAAGATGACCCAAACCACTCTAAGGGGGGTGTAAGATGACCCAAACCACTCTAAGGGGGGTGTAAGATGACCCAAACCACTCTAAGGGGGGTGTAAGATGACCCAAACCACTCTAAGGGGGGTGTAAGATGACCCAAACCACTCTAAGGGGGGTGTAAGATGACCCAAACCACTCTAAGGGGGGTGTAACATGACCCAAACCACTCTAAGGGGGGTGTAAGATGACCCAAAACACTCTAAGGGGGGTGTAAGATGACCCAAACCACTCTAAGGGGGGTGTAAGATGACCCAAACCACTCTAAGGGGGGTGTAAGATGACCCAAACCACTCTAAGGGGGGTGTAAGACGCAAATGTTGGTTAACAATTAATGCAATATTTTTTTACAGCGAAAACACAAATTTAAAGATATATACTAACTGCACTTTTTTTAATTTTTCAGGCACCCCGAGATGCACCGTGATCACTAATTTCATTTTCAAAAACTTTTCTGAACTTTCCTTTGAATTCTAATTTCTGTTGGATTTTTCATTTTCATTTTCATTTCTGTTTTAATTTTAGTTCATTTTTAGTCTAAAAATAAAAAAAAAAATTATATATATACATGTGGCTATGTGTTTAATTCTGTTGTAATTTTCCTTTTCATTCTAATTCCTGTTTAAATTTTCCTTTTCTTTCTCATTTCTGGTTTAATTTTCCTTTTCTTTCTCATTTCTGTTTTTATTTTCCTTTTCTTTCTCATTTCTGTTTTTATTTTCCTTTTCTTTCTCATTTCTTGTTTAATTTTCCTTTTCTTTCTCATTTCTGTTTTTATTTTCCTTTTCAATCTAATTTATGGTTTAATTTTCCTTTTCATTCTCATTTCTGTTTTAATTTTCCTTTTCTTTCTCATTTCTGGTTTAATTTTCCTTTTCATTCTCATTTCTGGTTTAATTTTCCTTTTCTTTCTCATTTCTGTTTTTATTTTCCTTTTCTTTCTCATTTCTGGTTTAATTTTCCTTTTCTTTCTCATTTCTGTTTTTATTTTCCTTTTCTTTCTCATTTCTGTTTTAATTTTCCTTTTCTTTCTCATTTCTGGTTTAATTTTCCTTTTCTTTCTCATTTCTGTTTTTATTTTCCTTTTCATTCTCATTTCTGTTTTAATTTTCCTTTTCATTCTCATTTCTGGTTTAATTTTCCTTTTCTTTCTCATTTCTGTTTTTATTTTCCTTTTCATTCTAATTTATGGTTTAATTTTCCTTTTCATTCTCATTGGTGGTTTAATTGTATTTCCTTTTTCTTTAAAAAATAAAAAACAAATAAAATACATGTGGCTATGTGTTTAATTCTGTTTTAATTTTCCTTTACATTCTAATATCTGTTTTAATTTTATTTCCTTTTCAACACAAAATAAAAACTAAAAAAAGTAAAGAAACATGTTGCAATGTGTTTTATTCTGAAGGTACTTGATTCCCAGCCCACAGCAAAGCAAAGCGCAGGCGCTGTGTTGAATAGCGTCGTCAAACTGACTGACAGCGCCTACAAAGCTGAGGTCCAACATCATATTCAGCAATGTAGGCGTTGTTCCCAACAACGCCAGGTAGCGACTGAGGAGGCCTGCTATAGCGAATCGCTACCGCCCGCGGCGGACGCTAGCGGCGCTCATAGCGCCATACTTCAGTCGCTCATCTGTCGCTACCTGGCGCTATTGATGAATCGGCCTCCCCGTGTCTCAGGAGTCCAACTGCTTCAAATACTAAAGTAAGCAAGGGTGCTCCCTTCAGTGCTCTGTGGGTAACGTCAAAGTCAAAGAGTTCAAATTTGCTAGCTGTTGCGTGAGCCCTGAGCGGGTCCAGATGATGGCTGGCAACTGCGATGTGACGTCTTCGATCCTCCATGTGTGATCTGCCAACAAAAGACTAAGAATTTTTTATCTATGCTAACTACTGTAAAACTAACAAACTACTTTAAAACTAACAAAACAAAAGAAACAACAAAATGATACCTTGCTTGGTTAGTCAAATCACTTAAAATGTTCTGTGATTTTAAGGACGGTTTCATACTTTAGTCAAAAAAAGTGTAACAAGTAAAATTTGTCATTATTTAAACCTAGAACTTGAGCAATGTGACAACTTCGTTAAGTAAGCAAACATAAGCACTTTCAATCATTTTTAAACCTCTGTAATGTTTTCCCTTCTTTGTGTCACACCTCACTTTAAGTCACGTTTTCATTTAAAATATAGTACGAAACTGCTCCTATTTCTACAAGATATTTTGGGCAAATTTGGAAGAAGACCAAAGTACAGCCAATGGCTTTGTTTGCAATCCTGCCAGGCAAACACTATTGGCTACCAGTGGTTTAGTGGACACACTCAGGAACCTTTGGGTTTTATGAAAATGGACATACCAAATCAGGAGGCCAAAGGATGGTGGAGAAAGTGACTTGTCGTCTGCTATTGACTTGCTTTACCATAGGGTTTATTAAAATACATTTTACATGCAAAAATTTACACAGACAATGCTTTACTGTGTTAGTGATTACTATTAGTTTTCTGTGTAGTTTTCAGGAAAATGTCAAATGTATGATGTAAAGGCCTCAAAACTGCAACACGCTAGCAGTGCCAAGATGAAAAATGTGTTGTACTCCACATAATGTAAGTTAATTTAGAAGATGTGATGTAAGCCAGTAAAGGGAGAACTTGATCATGACAGATGGGGAACCCTGCTTTTTTACAGTATATTTGCTATGGTGCTATGGAGAACAATGGCCAACACTGTATGCAACTTAATTATGTATATTTTCCAAGCTGCTTCTGTATTCAAAGGCTTTCCCTATACACATCTAAAGAATATATAAGAGGTACTGTTTCCATATTTAGCCAACCGCAGTGACATGTTTCATATAGATTCAAATGGAATGACAAATGAGTTAAAATTTGCCATGTATTAATTTATTTCAACTACATAGAAGCCATGAATAAGAATGAAATACTATGGACAAGATGTGCCTTAAAGTGGACCAAAACCCAGGATTTTGACTAGCCCTGGTTTTCGTCCATATCCCTGAGGCATTCCAGTTAGGGATGCCCCTGTGTGAGTCCCCCTCCCATCCACATTAGGATGGAGGTCCTATTTATATTTCAAAACATTTTTTTACTAAATTTTACACAGTTTAGACAAATGGATGAAAACATACCCTTTACTTTACTGACATTACAATATTAACATAATTGTAGGATGCACAGTTTACAAAGGGATCCAAAGACCAAGGAAAAAAACAATGGTTATGAAACTTTAATTAACCATAATTCCCTCCCTTATTTTCTCCTTAAACATCAGGAACCGCCCTTTCATGTCTTTCACAGTCTCCAGAGCATTAAAAAGAATTTTGTTTGCTAGGCAGAAAGCGACACCTCTTCTAGGTTCCTTCTAGACACCCTTTCTAGGTCCCTCGGTTTCTAGGCAAAGTTCCAACGGGTGGCGCCATCTTGCATCCCATAAGGCACTGCGGGCGGCTCTCGATCCCATGAATGGGATGCAATGGGGTCACCAGAAATCCCGTGAGACTTCGCTGATTGGTGCAGGACTTTGAAGAGCACGACTAAAGCCATGCTGTCTACAGATTCCCATGAGCCCCAAACATAACATATACTCTAATAAACTGTGAATAGAAACTCCAGACACAAGGGAGCCCAATTTAAGATTAGCACCATCTAGCGCCATTTGAGTGTCTCCCGAGAGCTGCTCTCGTCACCTCAGCTGCAATGCTGGCCACAGGCTGACGGCACTTTGCGGTTCTGCACTGATGGCTATGCGCTTAGCGCTGCATGTGCCTTATTTTTTGTATGGAGCTAGCGACAGGTAGCCCCGGGGGGTGAGCACCAGAAAACGGGGACATTTACCCCAAAAGGTATACAGTGCCTGGTGAAATACCCAAAAGGCATTTTACAACAATGGCAGCACAGTAGCAATGCACAAACACCGGGAATTAAATTGTGGACACTTGAATGACATGGCACATATTTTGCAGGGCAAAAAAACGCAACGTTTGCATTGCAAAATAAAAGTGCAGAAAAAAAACAGTCCAAACAGGCCAGGGATCCCATGGCACATGCACAAAAAACCCTAACAAAAAGGGATAGAAAAGGAAATAAATAAACTGAAAGCCCCATTAAACTCTAAGGGAGAATGATACAGCGTGCATGGTGTGCGTATGGTGTAATGTGGCATTGCAGGGAAAACAGCACGACACTCAAATAATCCCTGGCGCTGTTGATACATGGGGCGCTATATGGCGCTATTCATTTTTTAGCGCCATATAGCGCCCCATGTATCAACAGCACCATTCATTTTTTCATTGTTAAATATGGATACTGGCAGGCGGACCAGACAAGGACCCAAGTCTTTAACTTAAACAGTTAAAACCCGAAGAAGTAGCTGTGTAACCGACCAGCCGCAAAACAGTTGTAAATTGACATCTTGTTCTATTTCAGAAAACGATACCTCCCGGCTCCTAGCCAGAGCACAATCTTAATTTAAAACAGGGGACAGTTGTACAGCCATTAGCCATCAGGTATCCACCCTGGAGCATTTAGGGGGATCTCTCATATTGGTGACAGTGTCCTTTGATGATGAACCCTCTATGATGGATCACTAGAGACAATGGAGATTAAGCCCAGTTCAAGCAGCAGATCCTCCCTACTCCCTGAAAAGTGGAAAAGGAGGATTTATTCCCTTTAAAATTAAAAGATAGTCTGAACAGGAAAGCCCAGCAGTATTTAATGCTTTTTGAATCAGTTTAGCCAACAGGGGTTTCATTTACCTCCTTTTTTGAATAGTCACTGGGGCCAAATCTGCAAAAACTTGAACAAAAAAACCCAAAGTTTAATCTCCTGGATCCCATGAGCAACTCACATGAGTTTGAGCACTAATGGAGAAGTAATGTGGCTTAACTATTACATCGCTGGCTGCCCCATCTTGCCTTGGCACAGTAAGAGCTTTATGCACCCTGTCCAGTAATTGCCCTTCGACAACATCCGGTAGCAGGTGTTGGAGATACTATGTAACAGCTTCTAAGTGTCTTTAAATGTGATTAGTGACTTTTGCTAGAATTGCTGCAGTTTATGGCTATGACAAGTTATGACACTAAGGGCCTTATTTATCAAGGGCTAGCGCCAGGTAGTGTCTGAGGAGCGCCAGGTACCGCCAGCTAACGGCGGCTACCGACTCAAGTACGCCCGGCGGCGGTCACAATGACGCATTTATCACGCTAAATGAGGCTAGCGCCGGCGAGAGCGTCAGCTAGCGCAGGATTCATCATGTAGCCGACTGCAACGAACAGCGCCGCTACTAATCCCATCACAGCGCCAGGTATGACCTGTCGCTCCCTGGCGCTCTCCAATGCATTTCAATGGAGCAATCTTTAAATATTCATAATTAATTGATTTTATGTTTTTTTTTTTTAACTGTCAAAAATTCTGTGACCACTACGGCAATGTTAGATATTTTTTTTAAGGTAAAAAAAAAAAAAAAATATGTGCAGAATTGATATTACAGGTCTGATATTAATGTATTCATATTACAAAATGTTTAGAAAAACTTAGAAAAAAAAATGGTTGTTTGGGGGTTAAAACTACTTTACACACATCGCCGCCAGCGCTCTGGGGTTTGAACAAGGAATTCACAGCGCGAGAAATTTTTGAGCTTGATTTGTTAATGAATCTGCAGCAAGCCGTTCGCTCTGGCCATTCGCTGTCAGGCGCACCCATACAACGCAGAACCTGTGAAACATCGACCCCTAACCCCGTATTCAACATTACCGCACACCGACTGAGTCGCTGTCAACAAGCAAACCCCGGCCAAGCACAGCGAATACTAGCCGACGCTGTGAAAATCACGCTACTGGCGCTCATCTGTCGCTACCTGGCGCTATTAATGAATCGGCCTCTAAATGTCACGGTGACTAATGCTGTGGTTTCTATGCATTATGATACTTGCTTCCTTTTTCCTGTCTATGTTAGCCACCATGTAAGATGACATTCTCCTACTGTATTCATGTTCCAGTAAAGCCAGGTCCTGTTATATCACTAATGTCTATATGGATTATGACTCAGCTGCACCTAGCACTCACACTCTGCAACAGCAGGGACCTCGAAAGCTCACGAATAACGGGGTCAGTAACTGACTCTGGGAGGCCTCTTTCCCTAAAGTTAGATCTCCGAAATCTATTCTCCTGGTCCTCCAGCTTAGAGAGAGCCCGAGCCATCTGCTGCTGAAGAGTCCGCAAGTGAAGTTTATGCTGATTAATTTTACTGTTGGATTCATCTGTTTTTTATCTATAGTTTCAATTCTATGGCCAACACTCTCAAAGTACCCCTTAAGGTCAGCTGTCAGCTTTTCATGAGCTACTCTCAGCTTTTGTTCTAATAAAGAAGAAATATGAGCAATTATAGAGCTGTCAGTCACCTCTGTTTCTTGGTGCTGCACCAGTAGAGGAGAAACCTGGGACACTACTGACATGGAGTCCGCTGAGTCTGAGGAGCTCTGATCCAAGGAAGTGGCTGTCACCTCCATCATTGCTGTTTCAGGAACCTGCTGCTGGGACCGGCCCCTATGATTGCGGCCTACCCACTCCCGTCACACCTCCTTCGCTACTGTCGGCAGTGCAGGATTCAAATGTTTCAGTGCCCCCCGGCTGTTTTTGGGGATCTTAGACATCCCATCTCATCACCACCCAGTGGAGGAAACAGGCCTTCAGTCAGGTATACCCCCGGGAAAGATATGTGGAGCTGAATAGCGCTGAGGTGCAGAGCTTTGGCACTCTGCATCCGTCTTTCTCGGGCACGTGCGCATAATCCTGGAGGTACTCTTTAAATTATTAGGGGGAACTTACTGTATTTAAAAAAACTAATCATGTGTATCAAACTGTCTTCCCTGTATATTACTATCTAGCCAATTTCTGTTCTACTCACTGGAGACTGAAAATACATCTAACCAGGGCTGTCCAGGGCTGTCAGAACTAATTTGGCTGGAGTCTGAGTTGGCAGATATATACCTACCTTTTGTCCCCTGCAGCTCCTCTGTGCAGGTCTGGTGTTCCTCCACAACTCAGTGCAGTGCGGGGATCTTCATGATGAAGCCAGTGATTCTGTCTTCCAGCACTGGCAGCCTCTCATGTGTAAAGCCATTTTAAGAAACACTGCTATTTCTGCCTGACAATGGAGAATGGCATTGAAGATGTCATCACTGGATGTAGGAGCTGTGGGGGACAAAATTTTGAGTATAGACATTTTAATGTTAATGTCTGGACAGGAACAGGGACAAAGTTATATGTTCAGATATTGTTTTCCAATACATATGCTTCATGGTTTATCTAATAGGCCTGCTAGTATATAATGGTGAGATATTACCATTTAAGTACAGTAAATTTGAGTTTGAGTCTGCCTTTGGCTTACCAACACCACAGTGCTACATCTGACAATGTAACTGAGACCAAATGGTTGTGACCATCAAAAAAATAGCAACCAAGAAAAAGGTGCTAAAATGTGCAATACATAAGTTGGAGAGTTGTGTAACCCACCAACACTAAACTATAGATTGCCCACCCGCCAAGAATAAAAAAACAACATTTAAAAGAAGGCACAACCCCCCCCCCAAAAAAAAAATAACAGAGAGTTGGCCTAAATATCAATATCTATGCAACATGCAATAATGCTGCCCCAGTAGAAAAACCTATACAGTAATAATACAACAAAAGCAGTGTAATATCTCAATTTATACTTGTATATGCACAGAGCTCCCCTATGGTTAAGAGATAATGGTCTGCCGAGCACAATAGTCCCAAAGCGCATGCACTTCACCCGAACAGGCACCAGTGTATCCTCCACCAAGAAGTTTGGACTCTTACCAGACTTCAGGGAAGATTAGACATATCCCTCAAATGTTGAGATTCCTTGTAGTTGCTCCAATCTCTCGCACAGTGAATTTGCTTGTATTCACTCCAAACAGCAATACAATATAGGGACAATATCCCTCACATGTGTTGTCCCAGGATTTCTCACAACAATAATGCAACCATATATGGAAGGAAAAAGAAATAACGCACCTATCGTGATTTTGTAATGATGTATGAAGCTTTAATCCTAAAGAAATGCACTTACAAATAAAATAAATGTGTACAGCTTTAAAGAAGTAGGTGGCTCTCACCAACCCCAAACGTTAGACCTGGCCAGATCCGAGTAAATCCATAAAACACGTATAAAAGAAGATCACCGCCTGCTGCTGCCAGGCACATGTAAGGGATATTAGGGTTGATTCAGAGCCCCTTTCTCATCATTTTTATGGAGGTCTTGCTACCAAACGAAAAATCATGCAAAACTGAAAACATTTCACACTAAAGTTCTCACAGAAAAAAGGCTTTGCTGAATCAGACGAGGGGAAAAAATGAACGAGAATGGAAATATTCACGCAAAAAAAGTGAAAAGGGGCTCTGAATCAACCCTATTGTCCCTATATTGAATTGCCGTTTGGAGTGATTACATGCAAATTTACTGTGTGAGAGATTATAGCAACTACAAGGAATCTCACCATTTGAGGGCTATGTCTAATCTTCACTGAAGTCTGGTAAGAGTCCAAACTTCTTGGTGGAGGATACACTGGTGCCTGTTTGGCTTGGTGGACAATTATCTCTTCACCATAGGGGAGCTCTGTGCCTATACAAGTATACTTTACCTGATGCTCTTTGGATTGAGGAGTTTGCACGTCGAGCGCCCGCTTGATAATTTTTTAAGAACTTTTTAAAGAATCTTTTAGAGGTTAAGTCTATTTTTAGCACGGTATGGTTTTTCAAATGTTGTCAATATCTATATCTCAATTTAAGTAGGAATAGCATGCTGGGAAATCTGGAGGGATTTATGACAAATGATATGGAATCATTGGGGGCAGAACTCCTCTTGCTCTTATGCTTAACTTTTTTCTATGGGAAGGTACTGAACTTCTGGACTACAAAGTCTAGAGACAGGTTAGCTAGGAAAAGAAAACCCTGCTTTTTAGGTTTCCAAGATGTGCTCACAAAGTTTATTTTTCCTGGTAAAAGGTGTCCTGTTTCAGGTCAAGCTAATAGAACAGAATATCATCAATATTTTGTGGAAATTTGTTGGGCTTTCCTATAATACATGGGGCAACTAACCAGCCACCAGGGACAAACCAGAAAGTCAGTCATCCATCTTGGAAGTGGCAGGTGTCCTATTAGATTCCTGGTATACTATAAAGGGATAGTAGCAAGTAATTACTGGATTGATAATCCAGACTTACCTGCCCATAGATAATACAGTGTATACAATGCTAGGCTAGCACAGCAACACAGTCCTAGGCTGACATGTGTCTTATGCTACACAGTCAGTAAAAGTCATTTGTGATAACAATAAATACAATGCAGAGTATTGCAGACAAGAGGAAACTGTTGTACACTGACGTGAGCTGGTGATGCTGAGTCCACTGCGTCTGCTCCATGTGTCGAACTAAAGTATAGGGGAGGGGCCGAGAAAGAGGAACGGCTGCATCTGCAAGCCACCATGATGTAAGCATACAGCTTTTTCTACTGCTGCACCCTCTGCATTATATTAAAGGCGCCCAATCCACATGCACACTGCTACTATCAGCCTCCAGTGCTTACATTTTAATAACTGGACTCGGGGAACTACCAAGTGAACCTTCAGGGCCCCCTAACATGCGGGGGTCCCATGCAATTGTATTGTTTTCATGGTTGTAAAGGCTGCCACTGGATGTGTGAGCACCATGATTTTAGCTCCCCTTTTCATATTTGCTATGGTCTCTTTCACATGCCCCATCCTCACAAATAGGGATAGAGGAAAGGGGAACAGGAGGAGAAGTGTTGGTTCCACAGAAGCAGGAAAAGCTACAAAAAGGGACATGTGGCATCCTTTAAACTGCACTGCTATTGCCTGTCCATGGCAGGAGCAAAAAATAAATAAAAAAAATAACATATGCCACATCCAATTCACTGATATTTTCCCTGTTAGCCACCCGCTTGGATTAATGCTACAGGTTCCTATTTGCAGAAGTTTTAAAGGTGCTTGTGCAGAGCTATGGAGTCTAGCTGTTGCAGCTCTGTTACCAATGTAAGACAAGCAGAAAGCAGCAGGAGCACCATAACCAGCGCAGAGAACATGCAACAAAAGCATGCAAAGGTTTTTTTCAGGTAGCAACCACTGCCAGGCCGTATTCATTATGGTCATATTTATTATATTTTGCTTATATTGCTACCAATAAAGGATTCATAGACAATCAATTGATTGTTTGTGCCTGTTTTTCGAGTATCATCAGGAGATCTTGAAAAATGGTGCGGTGGTACCAAAATATTAACCTAGAGAAGGCATTTGATATTATATTTGACCATCGCTGCAATCACTCATCCCTGGACATGGAGACTAAATTCCTGGGCAATATCATATACAGGAATCCCATGTCTGGAAGTTACATTGAAACAGAGAAATCCCGATTGTAGAAAATGACCAGAAATTGAGGCTGCGAGACAAAGGCGGATATGCGACAACCGTGTTTAATAGTGACAAACAGTGCACACATCAATCAGACTGCTGTACATATTTACATAAGTGTACATATAACAAACACGTGCTGCAATAACTATACAAGAATAAAGGTGATCACTGAGTGCTAAGGCTGCTGTGCAGAAATACAGGCAAATATAAATACACTCTGGCTGCTGAATGAATACACAAGAGGAGTCAGATAACATACATGAATAGAGATCCTACGAAAGTCCAAAGATGGATTCAAGACTGTGACAGGGACGAAAAACACAATAGCTGTGACAGGAGTCCTGGGTTCAAAGTTCAGAGTTCTGGGATCTGGGTTCAGAGTTCTGGAGTTCAAGATGACAGTTCAATGCTGACCCACTGCAAAATGGGTGGATCAGGTTATATATAGCAGGATGTCACACAGGTGCTGGCTGATTACCAACACCTCTGCAGGACAGAGCAATCTGCTGGTGGAGCGGCATATAGCAGGAGAAAGACCCAGAAAAGGAGCCAGCTGAAAACAGACCTGAAGAGAGGCATGCCCCCAGGCTGTGGAGGAACTCCAGACCTGACAATGGCATCCAGGAGCCATGAAGATGATTGCTGACCACATTTACCTGGTCCATCTGTTCTTTCAACATTCCCATTCCCCCAGTTCCTCCAATAGGGGGCACCTAGATTTAAGATTTGTTTCTTTCTATTGGCCATCTATCTCCTAAATAGAACTGCACTCCTCTACAAGCAGTTCAGCTGAGGACTAGAAAATCAGATTGTCCATTAGTATCTACACCAATTTGCAATACCTGTACTTTGGAGTGTTACATGTGAAAGAGCCTAAATTTTGTGTGCTATCGGAATATCTACATATGCAATGTGGATTTTCAAAAATTAAGAGATTTCAGCTTGATGCCAGTTGTTACAAATAAAGGAACTAGACATCCAGCAAGGTCCGGATTTCCCATTAACAGCAAAACCAAAGACACACGAGAGCTCAGATTTTGATATCTCAAGCAGTGGCACATTTGCTAAGTGGGTTATTTGCATGTTTGTGGTTGATATCAATGAGCCCTATACAAATCCCCAGAAAAGCTTATTTATATTTTGCAAACATGGCAATTATATGGGGTTACCATCTTGGTCAGATTAATTCTACATACATAGAAAATAAGAATAAGCCCTATGAAGGAGATCCTTAAGTTTCTGTAGGGTACATTTGTTCTATAGGAAGTTTTAGAAATAAGTACACCCAAGTAGGGAAAACAGCCCTCCACCTGGGATTATTTACTTTAGCTCAGGGGTTCCCATCACCGGTGGTATTCAAGATTCTATCAGGTGGTACTCGGCAAGGTTAGAAACTGATCTTTACCCAAGCTTAATTTGCTAGATTAGTACATAACTGTTCCATACGTTTATATAAACTCATCTTGCGTGTATTTTTAAATTGTATGCAATTTAAATGGTTTATTTAACATGGTTTTAGGTGAAGGACAACCCATAACCTTTACCCAGGTTGTACGTGGCATTCTTAAAAAAATGGAAAGTGGTATTTGATGAAAAAAAGTTGGTTTAGATGTGAAAAAACTTCCCATAATAATCTGTTTTCATTTCAAAACACAGGGGCAAGATCCCTACATGTCTAACAAGCTGGTCTATAGAAATATAAAAGACGAGAGGTAACAAGAGATAACTTTGCCAGCTTAACACATTTTGATTAATTGCCCTTTTGGGGCGTAAATCATTGAAATGTGGTGAGCTTACCATCCCATACGGAGAAATCTCTCTACCAAATTGGAAAACAGCAGATGGGTATCTTTTCTGTCTCAAAACCCAATCAGGTGCACAGGAGTAAAATATAATTAACAAAGTTTGTATGTACACAAGGCTTAATAGGTGCAGGTGAAAAAGACCAAGGTTTTATGTAGCCGCTAAAAGGGTCACAGGTAGGCCCCAAAATAGCCCCAATATAGACATTCTGTACACTGGATAAAAGTAATCAATAAAGATTTGCGAACTCGCTGAAGTTCAGGTTCAAGTAGTTCGGCCGCTAAAGTTTGGTTCAGATCCCCAAATTCCATTGAAATTAATGGGAACCCAAACTTGTAGGCCCATAAATGGGGGGAACAATAGGGGGTAGGAGGGACACCAGGGCTATTACTCTGCACAAAATGGAGTAGGGAAAGTACTTAAAACAATAACAGAAAACAAAAAAAATTAAGAAATACATTTTTCCCTGCACAAAATGGGGTAGGGAAAGTACAGAAAACAAACAAATAAATTAAATACATACATAAAAAATAGTGTTTTCCTGTGTTTAACTGCCTGCGGTTTTAATTATTTATATTTTTTTGTAATTTCTTTGGCATTTTTCGTTGGTACAATTTTTATCTAACCAAGAATTTGCCTGACTTTTTATTTTTTAATTGTATTTTTTAGATATTCAGTGTTGCATTCAATTTAACATAGAAACTTCCTGCAGGTTTATTTTTTTATATTTTTTGGTAATTTTTGGGCATTTTTCGTTAGATACAGGGCATTATTTATGAGGTGCACAGTTTTAATCTTGGTCCACAGTCTGGTGCTGTGGACTTTAAATGGCCCTATAAATCGCAGAGGCAAACGCTAACCAATCTGCTTTTCTTGTTGCACTACCATAGGTATTGGCCAGTCTGTGTCAGTCCCTGTCCATGGGACCCCTATATCAGTAAATGTGGAACTAAACACATATGTTTGAAAAAAAAACTTTATTCTTTTTAATTAACTTATCTTTTAATTTTTTAATTCTTTCTAATTACTTACCTTCTGCCTCCAGACCCCCGCGCAGGCTCCTTTAAATGTATGCATCTGGGGCGCCTAAGAAGGACGAGGAGACAGCGCGGGACACAGAAGGGACCACCGAAGGAGGAAGACAGCACTGGCAGGGAACAGATGGGGATGTCCACAGGACCCCTATACCAAGTTCACCAGTTCACCAGTTCACCAGTTAGATAAAAATGGTAAAACTCTTCATTTTTTATTTATGTGTTTAATTATTTTGTTTGTTTTCTTTCCCTACCCCATTTTGTGCAGGGCAATCTCCCTAGTGTTGTTACCCCCTGATTTCCCCTCTGACACCCGGAAAAAATTAATATTTTTAATTTTTTTATTTATTTTTGCATTTCTTAATTTTTTTTTTGTTTCTGTTTTTATACTGAGTACTTTCCTTACCCCATTTTGTGCAGGGCATTCTCCCTGGTGTCCAACTCTTTTCAGCCCTCTAGCCTTTACCCCATTTTACAGTAATTTTTGGGCCCCCAAGTTTGGGTCCTCATTGACCTCAAGGTTCAGGGACTGGATTAGAACTTCAGTGGGTTTGCTCATCCCTAATCACTAGGCCTGTACTCCGGGCCAAAAATGCCATGGGTTATATCAGTAACAGCAGAGGAGAGCAATCAGCAAGTAAAGAAAAAAATATCAAGGATTTAAACCCCCGGATAAAGACGCTTGGTGGGGGGTGAATGGCAGTCTGCTTGCACCCACGCGTTACGTGACCGATGTGGTCGATGTGGTCACTTTCTCCGGGTAGCCTTTGCCTTCCTCCAGTGCTTGCTAAATAGTCCGTCATCAGCTGTAAGTAATTAGAAGTGCTGTTTTGTCAAAAGCGTGCCCTCAGCCGGGAGCATGTCATGGTGTCAGAACGCCCTCAGCTGAAGTAGTGCAGCATGGTGTCAGCACACCGATGCTCCCTGTAACACTTCACAGTTCATCCATACCTGATACAATCGGCCTCCCAGGGGGCCTTTCTGACCTTCTTGTTGACCTTTGGTATAATATAAAACGTAGGTGTATGAGAGAAAAATGTGAAACAGTACGAGGGAAAAAAATTCTTTAGGGCAAGGTGGGGGCAAAACAGGAACAATTCCTTAATGACTATGAATTTGTTTATAGTCATGGTTCGTGAGAAACGTAGGACTTTTGATAATACAGACTTCTCATCATCTGTTAGTATATGTTCCGATAGATTTATGATCTCCAATTCAGAGCTCGCATTGACAGTTAAAGCCCCTCTATTCTCTGCCTCTTGTGGTGTACCAGCATCAGCCTCCGGTGCTCCCACCATCTGTAATCTCTTTTTCTTCTTTCCCTTCTTATTCCTTTTCTTTCCCCGATGTTTTCATTCTCCCTGTCACTGCCTGCATCTAAAAAAAGAATCTGCCAATACGCTATGTGAGGATTGAATAGAGAACGAGGACTAGGACAGCATTGACTGCCTCTGTAGCCTCCCTGAGTGTTGCCACTATGGTACCACTTGTAGACCTGTTCATTTTCACGGCCCCTCCCCCCGTTCAGCTTTCATTTTTTATTTCTTTCTTACACTTCTCCACTTCTACTTCCAGGCCCAGGTTATTTTGGGACTTGAGTAAAATATAATATTAATCTGTTATCTATGGGATCACTTGCATGCAAAATGAACTTGCATGGGCAATTCAGTAACACATTTTGTGTGGATATGCAATCACCAAGTGCATTTATTTTGTCATATGCCGTCTTTTCAATTCAAGCAAGTATTTGGGTATTTAGTAGAGATGAGCGAGTAGTATTCGACCGAGCCGGTATTCGATCGAATACTACGCTGTTCGTCATACTCGATTTCGATCGAGTACAGCGGCGATGGCGCACTCACAATTCGTTTCCCCTCCCACCTTCCCTGGCGCGTTTTTTACACCAATCACCATGCAGGGGGGGTGGGACAGGTCCTGGGAGGACGCTGGCATCGCGAAAACGGCGTCTACACGCATTGGCTGGAAAAACCATGTGACCTCGAATATACAAAACTCAGCACTTCCTCTTCGTCAGCATTAGCAGCTTGAACTTAGTGAGGGACAGACGCTCACAGCAGGGAAAGACAGGCTGTCGCTGGCAGGGCCCCAGAAGCTCGGAATATCGCATTTACCACCATCTATACCAGCTACCAGAAGACAAGAGAGTCATTAAGAGCCCTTATTAGGGCTACTACGCTGAACGGTATATGGCTCATATGTAGGCAGGCAGGGCCCTAGAAGCTCAGAATCTCGCATTTACCACCATATATACCAGCTACCAGAAGACAAGAGAGTCATTAAGAGCCCTTATTAGGGCTACTACGCTGAACAGTATATAGCTCATATCCTATGTAGTCAGGCAGGGCCCCAGAAGCTCAGAATATCGCTTTTACCACCATATATACCAGCTACCAGAAGACAAGAGAGTCATTAAGAGCCCTTATTAGGGCTACTACGCTGAACAGTATATAGCTCATATTCTATGTAGTCAGGCAGGGCCCCAGAAGCTCAGAATATCGCTTTTACCACCATATATACCAGCTACCAGAAGACAAGAGAGTCATTAAGAGCCCTTATTAGGGCTACTACGCTGAACAGTATATAGCTCATATCCTATGTAGGCAGGCAGGGCCCCAGAAGCTCAGAATATCGCTTTTACCACCATATATACCAGCTACCAGAAGACAAGAGAGTCCTTAATCCCTTATTAGTGCTGCTATGTTGAACAGTATATAGCTCATATCCTATGTAGGCAGGCAGGGCCCCAGAAGCTCAGAATATCGCTTTTACCACCATATATACCAGCTACCAGAAGACAAGAGAGTCCTTAATCCCTTATTAGTGCTGCTATGTTGAACAGTATATAGCTCATATCCTATGTAGGCAGGCAGGGCCCTAGAAGCTCAGAATATCGCTTTTACCACCATATATACCAGCTACCAGAAGACAAGAGAGTCATTAAGAGCCCTTATTAGGGCTACTACGCTGAACAGTATATAGCTCATATCCTGTGTAGGCAGGCAGGGCCCCAGAAGCTCAGAATATCGCTTTTACCACCATATATACCAGCTACCAGAAGACAAGAGAGTCATTAAGAGCCCTTATTAGTGCTGCTATGCTGAACAGTATATAGCTCATATCCTATGTAGTCAGGCAGGGCCCTAGAAGCTCAGAATATCGCTTTTACCACCATATATACCAGCTACCAGAAGACAAGAGAGTCCTTAATCCCTTATTAGTGCTGCTATGTTGAACAGTATATAGCTCATATCCTATGTAGGCAGGCAGGGCCCCAGAAGCTCAGAATACCACCATATATACCAGCTACCAGAAGACAAGAGAGTCATTAAGAGCCCTTATTAGGGCTACTACGCTGAACAGTATATAGCTCATATTCTATGTAGTCAGGCAGGGCCCCAGAAGCTCAGAATATCGCTTTTACCACCATATATACCAGCTACCAGAAGACAAGAGAGTCATTAAGAGCCCTTATTAGGGCTACTACGCTGAACAGTATATAGCTCATATTCTATGTAGTCAGGCAGGGCCCCAGAAGCTCAGAATATCGCTTTTACCACCATATATACCAGCTACCAGAAGACAAGAGAGTCATTAAGAGCCCTTATTAGGGCTACTACGCTGAACAGTATATAGCTCATATCCTATGTAGGCAGGCAGGGCCCCAGAAGCTCAGAATATCGCTTTTACCACCATATATACCAGCTACCAGAAGACAAGAGAGTCCTTAATCCCTTATTAGTGCTGCTATGTTGAACAGTATATAGCTCATATCCTATGTAGGCAGGCAGGGCCCTAGAAGCTCAGAATATCGCTTTTACCACCATATATACCAGCTACCAGAAGACAAGAGAGTCATTAAGAGCCCTTATTAGGGCTACTACGCTGAACAGTATATAGCTCATATCCTGTGTAGGCAGGCAGGGCCCCAGAAGCTCAGAATATCGCTTTTACCACCATATATACCAGCTACCAGAAGACAAGAGAGTCATTAAGAGCCCTTATTAGTGCTGCTATGCTGAACAGTATATAGCTCATATCCTATGTAGTCAGGCAGGGCCCTAGAAGCTCAGAATATCGCTTTTACCATCATATATACCAGCTACCAGAAGACAAGAGAGTCCTTAATCCCTTATTAGTGCTGCTATGTTGAACAGTATATAGCTCATATCCTATGTAGGCAGGCAGGGCCCCAGAAGCTCAGAATATCGCTTTTACCACCATATATACCAGCTACCAGAAGACAAGAGAGTCATTAAGAGCCCTTATTAGGGCTACTACGCTGAACAGTATATAGCTCATATTCTATGTAGTCAGGCAGGGCCCCAGAAGCTCAGAATATCGCTTTTACCACCATATATACCAGCTACCAGAAGACAAGAGAGTCATTAAGAGCCCTTATTAGGGCTACTACGCTGAACAGTATATAGCTCATATCCTATGTAGGCAGGCAGGGCCCCAGAAGCTCAGAATATCGCTTTTACCACCATATAAACCAGCTACCAGAAGACAAGAGAGTCCTTAATCCCTTATTAGTGCTGCTATGTTGAACAGTATATAGCTCATATCCTATGTAGTCAGGCAGGGCCCTAGAAGCTCAGAATATCGCTTTTACCACCATATATACCAGCTACCAGAAGACAAGAGAGTCATTAAGAGCCCTTATTAGGGCTACTACGCTGAACAGTATATAGCTCATATCCTATGTAGGCAGGCAGGGCCCTAGAAGCTCAGAATATCGCTTTTACCACCATATATACCAGCTTCCAGAAGACAAGAGAGTCATTAAGAGCCCTTATTAGGGCTACTACGCTGAACAGTATATAGCTCATATCCTATGTAGGCAGGCAGGGCCCCAGAAGCTCAGAATATCGCTTTTACCACCATATATACCAGCTACCAGAAGACAAGAGAGTCATTAAGAGCCCTTATTAGGGCTACTACGCTGAACAGTATATAGCTCATATCCTATGTAGGCAGGCAGGGCCCCAGAAGCTCAGAATATCGCTTTTACCACCATATATACCAGCTACCAGAAGACAAGAGAGTCATTAAGAGCCCTTATTAGTTCTGCTATGTTGAACAGTATATAGCTCATATCCTATGTAGTCAGGCAGGGCCCTAGAAGCTCAGAATATCGCTTTTACCACCATATATACCAGCTACCAGAAGACAAGAGAGTCATTAAGAGCCCTTATTAGGGCTACTACGCTGAACAGTATATAGCTCATATTCTATGTAGTCAGGCAGGGCCCCAGAAGCTCAGAATATCGCTTTTACCACCATATATACCAGCTACCAGAAGACAAGAGAGTCATTAAGAGCCCTTATTAGTGCTGCTATGCTGAACAGTATATAGCTCATATCCTATGTAGTCAGGCAGGGCCCTAGAAGCTCAGAATATCGCTTTTACCACCATATATACCAGCTACCAGAAGACAAGAGAGTCATTAAGAGCCCTTATTAGTGCTGCTATGCTGAACAGTATATAGCTCATATCCTATGTAGTCAGGCAGGGCCCTAGAAGCTCAGAATATCGCTTTTACCACCATATATACCAGCTACCAGAAGACAAGAGAGTCATTAAGAGCCCTTATTAGGGCTACTACGCTGAACAGTATATAGCTCATATCCTATGTAGTCAGGCAGGGCCCTAGAAGCTCAGAATCTCGCATTTACCACCATATATACCAGCTACCAGAAGACAAGAGAGTCATTAAGAGCCCTTATTAGGGCTACTACGCTGAACAGTATATAGCTCATATCCTATGTAGTCAGGCAGGGCCCTAGAAGCTCAGAATATCGCTTTTACCACCATATATACCAGCTACCAGAAGACAAGAGAGTCATTAAGAGCCCTTATTAGTGCTGCTATGCTGAACAGTATATAGCTCATATCCTATGTAGTCAGGCAGGGCCCTAGAAGCTCAGAATATCGCTTTTACCACCATATATACCAGCTACCAGAAGACAAGAGAGTCATTAAGAGCCCTTATTAGGGCTACTACGCTGAACAGTATATAGCTCATATCCTATGTAGTCAGGCAGGGCCCTAGAAGCTCAGAATATCGCTTTTACCACCATATATACCAGCTACCAGAAGACAAGAGAGTCATTAAGAGCCCTTATTAGGGCTACTACGCTGAACAGTATATAGCTCATATTCTATGTAGTCAGGCAGGGCCCCAGAAGCTCAGAATATCGCTTTTACCACCATATATACCAGCTACCAGAAGACAAGAGAGTCATTAAGAGCCCTTATTAGTGCTGCTATGCTGAACAGTATATAGCTCATATCCTATGTAGTCAGGCAGGGCCCTAGAAGCTCAGAATATCGCTTTTACCACCATATATACCAGCTACCAGAAGACAAGAGAGTCATTAAGAGCCCTTATTAGTGCTGCTATGCTGAACAGTATATAGCTCATATCCTATGTAGTCAGGCAGGGCCCTAGAAGCTCAGAATATCGCTTTTACCACCATATATACCAGCTACCAGAAGACAAGAGAGTCATTAAGAGCCCTTATTAGGGCTACTACGCTGAACAGTATATAGCTCATATCCTATGTAGTCAGGCAGGGCCCTAGAAGCTCAGAATCTCGCATTTACCACCATATATACCAGCTACCAGAAGACAAGAGAGTCATTAAGAGCCCTTATTAGGGCTACTACGCTGAACAGTATATAGCTCATATCCTATGTAGTCAGGCAGGGCCCTAGAAGCTCAGAATATCGCTTTTACCACAATATATACCAGCTACCAGAAGACAAGAGAGTCATTAAGAGCCCTTATTAGTGCTGCTATGCTGAACAGTATATAGCTCATATCCTATGTAGTCAGGCAGGGCCCTAGAAGCTCAGAATATCGCTTTTACCACCATATATACCAGCTACCAGAAGACAAGAGAGTCATTAAGAGCCCTTATTAGGGCTACTACGCTGAACAGTATATAGCTCATATCCTATGTAGTCAGGCAGGGCCCTAGAAGCTCAGAATCTCGCATTTACCACCATATATACCAGCTACCAGAAGACAAGAGAGTCATTAAGAGCCCTTATTAGGGCTACTACGCTGAACAGTATATAGCTCATATCCTATGTAGTCAGGCAGGGCCCCAGAAGCTCAGAATATCGCTTTTACCACCATATATACCAGCTACCAGAAGACAAGAGAGTCCTTAATCCCTTATTAGTGCTGCTATGTTGAACAGTATATAGCTCATATCCTATGTAGGCAGGCAGGGCCCCAGAAGCTCAGAATATCGCTTTTACCACCATATATACCAGCTACCAGAAGACAAGAGAGTCATTAAGAGCCCTTATTAGGGCTACTATGCTGAACAGTATATAGCTTATATTCTATGTAGTCAGGCAGGGCCCCAGAAGCTCAGAATATCGCTTTTACCACCATATATACCAGCTACCAGAAGACAAGAGAGTCATTAAGAGCCCTTATTAGTGCTGCTATGTTGAACAGTATATAGCTCATATCCTATGTAGTCAGGCAGGGCCCTAGAAGCTCAGAATATCGCTTTTACCACCATATATACCAGCTACCAGAAGACAAGAGAGTCATTAAGAGCCCTTATTAGGGCTACTACGCTGAACAGTATATAGCTCATATCCTATGTAGTCAGGCAGGGCCCTAGAAGCTCAGAATCTCGCATTTACCACCATATATACCAGCTACCAGAAGACAAGAGAGTCATTAAGAGCCCTTATTAGGGCTACTATGCTGAACAGTATATAGCTCATTCTAGCTATATACACACTGCACACAACGGCTGCTTTAGTGAGGGGTAGCTGCTGCTGCTGGAATAGGGACAGAAAGACTTCAGTGGTGTATTACCACCTATATACAAAACTATATACACTCTGCTCAAAACGGCTGCTTTAGTGAGGGGTAGCTGCTGATGCTGGAATAGGGACAGAAAGACTTCAGTGGTGTATTAGCACCTATATACAAAACTATATTTTGCACTACTGTTTTGTGTCCTCTGTGCCAACAAAACCTTGTTATATACCCGGTGCGTATAGGCACCATTTCACCTTCTGGCAGTATACGGCTGTATAGCCAGGTGTTTTTCTTAAAAATATTTTTATATTTGGCACTACTGTTTTGTGTCCTCTTTACCAACAAAACCTTGTTATATACCCGGTGCGTATAGGCACCATTTCACCTTCTGGCAGTATACGGCTGTATAGCCAGGTGTTTTTCTTAAAAATATTTTTATATTTGGCACTACTGTTTTGTGTCCTCTTTACCAACAAAACCTTGTTATATACCCGGTGCGTATAGGCACCATTTCACCTTCTGGCAGTATACGGCTGTATAGCCAGGTGTTTTTCTTAAAAATATTTTTATATTTGGCACTACTGTTTTGTGTCCTCTTTACCAACAAAACCTTGTTATATACCCGGTGCGTATAGGCACCATTTCACCTTCTGGCAGTATACGGCTGTATAGCCAGGTGTTTTTCTTAAAAATATTTTTATATTTGGCACTACTGTTTTGTGTCCTCTTTACCAACAAAACCTTGTTATATACCCGGTGCGTATAGGCACCATTTCACCTTCTGGCAGTATACGGCTGTATAGCCAGGTGTTTTTCTTAAAAATATTTTTATATTTGGCACTACTGTTTTGTGTCCGCTTTACCAACAAAACCTTGTTATATACCCGGTGCGTATAGGCACCATTTCACCTTCTGGCAGTATACGGCTGTATAGCCAGGTGTTTTTCTTAAAAATATTTTTATATTTGGCACTACTGTTTTGTGTCCTCTTTACCAACAAAACCTTGTTATATACCCGGTGCGTATAGGCACCATTTCACCTTCTGGCAGTATACGGCTGTATAGCCAGGTGTTCTTCTTAAAAATATATTTATATTTGGCACTACTGTTTTGTGTCCTCTGTGCCAACAAAACACTGTTTTATACACGGTGCGTATAGGCACCATTTCACCTTCTGGCAGTATACGGCTGTATAGCCAGGTGTTCTTCTTAAAAATATTTTTATATTTGGCATAACGCGTGGCCAAAAAAGTAAAACGTCTGAAATGCGGAGGGCTAGCGCAAAGGGACGTGGACGAGGACGGGGGCGCGGAAATGCTGGTGGGGGCACAAACCGCGTTGAAGCCAGTGGGGATACAATGCGTGCTGGTGAGGGGCAGCCAGCATTACGCTCATCCAGCTTCCCTGCCTTTATGGGACAGTTATGCGGGGGGCGGGGTACACCTCTGTTAAGGCCTGAGCAGCGTGAACAGGTGGTGCAATGGATGGCCGATAACGCTTCCAGTCACTTGTCCACCACCCAGTCATCCACACAGTCTCACTCTGACCCTCCTTCCTCCCAACCTGGCCAACAGAGTCAGCCCACCCTTGACCCCTCCCAGGACCTCTTTTCGGGTCCTTTTCCAGATGTGCTGCAAGAATCCCAGGAGCTAGCAGAGGAATTTGTTTGTAGTGATGCCCAAACACTTGAGTATCCGCCATCTGCTAGTGATGTGGACCCGGAACCAGCATCTGCTATCATGAGCGATGATGATGATGAGACGCAGTTGCCATCAAGGGAGGCTGTTGGAATGTCCAGTGGGCAGGAGGAGGAGCAGAGAGAGGAAGTGGAAGAGGAGGTGGTGGACGACGAAATGACCAACCCCACTTGGACAGGGGTGATGTCCAGCGGGGAAAGCAGTGGAGATGCGGTCTGCGCATCACCGAATAAGGCAGCAAGAGGCAGAGGACAGTCCAGAGGCAGAGGACAGTCCAGACAGAGAAGGCAGGCCACAGCCAGCAGGGCCGAAGCTCTTCCCGGCAGCAGGCAGTCGCGCGAAGCTCCCCCATCGAGGCCTCGTACTTCTGTGGTGTGGAGATTTTTTAATGTTTGCGCGGATGACAAACTGAGCGCGGTTTGCGCAATCTGCCACTCAAAACTGAGTAGGGGCTCTGAGAAGAGCAATCTGACCACCTCAGGCATGCGCCGTCACTTGGAATTCAAGCACTGGGCTGAGTGGGAGAGAGCAAACGCAATACAACCTGCGCCCGGTCTTGCTGCCACTGCCTCTTCCCCTTTGTTGTGTGCTGCCACTGCGGTCCAGACCTCCAGCCAGGACACCTCCACATCTGCCTCTGCCTCGGCTACTTTGGGGCCTTCTCCTTCAGCCCCCCCTTCCCCCGCATCTTCGTCTGCACCTTCCATCTCCTCGTCCCATCAACTGTCCATCTCGCAGGCGTTCAACCGCAGGCGGAAGTACGCCTCCAGTCACCCCCAAGCCCAAGCCTTAACCTGCCTCATCTCCAAACTGCTGGCCCTGGAGATGTTGCCGTTTAGGCTTGTGGAGACGCAGGCCTTCCGCGACCTGATGGCGGCTGCCGCACCTCGCTATTCCGTCCCTAGCCGCCACTATTTTTCCCGGTGTGGCGTCCCCGCCCTGCACCAGCACGTGTCGCGTAACATCAGGCGGGCCCTGAGGTACGCAGTCAGCGCAAAGGTCCACTTGACCCCCGACTCGTGGACAAGCGTTTGCGGCCAAGGACGCTACATCTCTTTGACGGCACACTGGGTGAATGTTGTGGAAGCGGGGACGGGGTCGCAAACAGGGACGGCCTACATACCACCCCCGCCCAAGATTGCCAGCACGGGTTCTGATAGACCCCCCTCCTCTTCCTCCTCCTCTGCCTTAACATCGCCCTCAGCCCCTAGCTGGAAGCGTTGCAGCACTGGCGCGGGGAGACGTCAGCAGGCGGTGCTTAAGCTCATCAGCTTGGGCGACAGGAAGCACAGTGCCGCAGAGGTGAGGCACGCCATATTGCAGCAGACAGAGATGTGGCTGTCGCCGCTGCAGCTAGGACCAGGCATGGTCGTGTGCGATAACGGCCGTAACCTGGTGGCGGCTCTGGAGCTTGCAGAACTCAATCACGTACCATGCCTGGCCCACGTTTTTAATTTGGTAGTACAAAAGTTTCTAAAGACTTACCCCAACCTGGCAGAGCTACTGGTCAAAGTGCGGCGCTTGTGCGCTCACTTTCGGAAGTCAACTGTAGCTGCTGCTAGCTTAAAAAAAATCCAGCAACGCCTCCATTTGCCTCAACATCGGCTGTTGTGCGACCTGCCCACTCGCTGGAATTCCACCTATTGCATGTTGGCCAGGGTGTGTGAGCAGCAGAAAGCATTGATGGAGTACCAGATGATGCATCCACGCGTGCCTCCAACTCAGCTCCCTCAGTTTGCCAACCACGAGTGGCCATGGATGGCAGACATATGCGATGTATTGCGTATCTTTGAGGAGTCCACTAAGAAGGTCAGCAGCGAGGACGCTATAGTGAGCGTAACCATCCCGCTCCTATGCGTCCTTAAAGAATCGCTCATCGCAATAAGGGAGAACGCATTGCACACAGAGGAGACGGGGGTAGGAGGAGACGCAACGCAGGTAGACAGTCAGACCACACTTTTGTCTGCTGCTCGGTGGCAGTTGCAGGAGGAGGAGGATGAGGAGGAGGAGGACAACGTGGAGGTGGCTGTGGAAGAGGATGCTGGCGGCGAGGGTAGCAGTCAGGCTGTGTGCGTCCCATTGGTTCAGCGCGGATGGGGCGGAGAGGAGGAGGAAGAGGAGGAAATGGAAAATGATCCTTCTGGTGGGGGCAGTGACGTCATGCCTACTCAGAGTCTGGCACACATGGCTGACTTCATGCTGGGCTGCTTTTCCCGGGACATACGTGTTGTCCGGATATTGGAGAACAAACTATACTGGGTCTTCGCACTCCTGGACCCCCGGTATAAAGATAACTTCTCCTCTTTTATTCCGGTAGAGGAGAGGACGAATCGATTACTGGAATACCAGAGGGAACTCTTGCAGAACATGATGCAGATTTTCCCACCCAGCATCGCTGGCGGCAGAGAGGAGAGTGTCTCCCAGAGTCTGACAACATCGATCAGGCCCACAGCCACCAGGGGAACACTCTCCAAGGTGTGGGACACGTTCATGTCACCCCCTCGTGCAACTTCCATCACTGCGGGGCCCGCTATCAGCAGGAGGGACAAGTATCGGCGGATGTTGCGGGACTACCTGGCAGACCACACCCCTGTCCTCCCCAATCCCTCGGCGACCTACACTTACTGGGTCTCCAAGTTGGACACGTGGCTGGAACTGTCCCTGTACGCCTTGGGGGTGCTTGCCTGCCCTGCCGCCAGCGTGCTATCAGAAAGGGTGTTCAGCGCAGCCGGGGGCATTATAACCGATAAGCGCAGCCGCCTGTCAACCGACAGTGCCGACAGGCTGACGCTAATCAAAATCAACAGCAAGTGGATTGACCCGGACTTTGCTTGTACAACAGTGGAAAGCAGCCAAGAGTGAAGTGCCATCTGTATGAAGTGCCATTTCCTCCTCCTCCTCCTCCTCCTCCTCCTCCTTAACCGCCGTAGAATTGCTGTATTAATAAAAAAAAATTATGGCTCACCTCTTGGGCTTAATACAATCAATTTTTAAGAGGTCTCAGCTCTTGGGCCTCCACACAATTTTTAAAAGGTCTCAGCTCTTGGGCCTCCACACAATTTTTAAAAGGTCTCAGCTCTTGGGCCTCCACACAATTTTTAAAAGGTCTCAGCTCTTGGGCCTCCACACAATTTTTAAAAGGTCTCAGCTTGTGGGACTCCACACAATTTTTAAAAGGTCTCAGCTCTTGGGCCTCCACAATTTTTAAAAGGTCTCAGCTCTTGGGACTCCACACAATGTTTGAGAGGTCTCAGCTCTTGGGCCTCCACACAATTTTTAAAAGGTCTCAGCTCTTGGGCCTCCACACAATTTTTAAAAGGTCTCAGCTCTTGGGACTCCACACAATTTTTAAGAGGTCTCAGCTCTAAGCTTCCCTTACTGCTGGGGTGACACACTGTAACAAACCTCCTCCTGTAAGCTTCCCTGACTGCTGGGGTGACACACTGTAACAAACCTCCTCCTGTAAGCTTCCCTTACTGCTGGGGTGACACACTGTAACAAACCTCCTCCTGTAAGCTTCCCTGACTGCTGGGGTGACACACTGTAACAAACCTCCTCCTGTAAGCTTCCCTGACTGCTGGGGTGACACACTGTAACAAACCTCCTCCTGTAAGCTTCCCTTACTGCTGGGGTGACACACTGTAACAAACCTCCTCCTTTAAGCTTCCCTGACTGCAGGGGTGACACACTGTAACAAACCTCCTCCTGTAAGCTTCCCTTACTGCTGGGGTAACACACTGTAACAAACCTCCTCCTGTAAGCTTCCCTGACTGCTGGGGTGACACACTGTAACAAACCTCCTCCTGTAAGCTTCCCTTACTGCTGGGGTGACACACTGTAACAAACCTCCTCCTGTAAGCTTCCCTGACTGCTGGGGTGACACACTGTAACAAACCTCCTCCTGTAAGCTTCCCTGACTGCTGGGGTGACACACTGTAACAAACCTCCTCCTGTAAGCTTCCCTTACTGCTGGGGTGACACACTGTAACAAACCTCCTCCTGTAAGCTTCCCTGACTGCTGGGGTGACACACTGTAACAAACCTCCTCCTGTAAGCTTCCCTGACTGCTGGGGTGACACACTGTAACAAACCTCCTCCTGTAAGCTTCCCTTACTGCTGGGGTGACACACTGTAACAAACCTCCTCCTGTAAGCTTCCCTGACTGCTGGGGTGACACACTGTAACAAACCTCCTCCTGTAAGCTTCCCTTACTGCTGGGGTAACACACTGTAACAAACCTCCTCCTTTAAGCTTCCCTTACTGCTGGGGTGACACAATAACACAAGACGACATGTCTGACCACATCTCACACACACACACACACACACACACACACACACACACACACACACACAATGACAATTAGGGGTGGGGTCTATTTATTTTCCCCCTTGCCTATGCCATCTGTGGTTGTCATTAGGCAACGTGATTTTAAGGGGTGCAGAATTTTGTTCTTCTTTTTTGTACAGTTTGGCTTGGGGTCCATGGCAATGTAGAGGAAAGAAGGTTTCCTTGTCTTGTCTCACTTTACGTAGAAGTTATATTGTGTTTGGAGTGTATTGTTGAGTGGCTGTGATAGTGGCGTAATAGTTGCGTTATATGCACCCAGACATGCTTCCCCTGCTGTCCCAGTTGCATTCCAGCAGTGTTGGCATCATTTTCTGATGTTTCAGGGTGGACTTGGTGACCTCCAAGTGGTCGAATTGAGATTTCCAAGTGTCGAGCATTTTTTTCCCATAGACTATAATGGGATTCGATATTCGGTCGAGTAGTCGAGTAACGCGGTCTATTCGAATCGAAATTCGAAATTTCGAATATTTCACTACTCGCTCATCTCTAGTATTTAGGAGAGGGCATTGCAAGTCATCTGGCCACATGGCAGGAAGGTGGTTTGCCCCCACCCCACCAAATTGTCTGGTAAAGGGGGCCTTGGAGATCGGATTCTACTGCTTGCCTTGACCCAGAATCTTGGTTTTGATCTTTAGCTTGCCTCTCCATATATGAATCTATGCTGCATTCCCTCTCAACTCAATTATATTTGCTAGTTGCCAGACCTTGACTTTGGAACAGTATCATGACTTGGCTCTGTGTTTACATCCCAACTGGCCCCCTTCTTGAGGCGATCCAAAGTGACTATCAGCCCTAGGTTTCCCTGTAGCTCCAATCTAACCCCATCATCAGCAGTTCTAGCAAAGAAAAGTAAAACAAGGGTTTCCTGCATATTTCAAGAACTATGTAGTGACTTCTGTCCTAATCAGCAGAACTCTTACCTAAATCATGCCTCTATCTATCTATCTATCTATCTATCTATCTATCTATCTATCTATCTAATAATAGTTATTTAAAGCTATAATCCTATACACTGTAGAAGATCTGTAGTTTTATACTGAGTACCTGACTTCCATGATGTGTCCAACACAGCTTACAAGGGTAACACAGTGTCTTTCATGAAAAAAAACAAGATTTTCTTAAAATAAATGATGTCTTTCATTAGTACCTTTATAGTTTGACTATTTTTGGCTAGACCCCCTAAAAGAAAAGTGAATTTAATAGAAGAATGTTGCTGGAACCTTGCCTGACATTCCCTGTTGAGATTGTGCAGGCAAACAACACCAAGTTATGTATGAAAGTGAACACATCTGGAGCTGTGAGGACGAGGCGGTAGGAGTACCTACAGCTGATGTGCTCTCCGCTCATGAGATAGAGCAGAATCATGCCCTGTGCTGCTTGATTCACAGGGGGTCAAAATGTTGAGTGGTTACAGATTTGCCTGAAAAGCATTCATGAATCAGTTCAGTGACACCCCCACCCCTAACCTGGCCAGTGCTATGTAATATGTAAAAGCAATATACATTTGGGCTTTTCTGACATTATTTTGAATCATTTACTGTTTTGTTTGGCTTAGCAAGTTGAAAATTTTGCCCATGCAAGTCTTGTAAAAACGTATTAAAATATTGGCAAATATAGTTATCTGGCAGAAATTGTGTAGATAATTAAGCAGTATGCAGAAGCTTTAATTGAACGTAAAAAGTCAGACATTGTTAATCGTGTGAACATGTCATTTTTCCCAGTATGTGTTTTTCCTTTTACTCACTTTCTTTGAAATAAGCTGTGAAATAACCAGTTACCATTGGGGGAAACAGTCCCTTAGTTTAGTGTACAGTATGTCAGCATCTTGAGATTCTTTAAAGGAAGACTACAAAAGTGGTTAGTGTCTAGTTTGACATGCTAACAAGAGGGGCGACTCAAATACTTCTGTTCATGTGGTAACAGTAGAGTCATAATAAATTTAGTCCAAAAGGTAAAAATAATTAGGTTTCACTAGTGCACATCATATTTATATTTATGACTTATGGAATCAACAAGAATTATTAAGAAAACTGAATGCAGCTACAGAAGAGTAAAAGAGCTTAATTTTTGGGAGCTTCGTGTTGTGCAATGGCCTTACTTTGATATTATTTCATTTTAGTTTTTGTCAGTGTGTTAACAGAGTACCTTTTGTGGGAAGTTCATTTACCTTGAAGTCAGATGTGTTTGATAGGCTACTTATGGGGTTATTTAATTAAATTATGGCAAGCTTGCTATCGCACATGGAATACCACTAGAAGTGGGTGAAAATCAGATCCAATACAACTGTTGTGGCAGAAAACATCTTTGCCATATTTGACTTATGACTGCAATGTTAAAGAGTATTTCATTTTGCCCATGGCATTCTGTATCAGGAGGTACCTGTCAAACAAACAAACACTAGTTTCGGGGAGGCCGATTCATTAATAGCGGCAGGTAGCGACAGTTGAGCGACTGTAGCAGTATTTTCAGAGCGCCCGCTAGTAGTCGCTGTGCTTGGCCGTTGTTCGGTAGTTGATAGCGACTCAGTCGGTTTGCCGTAATGTTGAATATTGAGTGAAGAGTAGCTATTTGACAGGTTCCGCGCTGTATGGGAGCGCATGATAGCGACTGGCCATAGTGATCGGCTCCCACCATATTCATTAACAAATCACGCTCAAAAAATTCTTGCGCTGTAAAATGCATGTTTAAACCCCAGAGCGCTGGCGGCAATGGGTTAAAAGTAGTTTTTTAACCCCCAAACAACCAAACCAACAACCAAAAACAACGTTGGAAACCAAAAAAAAAGTTTTTAAAATAATTTTGTAATATGAATACATTAATATCAGACCTGTAATATCAATTCTGTACATTTTTTTTTTTAACTTAAAAAAATTATTTAAAATGGCAGAAGTGGTCACAGAATTTTTCACATTTAAAAAAAAAAAAAAAAAATTAATAACAATTAATTATGAATATTTAAAGATTGTTCCATTGAAATGCATTGGAGAGCGCCAGGTAGCGAGAGGTCATACCTGTCGCTGTTCAAGGTCGGACGCAGGCGCTGTGGGCTGAGGCTGGAATAATGATGAATGAGTGGCTATCTGGCGCTATCTCAGTCGCTAAGCAGGATCGGCTTGATAAATGTGTGATTGTGGTGGGGAGCCGGCGTTCTCGTGGCGGTGCCTGTCATTACCGGCCGCTCACCAGTCGCTACCTGTCGCTATCCCTTGTTAAATAAGGGCCTATATCTGTACTCCTAAAAACCTGTGTGATAATAACGGGTGATGACTGTTGTTAGACTAATATATATATATATATATATATATATATATATATATATATATTGCTGATTTGTTGTACTCTACTGACATACCTGTATAAATAAGACTGATAATGCTGCAATTAAACATATGAATTCTTAGATAACCAGAATAACGTGTCTTCCTCCCCAGTGTACACTGCCACCTTTCTCTCTTTCTTAACTGACATACACAACTATAAACTCTGGCTGTGTTGGGCAGCCTGTTCAAAGTTTATTCATTATAACTTCCTGGTGATCCTGGAACTAGGTGGGAATCCTGGTTTGGGAGGCCCTCAAGGGAAAGGTTTCTGCCAGAAAAAAAGTATTTTAGACTTAAGGTTAGATTTCACTCCTATATGTCCTCACAAAAAGAATAACAAAGGATATATATATTTTTAAAATCTTGCCCTCCTGATTTGTTATGGTAGAAAGACACATTAACTTAGTAAAATGATGTGAGCTTTATCTGACATAAACCCTTAAACATGCTGTAAAATTTCTGCTAGCGGACATGGCAGTCTAAATGTATTTAGGACAACATGTTTTTATTAGTTAATAAAGCTTTTTTTAGTATTAAAAATAGAACTTTTTCATTTCTGTCCATTGCAGGAAGTGATGCAGTGATAGGCAATATCTTTTGCACATTAATAGAGTCCAGATGTGAGAAGCCTTCTCATGTTAAGATGCACCAGTCTCTGAAATGTTAATCCCAATGATAAATGATTGTTGACAGGGCAACAAAAATATAAGAGCTTTTAAGATATATATTTTATGGTTTCTGTGAGTCGTATTTTTTTTATATAACTGTCAACTACCATTTAATGGTAGTATGCAAAATGCATTGAATTTCTAGATGCCTTGTAAATGAATATATTTAATACTACCTGCTTGGTTCTTCCCAATTAATCCATTACATTGTACGTCTTAAAGGGGGTATAGCTTAGAGTTAGAAATAGAGGCACCGTGGCATTTGGTGGTACTGCTTCAATGAACATCTGCATATGTGTGCCAAAGAGTCCTCTGTTTTTAACCAGATTTTAGAGACAGATTTCAGGATTGGTTGCTAGCTAACAGGGTTGAGTTCTGTGTCTCTTTTATATGGGCAGGCCGATTCATTAATAGCACCAGGTAGCGACAGATGAGCGACAGTAGCGTTATTTTCACAGCGCCCGCTAGTATTCTAGCTTGGCCGTTGTTCGGCTGTTGACAGCGACTCAGTCGGTGTGCGGTAATGTTGAATACGGGGTTAGGAGTCGCTGTTTGACAGGTTCCGCGCTGTATGGGAGCGCATGACAGCGAACGGCCATAGCGAACGGCTCCCAGCATATTCATTAACAAATCACGCTCCAAGAATTCTCGCGCTGTGAAATGCTTGTTTAAACCCTAGAGCGCTGGCGGCGATGGGTTAAAAGTAGTTTTTTAACCCCCAAACAACCATATTTTTAGAAAAAAAAAACATGTTTTTCAAAACATTTTGTAATATGAATACATTAATATCAGACCTGTAATATCACTTCTGCACAAATTTTTTTTTTTTTTTTTTAACTTAAAAAAAATATCTAACATTGCAGAAGTGGTCACAGAATTTTTGACATTTAAAAAAAAAAAAAAAAAAAAAAAAAATTAATAGCAATTAATTATGAATATTTAAAGATTGCTCCATTGAAATGCATTGGAGAGCACCAGGTAGCGAGAGGTCATACCTGTCGCTGTTCAAGGTCGCTCGCTGGCGCTGTGGGGTGAGGCTGGAATAATGATGAATGATTCGCTATCTGGCGCTCTGTCAGTCGCTAAGCAGGATCGGCTTGATAAATGTGTGATTGCGGAGGGGAGCCGGCGTTCTTGTGGCGGTGAGCGTCATTACCGTTCGCTCACCATTCGCTACCTGGCACTATCCCTTGTTAAATAAGGCCCTTGGTCTTTTCTGATTGCCCTGCCCCAGTGTAGCAACCAGGCTAGTTATACACCCCTAGCAGTGCTGGATGAAGCCAAACAAGACTACAGAAAACATTCAGTGCATAATTTTAATGACAGTGCTTAACTGGGCAGCCATTTTTGTTTATAGATATGTTAAATAATTTAATTTGTAATTACATCTATGGATTTCTTTTAGAAACATCCTGTTTGGCCATTGCAAACAAGAGGGAAGGCCAAACATTCATAATATAATACATTCATATGAGTTCATTCATTCAAATTCAGAGGGACTTATTTTTAAAGTAAAGTTAGTTGTCCTGCAGCTGCATCCCCCACCCCTGGACATCCTTTTCCTCTGACAGACCTAGAGTGAGCCCAGAAATCATGCAGTACAATCTTCTGGTCTTTCCTTTGGCACCTCCTCTGCTCCCAAAATGAATGACATTGAATGTTAAGTATTCTAATTTTCAAGCTTCCTATGTGGTCTTTAGCAGGGCATTTTATTAATAATGTACTGTAACAGTTTTCCTTTTTAAAGAGAATGCATATTTGGATCAATATCTAAAATTTCTGATTTAGAAGGTAGGTGTTTCAGATATTTTCCAAATGGGTCTATTGCTAGAAGGTCATTTGCATTCTGCTTTGACATTTATTCCATTACTCAGTTATATTGAACATTATGCCACAGCTTCACACCTAAGGCTTAAAGATTGCTTAACTCTTAAAGTGGACCAAAACCCAGGATTTTGACTATACTGGGTTTTGGTCCCTCCCCCTGGGGCGCCCCGATCAGGGATGTCCCACTGTGTGAAACTCCCCAGGTTGTCCAATCTAACTCACCTTTCTCTGGTCCTACGGCACATGCGTGGCCTCTCGTCCAATCAGTGTGCTCATATCCACTCCCCCCTTCGTCCAAGCCTTCGTCTAAAGGAGAGGATCCAGAATTGTGGTGCCATCTGCCTCGGTTTAAAATTAAGGCCCAAAATAGTGTTTGTAGGTTGTGAGATAGCTGCCAGCAAAGGGTGGAACTGGATCTTCCACCCAAATTGCATTGTGTCCAGCTCCGGGTTTAGTCGCGGACCTCCACCGAAAACTGTTCTATGTTCCCCGGGGGTTACCTACACGTGTCAGGGATAGTTCCAGAATTCTAACAGGTTGCTTTATGCTCTTGAATGTGGCCTTGCTAACATCTCAACTGAAGAACTCAAGGTAAACTGACATTTTGTGTATCTCTGCTTGTAATTTGCTTACCTGTAATCTGTAACCCTTTTCTAAGACTGGTATTGTAAATTCCCTACCTGTAATAATTGCACAGTGGGCCTTCAGCATTAAAATCTATATTTAACTTGAGCAATCTTTTTGCCTTAGCCAAGAATCTTTGTGTCTGTGACCTCTCTGGGCTTTGTTGTGCACTGGGCTGGTAAAACAGTTGAAGAAGAGGCCGATTCATTAATAGCGGCAGGTAGCGACAGTTGAGCGACTGTAGCAGTATTTTCACAGTGCCCGTTAGTAGTCGCTGTGCTTGGCCATTGTTCGGTTGTTGATAGCGACTGAGTCAGTGTGCAGTAATGTTGAATACGGGGTGACGAGTCGCTATTTGACAGGTTCCGCGCTGTATGGGTGCGCATGATAGCGACTGGTCAGAGCGACCGGCTCCCACCATATTCATCAAAAAATCACGCTCAAAAAATTCTCGCGCTGTGAAATGCATGTTTAAACCCCAGAGCACTGGCGGCGATGTGTTAAAAGTAGTTTTTTTAACCCCCAAACCACCATATTTTTGGAAACCAAAAAAAAAGAATTTTTAAAGAATATAGTAATATGAATACAATAATATCAGACCCGTAATATCAATTCTGCACATTTTTTTTTTTTTTACCTTAATACAATTATCTAACATGGCAGAAGTGGTCACAGAATTTTTCACATTTAAAAAAAAAAAAAAAAAAAACATTAATAACAATTAATTATGAATATTTAAAGATTGTTCCATTGAAATGCATTGGAGAGCGCCAGGTAGCGAGAGGTCATACCTGTCGCTGTTCAAGGTCGGACGCTAGCGCTGTGGGCTGAGGCTGGAATAATGATGAATGAGTGGCTATATGGCGCTATCTCAGTCGCTAAGCAGGATCGACTTGATAAATGTGTGATTGTGGTGGGGAGCCGGTGTTCTCGTGGCGGTCATTACCGGTCGCTCACCAGTCGCTACCTGTCGCTATTCCTATAAGGGCCGAAGTGTTCTGCCTGATCATAGATACTGGGCTGTGATTGATACAAGTGTGATTGTGTGACATGCATCACTTCAGCCCCTAAACCATCATCTTCTGGATACCACTCAGATATTGGGTCACTGTTTAGGCAGAAGGCTAGTTGTTGTTTAAAACTTACTTAAATTAAGAAATGTATCCTCTTAATACTTCTGATTCACTGTTTGCCTACCCCGGATCATAACATAACAACATAACAACCATAAATAGACTAAACAAATGTTAAGAAACAATAGTCTAAGTTTTGTAAAATTTGTAAAAGAGAATTAAAAATTATTTCTATTGCTACACTAAAACAAATATGAAGACACAGCAACCCAAACTGCAATTCAAAAGGGCTTGCACTTTATATAATGGTGGCAAATCACGTTGTGAGGCTTGACCCTTATTAAGATCTACTGTATTGTACTGAGGTTTAAACCATGATCATAAACATTCACCTTTTGTTTTATGAAGGTTCTCGTGTTCTTTTCATTATAGTACTGGGTGGTAAATAATTAAAATACAAAGAGCTTCTCCCACCACTACAAGACCCAAGTATGGTTCCTTCAGCCTCTACTTATTCTCTTCCACCCTCCTATAGAGGGAGAACACTGAGGCAGAGCCTGGCATGCTCCCTCTGAGTAAATAGAGCATAGAACCCTTGAGTCCCTGTGATGGATGTGGAGCTGGACAAACAAATTTGCAAGCAATTTGCAGGACAGACATCTGATGAATCCCCAGATACACCCAGGCCAGGAGACACGCTTCGCAAAGGAGAAAAGGTAAGTATGCACTGTTTTTATGTTAGTCTGGACTGTCCCTTTAATTCTTCAAAGTATTACTGGTCGTTTCTTTCATTTCTTTGGGGGGTTTGATCATTCTTCTCACTCTGTACTACTTTTAGTAAACACTGTAGTTGACAGTAGACATTTACTCCCTATGGGTCATAGGTGGTTCCATGAAAATTAGTTTCATTTTTTCACAGTGACAGGTTTTTCTTTACTTCTAATGGTCAGCTATCTGCTTGACACATATTTTAAATGTAATGTGGTTCTTAAAATATGAAAGCTCTTTGGTTTAGGTACATACAAAGATAATCAAAATAGACAAAAGGTGAACCAATAGACAAAGGTCTAAGTTATTTTGTAAAAATCTAGGTTTATATTCAGCCATCTTTTTTCCCTACTGTCCCCAGCCATTGTTCTCCTTCAGGAATGCCTTAGGCAGAGACTTTTATACCTTGGAGGCGTGACTCCACAGTGTAGTTAAGGGGATTCCAGGAAGCCATGCCTCCATGGTATAAAAGCATCTTCTCCCTGAGGCAGTAACATCCTTCCTCTGGCTGGGAGCCAGAGATGCTGAAGGCAGTACTTGTGTTCCCCTGAGGGCTGAGCGGTAGATGGTGCCTCAGGCTGTCGGCTTCCCGTCAAAGGTCCCATTGAAAATCCTTTTGTAAACATGGTTGAAGCAAGGAACTTGCCAGAAGAAACCAGGAGGTGATGGTGGGGGCCACTTTAAAGATGCTGGAGTGAGTTACAATGATCTTTTCTTAAGCCCAACTATACCAGTTCAAAGGGTGTATGAGTGGGGGAGGGTAGCACGCTACATTCCCATGTAGTATATGGCTTGCTGATACCTTCTTCCAATTTCCCACACCCTCTACCATGTACAGGGGTGCTGGAAGAGCCAGGTGCCCAGTGTTCCTCCAGGGATTCCTGGGGCACCCCTGAAAGAGCAGGTATGCTGTCATGGTTGGGGGTTTCCATTTAGCTTCAGAATCCTGAGGATACAGCCCCGAGGATGGGAAAAGGGAAAAAATTGCAAAATCCCCCTATAGACTTTGAAGGGTTTCAGATTCAGAAGTACCTAAATGGTGAATGTTGGAAAAATATGGCATGTTCAAGTCATCAAAACTCATCATGGACCTTGTGGCAGAAATCTTTACATGATGCCATGTTTCTTTCCATTTTATAATTAAACAGGTAGTTTTAAATGTGTTAGCTTAATGAACCCCTTCCTCTTTCTTTTAGTATAACTGTTCAACCAGACTCAACCAGACTCCAGACTCAACCAGATCTTTCTTTTATTCATGCCATGTCTAGGTAAAGACGGGCAGTCTGATTCATTACTAACGCCAGGTAGCGACAGATGAGCGTCTGTAGCAGACATTTCAGAGCGCCCGCTAGTAGTCGCTGTGCTCAGCCATGGTTCGCTAGTTCAGAGTGCCTCAGTCGCTGTGCAGCATTGATGAATACGTTGTGGGGAGTCGCTATATGAGCAGTACAGCGCTGTATGGGAGCGAATGGTAGCGACTGGTCAGTGCGACCGACACCATATTCATCAAAAAAACAGCCTCACACACCACCGGCGCTCAAAAATGCTTCGCTGTAGCCCAGAGCATTGGAGGCTGTGTGATTAAAGGCTGTATTTGAACATGTATCCACCAGTAACAAAGCGAAAACAAATGGAATTACATTGTTATAACATTGTGACATGAACACGTTAATGCCAGACCTGTAATGTCAATTCTGCATAAATATATAAAAAATGAAAAAAGTTTGCAAAAATGCCTTTTTCTAGGCCAGGAGAGGTCACAACATTATTTGAGAATAAAAAAAAAAAATAATAAAAACCCCCTGTTTAAAGAGAAGTAAAAGAACATCCATTGAAAAGTATGGGAGAGCGCCAGCTAGCGAGAGGTACGACGTGGTGCTCTGAAAGTTTGAAAGCTGGTGCTGTACGCTGGGGCTGGGATAATGATGAATTGGACGCTACATGGTGTTATCCCAGTCGCTCAACAGAATCGGCTTCATAAATGTGTAATTGCGTGCTGTGGCCGGCATTCTCATGTCGATACCTGACGCTACCTGTCACTTAACAGCCACTACCTTTCGCTATCCCTTCATGAATAAGACCCTATGTAAATTATATAAGCTAAGTATTCAAGACTGCTGTGGCACCATTTTATATTAAGCATGTAGTTACTGTATAGATAATTGAGCTCTGGAGGTGCATTGCTAGGACTATTTACACCAGAAAGATTCACCTACTTTACTATCTTGCGCTGAATGTGAGCAATTTAGTCAAGCAAGCCATGCACTCCCTGCATAGCAGGGGGCTTTAAAGCACTAGAGGCAGCTGAACTTGGAGCTTCTGCCCTCTGTTCATGTTTCACCTTATTACCAACCCATGCTATTGTCAAAGTGATATCTCTATTATGACTTCTTAAAAATGCAGGGCACAAACACAATGTATTTTAAGATCAAATAACCCTTTTTAATATACCTGATTGTCTGTACAAAAATATATTTAGTACGTAGGCAAATATCTTCCCCCTTATTGTTGATTGATAAAATTTCAAATTGCAGAGGCCTTCGTCAAATAATCTGAATACTCGCCACTAGAGATGAGCGAACTTTTGAAAAATTCGATTCGACTGATTCGCCGAATTTTCCGACAAAAATCGTTTCGACCCGAATTTATTCGCAACGAATCGCTATTAAAAACGGCTATTTCTGAGCCTCCTAGAGCCTCAATAGGGTTGTAAACCATTTTGCCTTGCTGTAACACGCATAGGATGCGTGCTGGGTTAGTTAAATAATACTGTAAATAAATATCACATGCAGATCAGAGGCATCGCTAATAGAATCGCAGAGCGGCACAATTGCAGAGAATTGAAGTGGCATCACTATGAGGGGCAGGAGCTTTAAAGAGACACTGGAGTTGGCAGCAGCAGGAGCCCAAAAATTGGATGAATCACACCCTGGAGTTGCAAGCAGCAGCAGGAGCCCAAACATTGGCTGAAAGAGACACTGGAGTTGGCAGCAGCAGGAGCCCAAAAATTGACTGACACACCCTGGAGTTTCAAGCAGCAGCAGCAGCAGCAGCAACAGCAGGAGCCCAAACATAGCTTGAAAGAGACACTGGAGTTGGCTGCAGGAGCCCAAAGATTGGATGAATCACACCCTGCAGTTGCAAGCAGCAGCAGCAGGAGCCCAAATATTACTTTAGAGAGACACTGGATTTGGCAGCAGGAGCCCAAAATTGGATGAATCACACCCTGGAGTTGGCAGCAGCAGCAGCAGCAGGAGCCCAAACATTACTTTAAAGAGACACTGGGGTTGGCTTCAGGAGCCCAAAAATTGGATGAATCACACCCTGGAGTTGGCAGCAGCAGCAGCAGGAGCCCAAACATAACTTTAAAGAGACACTGGAGTTGGCTTCAGGAGCCCAAAAATTGGATGAATCACACCCTGGAGTTGGCAGCAGCAGCAGCAGGAGCCCAAACATTACTTTAAAGAGACACTGGAGTTGGCAGCAGGAGCCCAAAGATTGGATGAATCACACCCTGGAGTTGGCAGCAGCAGCAGCAGCAGCAGCAGCAGGAGCCCAAACATTACTTTAAAGAGACACTGGGGTTGGCTTCAGGAGCCCAAAAATTGGATGAATCACACCCTGGAGTTGGCAGCAGCAGCAGCAGGAGCCCAAACATTACTTTAAAGAGACACTGGAGTTGGCTTCAGGAGCCCAAACATTACTTTAAAGAGACACTGGGGTTGGCTTCAGGAGCCCAAAAATTGGATGAATCACACCCTGGAGTTGGCAGCAGCAGCAGCAGGAGCCCAAACATTACTTTAAAGAGACACTGGAGTTGGCTTCAGGAGCCCAAAAATTGGATAATTCACACCCTGGAGTTGGCAGCAGCAGCAGCAGGAGCCCAAACATTACTTTAAAGAGACACTGGGAGGAGGAGGAGGAGGAGCAGGAGCGACAGAGGATGGGTATGACGCACAGCTGCCTTCGGCTGAGGTGCTGGAGCCTTGGCTGGCAGAAATTGGGAGCGGCGTGCCACTCGGTGAGGAAGCAGTCTGGCCCACCTCTCCGGAGCCTAGGTTCTCCCAGGCCGCTTTATGGTGACGCTGCATATGTTGACGCAGGGCCGTGGTGCCAACATTTGGACCCTGGCCACGCTTCACCTTCTGCCTACATATCTTGCATGTGGCCATGTTACCCTCCTGCGGATGCTTCAGGAAAAACTGCCACACTGCCGAGTAGCTACTTTTCCCACCCCCTGGCCTCACTGATTCACTGCTGCTGTTGCCAACTACAGGAACCCCTGCTCCACTACCTCCCGATAAGGTAGACTGCCGCACAGCAGGTGCTCTACCCCGGCCCCGGCCGGCTCCAGCCTTTGGAATTGTGCCCCCATGCTGACTGCTACCACCTTGCTGCCTCAGCTGCTGACTCCGGGGCAACCTGCGCCCCTCTTCTCCTGATGATGATGATGAAGCCCCTTCATCACCCGGCTCCCAAGTGCGATTGGCTTCATCATCATCATCATCATCATCATCATCACCGAGCTGTGGCTGTAGCTCCCTGATCTTATCGGTTTCAGTGTCTGGCGCAGGAGCTGGAAATCTCCCAACACCCACATCACTCTCCACATCACTATTTCTGTGCAGAGCTAAAGAAGGCACCTCCATTTCATGGCTGGCCAGTAGCTGCTGGCTGTCCTCCAGATGATCGTCCTCCTCACTAAAAAGTGGAGCTGAACCCAAAGCATGGGATACGTCGCTGGGGGAGGCAACGGCGTAGGACAGAGTCAGTGGGAGGACAGGGACTGCTCTCGGGGCATGCCAACTCAGCGTTGTGTCTGAGGAACCGACCGACCCTAGACTGGGGCTCTCAGATGTAAGTCGAGATGATGTGGTTGTTGATGAGCGCGTCAACCAATGTACCACGGCAGATGCGTTACTGGTGGAGACCCGACCGCTAGCAGATACTGGCAGATTAGGTCTCTCAGCGTGACTCCTGCTGCTACTGGCCTCCAGTTTGCTGCGACCTCTGCCTGCGGAATCTTGGCCTCTGCCACTCCTCTTTTCACTCCTCGTGGTAGTAGGTGATATTTTAAGAACCCCCAGGCAGCGGTGGGTCTATATGAAACAGAATATAATGCACACCAAAAGTGAGCAGTAACACTCAGCCTCCAACAGGCCTGCTTAGTGTAAATAAGAGAGCTGCATAGTGTAAATAAAGAGGGGTATGGTATGTTACAGAATGGGATGCCCCAACAGCAGAGCACCTGGGAGCAGTAGTACTATGCACAGCAAAAGTGTCTTTATCAGGCCAAATTACTTTTAGAATAAGTGCAAAGGGTTATAGTAAATAGAAGCTGGTGTAGTCACAGAATGGGATGCCCCAACAGCAGAGCACCTGGGAGCAGTAGTACTATGCACAGCAAAAGTGTCTTTATCAGGCCAAATTACTTTTAGAATAAGTGCAAAGGGTTATAGTAAATAGAGGCTGGTGTAGTCACAGAATGGGATGCCCCAACAGCAGAGCACCTGGGAGCAGTAGTACTATGCACAGCAAAAGTGTCTTTATCAGGCCAAATTACTTTTAGAATAAGTGCAAAGGGTTACAGTAAATAGAGGCTGGTGTAGTCACAGAATGGGATGCCCCAACAGCAGAGCACCTGAGAGCAGTAGTACTATGCACAGAAAAAGTGTCTTTATCAGGCCAAATTACTTTTAGAATAATTGCAAAGGGTTATAGTAAATAGAGGCTGGTATAGTCACAGAATGGGATGCCCCAACAGCAGAGCACCTGGGAGCAGTAGTACTATGCACAGCAAAAGTGTCTTTATCAGGCCAAATTACTTTTAGAATAAGTGCAAAGGGTTATAGTAAATAGAGGCTGGTGTAGTCACAGAATGGGATGCCCCAACAGCTGAGCACCTGGGAGCAGTAGTACTATGCACAGCAAAAGTGTCTTTATCAGGCCAAATTACTTTTAGAATAAGTGCAAAGGGTTATAGTAAATAGAGGCTGGTGTAGTCACAGAATGGGATGCCCCAACAGCAGAGCACCTGGGAGCAGTAGTACTATGCACAGCAAAAGTGTCTTTATCAGGCCAAATTACTTTTAGAATAAGTGCAAAGGGTTATAGTAAATAGAGGCTGGTGTAGTCACAGAATGGGATGCCCCAACAGCAGTGCACCTGGGAGCAGTAGTACTATGCAAAGCAAAAGTGTCTTTATCAGGCCAAATTACTTTTAGAATAAGTGCAAAGGGTTATAGTAAATAGAGGCTGGTGTAGTCACAGAATGGGATGCCCCAACAGCAGAGCATCTGGGAGCAGTAGTACTATGCACAGCAAAAGTGTCTTTATCAGGCCAAATTACTTTTAGAATAAGTGCAAAGGGTTATAGTAAATAGAGGCTGGTGTAGTCACAGAATGGGATGCCCCAACAGCAGAGCACCTGGGAGCAGTAGTACTATGCACAGCAAAAGTGTCTTTATCAGGCCAAATTACTTTTAGAATAAGTGAAAAGGGTTATAGTAAATAGAGGCTGGTGTAGTCACAGAATGGGATGCCCCAACAGCAGTGCACCTGGGAGCAGTAGTACTATGCACAGCAAAAGTGTCTTAATCAGGCCAAATTACTTTTAAATAAGTGCAGAGGGTTATAGGAAATAGAGGCTGGTGTAGTTACAGAATGGGATGCCACAACCACAAAGCACCTGAGAGCAGTAGTACTATGCACAGCAAAAGTGTCTTTATCAGGCCAAATTACTTTTAGAATAAGTGCAGAGGGTTATAGGAAATAGAGGCTGGTGTAGTTACAGAATGGGATGCCCTAACAGCAGAGCACCTGGGAGCAGTAGTACTATGCAAAGCAACAGTGGTTAACCAGGGTGAAACAGCTAACAAAGCCAGTGACCCAGGCAGTAACACTCAGGCTGCATGAAAACAAAAAAAAATCCCTGTCACTGCATCCGTTTTTTTCCTACCTTTCCCTGCTTCTCCCTGACTTCCTGCCTGTCTCCCGCCTGTCTACTGGCTGTCTACTGGTTGTCCCTAACTCTCTACCTATCTCTCCCTGAATACAGTCTGCAGTGTCCTCCTGAGTCCTGGCTCTCACGAATGCAATAGACAAATGCGCAAAAGCAAGATGGCCGCCGCCTTATATAGCGCTGTGACGTCACCGGGCTTGCTGGCTGCTGATAGGCTGCATGTGACTGTCCCAGCATACACTGCCCCAGCTTACATGTCTGGACATGTCACGTAGACCATCCTAGAATGCCTGTCATTGAAATGAATGGATTTTAGAAAAAAACTTCGCTCGATCGAATCGCGGGGAAATTCGGATTCGATCCGAATCGAATTTGTCATGAAATTCGGATCGAATCCGGGTTCGTCCGGATCGATTCGCTCATCCCCACTCGCCATGTATATTGTATAAATTATTTCATAAGTGCTAAATGCCTAAAGATCAACTGTAAAGAACTATTACAAATACCTTACTTTTATTATGCTAGTGAAATGTCTTAATTGGCTGCTGTTCAGATTCATCTTTGCTTAACTCCTTTGGTTGAAGGGCAACAACCAAAATCTGCTTCTTGGTTTACAGATCTGTCCATCCTTACCTTTTTGCATGGCTAGTTATACAGTGAAATATGTTTCATAAGATGTCAGTGAATTAGTCACTATATCCTGATACTGTTTTGATTGCATTTTATGGGAAATTGGGGGCTTTAACAGAATTTGAGTTTTGAGGCAAAATAACTCTCCATATGAAAAGGAATTAATTCTGCCCCTTCTAAACTATGGTGCTGCTGACCTATTACGGGTTTGCACCATGCGCATTGCGCTTCCTTAACAGCATATGGGGAGATGAGGGGCCAGTCTTATAGCCTGCACCACCAACAGTGGCACTGACTCATCTGCAGAAAACAGGATGGTTGGGATAAAGGTGTCCTCCATGGCCAGGTGGCCCCAGGGCGATCACCTCTCCTAGAAACAGCCCTGTGAGGGGTGGATGCATCTGCAACTTGCTGCCTATAGTGACCTTCAAATTCTGTGTCTATCAGGAGGACAATGACCAGACTCTGAGATTGGCAGCAAGGATGTTAGGGCCTTGACAATCAGTTTTTTCTCCTAAAAGTAAGTAATACCACCATTGTAATGCCAGTATACTTGCCCATGCTTCAGATTATTCTGCATATGTGTTTTCCTAACCTGGCTACGAAGTTTGAGAAGCAAAAGCTCTACTGTGTATATAGCTATAAAGAGTCAATCTTAAAAAGCACTGTGAAATTTCCCTGTGAATTGAATGAATACATATTGGTAAATCATAGCTTGAGACGGATGGATGCTAGTAAGCAACAAAAAATACAGCTGCACTAAATAAATTCAATTAATTTGCATTATCTTGAGTACATTTTAGTATTTTGTCTTGCGGTGGAAAACAGACATTGACAGAATGATAACTGTTAATGGCTGTACTTGTCTGATAAAAATGAGGATGGAGAATTAATACTTAAAGTCATTGCCCAGTCACACTTCAAAGTGTTCCCATTGTGTAATGCTACAGACACAAGCAATGTAGACTCTCTACCTTCTGTGACCTTCAAGACCTTACCTAGGCCTTCCCAACCCAAAAGCCAGTTTATCCAAGTAAGAAACATGGCCACTTTAATGCCATTCCTTTACATACAAATTAAAGGGTCTTGGCATCCACCCAAGATCAACTGCATTCCATCATCTGTGGCTCTCTGCATTCCATCATACATTCTAGCACACATAACCCAACACAGAACACCTCGCATAAAAAGAAAACTGTAAACATTTAAAAACACAACAATCCAACTGTCCCAAAAAAATTAATTAAATTTAAATTTTAAGTTGTTTTAATTAAACAACTTAAAATGGAGTAAACACAAATCGGCAAACCAACAACCAATATTTGTGAAACCACACAAACAAATGGAATTAATAATAATAGTGCTTATAGTGGCCACATGGAATGTTACCTCCACATTTTCCCATCCGTGCACTTGGGAACACACAAGTGAATACATGCCACATCAGTGACTACATAGGTGATCAACTACTATTGAGAAATGGAGGTGACCAGAAACCCCCCAAGAGTAAAAGCCAGAGACTTACTATTAAACACACTGAGATAATATAAAGGGTATTTATTTAATTAATCCACATAGAACAAAAAGACTAAAAAGACAGTTTAAAAAACATACAAGACATCCAAACTAATCATTAATGCATACTAAATCAAACTTAATACCCACAATCTTTATAGGAGCAAACCATCATAATTATAAACTAAAGTGCTATGTGCTTCTTAATAAAGTGCATCAACAACTAATAAATATTCAGAACCATTCAGTGCAATAATCTATAATAAGAGCTATGAGGTAGGTACAAATATAAGAAAAAATACTTATCTTACATATAAATAATGTGCATATTCAGGCCAGCCACTCGCCCCCCCCCTCACCCGAGAAAGCCCACGCGTTCCGAGACGTCCTGTCTCTTTCTCAAGGCAGAGTACGCCTACATAGGTGATCAACACACTAAGGGGCAGTGAAGTGCACATGTCGCCCTAAACTTGGCGCTCAGGGAGCAATTGGGGATTAGATGCCTTGCACTTCAGTCATGTCCCATGGCTCAAACCTGCAACATTCTGGTAACAAGGCTGGTTACATACCTCTAGGCAATGACTGCCCCACAAATGAGAGAAAAGTGTATTTGCAGTCCCCCATTACCACAAATTATGCAGTCGAGTTTCCCGAATTTGGGGAAATCTCAGGGGTCAGCACAGCTAGAGTGTAATGGCTGAGCCTCACCCTGGGAGAACCACCTTCGTGATCATGGTGTCTCCCCTGCCAGGTAAGTATTATTATATGCATTTCACAAGAACAATACACACTCCTACATAATAAGCCAGTATGTACAGAAATTTGGAATTGAAAGCCATTAAAAAACTACATAATGCCACCAATGTAACCTTAACATTTGTACTCAAACATGCCAACACTAAACACATATCTTTATGTTACCATGAAATACTACACTTACATACACTTGTTCCCTAACAAATTAAGTAAGGAAATGAGCATACATTCTCACTTGTATTCTCCTGAATACAAGGGCAGCAGGTGGGGGAGGGAGCTCTTAGTAGCACTGGAAGCCAGCGAGCGCAGCTGGCAGCATGGCCGGCTTCCTCCACCCTCCTCCTGCTATGTGAGAGTGCGTGCAACCGCCGGACTGCAGAGATGGGGGAGCCGCCATGCAGGTAAGTGCCTCCTTGCGTGATCTTCTGTTGGGTGTCCCACGTAACTTTGTAGCCAGTCCCCACCGCAGGGAGGGGCTACCTGTGACAGGGAGCAATCAGGTGTGGGCAAACTGGCAGAGCAGAGGATCTGTGCCCTCTGCCCAACAGAACAGCGGGGAGCTGGAGGGTGAAGCCTGCGCCAGAGGAGGAAGGAAGTGAGATTTTTTTTCTTCAAGCACTTGATTCGAATGAACCCGAATTTCTTGGAGAAATTTTGCGTATCATCCAAAATGGAGTTTCTAACAAGTTCATCCCTTCTCTAGGAAGGACTAATTTTGGCAGCTAATCTCCAATCACGGCGTGTATATTCAAGGCTCCTCTGCCCAATTTCTTTGTACAGCCATATGCTTTATTCAAAAGCTTCAATATTATTTAAGCAATTTTTCAATAAGCTATTTTGAGTGAACGTCATGAAAACATCTGCACATTAAGTAGTCCAAAAGAAAAAATGAAAAAACTGCATTAGAACACTCTCCCCCCACCCGCCACCCCCCAGATGGAAAGAACAAGCTTTTTACATTACGCTCTTTTTACTGTTCCTGTTTATATAAAAAAAAAAAAAGAAATATGCATATTTTAAAACATGGTTCAGCTTGTACAGCCAAGTAATAAATGATTTGTTTACTTACATTCTTGGTTATTTCGTGTAAATACTCTTGCTGTGAGCTGAGATTCAACAATACCATTAGGGATGTGTCCTCAGGAAGATCATGTTCATTGTGTAATAAAGTATGTATTTGTATGCCTCATCATCAACCTACTGGGATTCACTTTCCTGAACTAGTCCAACCCTTCCAAGTTCTGAACCTGCATTGCCAAACCAGGTGCTGGTATTGGCTGATTAGCGGTGGAATGGTCTTAGCAATCCTAGACACCTCATTTATAGGATGGGACTGAGAGTGCGCTGCGTTATTGGAGATAGAACTGCAGTTAGCTGGTCTATGACCAGTCATAGCCATACAGAGGCAGCAGTGCTCATTGAATAAAACCTGGGCTTGCATATTTAAAACACATGCTGCTGCCTCTCTACTTGCTGTTACAACTTTAAATGTTAGCCTGGCTCCCTGTTATGTCAGATTGTAGCATATAGGTATATGAATGCTGTTTACAATGTAACAAGGGCAGCTCTCCTTCTGAGTTACATTGTATAGCGGCTACACACCTTCTCATGCTTATCTGATTTAACAGCATATCTTCTCTCCTCCTTGGGACTGGGAGCCATTGTACCAAACTACTGAAGTATTTTTGGTGCATGCAAATTTCCTCCAGGACGAGAGAAGATGCTGTGCTAGATCGGGTAAGCATACGGCAACTGGAAGGATTTTTTTCTAGCCACTAAATAGAAGCCAGATTAATTCCTAGGCAAATTGAATGAAAAGCAATATCCCCATCTATCTATTTGTTCTGCTGCTGTTTCCAGGGAGAACAGGGTGGCTGGGATTGTGCCCTTTGATCTATACAATGGACCTGAAGGACCCAGTGCCCCAGTAATGCTCATCCACACATAGAAATGGCCTTGATGACCAGACCTGAAAGCTTGTCAATCTGCACATGGGGCACAATAAAAGTAGAAGGTATGTCGTTTAAGCTTGCTGCATGATCAAAATTATTTAGAAGGACTTCCTAATGAGGTCTTCCCACTAGTCTTAGCAAAACCGGAAGACGTGTTGGGCTGGCCCATTTTAACTTACCCTCTAACCATAAAGCAAAAAAAAGTTTGCCTTTGTTTAACAAGTCACGTGTTTTACAGTAACTTCTTTAACAATTGACCAAACTTCTTACAGCTCACCTGTAGTTTTCAATATTTGGCAGTGTGTACTCACCTTCTTCCCAGTCCTCCCAATCCTGAATTGAGCAAATGGTAGAAAAGAGGAAGACCAACCCCTTGTAATAGCAGGCAGGTTAGTGTGTCTGGGCAGGCAGGATAGATTGCGGTTGTTGAATACAGTTGTTAATAGAAAAGGAAGACCTCCTTTGCCGCCAGCTTATTCGTAGATTGCCTAGCCCAAGGGTCAATATAGATAATGTATTGTTTTAGACCAGGGGTTCCCAACCATTTTTCATTGAGTACCACTTTCCATTTTATTTTATTATCTCAAGTACCACCTTGATCGTACATGTAGGTTTTCCATTCAGTGGGTTTCAGTCACCTAAAGCCATGTTAAACACCCAAAACAGCTACTTAAAGAGCATAAAATGCGCATAGATAGTTTTGTACTCATTGATTAAATAAGGGTTGGGTAAAGTATATATATTTAATATCAGTGTGGGGTACTCGTACCACTGGTTAGGAACCCCTGTTTTAGACTACATTGTAACAGAATAAGCAGGCAATTGTTCTTGGTAGAACTACTAGAATAGCAGTGCTAGTATGCTCAGTCCACTAAATAAATAACAAAACCATTTGCAGAAGAATATAAGAACTAAATTGTTCTGCATTCATGTGATCATCCCCTCAGACCCATGGAATTTTGAGTTCTAAATATATAATATATTTAAGACATCTGGAGAAAATACAGGAATGATCTAATTATAATAAACTGGCTGACACCTTATTAAATGGCAATATCTGTAATACTGGATTAAGCGTGGCTTGACTCTGTGACAGGATTATTTTTTTTTAAAGAGAGCTTCAAGTTGGAAAATTGCTTTTAATCCTGATGTTCACCATAACACGATGTATTTGACCTTGTGTAAACCTCTTCCACTAAACTAACCATCCATTTTTTCAGCATGAAATTAGCAATACATTTTAACAACATTTATTTTTTTTCCAGACAACAAAAAAATCTAAATTACTTTTAATACATTTTACAACTTAAATAGAGATTAAAGTCTTATTTAATTATCCAGACTTGGATAATGTATGCAAACATTTGAATCTTTATGCCAAACTTTTTGGTAATATATATGTACATTCCATTGTTCCTCAAGTATATCTGTATTTTTTATTTTGTCTTTCTTTTTTTAGCTTAGTAACCTATTCTAGGAGACACTACTAGGGATGAGCGAATCGGTTCTAACGAACCTGAATTCGCTCCGAATTTCAGGGAAAATTCGATTCAGCACGAACCCGAATTTTTAGTGGTTCGTGCTGACCGAATTTTCCCTGAAATAAAAAAAAAAATGCAGGCATGGTGGGAGCGGGGAGACCGGCTGCGCTGTCAGCGAGCGGCGGAAGCCGGCTTCCGCAGCCCGCTGACAGCGCGGCCGGCCTCCCCGCTCGCACCAAGCCGTGAAATGGAAAAAAAAATGCCGGCATGGTGGGAGCGGGGAGGCCAGCTGCGCTGTCAGCGGGCGGCGGAAGCAAACACTTACCGGCATGGTGGGAGCAAGGAGGCCGGCTGTGCTGTCAGCTGTCATCAGAGGACGCGTCATCAGAGGAAGCCCGCTCCCACCATGCCTGCATTTTTTTTTCCATTTCTGGGCTTGGTGGGAGCGGGGAGGCCGGCTGTGCTGTCAGCGGGCGGCGGAAGCCGGCATCCGCCGCCCGCTGACAGCGCAGCCGGCCTCCCCGCTCCCACCAGAGATGAGCGATTCGTTAAAGTTCGATTCGGACGAACCCGAATTTCTTTGAGAAATTCGGCGAATCGCCCGAATCGAATTTTTGAGAAGTTTGCTCATCTCTAGACACTACCATATGACTCCACTTGATGTATTCCCCTGATGAAAGTGACACAATTGCAATATGAGGTAAGTAGCTAATGATATTTCTGATGTTTCAGTGGCATGTCATCTATGATTAAGGGCAATATGCATGCATGAGAGGCTGTTAGTTTCCACCTACCTGCTTATGCACTGGATTTAATGACCTATTTATGTTTGACTTGGACAAAATGTTTTATGCATATTAAAGCTTATACATTTTTTTATGAATGAGAGTGCCCACAATCTTGTTGCTCATTGAGTAATCCCTGGAATATGTGATCTTCCTGCCAGGTGTCACAAGCTACTCACCCAGCCTTCGGTCCCGCGCCATCTGCGGGCAGTCAGTCGGAGGTCTGGCGGGGCGGCGTCCTCGACGGGCGGCTGTTCGGCGGCTTCCGTCGCTGACGGCGGCTCGGCTGTTTCCACCGCGAGCGGCGTCTGGAGCGGCCACGTTCCCGGCATCGCGGCGCGCTCCTGACGTCCAGGGTCGTGCTCGCGCGCGCGAGCACTTAGGTTTTATGCCCTCCGGCGGCGCTGCACACAGCACGCCCACCGGAGGTAATCAGCGCTGGGCCTATGAGCCCAGAGGAATGCGGGGTCATACGCCCCTCTATGTTTCTGGTCCAATCTGGACCAGGTTCTGTTATGCACCAATCATGCGCACACTTCTGGCCCAATCCCGTGTAACCTGGCCCCATAAAGGTTTCTCTCCTTCAGTCTGTCATTGCCCGTGATAGCGTGCTGCTGGGTGTGATTTGGTGTCTGCTCTGTCTTCGATTATCCTGCTGTGTATGACCATCCTTGATCGCTGCCTGCACCGACCTTTGCCTGTTTCCCTGACTACGATTGCCTGCTCCACTGTACTGCGTACCCGTGATCTCCCGGTTTGACCCTTGGCTCGACTTTGACTATTCTTCCGTCTCATCCTCTGGTGCCGCGTTTCATTGGACTGATCTTCCGTGTATGACCTCTGCTTGTTTGACCTTGACCAGTCTCGTTCCTGGTTCATCTGCCTTCCCCTTTGTAAGTCTGCATCCTTTGTGCTATAAAGTCCTGGGGGCAACCGTGCCCGGTGAGGCGTGTAAAGCGTCCCGGCAGACGGGGGCTTGTCTATAGGCGAAGCTAGCAGCGGAGATTGGGGGTTGCAGACTTATTTGGAAGGTGGGCGTCCCACGGGACCTGACATTATCACGGGCCATCTAAAACATTTCCTAGATGGAAGAATTAATGCAACAGGTGCAAGTTATGGCCACCGCCATCAACCAACTGGCCCAATGAGTGGCTACGCAGGAAAGCCGCCAACTACCTGTACCACTGGATCCTGGGTCTTCAGTCGAGCCGAAGATTCCCCTTTCGGAAAAATTCTTTGGGGAACGGTCTAAATTCTCTAACTTTAAGAACTCATGCGAGCTCTACTTCCGCCTACGGCCCCACTCATCCGGGTCAGAAACTCAACGAGTGGGCCTAGTTATCTCACTGCTTCAGGGTGACCCTCAGACCTGGGCGTTTGGACTGGCGTCTACCGATGAAGCTTTACAATCAGTCTCCGCCTTCTTTGCTGCTATGGAGCTTTTGTATGCTGACCCAGACCGGGCTTCAACGGCAGACTCTAAGCTACGGAGTCTTAAACAAGCGAAACGGTCGGCTGAAGAGTATAGCGCAGAGTTCCGTCGATGGTCCATTGACTCCAAGTGGAATGACCCAGCCCTGTGCAGTCAATTTAGAATTGGACTCTCTGAAAGTATTAAAGATGCTCTTGTGAATTATCCGCTACCCAAGAGCCTTGATGAATATATGCAACTGGCAATCAGAGTGGATAGACGTCTCAGAGAAAGACGCCTAGAAAAAGTCAAGGATCAACCTTGGGGATCCCCTCGCCAAGAGTTCAGCCCTAAGGGTGCTGCTGCCTCTTCTTCTATGACATCCGAAGAGCCCATGCAGCTTGGCATGACTCATCTTTCTCAGGCGGAGAAAGTACGACGCAGATCGCAAGGTCTTTGCCTGTACTGCGGGAATCCTGGCCACTTCGCCAAGAATTGCCCTAACAAGGCCCCGGTGGCGGGAAACTACAGCGCCTAGATCCGGTTGAGGGACTTCATCTAGGCGATCAGGTATCACTCCCTCACGTAAATCGATTACTTTTGCCAGTTATGGTCTCTTGGGGCCTTTCCAAGACTTCTGTCTCCGCCTTCATTGACAGTGGAGCGGCTGGTAATTTCTTGGATAGGTCACTTGCTTCCACCCTTAATATCCCATTGATCCCTTTAGAAAATTCACTTCGGGTCCTGGCTGTCAATAATGAACCAATCATGGGAGGATTGGTTTCCTTTAAAACCCCTTTGGTGAATTTAGTTGTGGGTTCTGCCCATTCTGAGAAACTAGAATTTTTTTATTCTAGAAAGTCCTGTATCTCCTATTGTATTAGGATTCCCATGGTTAAAAACCCATAACCCGGTTATTAATTGGGGATCTGGGGATCTAGTTAAATGGAGTCCATTCTGTTATGAGCATTGTTTCTCTACAGCCCTAAGGTCCTCGCAGGTCACCCTTGATGGCTTACCACCTACCTACGCGGATTGGGCGGATGTTTTCTCCGAAAAATCTGCTGACACTCTTCCTCCGCATAGGGCCTATGATTGTCCCATCAATTTGCTTCCAGGTACCATACCCCCGAGGGGAAAGATATACAATCTCACGCGATCTGAAGAGCTGGCCATGAAAAATTATATTACGAAGAATCTCAAGAAAGGATTCATCCGTCCTTCCACTTCCCCTGCTGGTGCTGGTTTCTTCTTTGTCGAAAAGAAGGACGGTGGTTTACGCCCCTGTATTGACTACCGGGGACTAAACAAAATTACGGTCAAGAATAGATATCTGTTACCCTTAATCAATGATCTCTTTAATCAAGTATCTGGGGCTCAGATTTTTTCTAAACTTGATCTTAGAGGGGCATATAATCTTATTCGTATACGCCAGGGAGATGAATGGAAGACAGCTTTCAATGTTAAAGATGGTCACTATGAATACTTGGTTATGCCCTTCGGCCTATGTAATGCCCCTGCAGTCTTCCAAGATTTCGTGAACGACATTTTTCGCGATTTCTTGGGTCGATTTTTGGTGGTCTATTTAGATGATATACTCATTTTTTCCCGTTCCTTGTTGGAACACCGTCAACATGTAAAAGCGGTGTTACAAAGGTTACGGGAGAACCATCTGTATGCTAAAATTTCTAAGTGTGTATTTGAAGTTTCTGAAATTCCGTTTCTAGGATATTTGATCTCTAAGCGTGGGTTGGTTATGGATCCCTCCAAAGTGTCCACGATACTGGAGTGGGAGCAACCAAGAACCCTTAAAGCGCTTCAGAGATTTCTAGGATTTGCAAACTTTTACAGACAATTCATAAGGGGGTTCTCTTCTATAGTGGGGCCCTTAACTGACCTTACTCGGAAGGGTGCTTTTGTTGAGGAGTGGCCTCCCTCAGCAATAAGCGCTTTTCAATCTCTGAAAGAGACCTTTACTTCAGCTCCGGTTTTGATCCACCCCAATATCAATCACCCGTTTCTTTTGGAAGTCGACGCTTCCGAGCTTGGTGTGGGAGCAGTCCTCTCTCAGTATTCTGGTAACCCGGAGAGACTGCATCCCTGTGCCTTCTTTTCGCGTAAATTTTCTCCTGCTGAACAAAATTATGATGTTGGTAATAGGGAACTATTGGGTATTAAACTGGCCTTTGAAGAATGGCGACACTGGCTGGAGGGTTCTCTACATCCCATTACTGTATATACTGATCACAAGAATCTGGAATATATAGAATCCGTCAAAAGGCTCAATTCCCGTCAGGCTCGCTGGGCGCTCTTTTTCTCCCGTTTTAACTTCATTATCACCTACAAACCGGGAAAAAAGAATACCAAAGCGGACGCCTTGTCTCGCAATTTCGGAGAGTGTAAGGATCGATTCGATCCCGCAGAACCAATTTTACCCTTAGGTTGTATTGTTGGTGCCCTTCTCCCTGATTTATCTAGCTCTTTGACTCCGTATCAGATTGATGCTCCTCCCGGTAAACCCTCTGAATGCCAATTTGTTCCGCCTCATTTGCGTCTCGCCGTCTTACAGGAATTTCATGATGCCAAGTCCGCCGGTCACTTAGGGGATCGGAAAACATTGGCTATCGCCAAACGCCATGTTTGGTGGCCTACCATCAGACGCGACATAACCGCCTTTGTTGAAGCATGTCCTGTATGTGCGCGTAGTAAGACGACCCATGGATCTCCAGCGGGATTATTAGTACCTCTGGAGATTCCTGGTGAACCGTGGTCCCACATATCCATGGATTTCATTGTCGATCTACCTCAATCGCAGGGGAATACTGTAATCTGGGTGGTGGTTGACCGCTTCAGTAAAATGGCGCATTTTATTCCTTTGGTAAAACTTCCGTCAGCGCCGGAGTTGGTGCAGTTGTTCATTAAACATGTTTTCCGTCTCCATGGTATACCACAGAATATAGTTTCGGATCGGGGGGTTCAGTTTGTATCCCGCTTCTGGAAAGCGTTTTGTACTCGGTTAGGCATAAAAGTGTCTCTTTCCACAGCCTATTATCCCCAGTCTAACGGACAGACTGAGCGGGTGAATCAGAGTTTAGAACAATACTTGCGCTGCTTTGCATCGGATCGTCAAGAACAATGGGCGGAATTTATCGAGTTTGCAGAGTTCGCCTTTAACAATGCGCCTAGCGAGTCGACCAAGTTTTCGCCGTTCTTTTGTAACTATGGCAAGAATCCCAAGGCTTCTTCCTTCTCTGGTCCTTCCTCCAACCTGCCGGCCTTGGAGGAATGGTTACGAGAAAGAACTAAGGTATGGTCTGAAACACAGGCGAACCTTAGGAAAGCCTCTGTAAGATATAAAGTGTTCGCGGATCGACATAGATCGCGAGAAGCACCATTTCAGGTGGGAGACTGGGTCTGGGTATCCACTAAAAATATAGCTCTTAGACAACCCTCGCCAAAGTTGGGCCCTAAGTATATCGGTCCTTTTCCCATCACTAATAAGTTGAGTGATGTTACCTTTAAAGTTAAGCTACCTATGTCCATGAAGATTCCGTCTACTTTTCATGTTTCCCTATTGAAATCCGCCAGAAACGTTCAGGTGTCATCTCCTCCTCCAGTTGTAATGGGAGATGAACCTGAGTACGAGGTTAACAGAATACTCGACTCTCAGTTGGTCCGAAATTCATTACAGTATTTAATTGATTGGAAGGGTTTTGGTCCTGAGGAGAGATGTTGGGTACCGGCCAAAGATGTTCATGCCAGAACTTTAGTCAATAGATTCCATCGTGAGAATCCTGATAAACCTGGTAAGGGTCCGGAGGCCCCTCGTGAAGGGGGGGTAGTGTCACAAGCTACTCACCCAGCCTTCGGTCCCGCGCCATCTGCGGGCAGTCAGTCGGAGGTCTGGCGAGGCGGCGTCCTCGACGGGCGGCTGTTCGGCGGCTTCTGTCGCTGACGGCGGCTCGGCTGTTTCCGGGCAGTTCCGCCGCGAGCGGCGTCTGGAGCGGCCGCGTTCCCGGCATCGCGGCGCGCTCCTGACATCCAGGGTCGTGCTCGCGCGCGCGAGCACTTAGGATTTATGCCCTCCGGCGGTGCTGCACACAGCGCGCCCGCCGGAGGTAATAAGCGCTGGGCCTATGAGCCCAGAGGAATGCGGGGTCATACGCCCCTCTATGTTTCTGGTTCAATCTGGACCAGGTTCTGTTATGCACCAATCATGCGCACACTTCTGGCCCAATCCCGTGTAACCTGGCCCCATAAAGGTTTCTCTCCTTCAGTCTGTCATTGCCCGTGATAGCGTGCTGCTGGGTGTGACTTGGTGTCTGCTCTGTCTTCGATTATCCTGCTGTGTATGACCATCCTTGATCGCTGCCTGGACCGTCCTTTGCCTGTTTCCCTGACTACGATTGCCTGCTCCACTGTACTGCGTACCCGTGATCTCCCGGTTTGACCCTTGGCTCGACTTTGACTATTCTTCCGTCTCATCCTCTGGTGCCGCGTTTCATTGGACTGATCTTCCGTGTATGACCTCTGCTTGTTTGACCTTGCCCAGTCTCGTTCCTGGTTCATCTGCCTTCCCCTTCGTAAGTCTGCATCCTTTGTGCTATAAGGTCCTGGGGGCAACCGTGCCCGGTGAGGCGTGTAAAGCAACCCGGCAGACGGGGGCTTGTCTATAGGCGAAGCTAGCAGCGGAGATTGGGGGTTGCAGACTTATTTGGAAGGTGGGCGTCCCACGGGACCTGACACCGGGCACCTTAGACAAGTGTTGTAGCAGTCAAAATGTTTTACATTTCCAAAGATGCCATCATATACTGTACATCCCAAAGCTTTAACTTATATTTGTTCTTTGCAATTTACAAAGTGTGTAAATTTTGTTTTTTACTATTAAAAAAAAAAAAAAAAAAAATATATATATATATATATATATATATATATATATATATATATATATATATATATACACATGTTTGCACCCCAAATAATTTTCTGGGAAATTCCTGCAAAAGTCATAGTTAAACATAGCACAAAATGGTGAAAACATGGCCTGTCAACAGAGGGTGACAACATCTCAAGTAGGCTGGCAGTTAAAAGGGTTAAAAGTAGCTATGCATGTTTGGTATTGTCCTGTTCAAGGGACCTTGCACTTTCAGATTTAGCTTGTGTGCATATTAATATTTTAGGAAAATGTGTTTTGTATTCTGCTTTTTTATACATTTTTATGGGAAACCCTGTGCAACCAAAGAATTATTTGAGGGATTACTACAACAAGCTGGGTACAACTAGAAATCTAAAGGTGCATACTTTCAGGAAATATATGGTTTGTGGAGAGTATTTCAAATGTAAATGGTTGTTTTGGTTGAAAAGGCGTAAGGTGCGCACTTTGTCTGCAGAGCTGAAATTTTTCTGTAAAATTATCCTTATGAGTATACTTTTGTATTGGGGTGTTTGTCAAATCTTCCCTTGACAGTACCTATGCATGTTCGGTATTGTTCTGTTCGGGGGGACCTGCCTCTTTGATATTGTTTTTTTCTTGTTTACATGTTTTTTTTAGGAAAATGTGGCTTTGATTCTACTTTCTTATTCTTTTTTTAGGGAAAACCTGTGCAATCAAATACACCGAGAGATTACTTCCAAAAAACTGTGCCCACATCAACATGCTTGGTACACCTAGAAAGCTAGAGGTGTGTTCCTCCAGAGTAGTTTGTAGGGAGTATTTCAAATGTAAAAGGTTGCTTTTCTTGAAAAACTGCATGTATTTGATCTAAAAATCTTCTAAAGCACTGTTTCAGTTTGGGGGAAGACTCCTGAGTGGGAAAGGAAATGGAGCTTTTACACACAATATAATTTTATTGAAAAACTTACATTTTTTTATTACCAAAAACTATAATTCATAATTCACCCAATAAATATTGAGCATACACTAAAAAAATGACAAACAAGACATTTCATGGTAAAGCCCAGACTCCGCTCAAGAAAACATAGATCATTTTCCTGGGAAATCGCTTCAAAAATTACACTTAAACACGTATAGCACAAAATAGTGAAAAATGGTCTGGCAACGGCGGCTGACAAAATCTCTGGGTAGGCTAGCACATAAAGGGTTAAAGCAATCCAAAAGGGGATTCAAAAAAATTGAAAAAAATTGTAAACTAAAAAAGGGTAATTCATAAGCCACCAGCAAACCACTGCATGCTTTTCTATAACTTGCACACCTCACCTGGCTTCTGGGTCCCAAGTTTTGCGATCCCATCCCATCTTGCTGGACCTGAGTGGTGTATATATCCCACAATTTTCCTGGGTGCAGTAAGTCCAGTGTCAATCCTGAACAGATGCAGCCAGTGTGTGATGAGAGACTAGGACTCTCATCACACACTGGAATAGGTGACGTTAGTCACTGGGGAAGTTACAGCTTCTCATTGGACACTGCGGAACGCTCATTATGCAATGCCTAAATTGGAAGTGGGTTTTAAGGCCCAGTAGGAGCTGTCTGATTTCAGATGTGTTGTTCTTCATGCTCTGATTCATCCGATTAGCATAGACCTTTAGAATATACTAGTCATGGGTGATCATTGGCAGTGGAAAACTCTGCTTCAAACCTGCAGTATTAAGAGTAACTAATAATATAAAATATACTAAATTATTATCCAAACAATACTGTGCTCTAGGTTAAGGTCAGATCGTCATCATTTCTTAAAACCACAGCACCGTAGGAGGTAATTCAGTCTATATACTTATATAATTAAGAGATACTTAAATACATTCTTCCAGACTCCAGTGAAGCAGGGGAAATGGGTTTTAACAGAACAATGAAGGGATATTTAACTGCAATAAAATACAATATGGCCGCATCTTAGAGTCTGGCTGTGCCTATTTAAGTGTGCCTGTACTCAGATAGGAAGTTTATATCCCAAGACAGCCTATGTTTATTTTTATCTTTGCACAATATTCTTAAAAACACTAACATGGAGCAGTATCATGTCTGAATGACAGCCATATGTAAATTAACTGAGTTACAAGATGAACTGTCACACAGTTAGGTTGAAGTGATTTAGATTTATTGCAGCTATTATAAATTATAAGGCTGACCCCCAATGCTATGCTGTGTGTTCTGTAACTGAATGTATCATCTCTAAAAAGCACCTGAGTACAGGGCTGCTCGGCCAGGGAGCAATATGGCCACCTGCAACCGGTTTGTGTTGTTAGGAATGCTGGGCAAAGGATTTAATGAAAAAGGAAATACTGTCTGTTTTAGGTCACTTTAAGACAACAGCAAATCAAACAAGAACACATTTTCGAATCCAAATGCTTTAAGACTTTGTAGCAGTGTTCATTTTATGTGTGTCCATTTCGGAGACCTGAGGATTGTTAGTGAGAGACTCTAGGTCCGCACCATACCCCCTGGCATTCTGGAGTAAGATTTGGGGGAACATTAAATCCTAGGCATTGGATTGTTCAAAGCCATGATTCCTGACCTGATCCGCAAAGGAGTGGACAGTCCACACTGGGTGAGTAAGGTAAGGGTGGATTGGCCCTCAAAGTAATTAGGGCTGATAAGCCCAACATATACCTAAGGGCTAACAGCCCATATACTAAAAATATGGCTTTTTGGTCCATCACTTGCATCGCCATCTTGCTACACTCGGGAGGTATTCGCATCCCACAATCCTCCCAGTTTCCGCCACTTCATTTTCATTCATGCCAGGGTTTGAAAGCTGTGGCCTTTTGTTGGTGATGTCAGTAGCCTGCCGCTTATTGTTGGTTCATGTAGCCCAGATTTATGTTACGTTGAATGAGCTCCCTCACCACAGTATCGGCCATAGCACCATTGATCTGTGTGTAAATGGCTCACTTCTCTGTTCACAGACTTGGTGAACAGTTTCCAGTAGTAACAAATTGGAGGTAGTGAAAACTGCTTCTATAAAAAACACATACAATTCATTAACATGAGAAAAAAAATTAAAGCAAATAACAGATCAACTCAGCACCTTGAGGACACCCTTTTGATATAAAAATATACAAAAATATACACTTTCAAAAAAAGCTATTAAAAGGGGGCTTTTCCTTAAAAATAAAACTGGTGTTAAAAGCTTTAAATCCATAACTTAGTGTCCATGATTAGTGATGAACTGAACACTTACACACACTGTTTAGTTTGCTTGTTGTTTGGCTAATGGATACTTGTTGTTGGATGATTTGGGGACTCCTGTTAAAGTCTATGGGGACAAATTTGTTTTAGCCTTTATGATTTTTTTTAAATGGCATGCCCTCTATTCCCAAACTACCAGCACAATGCTCCAGACATAGGGGGCTGGTATTTCCGGGGGCTTGGAGTTTGAATGGTCAGCTTCCAGCTGTGTCAACTCCTCTAAAGTTTAAGGAAATCATAATTTTCACTGCTCTCAAACATTATCAGGTTTAAATTTGCCCTGTCTGTAGGCTTGACATAGAGAAGAACATTTCTGTCTCTGCAAACTTAGTAAGTTGTTGTACCATGTTAGTCTTCTACTGTTTCAGCCAATCTGAAATAAGTTCCCAAAAGTACCCGAGCTCCCAGAGACCACGACCTTGTGCTGATAAGGGGCAATTAGAGGAAACACATGTCCACTATTAGAGTGGATAGCTGTGTAATTTTTCTTATCTATACCCAAGCATTGCAGCCACAGCAGTCTTTGGGAGCTTGGATAATAGCCCAAGAGACATAAAGAGATACATTGCATGTCTCCTCCTACTGCTAAGAATCATAGGTAAATCCTTCTATACTTGTCTCAATGCTCCATGCACACAATTTATTTTCCAAGAAAACACTCTTTGCCTTGTACATGTGGACCAAAACACAGGATTTTGACTATCCTGAGTTTTGGACCTTGCCTCCAGGGCACACCAATCGGGTTGCCCCGCTGTATAAAACTCCCCAGGTCGCCCGATCGAACTCACCTCTATCCCGGTCCTACTGCGCATGCGCGGCTGCTCGTCAAATCAGCGTGCTCAGATCTGCTCGAGCCCCTTTGCCCAGAAGCTCATCTAATGAGAGCGGATCTGAGCATGCTGACGGCCGCATCCCCCACTACCCTCTAACAGGGAGCATGCCCGCACCAGCCATTCAGAAATGCCTGGCTTTGGCATGCGCCCTGCTAAAGGTATAGCGGGGTTGTGGTCGCTGCTCATTCATGCGAGGTGAGTTTCCAGGTGACCTGGGGGGTTTCACACAGTGGGGCACCCACGATCAGGATGCCGGGAGGAGTGATGTCTCCTTTAAACAGGAGAAGTTTGGGTTTTAAGCCCACTATATTTAGCCTAACATGGGACACTTTCTAAAGTGGAACTTTGAACTGAAATAGGTGAGATCACTTTGACAATCATTTTTAGTCTTATTTTGGTTGGCTGGAGTAAACCCCTCGTTGAGGGGAGTAAACCCCTTGTTCACACTCAAATATTCATGGTGCAGATGTGAAGGTTAAGGGTAGAGGCCTCTGCAGATCCAAGGTGCGAAGTATTTTATACACTAAATAAGCTAAATTCTGGATTCCAGTAGTGAATTGTCTCTTTGCCTTATCTTGGCTACTACTGTCACAATGTGACTATAAGAAACATTTTTGTCTTGCAGCATTTGGGCCAGAATAAATAAGAGTGGAGTCAGCAGGTTATGGATGACAGCATAAATACTCCAAAGAACAGAGAGCAGGTGATAGATTGCAAAGTGGACGGGTGTTACTGCAGAGATGAGATTTACACACAAACCTCTTCTTGCAGTCTTTTCAAAACATGCTTTGAAGTTGTTTCTGGCCCCAGAGGTAAATGGTATCTGTTAAATCACACAAAGCCTGATTTTCACTAAAGTTTAAACTCAGTGATTAAACAGCATATAAAGTATATGTATGCCAGAGGCAATATTGGGGTATTGATAATGCAATTGTTTTTTTAAAAAAAGTATCTATCACATCAGTATATATTTTTAAAATGTATATTTGCATTATCTGAAAGCTAAAGCTTTCTGGCCTGGCCTTTTCCTATATTTTATTGCTGGTCCAAAAATACCAACCCTGACGGAACCTCAGCTCTGCCCAGGACCTCCTCCTGTCCTCAAACCTGATAATCTCTTTTAAAGAAAAAACAGGTGTTGGTCCGGTTTAAATATGGAACATGCTGGTAGAATATAGCAGATATGGACACAGCAGACACTGGTGGAATGCAGTGCAAAGTGACATTGTCATTGTGAGTAAATCAGGTCCTATGGGGATATATGTATCTCTGATTTTTTGCAAATCATTTTTTGCACTGTAGCTTGCACTTATTTCTAAGTTTTATATATTTCTAATGATGTTATATTATTATAATATATTATCATTATGATTGTAATTATGTAATGTTATTATATTATAGTATTTGTATACTTATATTATACTGAGAAATATAATTCTATTTGTTTTACCCTGTCTGTAATTTCAACCTTGTATAGCACCATGAAATACATGTTCTATAAATAAGCAACAATAAAAATACATGTTTAAGGGAGATCTAAAGTCAAAAATATAAACCCCTTGTCAACCCTTGCTTGGTAAGTTTTAGAAAGTATGGAGCAATTTAACAGCTACCATAATGCTTTTCTACTGACTATGACCCTACTGCAAATGTTTTTGCACAGGGTTGTCCCAAAGGTCATTTCTGTAGACCTTTGTGCACATAGGATGTGATGTTTGATTTGCCTTTGACACAGGGGGGGGGGGGGAATTTACAGGTAGATCAGGGCTGTGAACAGATGGATGGATTTCTTGCATGTCATGCTCACGTGCACACTAGAGCGCTGGCGCTGTGTGTGTGTAGTTTCTTCATAAATATGGTGTGGAGCGCCGAGTGTCGGACGCACTGAGCTGGCACTACCTATCGTTCGCTGCAGCGCTGTCCTCTTGTTAGATGTGGTGTAGTCTTGGGCGCTTAGGACACCACCTAGCGTTCACCATTGGCTCTGCAGTGAATCAGGGAGAGTGCTTCTACAGCGCCCACCACACATCAAATTCATCAATGCCGGACAGGATACTACAGCGACCGCTACGCTAGGTTACCTCATCCGACACCCGCTTACAGCATCTACTAGCGGTCGCTCTAAGAGCCGCTATACAGATGCTCACATGGCGATATGTGGCGCTAGGAGTGAATCAGCCTCTTTGTGTTCTCCAGGATTTCTTTGCAATTCTGAAATGGCAAAAATTAATGGTGCAGTCCAGAAGATGTGAAAGAATGAGGAACCACCAGGACACAACTTCCTCTGCAATGATTTATTCTTGCAATATAGTGAAAATAGTTCCAATATTTTGGGGATCAAATGAACCCTTTGTCAGAGATACAGGCCACAGGAAACCATTGTGTGTGCTCTTGTATTTAGGATAAGGTGAATCAGGAATGAGCATAGCAGGAGTAAGTACAATGTACTTATATGCTTCAAATGTTCTGAAAAAGATTATGTAAATTATTAGGTAGTACAAATTACTAACAAATTATTACGCAGCTAAAATTGCAAGGCAAAAGTACAAAACTCTGAACCTCTGGGTCCAAATCACTTTCAGTCTTGGATGGATGGATAGATGGAGTTAATGTTTAAAATATTTCAAGGAATATATAGTCTAGAAAGCCCAAAGAAAACGAAAAGACAAATCAAAGCAACAAGAAAAAATATGTCTGTCAACAGCTTGAAACGCTGGTGTTAAGGTAAGGTATGCCTGTCATTATTATTAATGGTATTATTGTTTTATAATATGAGGGAATGGTAAGGTACTTGACATTCCTCCTGTTCTGTGACCACTTTGCTGTAACTGCTATTGTGAAATATTGTTATATTTACATATCTCCATAGCAATGCAAAGCAATATATATTATTATAAATTCTAGTGTTTAAGAAAGCATCTTTTAGTTTTATTCTATAGTTCCATGGTACACGTATGAAAAAGGGCAGACAAATAGAATTAACTGCACTTACACAAGACGCCATTGTCCCATTGTAATACTTGTTGCAGTGGGGACCTTTGCATTTTGCAAGCCCCAAATGTAATAAATGATATTTAATTGTGAAATTAAATAGGGGGGAAATTTACAGGTAGATCAGGGCTGTGAACAGATGGTTAGAGTTCTTGCATGTCATGCTCACATGCACACTTTGCACACTATGGGGGTTATTTAAGAAAGGCTAGCTCCAGATAATGCTACCTAACGGCATGTAGTGTCTGGTGAACGCTGGGCGCTGTATGTGAAGCCATGTTTAAGAAAGCAAATCTGGTGAGCGACTCTAACAGCGTTACGTAGCGCCATATGTATTAATACAGGCGGCTCAGCGTATAGCGCCGGTGCTTTAGGTTCAGGAGCGCCAGGTAGTACCTGCCGCTCTGTAGCGCTCTCCCATCCATTATAATAAATTATATTTAATTGTGAATAAACTGTAATTCACTGTATTAGTCATGGGGCAAGTGCCCCATGTTAGCATTTGCTACAGAGAGGTATTGTAGCATGAAATATATAATGCAGTAGGCCCATGATTATAAATTGTTTTAATCTTAGAATTTATCTTATTCTTTTGAGTTCACAGCTCTTATGTGGTTAAAAAGTTAGGTATTAAAAAGTTTATAATAGCCTATATTGTCCTTGTTTAATTGCAAGATGTGTTTTGCTGCGCTAATAAAAAAATAACATTTTTTTACAGAATGGGTGTTGATTGTTGTCTAACAAGTTGCTAGCAAGGGACATCCTGATAGGTGATAGGAAAACCACCAGCCCGAGATAATATTACCTGCTCCTCTTGACACCAGTGGAAACAAACCTGTGAGTAGCCATATGGTCTAGACTGTTCTGCAGTCGAAAACAGTTCAGACCACAAGACCACCGCCAGCCAATCACAGAACTGCATTTCACTGGTGGAACAATGCGAAGATAAGGTTCTGATGGGCTGATCTATGCACAGGGAGGCATCAGCAATTGGGATGTCCAAGCAACCCCCCCCCCCCCACAATTAAAAACCATGTCCCTCAACTTCAAAAGGCAAATAAATAACTTGCTGCAGTTGGTTAAGTGCTAGACGAGTGGCAAATGTTAGGGATTCAAGAATAACAGAAAAGAATAACCAACAGTAAAGGACTGGCGCAGGTTAAGGCTGTTTACTGGGTTCAGACTGTGTTACCAATGACCCAGGTTAGTTTCAGGGGACATTGAATGGGTTAAAGCTTGAGGTTTGGATTTAGATTAGACTTTGAAGAGTGCTCATGCTCACATTTATGTTTAGGTTTGGAAGGCTCTAGTTAGGGTCCAAGGTTGCCTGGTGATATAGGAGTACTAGGTGGTCAGTAATGGTCAGTAACAGGGCTGGCTGCCCAGACACAGGCACAGACAAAGGCATGCTCCCAATTCTCCTATGGATGCCGGCAGCAGACAAACTAAAGACTAAAGAGAGGACTAAGGCAGCAGGCAGGGTGGAGATATCGGTGGGGTCACTGGCAGTGGTTGGCTCCAGACTTTGGCACAGATGCTGGCATCAGGTAGGGTGGAGACTCAGGTGAGGGTGCTGTCAGAAGACAGCCTGGGCTACAACGCATCTTCCCGTAGCCAAACAACAGAAATTAAGATAAAATGCCAGCTAAATCAGCAAGACAGAAACACAATTAACACGACAGCAAGTGAGCAGGCAATGTCAGGGATTCTAGAATGTGGTCACACAATTGGTTGGTGTGTGCTGTAAAAATAAAATAACATTGCAATGGGGGCACACAGTGGAATTGCACAATAGAGGTATGCAGTGAAATGGGGCATGAAGTCAAATGGTATTGCAGTTGTGGCATGCAGTGGAATGCCTGAGAAGTCTGACCACAATAAACTAGCTACACTAATTCAATATAAATACTAATTTACTAGAGACAGAGCTTAAATGCAAGTCCAGTGGCAGACCAACAGGATAGAGACTGAAATAGGGAGTATAGAGGCGCACAGCAACTAAGCCAAGCGGCAATTGGACTGCAAGGTACTGGGTGTCACAGAGCCTGTGTTTCCAGACTTAAAAGTGAAGTTGACATACAAAATGGTGTTGGTTGTTCCTTACAATCACAGCACATAGTAAATGTTGTGAATGACTCAGCATGCGTAATTTGGCTTCATTCAAAATCCACTAGGCATGCTGAAGCACTTGACCAAACATCTAGCTTGATGTGAAGGCATGAAATAGCAGAAAATGGGGTGAATGAAGGTGATTAAACTGCACAGCAGAAACCTCCTAGTACATAATGCAGAATGTCCAAACCAAAAGGGCCATCAGTTAGCAGCCACATTAGGTTGTCCTCATCTGTCAGCAGAAGTACACAGAGCAAGCTGATGGTCACCACTTAATATTTTTCACTGTTTTCACTGTTTAATATTTCACACATCTGTGTGTACCTCTTGAAATGAGACACACAAACAACCTGGGTACTAATTCCATAAGTAACTATATTAATAGGCCTTGGACATTGCACTTGGCTCAGAGAACATACCAGCTTCCTTATCCTGCTTCCTCTCCTGCCACTTGCTCTTCATCTTCCTCCCTCTAACTCAATATTCATTGTGCACAAGAAGCATATGTTTCCTCTAATCAGCCTTTTTTTATTATAGAAGATCGAGCTGCTCCCACACACTTTTGTTAATTTGTAAAAGTTAGTATTCCTAGCTCCTAGGGGTGCTTGAGAGTTGCAGGGTGCTGCTCCTTTGTGCTTTGTCCCCTGGGGGAGCACTGTTAAAAAACGTAACTGCCCCCTGTGAACCTCTTACATCTCACCGTGGAAGCTGGCCCTATGTGCTGGCTGCAAGTTCGGTCCTTGAGTGACGCAATCATAACCCAATCACCAGATATGGCCTGGAAGCAGCCCCCCCCCCTTCCTTGGTGCTTGGTCCAGTTTGGGGAACACTTTTAAAAAAAGTGGCTTGCTGCCAGTAAGGACCTTGAGTGACTCGATCATCACCCAATAAGTGCAAAAGCTGTGGCCCTCTGCATTGATTGGGTGACTCACTAGTTGAAGGTCCTCTGCGCTACATGAAAGCTGGAAGCAGGGCACCCATTGCACTCCATCTGCATTTTTTAAACCCACTCTCCAAATCGGACTGGGCAGCTTGCGGTTGGAGCGGGGGAGGGGGATATTTTTTAAAGTTTCCTGCGGACTTTAGGGAAACTAGCTGCATCAAGCTAGTTGACACACTGATATATACTCAGCATTCTGAGCCTCATTAACTGCACCAAATAGTACACTCCATGAAATGTATATTTTTGTTATTTGTATAGGGAATAAATCAAATTTCTCCTTTTCCTCCTTGTTTTTCCTCCCCTTTGTTTGTGACGGATCTTTATAGACAATTTTAGCCTAAACAATTATGTAACTATGCAAGAATGAAAAGAATTCTCAAAGTGTAATCTGGCCTGGGCCCCCTAAGAGTTAGAATTTCGCTTTGTTGCCTCTCCTGTTATAAGGGTATATCAGTTAGTTATCCATAGATAATTACTCTGTAAAAATGTGACGGTATATTGCTGCACATACTATTAAATGTTTTTCAGAAATTAGCAAAGTGCAAGTTAATAGTCAAGCCATAGTGAATGTGTAGGTTTTATTTTAACATATAATAACATTTAATATTGCATAAACATATGAATGCACCTTTATACAGTATATACACTTTTTGTTATATTGCTAGTCTATTTATTTTAGTAACTATCATTTAGAATGTTTAAAAGTACATACTGCACATTTCAGTTTGCATTTGTTTGTTAATACCAGGCTCTAACTGTGTAGCATGCATTTGGGTTAGAAAGAAAAAGGGTAGATAATCTGCCTTTTCCTAAACGAAAGCTATCTAGAGTGAATACACAAAAAATATTTCTAAGCAGAGAAAGAATAAAGGATAAAAAAAAATTGCAAAGTTTTTTTTTCCTACAGACATGGTATAAACAAAAGGAATTTCTTCTTTACAACCTGGAAGATGAGTCTATGTTTTGTTCTTGGTGTCTCTGCAGGTTGAAAAATGCTGCTATAGAAAGCCCCTATTATCGTGTATTTTTGTATCAAATGTAGGCACATGCACAGTTGATGGGAGCAATTTAATTCCCCTTCTTTAATTCAATATGTTCAATATCTACAAGCAGTAACCCAAACTATTTAATCTCCTGTGTATTCAGCGTCAAAGTGCAGCAATAACAAGGCAAAAAAGAATTGCATTATTTTACTCCCAATATCTCTGGTTTGCTCTGAAAGGGGTTTATCTAGCTTTGTGCTCGTGGTGAAAAGCTTTTGAATATTGGTGCATGTGTTCTTTGAGCGGCTTGGAAAATCCATCTGCTCCGTCTCTGCATCTTCTATGCTCCGAGCCAAAATGTTGGTAAAATTTAGTGTCAAATGTTATTTTGACAGCCCAGCATTATTCAGAAAGTCTGAAAGTAATCCTCCACCAACAGGGACCCGTCTGATTAATCCATCCACCTTGTTTGACAGATGTAATAGCTGCATGGTCCTCAAGAGAGCTTACTATTAGTCATTGGTCCAAATATTCAAGAAGGTACTGTAGAAATAGGAAGGTGACAATATAAAAAGTCTGTGCTTTACATGGAAATATTACACTTGCCATATTTTAATAGGATGTGCCAAGAAAAAGTCTGTATTTAATGCGTACTCAAAATCACAACACCATGGGGTCGATTCAGAGCCTGGTGGAAAACGCACTCCTGTTTTAGGAGAGAAAATTCACTTTCATTGTCTTCCTTGCGGCTGAATCAGAGGCATGTGAAAATTTAGACTCTGTTGGAAATAAAATTGAATAGCTGTTTTCTCTCCTAAAAAATAAAGTTTTCTCACCAGGCCCCCATAGCTATATATCAGCATACCGAACCAGACAACAAGAAGGTGTTATATTCAGGTATACAGTAAATAATTTTAGCCTGTTTAGCTTTTCATCAGGACATGCCTATAATAAAATGAAAATTGCACTCGTAGATTTAAAAAGACACATGACTAAAGACTAGTCAGTTACTGGTAATTAATGCATGACAAACTGTGGTTTAAAACAAAGACTGCCCTACATCACAGTTTAGGGATTATGTGATTAAAATCCATAAGGAGCCTGACCAAGGCCATGTTTGTATTCAGCGACATGGATTTTGTATAGATCATGGACCATGTAACTGCCCTTTAACTGCCAGCCTACACGGAGATGATGTCTGTTGTCAGACCCCTTTTCACTATTTTGCACTATACATGTTCAAATGTGATTTTTGAGGGGATTTCCAAGGAAAAGTATATATTGTTTTTTCAGCTTTAACATGAAATGTCTTTTATCATTTTTAGTGTATTCTCAATATTTTTGGGTGAACTATGTGCAAAAAATCTACAATTTTCTAAATAATAATTTCTAATAAAAATGCAAATATTTCCAATAAAAATCGTATTGTGTGTAAGAGCCCCATTTCTACTGGTTACAATGATACCACATATGTATTGGTAGACACCCTTTCCTTCTCAGGAAACTCCCCCAACCTGAAAAAGCACTTTAGATTTTTAGATAAAATACAACTGCTATGGGTAACTTGCAGTTTTTCAAAAAAACTACTTTTTACATTTAAAATACCCCACTAAAAACTATATATTCCCTGGAAATACACACCTCAAGCTTTCTAGGCATACCAGTATTGTTGACATGGGCGCAGTTTTCTGGATGTAATCCCTCGATTAATTATTTAGTTGTACAGGGTTTCCCTAAAAAAAAAAAAAAAAAAAAAAAAGCATTATCAAAGCCACATTTTCCTAAAAAAACAATATGCAAACAAGTTACATCTGAAAAGGCAAGGTCACCCAAACAGAACATATCCAGCATGCATAGGTCCTGTCAAAGGTAGGGTTGGCAAACACCTCAAATAAAGCATGTGCCTAAGTGTAATTTACTTAAAAATGTAAGCTCTGCAGACAAAGTGCGCACCTTGAGCTTTTTCAACCAAAACGACCCTTTACATGTCAAATACCCCCCCACAAACCATATATTCCCTGAAAGTAAACACATTAAGCTTTCTAGGTGTACCCAGCCTGTTGTAGTGGGCTCATATTTCTGGAAGTAATCCCTCAAATAATTCTTTTGGTGCACAGGTTTTCCCTAAAATATCAATATGCAAACAAGAAAAAACAAGCTAAATCTGAAAGTCCCCTGGACAGAAAAATACCCAACATGCATGGCTACAAGCCCGCATAGCATCCTGGCCCTGGGCACTTCTGCCTTCCCCTAGGCTTTGGGAAGGCAGGTAATAGGGGGGCCTAAGAGGTTAATAGCAAGTCACCTGCTAGTCACAGGCTTGCCAGACCCCCTTGCCTTGTGAACTGGTGTATGGTTCTCCTGGATCCCTTACCAGGTCACAAATAATTAAATGTAAAGAAACACACAGACTCCAGAGCAAAATTGCTTTTATTTAAAAAAAAAAGACTCTCAGCTCTGCTTTCCCACGCCACTGTGTCCCTCACTGATCTGATGACAGATGCGGTGATTGCTGGAAGGGAGTGGAGAGGCAGCAATCACCGCATCTGAATGAAGGCTCTGGTGCTGGAGCAGGATGATGTCACTGGATGATGTCATCTGCCCCCCAAAAAAGGCGGGACTAGCGGTAATGACAGCGGAAGCGGGTCTATTATGGGCCCTCTCCTCACTGCGGGAGAGCCCGGGGGGGATTGGGGGGCCCCTATGTAAAGAGGTGACCCAGAAGGAGGGATAGGGGGCAAAGGTGAGTAAATGTCTATGGCGCCTACGGAAGTGGGGGCACTCTTTCGGGTCCTCCCCTGAAACTGGGGGCATAAACTATCATTCAGCAGCTCACCTCCTAATGGCTGTCCTATTCCTTCCTGTCAGAACACAGCTTCTCCTGGAAGTAGAAACAAGGTGAAGAGTAGTGGCCCATCCAGTGAATTCCTTTGCTATACACCACCAATCATAGGGCTCAACTAGTGGTCTATAGCTCCACCCCATTTTCTCAGCTCAGCAAGATTGAGCATGCTAGTATTATGCAGCCTGAGCCATCACAGCCAGCTTCACGTTCAGCCTCCCTGTCCCCTCTCCCACATACACGTGTGATAGTGTGTGCAAGTGCATCCGGGAGTGAGTGAGTCCGCATATGGGAATGCGATTCGATAGATGCACGTGTGGAAGTGCACACATGTGCATGAGAGTGTGTGCATGTGCACCTGGGAGTGCACACATACCGGAGTGCATGCACATATCAGAGTGCTCGCATACACGGCGGGATTGGGTGCATATGAATCTGGGAGTGCATACATGTGGGAGTGAATGCATGCACGTATGGAAAATCAGCTGCTTTTAGATGGGGTGCACAGAGCTCTAACAGCACTCAGACAAGATAGAGCCACCCGAGATGTGATAGTGAAGCCTCACTGTTATTTGATTAAAGAGAAGGTTATGGCAGCAGCAAGGGGGCAAAAAGACATCACTCTCAGAGAGCACTCAGTACAAATATTTGTGGACTTAGCACCTCTCACAATTCAGAAACACAGAGAACTGAAACCTTTACTAACCAACCTTATTGAAAAGAATGCTAAATACAGATGGGCCTTTCCATTCAGATTGCTCTTTAACTATTACTCTTTACTCAAGAATGGAAGATTTCTGATGTGCTTCTGAGTAGATACCTGAAAGAGTTGCTATTGTTTATTGCTATTTCCTTTTCAGGCTGTTCTGGGGACTGAACCAGGATGTGAGGGGGTGATAAATATAATCACTTTTGAGGAGGGGATATATGATATAGGACACAATTAGGGAATTCAGTATTAGTAGATTACATACTCTTTAATCACAGGTGCCTTCCTGGTTAATGTTGGTTTTATATGCTGTCCTCTTTTTTTAATTTATTTTGTATTTTTTATATAGAATAATTTTTTTTGTTATATGTATTTCTCTATATATACATAAGAGAGAAGGGGAGAAAGGAGGGAAGTGTGTAGTGGTATCCCATACCTTCTCAACAGATAATTTTCCAATTTAAGTCTGGGGCAATGCATAATCATATTATATGATTAAAGTGTTACATTAGTTTTATATATAGTATAGAAGGAGGAAGCAGAGGTAAAGGAAAGTTCTTAGAGAAGTTAGCATTACATTTTTTACTTGCCTGTGGGAGGACATGCGCCTAGGGAGAGACTCGTGTCTCAGGCTTCCCCTGTAGGGGAGGCCTGAAGTTCACAACTTTTTTCCAGGGCCACTTTAAGTGCCTGAGACACCCTAGGTGGTGGACGTGATTTTAAAATTTTACAATGTTTCACTATATCCAGTAAATATACATATACTTACTTATTGGCAGTTATTACATATATTTTTCAGGGGTATTTTGTATTTTATTTGCTTTCTTCTTTTTCTCTATTGTTTTTTCTTTCTCTTTACTCTTTTCCGCATCAACGTACTATTTCTATTTGCGATTTGACCTGCCCTTTGGCCTCCAGGAGGTGGGGCTCCCTAATCAAGAAACTAGTATGCCATCTATTCAGAATCTTCTTAAGTGCTGTCGGTGAGTGATGGCAGGCTCAATTTTCATTTTAAAGTAGTCAGCCATAATGTCCAGGGATTTAACTCAAACGTTAAAATGGACAAGGCCTTTCAGTATTATGGGTCATTGAGAGCCAATATAATCCTACTGCAGGGGATCCATTTCCTAGATTCATCCCTGCCAAAATAAAAAGGGAGATTCATTTTAGTAAAAGGCAAAATAGAAGAGACACTAGTCTCATTATTATCATATTACGCCTCTAGTAAGGGACAACTCAGTTTCTCTAAGAAACTCTGCTCAGAGGTTGTAGTTAAAGCCGAAGGCACTCTGATAATGTGGGCGTTTCTAATCTGGCACTCGATGCCTCCAGAGCTGCCTCTTGACCTAGTGGATATTTGGAGGAAGCTGAGCCCTGTCTCCCGGGACTACACTTTCTTCTCCCAGGCTCATCATCCTTTTTTTAGAATAGACCATATTTTCCTAAACAACAAATTGATTTCAAATATAGTGAGCAATTATGTTAAGTAAGGTTCATGGGCTGACCATTCACCAGTGATATTGAACATCCGTGATTTAAAAAGTGCTGCGTCTCAATACAATTGGCCTTGACCTTAATGTCTTCTCCTCCTTCTTCTACTTCTTCTTCCTCCTCCCTGTGTTTAATGCTTACCTTAATGTCTTCTCCTCCTTCTTCTTCTTCCCTGTGTTTAATGCTTACCTTAATGTCTTCTCCTCCTTCTTCTTCTTCCTCCTCCCTGTGTTTAATGCTTACCTTAATGTCTTCTCCTCCTTCTTCTTCTTCCTCCTCCCTGTGTTTAATGCTTACCTTAATGTCTTCTCCTCCTTCTTCTTCCTCCTCCCTGTGTTTAATGCTTACCTTAATGTCTTCTCCTCCTTCTTCTTCTTCTTCTTCCTCCTCCCTGTGTTTAATGCTTACCTTAATGTCTTCTCCTCCTTCTTCTTCTTCTTCTTCCTCCTCCCTGTGTTTAATGCTTACCTTAATGTCTTCTCCTCCTCCTCCTTCTTCTTCTTCTTCCTCCTCCCTGTGTTTAATGCTTACCTTAATGTCTTCTCCTCCTTCTTCTTCTTCTTCCTCCTCCCTGTGTTTAATGCTTACCTTAATGTCTTCTCCTCCTCCTCCTTCTTCTTCTTCTTCCTAATCCTTGTCCCATATACCTACCTTTTGTGACATGTAACTGTATGGTCATGTTGTTAGAACGTACAGTGCCATGAAAGAGAAGACACCACACCATTTTATTTTTTGTTTTTTTAGTCAAAATTTAAAAATAAACAATCTTAAAAACTTTTAAAATTCTTTGGTGGCACCCAGGAGGCTCTGGCTCTTCCTCAAATGGGACCTTGTCTTTGATCTGTGAAGGAAAAACATCATCAGTTTATCCTTGTAAGTCTTTATTGCTTAGCTAGGGGTTTTGCTTTGGGCCATTTTTAGGGTTAAGGTGGGCCTAAGTTAGTTAATTAATGTGTCTTGGCCCATGTTTTTGTTGTTTTGGGCAGGAGTTTTAACTACATGTATGATATCTCGAAACTACTTACAAGGCATGCGGCCAACAGTGCGTCTGGGCGCATCCTCCTCCTCGCTGGCTCCACCCACTCGTCAGCCTGTGAAGCTTTTGGGTACAAAAACACAAGGTTATTATTGACTCTTTTTGCCTCCTGAATGTCAGATTAGTTTAGGCTTGTATGCATCAAATCACTCACCTTCCCCAGGCACCTCTGGAGGTTGTCCTTGGGCCTCCCCTGTTATTGAGGATGTTCCTGCGACGTCATCATCTAAAAATATAAATTGGGCACATTAGTATATGTTTTGAGTGCATGTATCTGGACATGGGTAGGTATGCGAGTCTTACTGGAGTCAGGTTGTAGCTGTGGCTGGTTGGACTCCCTGCCGTGTGACTGCCCCCCCCCTGTAGTGTCAGATCCAGTGGCTGGTCTGTGTCACTGGCAGAGGAGGGGGTGGGCGTTGGCACTGGCGTGGCACCACCTACACTTTCACCACCTCCTCCACCACCTCCCAACACTGGGCTTCGTCTTCTTGTCCGGGTGGGGCGGAACCGATAACTCCATTCATGCACTGCAATATAAACACAATCATAAACACAGGCCCAGGCAAGGGCAGTGTGTTTTTTGCATGTCATGTACCAAGTCTTACTGGGGAAGTGCTTCACAAAGTACCGCCTCACCCGGGGCCTATACCTCCTTTTCAAGTCCGACCAGTGCTGGGCGATCTGTGTGAAAGTATAGGTGGTGTCAGTGTTCCTGGATATGGCATCCACCACCGCCAATGCCAACGTCCTCTTCTCGTAGTCGCACGGCAGGTAGTCATAACGGTTTCTCAGCATCATCTGTAATAAAAAGCACAATGGCAGAGCATTAGTGACACTACTAGATTACACACTCTCATCCACTATCTAAAGTAAGTTTCTGAGCCTCATTCCTACTCACATGGGCCTACTTAGTCTATCTGCCTCTAGGCTAATGTGCTGCTGCACACATGGATCAAACTAACCTGTTCTAGTAGTTTCGTTTTACCAGACAGTTTGTCCTCACTAATATGGCCCTGCCATGGCTAATATTTGTTTATATTTGTTTACCGGCTTGTGCGTTCAAATAAAGCACGCTCGCCTACTCACATCCATGATTATGTTGTCCTGCTCCTCCGTATATATTGCGGGCGACATCTTTCTCTGCCTTCCGGTTCTGGCTATGACGTGCCCCCGCGGTGGCGTGCGTGCCGTACACGCCCTCACGGGAAAACTATTTAAAGCTCAATGAGCTCAGCTCTTTGTTGCTTACCATATCTATCACTATGCCCAGGCCAAAAGGGAGCCGTAAGACCCCAAAAAGCCCAGAGCCACATACTAGACGCACAGATAGACATCACGAACACCCACACAAGAGCAGGCACAAGAGCCGGGAGGGACATGGCCATAGTCAAAGGGTGGATAAGCCAGCCACACAGGCTTCTCAGAAAAAACGCAGTAGCAAGGAGCCCTTGGCACAGTCGCCCCCACCTGCTAAATCAGCCAGGCCTCACAAGGGCCACAAATCTCTGAAAACCCTGCAGCCTCCCCCTCCTCCACCCACAAAGCATGTGGGTAAATCCAGCCACACCACTAAGGGGAAGCGTAGGTCCAAAACCACTAGCCCACCCAGGCCAACCACCCCTCCCCCCGACACTCTGTGTCCCCAAGTACCACAAGCACAGAGTCAATAGAGAGCTCCACAGGTGACAGCTCGACAGGCACCCAGCCATTATCACCGAGCACCCCCCACACTCCATCACAGTCACCCATCAGCCCAAGAAACCTAAACTACTCCCCAGACAGCCAGCCATCAATGTTGTCTGCTGCCGGGGACACCACACACCCATGTGGGCGGCAGCTGCGCCGTGGCTCACTTACAGCCTGTTTCTGTGAGGTCCAAAGCATGGCTGTAGCCACTGGTGTTTGTGAGCACTATGATGCCCTATTTGGGCGTAATTCAAAGTCAACTCCAAAGCAGGCCAAGCAGGAGATTTGGGAGAACATTTGCCAACAAGTGTATAGTGTAGGTTCGGTGAGGAGGGATGTTGAGCAAATTAAAAGAAAATTTGGGGACCTTAAATATTATGGGAAAAAAAAAATGGACATGCGCCGCCAGCAGAGGTAAAGCCCATTTCGAGTGTAACTGAATGGACAGCCTGCTTTGTAGCAGTATGTAACACTTATTAGGTGTGCTTTACTCTTCCCCAGCCTGCAGACAGGGGGTGGTATCCCTACTAAAATCCTCCTAACACCAGCGGAAGAGCATGTGTTGACCTATATTCACCCGCCCAAATGAAATAGCACCTGCCTACATTTAAGTTAAAATAGTGGCCTTACTACCTGCTACCTTTCTTGGCAGACCCTACCCAGCCCACCCATTATTGAAGTAATTCGGGATTTGGAGGAGGAGGACACAAGTCTGCTGCAGCCAAGGCCACCAGACCCAGTGGGACAACATCCAACACACCAGCCCCAGCAAGTGCAGCCCCTGATGTCCACTACCCATACCTCAGGGGGCACAAACCTCTGCTGCCATGGACATTGGCCGCACAACAGACTCTGCGCCCAGCCAGCCACCTGCAGCCACTCAATCAGTACCAGACTCAACCCACCCGTGCCAGTGGCGGAACCCAGCAACGTCGCCATATCATCCAGAGAAGACATCTGCAGATAATAGAGGAAGCATGGCACCAGGAAAATGTGGAGTTTGCAGCTAACACACAGAGGTTTAATGAGACAGTGTGTTCACAAATCACCTCTATGTCACAACAACTAGAGGTTTGGAATCTAAATGTGTCCGGCCTGCTTGCAGAAACAAGACAACAAAGCAGGCATATGCCGGAAATGGTACAGCAATGGCAGTTAATGAATCAGAGCCTTGCTCATATTGCCGCTAACATGCAGCAACCCCATCCATCAACTTCAACCTCCTACTCTACCTACCACTGAAGGCATGTGTTTATGTATTGATTCTAGGGAGCAGGACACAAGACTACCGTAACCCCAAACACATGCTCTTCCACAACCCCACATTAACAGCCTAAACATTTTTCCACAATGTTTGTCCCTTTTTTTTTTGTGGGGATCACACAAAATAAAAAAGGCACACATTGCCTAAAATGCATGAAAATAAAGCAAAAACATTGTCCACAAGCTGGGAACGGATCGCCTGTGGCGAACCACTTTGTGTTCCAGAGTAGGGAGGTGTTACATCTTCTGAAATGACTAAAGCGTCCTCAGCCAGGTCACTGTATCTGGGAACCCGGCTACGGATGGCGAGGTTGTGCAGGACCCCACACGCAACAATTATTTGGAGGACCTTCGCGGGCTCATACTGCCAGGCACCCCCAGTCTGGTCCAGACAACGGAAGCGCATCTTCAACAAGCCAAAGGCACGTTCCACCACTGAGCGAGTCCTCCTATGTGCAGTGTTATACCGCTCCTGGGCCTGCGAGGATGAGTGGAGGATGGGGGTGAGTAACCAGGGGAGCAATGGATAGCCAGAATCACCTGCCAAAAAAGATACAAAAAATAAGCACACACCATAATACAAAAAACACATGACAAATGGGCCCCTTTGCCACATATGTAGTGGCAGGCCCCATAACTAGCCAAGACAGAGAAACCTAAACAACAAACATCTAAAGTGTATCTAAACAAGTACCATCATGCTGATAAGGAAGAGCCACAAGTACCTTACATGCTACTTCCAAATACGGCATGTTAGGTTACTTTAAACTGCTAAAAACAGGGAACAACAGACAGAGGCCTAAGGGGAAGAGGCTCAATAATGTGCTGTTTAGCATTCCAGCATTAGTGAACAGGGACAATAGGTGAGCTGGGCAGTGTCAGTGCAAAGCACAGTTCTGATGAGGCAACATGCACATCCACCCAGCACACTCCTGTACAATGACTCTGGGATGAAACATAGCTAAGAGGGCCAGGACAGAAAGGTATAGTGGCGAATCACAAACAAAGCCATAGGAGGAAATACTGGTAAGTAAGTGAGGGTTAACTTCTACTGTTTCATTGGAGTCTATAACAGATTAGTGGGGTACAGGCACAGACCAATCAGAAAAATCATGCTGGACCTCAACAACTATTTTTAAACACATACGTTGGCATGTCGGCTATATTATAAAAGTCCAACTTAACCGCATTCCAGGCTTCCGCTGTGTCAGGAAAAATTATATATATTTTGGTGCCAGGGTAGCCATGCCATCCAAAAACTTGGTAAGGCTGCGGCTCAGCGTAGACTGGGACATCCCCACAGAGAAGGCACCCAGTCTCTGGAACGAGCCGTTTGCCAAAAACTGCAGGCAGCCAACCAATTTGGTCATACCTGCAATTGCATGCCCCTTCCTTGTGGTGCGGGCTAACCATGGCCGCAGCTGCCTATACAAGTCCTGGAGAGAAACACGGTTAAGGCGGGTGAGCTTGAATAGCTCAAGGTCATGCATGCCATTGATGTCCAGACGTGTTCGGTGCAGCCTGGTTTCTGCCATGTTCAAAAGAACCAGGCCGCGTAGCTGACGCCTTTGATGCTCACACACAGCAGAATGCATTTCCAAATCACAAAGATCAAATACGGCTGCTAAGACTGCCCGTAAGTGAAGCGTCGACACCCTCGTTAAATTGGGCTTGTTTCAATCGGAAATCAAGGCTCTGAATCAATTAAAAAACGGACAAATCAACGGCCAGTCCGTTTTCATGGAGTTCAGCCTCTTGCGAGCCGTCAATTGGAAAGTCGCCTGCAGAAACACCTGAGCGCATACACGCACACAAAAAGCAACGTAGCACCCTTTCCTGACCCGATCACAGCCCAAAAACCACGGGAAAATGCACGGGAGAGCTTTGAGGCTTTGCATCAGGCCAATTGTCCGTATGCATATTTACAAATGCTTACTCTTAACGCAATGGAGAAATTAGAATGGATTATATTTTTTTATATACTGTATGCCTGCGGGGTGGACATGCACCCAGAGGAAGGCTTGATTCAAATGTTAACCCCCTTTTTTGGGGAGGGAATCTTGTGACTCAACTCTTTCCTAGAACACATAGGTGTTTGTAATACTCGTATTTGGGTAATTTTTGGGTTCTGATAACAATTTTTGTTGTTTCATTTTTGTGTCAAAATGTTTCTTGATAGTTTTTGTGTGTCTGATTTTTTCATTTTTTTTTCTATTTTTTTCTCTTTACTTACTGGGGGAATAAGAGCCTTATTTACTACTTAGCTCCCTTTGTGAAATGGGAAGGGTTTTTGCTTTTCATAACTTGGTATGCCTTTTTAGAGAGACCCATTTTGGGAGGTGATTAATGGCTAGTTTGGTTAACGGACTCAGTTATTTCTCATAACATTCAGGGTTTTAATTCACCCATGAAAAGAGATTTTGTTATTCGTTATAACATCTTGGTGATAACATAGTAATCCTTCAGGAGACCCATTTTACAGAATCTTCTTTACCAAATTTTTTAAAAAATAGATTTTTAATCTATTTTATGGCTAACAGCAGTGTAAAGAAGTGAGGGGGCGGCTACTGTATAGCCAACAGAATGCCATTTATACACATGGACACAATTGGAGATTCTGATGGTAGATTCTTGTTGGTTAAAGGAAAGACTGGAGACTCGCTAGTCTTTTTTGTCTCTTATTACGCTCCCAACAGAGGTCAGATCTAGTTTTTAAACAACGTTTTGAGGACATTAAAAGTAACGCAGAAGGCCAATCATTTTTAGAAGAGGATTACAACCTTGCTCTTGATATAGTAATAGACAAAGAATCAAAAAGTTTGGCTGCACAGCATCCCATATCTAAAGCCAGTATCAAATTTGCTAAGCTCATACACTCTCAGGATCTTATAGATCTTATAGATACTTGCCAAGAGATGAACCCTAACTCTAAAGACTACACATTTTTCTAGGATTGACCATATTTTTATAAGACCTAGATTAACTTAATGTATGTAACTTGATCAATAAACGAAGGCTCTTGGGCTGTTTATTCCAAGGTGGTTGTGGACTTTAATGGTATATGAGTTAAACCATGCTCTTCAAGATGGAGACAAAATTAATCCTCATTAAGTGATCCTGAAATAGTTATTGAGCTGGAAAAAGAATTAGCTATTTTCTTTGATCAAAATAAGGCTTCTGACACCTCTCCTTCATTAAACTGGGCAGCCCATAAGGTATATATCAGAGGGGTGCTAATCAAATTGGCAAGCAGAAGAAAAGGAAACATTCCGAAGCAGCACACAACGATCTTTTACATAAAATTAACCAGACTAGACTGGAGTTAGGCGTGGTCACACTTTGAGTTCCCACCAATTACTGGGTCGGTTCATACCCAGACACATTCTTTGACATAATAGACTGGAGTAAACCTGATATCAAGGCTGATAAACTTAAAGATGGAATAAACATAAGTTTAATCACCAAGATGATAAAAAAGGATCACTTTTGGCAAGGAGATTAACCCACAGGATGCAAATGCCATATTTTCCTAAATTGTAATTATCTTCAGGGAATTACACTAGTAATCCAGTAAAGATCCTAGATGGATTTTTCAAAATGTATAACTATTTAAATGCTTTCCTACTCCTTTTGATGAATCTAAAGCATTTTCAAGATATCCCATTGACTCAATTATCAGAGGTTCAGAGGCTCCTGGACCTGATGGTTTTACTAACATTTATTATAAAACATTCCTACAAATTATAAAACATTCCTACAAATTCTATCAGTTCATCTTGCTTTATGTTTAATAACTTGAAGACTGATGAAGTGAGATTAGGAGATTTAAATAAAGCACACATTAATGTCCTTACCTATTATTCTTTGCCCCACCGGTCTGCAACTCTGTTGAGCACTCTAGGATATGGGCGCCGCCATCTTGCCTCAGAAGTATCACACATACTAAGGAGAGGAGAGCGGGATAAAGTACAGGAAGGTAGGTTATAGCTGTGCTTTGCTCAGACAGAGCAGAGCTGGGGTTATGGAAAGGACAGCAATCCCAGAATGGAGAGAGACACAGTCAGAAGACACTTCCTGTTTACAGGCTGTCTGATGCTCCGTGAGCTGCCATATTGGATGTTTAAAGGCTCATAACATGCAGTAGATGCAGGAAGGATGATTGTTAATGTGATCAATGTATGTACAGGGTGTGGGAAACATATGAGATATGCTCTTATTCAGGGTGATGGTCCACTTTAAGGCTTAACTCCTTTCTGACTCAGTATATTCATCTTGATCAGTTGGGTTTTATACCAGAAAGGCAGGTCTCGTATCAGACCAGAAGAGTAACTGATTTGATTTCTGCAGTTGAAACTAGCTGGTATCAAGGAGGCACAAGAAGGGATATTCTTCTCTCATTAGATTTACATAAAGCATTGACCTGGGATTTTATTTTTCATATTTTGGTAAGACAAGGTTTTGAAAGTACATTCCAAAATATTTTGAAAAATGTATATAGGAATCCTCATGCAGTTATAGGAATAAAAGGACTTGGGTCGAAGTCTATTAATATATACAGGGGTACTCAACAGGGTGCTCCTTTGTTATTTGTCATTATTTGTGTTGTCAAGGGAACATGGGAACGTAAATGTGCAATATTTGCTGACAATGTTATTTTGTTTGTTTCCTAACCCCACACTTCAATTCCTAATTTATTTCAGATGCTCACAAAATTTTGAAAAATTTCGGGCTTAAAATAAAATGATACTAATCTCTCGGACCAAGAGATTCTTAACTTAAAACAGACCTTTAATCTCATTGAGAAGCTGATAGTGTTAATTATCTTGGGAACCAACTAACCCCTCAGTTTTATTTATTATACAAAAACAATTATTTTATAAATTGGAAGGTGACACAGACTCCTGGTCTTGGTTGGGGTGCATTAGGGCAATTAAAGTTACTTTGTTACCTAGACTGTTATATATGTTCAGAACACTTCCTATTGCTATCCCAATCTAAGTGTTGAAATTTATTTGGGCAGGCAAAAGTAGAAAATAAATCAGAAAATGTTATATATAGCAAAACATAATTGGGGCTTTGGTGTCCCAAATTCATATAATTACTATGTTGGTGCTCAATTTGCCCAACTTACACAGATTTTTATTAGTGGAGAAAAGCCCAGTTGGGCAATGATAGATAACAGAAAGAATGTGATTTATTTTCCATTGATTCGCTCATGTGGTTAGCTAAGGTAAAAAGGCCAGCTATATTAAGACCTGTATTGTCTAATGCATTAGCTGTTTTGGATACTAGTAGCAAAAACATAAACAATTAGCCCTCCTAGGGGATAATCCTGACTTTGAGCCTGGGAGATAAAGAGCATATCTAAAATGGTGGACACAGAAGGTCTCTATAGAATTGCAGATTTTATGACTCCAAGTGGATTACAGAGTATGGTAATTTTAAGAGAACTTTCTTTAAAATAAGAATACACATATAGACAAATAGAGCAAAAAGGCAAACTCGATTATATGATAAAGTGGGAAGCGGATTTACGGCAAACTTTTAAAGTTGAAGATTGGGATAAATGGGTGGTTCATAGTTTTAAAGGCTCTCTCAACACTTCACTGTTAGAATCCAACTTGAAGGTATTTACTCATTGATATATGGTCCCCAGTAGGGTGCAAATATATACCCTAATATTTCTCCTTTATGTTTCAAAAATTGTGGACAGGTGGACGATATGTTTCATATATGATAGAAAGGTGGTCAAGTTTTGGAACCATGCATTTGGCATTATAAGCAAGGTTATGGAGATTTGGGTTGTGGGGATTTCCAGACTTCCCAACACATTTATTTTCTATGCTTGTTTTGCAGCTAAACTGACCATTGCTAAGTCATGGAAATCTCATACTTTGAAACTTCGAATGTTTATTGATACATTAAATTGGATAATGGTGAATGAGAAGCTGAGTAGTATTTAATAAAGAGTCGCAATATAGGGAGATTTGTAGTCTGAATTCTGGAATCCTGGGGTGGAGTGCCCTAAGTTCTTTAATTTCCCATATTCTTCATAGTACTGTTTATTTATTGTTTTTTTGGAGTCCCAGTTAAAAACATTTCCCGAATCACACAAGTTTGCTGTTTTTTCAGCTAATTTTCATGTGATTTTTCACTAAAAAATAAAACATTCTCTAAAATAATATATTGCTAAAAATAACTGCTGATTTGGGAAAGAGGGGCGTGAGCTAGTTCTTCTCATTCAAAGCCATGCATTCTCACATTTGCTGAATTAACCTTAAAATATAGCTATTGTAGGGCATAAGCTTAGTTATTAAAATATTGTGCTGGCGGTACTTGATCGTCTCTTGTGAGATGCTCGGCCACCTGCACTGTAGAGCCGGATGCAGAGAGCCATCGCTTTTCCCTCGCTCACTCCTGGCCGGCGCCTGGGCGTTAGCACAGGGCTTGTAAAAGTCGATGTGCTAGTAACTGCTAGGGCTGGCTTGGACCACAGTTAAACCACAAAATTTAAGAAAAAACACACACTGCGCCTGTACGGGTACGGGGCATACAGCGCCTGTTGCAAATCCTATTTCTTTGTTTTGGGGGAAACGGCAGCACAATAAAAAGCAAAAAACACCTGGAATTGCATTGGGGACATATGAAAGACATATGAAAGACATGGTCCAAATCCTAAGTTTGCAGTACAACCCAAAAGTGCAAAAAATGCATAAAAAAACATTGGACATTTTGACCCCTAGGGAACTGGAGAGCTGAGGTTGCCTTGCCTGCAGTGCAAGTAGCTAGCCACTAAAAGGCAGTTTGTCGCTATTTCCTGAAGCAGGAAGTGAGGCACTGATTAACTTCTCTGTAACTTCTCTGTAAAGGTGGTTGACACACATGTGCAACTGATGTGTCTGTAGATGTCTATGTAGACCCTTCCTAGCTCTCCCTGCTCACATCTGCCCACCTCACCTTTGCTTGCCTCTTCCCACCTTGCATTTGCTTACTTCACCTCTGCCTGTTTCTACTCGCCCCTTCCCTCCCTAACTCTGCTTACCTATCTCTACCCAACTCACCTTTTGGTTACTTCACATTACTTCTCATTTCACCTCTTCCCACCATATATCTATCCTCTGCTCACCCCCCCCCCCCCACCTCACCTCTGATAAACTCAAACCACCTTATGCACAAAAAAAGGTTGTGTACACCTAATGTAAGCAGGAAAAAGTAACAATTTGGGAAATGCAGATAATGGTGAGGGTAATTATAGGCAATTGAAAGTTTTGACAGTTTTATTTTCTTTTTTTATTTTTATTGATAGCACAAAATACACAAACCATGCCATAAGGGCTGCAAATAACAATTATTCTCACAGAAAGAAGGGGATGTAAAATGAACTTACATTTCAGGTGCAACTATACTCAGAAAAGATGTTCATGTGGTCACCTTCCAGTCCCAGCCCTAAAGTAGTATTATGGTGAATGGCATGCCATATGCTAATTAATTCAGTTACAACCAAACTGTCACATAATGGCAGTTGAAGTGCTCCCCATCGCCGAGCTGTGTGTACTCTAACTGATTGCATCACCACTAGGGTTGGAGCTGCTCAGCCAGGGAGCAATATGGCCGACTGCATCCAGTTCGTGTTGTAATGAATATCGGGCTGGGGATAGAAGGTGAATACATATACTCCCCTCTGAGTAAGGGTGCACTTTAAAGTAAATTACTGATAGTCCTCGACAAATTTTCTATTTTCAAATTATTTTATTTTCGTTTTAGGCCTGGACAGATTTTTAAACATTTTCTATCTAGCGTTCAACACCAAATTAATTATTTCACTTCTTTGTACATGTGGCCACGCACGTAATAGACTAGGATAGCTAAACATGGGCATGTTTACAAGGACATCACGGACAAAAAGAGGGAGAAAATCAGCAGATCTGCATATGAAATTTTCCACATTATAGGTCATTTATCATTACTGCCAGTTGTATGGAATCCACTTATTAATCTGTGGTTATCATGCTGAGGCTGTAAAAGGTTTAACAATCACATACAATGGGAAGAAAAGGGCCCTTGGTTTGCTGAGACACAATTTATATATGTCTTGGAGAATAAACGTCCCATTTTCTAAAATTAACAAAATGAAAATTTATGGTTAGGCAAGTGTGCCTTTTAGGGACGTCTCCAAACCGCAGATGCAGAAAACAAAGAGATCGGGCTTTCCATGATGAAAATGTTATATTAGCCTTCAATGCCTTCATGGTATGCTTCTTATTAGAACATCCTTACAAGGCTGCCGCAGTGAGCCCAGTCTTGTTTGCACTGTACGATGACGGACTGCAGTGAGGTGAGTTAATGAACCACTTGATGATGCTCATCGAAAATCACTTGGTACTGGGGGGGGGGGGGGGGTGACCAGACAAACCATATGTCTTGGTTAAAATATGTATGTGTAATTTCTTTTTACAGGCACTGCAACATCTGGTCTATGTCTTCTGACTTTCTTTTCTTAATACTTAACACCAACAAAACTAAACTGATGTAACTTGTATCCCAGAGGTCTTGGTATGGGGCCTGTCATCCTGCTAAAGACTCCATTGTGGACATTGCCAAATGATGTCATTGCTTAAACATATAATTAGTTTCAGTAGTTCTGGAGTCTTTAGTTGAAGGCCAGTTACAGCCAAAATGTAATATTACAAAAATGACTGGAGGTTCACTCACAACAGCACCCCGGGACATCCTATTTTGGGATTCCCGTCAGTTAAACGTTAAAAGAAATTGCGCAATAGACTTACTCTTGTCTAGTGGCAGCTGCCTATGGTTTGAGATCCTGTGACACTCTCAGGTTAACTGCTCCACTGGCAACAAACAGTGTTAGCCAGCCTAACACATCCCAGCCTAGTGAACTTTATTGCCTGCCGGCAGTCATATGAGGAGGGAGCACAGACCAAGGGAGTTATCTTGACTTTTTAAATGAAGGTCCACTTTAGCATTAAAGGGATTGACTACCCATGTAAATAAAATAGAAGGGCCCCGCAGCTGATCGGATCCGGAGCCACCTGGGTCAGCGAACAGCAGACAACGAATCAATGCTGGGCTCACGCCCCCCGCCATTAGTCACAAAAGTAATACCATGCTCTTTCTCCATGCTCTCTTGCTATGAGGCAATGTGCCAGGGCTTAAAAACACCCGCTCAATTGTAGAAAAAGGAGAGGATGCGGTAGCGCTAAATTGACCATTTTTTCAGATGAACAAATTTGGGACCTTAAATTGTCACAGCTTAACAAGTCGCTAGATTAATTTTCGATAGTGACTACATTGGTCACATAGCATATCGCTATCACAAATTAACCTAGTGATTTGTTAAGCTGTAACAATTTAAGCCTCCCACATTTGTTCCTCTGAAAAAATGGTCAGCTTAGGTAGCGCTCCTGTGACTGACGCCAGGACCCAGACACAGACATGCTGCCAACTGCTGTTTGGGGCACCGGACCCTGCGGGATGCATGCGGTCAGGTGAGTTGCCGACTGCTGGAGTCGGACCGATTAGCTGCAGTCAAATCCCTTTCATTTTATTGTCTATGCCCATATTGCAAACGTGAACAAATATCCGAGAACTTAATTTGGTTGCTACTCTTCTTTTCTCTACCTAAAACAAAAGAAGCTTGATTTTAACTTTTAAATATATAATGTTACTGTACAATATAAGAAATAAAAGTGCAAAGGTTTTTACATTAGTAGTGGGTCTTGACAATATGATGAGCCAAAGCAGACCATTATTTGCCAAAAATGCCTCTGCCAGGAGCCTCTGTAAATTTATTTTTGTTGCCAGATGTAAGCTTTTTTTTGGTGGAGGGTCTCTTCAGGTGGAATTACCACATCAGTACTGGGGGAGTGACCGGTAATAGACCACAGCTAATATGATAATAGAACTCTGAGGTGTTGGATGTCGTGATATCAGACCTGGCTTACTGCTAAGGTCCTCCAGCAACTTCTATGTGTTTCCAGTGTTAAAGCAAATAACACAGAAGTAGCAATGGGACTTTCCCCAGCACCAGCTATTCCTGGGTAGGCTACTTCACCAGAATCTCTTATTTTCTGGAATTCCTTTGGTGGGCTCTAGCTTCTAAGCTGACTGCTTAGTCAATAGGGAAAAAAATATTCAACATAAAATCCACTGATGTTTTCAGAAATAAAAGTGCATTTTAAATAAACTTTCTGTTCCATCTTCAATGTACATATATACTTTATCACAAGTTTAATGGCTCAAACTTGGGTCATAGGTGGGTTATAGTTGGGTTTGGGTCATAATATGACCCACAGAAGAGTCCTCTAGACCCTCAGCCCAATTGTGCTGTATGTCAGCTGAATATCAAGACTTGGGTTGCTGCTAAAATTACAGAACAGAGCTTCTGGTCAACCGGAGGGCTTCAAGGGTGACCAGAATCAGAATCATGTTTATTTTGCCAGGTATATATATGCATACATACTAGGAATTTGCTTCAAATAGAGCTGTACAGGGACATAGAACAAGTATGAACACTTTTTAACATAAATATATATATATATATATATATATATATATATATCTTTATGCTACTTTTAGTATCAACAGTTACTGTAGTAAAGTTAGCACACAGTATCGCGAAGAACAATGTTCACATGATTTAATGAGCAATGCCATATCGCTGAGGAAGCAGCAGAAGACTATATTCCCAATGAGCCAGCATTCTAATGGCTAGTGGGTAAAAACTGTTTCTCAGTCTATCAGGTTTAAGGTACCCTAAATCTGTGCCTCGAGGGTAGGGTCTTGAAGAAGGAGTGACCAGGGTGAGTGGAGTCTCAGGAAATTTAAGGCCCTGGATTTAACTCTACAGGTAAATAGTTAGTCTAGGTTAGGAAGTGATGCCTTGGTTATGTTCTCTTCCATTTTAATTATTTGCTGTAGTCGGTGTTTGTCATTTTTGTTGGTACCCCATACCACGCAAGAAAGGATGCAGTTAAGATGGATTTGATCAAGGCTGAATAGTATAAGGTCAGTAAATATAATTTTTGTTGGGCTTTCTTCGGTGCCATATCAACTTGCGTGCTCCACATCAGGCCATGTGTGATGTGAACTCCCCGAAAATTTACCTCTGTCACTTCCGATACTTCATGGGTACCTACCTGAATTATTGTCAGCCTGGGAAGAGATTTCCTAAAGTTGATCACCATCTCAACAGTTTTTCCTAAATTAACCACTCGTTAACCACATCACAGTAGGCCTGGTCCTCATGATCATTGATGAGACCGATGATGGTGCTGTCATCTGCAAATTTCACCATTTTGGCTGTGTCATCATTGGAGATGCAATCATTGGTATAGAGAGGAAACAACATAGAACATAATACACAAGCCTGGGGCATTCCCATGTTGGTGACCCTTGATTCTGATGTGAACTTTCCAAATCTGACTTGCTGTACCCTATTGGTGAGGATGTATTTTAAACCATTCTCAGATGCTAGGGGAGACAGACTTTAGACCCAAATTTGAATGTAGTAAGTCAGGTAAAAAGCAGTCATGTTAAAAGCAGAACTGAAGTCTACAAAAATAAGATTGACTTATGAATTAGGATGGTCCATGTGCTCCAGAATATATTTCAGTGTAGAGCTTACAGTATCCTCCGCCGATCTATTTTCCCTGTAGGTGAATTGTAGAGGTTCCCAGAGGTGGGTCCTGTTTCATCTCTGCCCACCTCGGCTCACCTCTTTCCTTCTTACCCATGCCCACCTCTTCCTGTCTCACCTTTGCTCAATTAACTTTTCCCTGCCTCACCCTCTGCCCACATCTGCATATACATAAACGTATATTCATTTCTATAAGGTTACAGCTTTCCTGCTGTAAACTGTTTGTATTTTACCTGTTTAGAGATTCGCCAACCCGGGAACAGAATTTTAAACTTAAACCGGACCTACAGCATGATTTAACCCTTTAAGTGCCAGCCTACCTGGAGTTTTTGTCACCCTTTGTTGCCAGACTATTTTGCACTATTTTGCGCTCCCCATGTTCAAATGTGATTTTTGAAGGGATTTCTAGGGATTTCCCAGGAAAATTATATATTGTTTTTTTCAGGGTCTGGGCTTTAACATGAAATGTCTTGTTTGTCATTTTTTAGGTGTATTCTCAATATTTTTGGGTGAAATATGTGCAAAAAAAAAAATCTATTTTTTACAATTTGTAGTGTTTTTTGTAATAAAAAATGTAAGTTTGTCAATAAAATCTTATTGCGTGTGAAATCCCAATTTCTCCCGGTTGCAGCGATACCACATATGTATAGGTAGACACCCTTTCCTGCCCAGGAGACCCCCCCCCCCCCAAACTGAAACAGGAGATTTTCAGATAAAATGCAACTATGCTATGCAATATGTGCACCTTGCAGTTTTTCCAGAAAAACAACCCTTTACATTTGAAATACCCCCAACAAACTATATATTCTCTGGAAGTACACATCTCAAGCTTTCTAGGTGTACCAGGCTTGTTGATGTGGCCATAGTTTTCTGGAAGTAATCCCTCAATGTATTCTTTGGTTGCAAAGAGTTTCCCTAAAAAGGATAAAAAAGCAGAATCAAAGCCACATTTTCCTAAAAAAACTATATACAAACAAGAAAAAACAAGTATAATCTGAAAAAGCAACATCCCCCGAACAGAACGATACCCAACATGCATAGCTACTGTCAAGGGAAGAGTTGCCAAACACCCCAAAGTAAAGCATGTGCGTAACTGTAATTTTACTTGAAAATTTCAGTTCTGCAGACAAAGTGCGCACCTTGCAATTTTTCAACCAAAACAACTCTTTACATTTGGAATATCCCCCATAAACCATATATTCCCTGAAAGTACACATGGTAAGCTTTCTAAGCGTACCCAGCTTGTTGTAGTGAGCTCACTTTTCTGGAATTAATCCCTCAAAGAATTCTTTGGTTGCGCAGGGTTTCCCTAAAAAATATATAAAAAAGCTGAATAAAAAACACCTTTTCCTAAAATATAAATATGCAAACCCGAAAAAATTTTCAGGAAAATTATATATATATATATATATTTGCAGCAGAGTTTAGGCTACAGAGTTTTAACATGAAATGTCTTGCTTGTAAATTTTATTTAGTTTTTTACAATATTATTAAGTAAAAAAAATAAATAAATACAAATTTTGTTTACAAAATTTACTCCTTTATTTTAAATAAAAAATGTCTTTTATTAAGGAAATGTATTGAATGTGAAAGCCCCATTTCTACCGATTAGAACGGTACCACATATTTATCGGTAGCCCCCCGTTCCTGCCCAGGAGACCCCCCTAACTGAAAAAAGTACTTTATAACATTTACAAATAAAATACAACTACCATCCACACTACAAAGGGTTAAATCGAGAAAAAAAATGACATAGAGTCCCCCCTCCTGAAGGAAAAAATCCCCCCAAAAAATGACATGGGGTCCCCCTTACCCAAAGTAACCAGCCCGGGACCAGCTATGCAGGGCTTGTAGAAACAGGGTGCAGGGGCCAGCTTTTGTGTACCCTGGCCCTGCAGCCTACAAGCCCGCATAGCCTGTGGGCCCAGGCTCTTCTGCCCCCCCGGGCTTTGGGGAGGCAGGTAATGGGGGTGCCGGGGTTAATGGCAAGTCACCCGCTAGTCGCAGGTGACTTGCCATCCCCCCAGCCTTGTGAACTGGTATAGGGGTCATGGACCCCTTACCAGTTCACAAGGGGTTAAAAGTAAAAAATAAGACACTGACAAAAATGATCTTTATTTTTTTTTTTACTGTACTCACCTCTGATCCTGGCTCCCTCGTCGCTGTCCCGCGCCGCTGTCACTGACAGATGCCGGTGGTGATCGGCGCAGGGCGGGTGAGAGGCGCCGCCCTGCTCCGATCACCACCGGCATCTGACAGGGGCTCGGAGGGGGTATAGGAGGAGCGGGATGACGTCATCACGCTCCTCCCACGATGGGCAGGACTAGGGGGCGGCGGCCATCGCCGCCATTAGAAGAGGTGAGGACCCGGAAGAGGGTCCTCACCTAAAGCCTGCACAGCCCAGGGGGACCCCCCCCCCCCCCGGTGAAGAGAAGACGCTGCGGACTGATGGAGTGAAGAGGTGAGTTAAAGACATTGTTTTTTTTTTTTTTTTGCAGATAACTGTCAGCGGGGAAAACTGGGGGGGGGGGGGGTGCGGCCGCTTTCGGGCCCCCTCCTGAAGACGGAGGACGACGGGGGGGTCGGATGCCCCCCTCCAGGAAGAGGGGACCCGCAGCTTCACAGTAACATCAGAGGTGCCCCCCTCAAGGAAGAGGGGACCCGCAGCTTCACAGCAAAATCAGAGGTAAGTCTTTATTTTTTTTCTATTTTTTAACTATTAGTGGGAAATGCCAGGCACGTAGTTTCTACGTGCTTGGCACTTAAGGGTAGGAGAAGCAACCCCGTAGAAACTACGTGCTTGCCATTTAAAGGGTTAATGAAAAAACCAGACCCTTAAAAAACGGTTCCTATGCATCTTAAATTAATATATTTGAAGTTTTTAGTCACTTACTTATTATTCTTTCCCCCACTGGGCTGCAACTCTGTTCAGGACTCTAGGATACGGGCACCGCCATCTTGACTCAGAAGCATCACATACTGAGGAGAGGAGGATAAAGTACAGGGTTGGGTTTATAGCTGTGCTTTCCACAGACAGCGCAGAGCTGGGGTCAGGAAAAGGACAGCAATCCCAGAATGCAGAGTGGCACAGTCAAAAGACACTTTCTGTTTCCAGGCTGCCTGATGCTCCATGAGCCACCATCTTGGATATTTAAAGGTTCATGACATTCAGTAGATGCAGATAGGATGATTTTTAATGTGAGCAATCTGTATGTACAGGGTCGGGGAAACATATAAGATAGACTATTGTTCATGGTGAAAGTACTCTTTAAAGGGACACTAGGCAAGTCATCACTTTGGCAGCCAATAATGTGACCACCAGCAACCATTCAGGTTTGAGGTGCAAGCCCACTCAACAAATCCAGTTGGTTGCTGCAGTCACATGATTAGCAGCCATACATGAATGAGGAACATTCATAAGAACAAAATGGCTGTTGATTGCAGAGCAGAAATAGGGGATCCTGATGACTGATAACCCTGTATATACACCTTGGCAAACCCTGGTTTTCTTACCTTCTCCTCGATCCTTTCAGCAAAACCAGTCACCCTTATTGACCATCTGCGGTCCAGAGTTTTTTTGGGCATCTGGAAATCAGACTCTGGAAGAGGACTCTAGACCTTGGGGGAGCTAGCAGACAATCCAGAGGCCGCCAAGCCAGGGGAGCGAGGTGAAGGTAAGTAAACACATCTTTTTAGGGTAGCCTCCCATTTCCCCTAATCTAAGACCTATTCTTTAACCCATCTTTAACATAATTCTTCTAAACCTGATGAAACACTATCCATCACACCCTTTGTACCCAAAGACTACTAAATCACCTGATGGCTGGCCGATAGATCTTGTCTTTACTCTTGTTTTGGCTAAGATGGCTGGACCATGGTTCAAAGCAAGCACTTATTACCTTTTGTGTCACCCCCCAGTCTCCTTTTAGATTGTTAGTTTGCGAGCAAGGCCCTCATTCCTTTTGTTTAAATTGCTTACCTGTTTGTTTCTATGTAATTTATTCCTCTGTTTGGACATAAACCCTCTGATTGTAAGGGGCTGCAGAATTTGTTGCCCTACATAGACAAAGATTATTATTATTATTATTATTATTATTATTAATAATAATAATAAAACCTGGGCTTGCGGGTGGGTATGTGCAGGGGGGCATCCGCAAATTGGATGCCCCCCCCCACATTCAACCCCCATTTTGTGTAAAATGGATGTTGGCTTGCTTAAACAAACAAAAACTCCTTGGCTGGTTTAGCCCTTTTAATGGCGTGAGAATGGATTGTAAGGGCTGTGGGTTAGCTGGCAGTTCCCCCTTTTTAACCAAAGTTCTACTTTAATGAATTAGGTTCCCACAAAGTTAGTTTTCCCTGTGTATACATGTGTAAAAATGAAAATATGCAGAGGTGGTGTGTTCTCTGTACAGAATAAACTGAGTAATGCCGTACTTATAGATAAGATGTATATTTCCTTTAACTGAGGCCCCAAGTACCTTTGCAAATAGCCAATGAGGCTTCAGTTCCATGAGAACCATTTTACTTGTAAAAATGTATCAGACGCCTTGGCCATACTGTTCATGTCATTTCCCAGACTTTAACAGCCTGCTTTGTATATACAAATAAGTGGAGATAGCCATGTGTTGGGAAGTCTGCAGCCAGATAATAATAGTGGAGGAATGTTTTATGGATCCTAGCTCATGCTGTGTCACTTATTTCAGTTTGTTATGCTGCTTCCAGAGAATCATGCTTTTCACGTAGTAAGCTAAACATTCCCCAGATCCATCATTTCCATTAATCTGTCATTGTATAGAAAAACACTCCAATGTATTTGCACATGGTTTCCTGCCTCGACAGCGGTCATTCCTTTACCCCTGTCTTGTTATACCATAGAGGAAAAGTGGAGGAAATCCAGCTTCAGCATTTTAACTAAAAGCAGGTTTCTGGCTCATCTGATGGCACTGTTTGAGAATTTTGAGCCAAGACCTTACACATTGTAAAGAAATGGTATTATTGCCTATCGCTCACCTCCATAATGTCACACCTCAGCAGAGCCGTTCCTAAGCCAAAGCTCCACACCTACTTTATTCTTCTTTGGATACCCCAACTTTTCATTGATGGGGAGTCAGTTTTAAAGTGCTGGTAAAGGATGGATATTCTGCACACTCACAACCCCCCACTCCAAGTTGGCCAGTTCAGCCTAGGAAAATAAAAAAAAATACTTATCTGGTACCGGCTTTTACCCTTTCCCAGTGCTGCAGCCCCAGCTTCAGGTCTTCTGGGAAACTTGAGTGACAGTCATGCAATTGGGGGGTGGAAGTGCAGCTGTCACAATAATCTCCTCATGATCTTTAGCAGCCATGCCCACCCATAGGAGCAATCTCACCACCAGGTAAGTTTTTTTTCTGTTTTAATGTTCTAATTGTGCCAGACCCCCTCGCCAAATCTTAGCCTAGTTGTCTGGCAGTAGGAGGGCCAGTGGAACATGCTGCCATCGGGGCAAGGTGCAACTTCTGCACTTACTATGTGCTGGGGGGGGGGGGGGGCAGGGGAGGGGACACTAGAGCCACCAGTTTGGTGACATTAGTATCTTTTCAAGTGACATGGAGCTTGGGTGGCCCCTAAACCAGGAATTACATCAAACTTTAAGTTTAATTTAATTGAATAACCCTTAGACTGCACCAAACAGCCTTGTTCCATCTGCATGTATGATACTGAATCATTATCAGCACTCACATTTGCTCCTGCATCCGCTCAAAGCTGAAACTCTGCCTCACAGATTTTCTCCTGGTTGCAGATATTTTGGAGCACCCCGAAGGCTTCCTGCTTTTTCTGCATCCCAGCTGTGTTGCACTTTACCAACATAACCAACAATGCAAAGCAGTGGGAAACACCATTGCTCTTCCCTTTTGCAGGCCACTGGCAGATCCTTAGGACATTATCATGGGATGCAAATCGACCACATCAGGAGTTACAAAAAAAGGTATTTTTTTATGTGCATCTGGATTTCCCTGGGGAGGGATGCATATAAGCATTGTTTGTTGGTTTTGGTCCAGATTAAGATTGTTCTACTTGCCCTCCATACACGTTGTTTCCCATTTTAAAATCCAATATCTGTATATCTTTAAACTGTAACCAGATAATCCTTATAGCTGTAGAAATAAGTCACATGTATATTCCAAGATGGTTCCAAGATTTAGATTCCTGATGCAAAAGCCTAGATCCAGTTTTGAGATGCCCATGCCTAGCTTCACATTCTGCATTTCTGTTCAGTAGTCTTGTTCTAGTTCTATGGCTGTTTCTAAAGAGCCTGATTTTTTTGACATTTTTCCAGCACTGAGATCTGATATTTTGTTGGTATATGGCCCATGTCCAGCTATGATATTCTCCTCCTGGTCTGTTTCCAGCTCCTAGGTTCTCCTCCATAAAACTAGAGCATGTGCAGCGTTTTCATTAAGGCCCCCTTTGTGAAAGGACTCGTCTATAGAAATAAGCGCCATAAACAGATTATACAAATTTTCAGCCATATTCTTTTGAGGTTTAGCTTGATTTAGACCACTGAAATGTTAGTCATGTGCCACCCAGGGTCATCTTTTAGTGAGCTGTTACTAACTTTTGGGATCCTGAATGTTGTTCACTCAAATTTCTGGCAAGTTATACCTTCACTGGTTGCTGCCTATTTACCCGTTACGCTGTCTTTTGAACTGTCCATCATTTTTCAAAATATTGCTCTTTTTAGAAGGAACAGAAAAAAAACAAGTTCTCTTTAAATACTCAAACATATTAGCCCAAATTTATTGCAGTTGCTCCTGTTTCTGGAGTTACGTGCCCATTTTTTTACCTTTCTAACGACTGTATGTATAAAATAAATGAATGTGTCACTTGTTTTGATGCCTCACTTTCACTTAGTTCACTCAACAGTTGCAATAACTATTTTTTATAAAAAAAAATGGCAACAAGCCCAGCTTCATTAATACAGACTTCACATTAGTGTTTTTCCAGTTATGCCTTAAAAAAAAAGCACCACATTAAGAATTTAGCTGGTGCTGATGACCATGGGGCTCATTCATACCTCTGGTGTCAACAAGAGGATGTAGGTAATCAGGAGAAGGCAATAGAAGCCCATCTGCGCTCAGGACTGACAGGTAGGTTGCCAGCCCCTGACCTCTGGAATAGTATAGGAGTCATAAGTAACCTTTTTAACTAGTCACAAGTAAAATTAAAAATTAATAGTATCCTCTATTCAACATTTTGATTCTGGAGTCTGGACTTCTGATGGCTGGATGGACTTATGACACTGATGAATTCTCCAAGCAAGGCAGAAAACAAGACAAATATGTTGCATATGGTATTATCTTTTTATCACTTGTCAGCTGGTAAGGGGTCCTTAGAACTGCTATAGGAGCTCAGTGAGTAAGGGTGGCTAACTACCTGTCACCCAAGGGAGCAAGTGGGATGCTTACTCTGTGCCAGCATCTAAGGTGTGGGCAAGTCCAGTTCCCATCATCATAGGCTATTTTAAAGGGCACCATGGAGTGCACTGGACCAATTCTAAAGAGCAATTTTATTATTGTTAAAGGTCAGCTACCTCTGTTTCCATGCCATAGTGCTACAAGGCTGATAGCCCTGGAAGGGAGAATCCATACAATTTAAAAAAAATACTTATTTCTTATTTACCGTTGCAGTCGTAAACCTAGGACAAATTCAGCACAATGTAAGGTAAATACAGACATCACATGCTTTTATTCATTTTAAATCGCCAAGTGGCTTCAAAGAGGAAAGACTGCAGCCTTGAGCTGTCACACACCCGCACAAAGTGTGGCCGTGTCTCTGAATCCCACAATGAAGTGCATTATGCGTGTTGAAGTTTCTGTGTAGCTTTACTGCATTGAGGCCTTTATGTCAAGTGAAGGCTTCCCCCAGCTCACTCTTTGCCGGCTGTAAACAAAAATGTATGTTGTATTATCGCTCTGTGTAGAGAAACAATAAATCTTTATGGTAACAGCCAGGTAACACTACCAAGCAATGTTACAAAGTTACAAATACAAAAATCCCTATCATTTAGGTCCTTTTTAGGGATATTGATGTAAATTAGGGAACATCAAAAAGTCCAATTTCAGACAAAATGTAAAAAAAAAAGCTACACCTTTTCTCCTACGCAGCCCATCACTCGAAAAAGCAGCAGATGCAGCTCTTACCTGATTCCTCGATCCAGCTCCCTCACTGCCTGAAAATTGTCTTTAATTCTTCCACTTTTATAAAATTCTTGCTTGCGTTTATACTCTTCACAAACATGCGAACCCACCACCGGCACACTCACTCACCAGAAACTTTGTGTGGATAGCAAACTAGGCATGTGAAAACAATTATCACACCTAAATGCATAGGTGGGCACTGGATATATTTTTGGCCTCCAAATGCTGTTGTTTTCATATGGGTAATCTTTCTCTGTTATTTCTAATTTCCTATAAAAAAAGGTTCTGTATCAGGGATGCACAACAATTGTTGGTCTAGGGGCCACATTATCGTATTGTTTCACGTCAAGGGGCCACAAAAAATGTAAGCTGTGAATGCCTTTATGTATTTGCAAAGGTGAGCAGAGTTGGCAGGGAGAGGTTGGGTGAAATGAAGTGGAAGAGGTGGGTAGAGGTGAGGTAAGAAGGAGTGGGCAAAGGTAAGGCAGGGAAAGCTCATTTCAGCAGAGTTTAAGTGGAAAGAGGTGTGGTGGGCATAGGTGAGCAGAGGTGGGTAGAGGTAGGCAGAGGTGAGTCAAGGTGAGGTGGGCAAAAATGAGATGGTAAGAGAAGCAATGGACAGAGGTGAGGTAGGTAGAGGGGAGATAGGGAGAGGTGGGGTGGGAAGGAGTGGGCAGGGAGAGTAGAACTGAGCAGAGGTGAGGCAGGAAGAGGTGAGGTGTGTAGAGCCGAGTCAAGAATTATTGATCAGAGGTGGGATGAGCAGAGGTGAGATAGTAATAGATGTGATGGGTAGAGGTGAGGTGGATAGAGATAGGCAGAGGTGAGGGGAGTGCAGGTAAAATGGGACAAGGCAGAAAGAGGTGAGTCAAGGTAGGCAGAGGTAAAATGAACACAGGTAATGAGGAAAGAGGTGGGTAAAGTTGAGGTGGGCATTGGTGAGCTGGGATGAGTCTATTTGGGCCAACCACCAGACACAACAAGCACAAACAACACTCCAGTAGCACGTGTCACCCACCTCTACAGAGAAGTTTATCGGTGACCCACTTTCTGCTCGAAATTTAGGGACACACTGCTCTCTAGTGGCCTCTTGCACTGCAAGGAAAGCTCTGCTTGTTAACTCATTAGGGGTGCTGGGGGCTGGAAGTAAGAGCAGTGCATACTGCATGCCGCAGTGCATCCATGTTCTATATAGTGCAGAAACCTTTTATTTAAAAATACAAAAAAAATTGAAATATCCACTCACAAAGGCAGGTAAAACTCAAGCTTCAATATCCCCTGCCAGCGGGGCTGCTGGGAAGGTGGCATCCTGTACTCCAGACTATTTGCCTGACACTCAGATGTTGCACTACAGGAACCAGCCTGTATCGTGTCCCGCAAAGCCCCTGGGTCACCTGACGTGTTTTATGTGTCTTGGGGACTTTAACAAAGGTGAGGCATTACACTGGAAGCTCATTTTTATAGTGACACTATTGCTGACATAACTGCTGTTGATTGGATGTTGTCAGCAAGCCCCAGCTGATTGGTTGGCTACTCGGGCTTAGCTTTAATTGGTCTCAATCCTTGACATTTCTCAGTGGCTATTAATCACGTTTAATAGTGTTTTATGTTTAGATGTCAATTCCCTTTAGGAACCCTGAAAAAAAGGTAGCAACTTCTACACGGTTTATCATGAAATGCAAAGTGCTGGTGATTAAAAGATCCTGCCCCTGACAGCCAGCCTGGGGCAAGAAGAGAGCGGGCTAATTTAACCCTTTGCCTGGAATGTCCCTTTAATGGTATTAATCAGCCTTATAGTTGGTCTACAGGAAACGGAGTAGGGGCACATGGGACAGGCATCAGGTAAGCTTTGCTGCCTTATTATTGCAGTTGGGTTTACAGTCCCTTTAATATATCTGTACAGATTGCCCAATATAAAGGCACACTTACAAGCATCAGGTCAAACCGATTTCTTTCCTGTCTCAGGCTCGACACCACAAAAATAAAATAACAGCAAGTAACTATGATGCTGTATCTTCTGAGAGAAATCCTGTATAAACTATTAATAATCTTACTATGTGAGGACCTTTGGTAATATGGAACCTTATCCTGCCTTGTTTAAAGGGAAATCGCTTGTGTTATCCTTTTATATGCCTGCGGCAGTCTACTGTATGCTGGGAATCTAATTTCCGGTTACATTTCTGGCCTCGTACTACAAGTCTTTATATAATAAAATATGAAACTGCAGCGTGAGAAGGAGCATATTTTTAAACGTGTATCTATTCTACAGTCAATGTAACTGTGACTCAATGACAACGTATGCTCGTGTATTAAGTTGCTTTTATTTGGAAGAGTAACATTTTCACCCTGTGATTACATTGCTACTTCCTGCAGGGAAAACACATGTAAGTAGAAGACATTAAACATAATGACAACCAGCTGCATGGAGCTACTCTTCTCATAGAGCCCATGTGATCAATAAGGTCAAAGTTGAAAGCCGTAGTCTAGACAAAGTATCCAAGTTCCTGTGTTTAGAAGAGAATATCAGGATTGCTTTCTAATGTATACACCGAGTACAGTACATGGAGCTTCAGCATTTGTTTAAGTATGATGTACCTATATTTGCAGTGTTACAGAATTGTAATACCTTTGTTTGGTAGAAATGCCAAAGTATTGAATCTTCCTGTGCACTCTGAGAAGGGTTCAAATCTTCTTAACCCCAATGACAGATGTGGGCACACACATTCTTCATGGTTCAGTCATGGCATCATTACTGTTTCATCCATGGAAGTTGCCATCAGTATACATACAGTACAGTAGACTGGCCGGCATGTTTAAGCAAGGTTCAGTGTACATAAATGTAGACAGGTATACTTCTCAAATACAGGCAAAACTGACTGGAATTCCTGTAATCCTTGCAACGCAGGGCCATCTTGATTTGGATGCCCAGCTATGCACCCCCTACCCCACTGGGAAGCCCAAGACTGGGTAGTCCATACTTGCCTCTTCCACTGTCCCTCCTATTGCTGCCATTCACGTGACAGCCAGCAGCCTATTTGGTTTGTCCGGCTGGCGGGTGCACAGTGAGGTTCAAACTCGTCACACAAACCAAATTAATGACAGGTTTGAAACCAGACCAACCCCCTTTTTACAAAAATTGGGTACAGGTCAATTCAAGATTTAGGAGGTTTGCAGAGGGTTATTCGAAGGGGTTGCCCCTCCACTTTAAATAGCCCCCTGCAAACCTCCTAAATCTTACCTGAAACCATGGTCCCTCTTGGCGAAATGTGGCCACATGATTGGCCAGCTGTGGTCATGGGTCCCACTGGCAAAGCAGAAGCCAGAGGAGCGCAGTTTCAAATAAGATTTAGGGGGTTTACCGATGCTCCCACAGCATCGATCGATCTCCAACAGCCCTGGATTGTGAAGCTGAAGCTGTACTTCAAGGCTCTAGCTGGTGAGTGACCATGGCTTGTGTATGACAGCCTTCCATTGAAAAAAAAATGTTTTCAATAGGAGCGTACAAAGGCCATATCCACCACCCCAGTCAGTTAGTTGTGTACTAGCTTATATGAACAAAACGGCTGGGTTCTGAGACTAATTATGTGCTTAATGTCAGCAATGTCAGTCCAGTCCAGGCATCAAAATAATAAAAGTTATACTCATCTTTTGTCCACTTCTTTTTTGGAAAAGCTAAGGGTCAGTGAAATTGAGTAACCCGCCATGCAGTGCCGGTTCAACCTCAAATTTCCCCAGGATGGAATCACGCCCCTCTGCATAGCCACTCAAATCACTGCAATAGAGTGGGCATGCTGAAGTGGGTGCACCACCTCTGCCTTGGCATGCCCCACCTTGGCACATCCCCTTTCATTACAATGAAGGGAGTGGGGGTGCAGATGGCCATAACTCGGTCCTGGAGAGGGCAGAGAATGGAGACGTGTACATCCAGCTGCTCAATCTCGAAGATTGGTAAGTTTTTCCACACTGGAGCTGGACAAAAGAGCTGCGGGAGACAAGGGGTTAGTATAGCTGTTTTTATTTCGTTGTCTGAACATTCCCCTTAAGACACTTAAAGATTTTCTCTTAAATGAACTTTTATGTGTTCAGTAGCCAAGTGAGGCTGGGTCTACCCAGAAACCAAAAAAACCTCAAGCCAGACCTTTGAAGTGCTAGCCCAAGAGGCTGCCCAACAACTGCTGTAGATGTGAGGCTACCAGTCGCTTTAAATGGCCTCCGGGTGCCAGCACAACAAAGGACACCCAGTGGCAGCATCAAAGGAGACTGGTGAAAGAGATTGTGTAAAATATGTTATATGTAGCAATAAAAAATATAAAGATTTTATATTTCTGGGGCCTATATATGTTTTTTTTTCTGATGAATTTAGTACCTGGCCTGTTAGCAAAACAAAATAACAAACAGGTAGTTTTGTCCTTGCGTGTGGTTCAAGGATGGAAGGGAGCTAATGGACACAGCGGTTTCCACAAAGTGGGGCATCCCAAATCAGGATGCCACAAAGACAGGGAATTGACTGACCGTGTGGGTTTTTAGATCTTCTTTAATACTTTCCTATGGAGTTGTGTCTTCCATGTGGACCCATGCATATTAGCTTCTGAGCTATAAGACTGACTAAATGTAAAAATCTTTTTAGCAAAGGGGGACATTTTAATCAAGTGCTGATAAATACAGTGAACAAAAGACTATACAGACAGATGTTGAAATTACGAAAAACTTAAAAAAAAAAAATAAATGTCATCTGCTGCCAGCCCTTTCTTGACTTAAACAAATAAGTAAAGATATATTAGTCATTCATGTACTTAAAAAAGCATACACACTTCACCCTATCTATCAAGGAGACACCCATTCATAACTGTATGTAGGTCACATGTTTTCAGCTGCCCTAAAATTTAGAAGTGCCAAAATCTACACCAAGTCATTTATATTAAGTTTGTAATGTGAGCATCAAACCTACTTGCATATTTATAGTAAATACAAGTACATATCGATCATCTCCAGAACTAACGAGGCATTAAGACAGGGTGACATATTTTTCTATGATTGATCATTTTGTGATTGCACTTTGAATATAGTCACAATGAGTAGTACAGGCTTGTTTATTATTAGCAGTATACACAAACCTCACCCTGTAACCATAGGGATTCCAAAAACGCAAATACAAACGGAGCCTAAAAAAATTAAGAAACCACATAAAGACAGGGCAGTCTCCTATTTATTTGATATATACTTTGTCAAGCAAATTCAGCTCAACAGGGGAATGTGGGCGGGACATTTGGCGGCCAGGATGACACTTCCCGCTTGAGTGCTGAACGGCCAGATGCGACACTGGATTCTTGTTGGTGGACCAAGGAAAAGGTAAGATTTACCAGCGCTTTGCTGGGTTTTGTCTGGGGGGGAGGGGGTTGGCCCCAGCAATCCTGGATGCCCCCCCCCCAGACTGTCATTTAGTGGCAGTACCAACACCTGCGCCAATTTTCCTTTATTTTTGTACACCCTGAAAAAAAAGCAACATCTGTGTGGGATAATTGAATGTTATCAATTTCCTGGAACCTGCTTTATTCATGTACAATTATTTATATCTCTGAAAATTAGAGAGGAAGTCAAAAGCAGTGCCAAGGTGGCAACTGCTATGAGCAGTCATGACACACATGTGCTGATCATAATGTATGTGAAGTCCTCTCTTGGAATGAGAATAAAAGTATTACAGCACACTCTCTGCTGCGGGTTTTTGTCTCTGCAGTTGTGTCTGAGATCTTCTAATGCTGTACTTGTCAACTGAGTTATATTCTAGGTTTCTAAATTCTGTACTTTTACAATCAATTGGGCAGAACTAAAGTCACAATGTGATCAGCAGTGATGTAAATAGAAAGAAACTAAAGTCAAATCACTGCCACCGGCAGGGGTTACTGTCCCGGTATATGCTCAAGCAAGTCGGTGGTTCCTTGAGTAGTCTCTATGAAGTGTGTGTTACAGAATTGGTCTTGTTTTCTTCATATGGTCACTCAAGTTGGATGTCCTCCATAGTTAAAAACAAACCTTTAATTATAATGATTAAAAGTCCATTCTAGGGTAGGGGTGATAAATAAAACTGGTGTGCAAAAATCCTGCTGCTCTCGCTCTCCAGTTTTCAGGATAAATGTCCTCTCACTGTGTGTCACAACGCACTCTGTGCACTAACTATTCAGTGGCTGAAAGAAGGGCCAGTGTGGCAGCCAGTAGGTGTGATAGCACCATACACGTAGATATTACCTTTAATCTTTGGACACCCAGTCGGTAGAAATGACAGGGGCCTGTCACATAGCATTTAGTTCAGGGTAGGCAAGTAGGTTCCCCCAATTTCCATTTAGCCGTTGAGTCAAGGCTCGTTTCTAACCAACAGTGCATGGAGGGCCATTGCACGGGAGGACTCATTTGAACATATAAAAATTTAGTTGCATGAATACATTTTGATCAATGTGGAGTTCTATGTTTGTTTGTAGACTTTGGGCCTTATTCATGAAGGGATAGCGACAGGTAGTGCGCTGGACACGGCACGCAATTCCACATTTATGAAGCCGAATCTGGTGAGCGACTAGAACACCACCATGTAGCGTACGGTTCATCATTACCCCAGGCTCAGCGTACAGCGCCGGCGTTCAGCCTTGCAGAGCGCCACGTCTTACCTCTCGCTACCTGCCGCTCTCCCATACATTTCTATGGACAATCCTTACCTTTCCTGATCGCATTTTTCTTGGGGGGGGGGGGATTTTTGTTACTTAAATATTTCTTTTATTTATCCTGGCCCACAAAATGTAATTTTTGTAAATATTTTTTGGGGGATATTTAGGCAGAAATGTATATCCATGTCTGCCACTAAAGTGTTAATGTCACACTTCTCCAACAATGTCATTCCATACTTTTTTGCTTGCCTACTGATGTTAATGTCTTTAAAAATGCACTTTGATCACACAGCGTCCGACGCTATGGGCTCCAGGCACACAATCTAGAACGCCTGCGTTTGCTCGGTGTCAAGTTTTAATGAATATGGGTTGAGTCGCTGAGATTCAGTCGCACTGAGCAGTCGCTGTCGTTCACATCATGCAGCGCTCTCTCTACCATTGTTAAATGTGGTATTGGCATGTGTGGCTATAGCGTCGAACATTGCTATGCGTACACTGTGTTAAATTTGCGTATTGTAGCTTAATATTTGGCGTTTCATTGTGTTGTTAGCTTGCGAGGAGGGTCAAAGGTTTTGCTTTCGCTTTCGTTTTGTGCACTTCCGGTTTTACACCTACGAGGATCTACCATGCACCCCAGAAGACCTGCCAGACGCCTCCCCAGCTCCTCCTCAGACTCCGATACCCCCCGCTCCCCTGCCCCTTCAGCCTCCCCTGCCCCCCCAAAGAAGAAGAGACAGAGGGTGGATCCTCGGCTGAATGGCCAAGTGAGTGTACATGTGCACAGTGTGTTAATATATTCTGTACTGTGTTATTTCATTATAGCTGCTAAAAAATAGTGTATAATATGTTTAAATATGTAAAGCTTTATTGTATGTACAGGGCAAAGTAGTAGTTTATATGTAATCAAATCATTTTTTAGTCTAAATTAATTTTTAATATTTTTAATTAATATTTTTAATAATTTTAATGTTTTAATATATTTTTTAATTATTCATATTTTTTGGGGGGTTGATTACATTTAAAACTATATCCATATAACTGTCAATATATCAATCTATATATCTATATCAATATTGTATATTTGTATTTGTAAATATTAAAATATATTATAGTCACTTGCCTATCATTTTTACATGTTGATTAGCATTTCTCATAAGAATTGAAATTGAACATTTTTTTTTAATAGGATTTTTGCATTCAGGAGTACGACTATGCCCTGTGTGCCAAGCGCGGCATAGTGGTGGAGGGGCAGGCCACCGTGTCCCAGCGCTTTAATATCAAACTTAACAAAAGATCTATTATACAGAAGTGGTCAGACTTCAAGCACCGGGACAATGAGGGCGTCTACTGGCTCTATGATGCCTACGCATCTGGTAAGTCCAACACACATACATGTCCAAATTAATGTCATGTGTGCACAGTAATGTCTTTGAGTGTAATGTACCTTTTTTTTGTTTTGTTTCCTCTCCACAGATAAGCGCGTGCTCCCCTGGGAAAACACGTGTTGTGGGTTCGGATGAGTCTGCGGGGGAGGGCCCCTCTCGTAGATCCCATATTGAGGACCCAGGGGAGGAAGGGGATGACGCCCCAGTGGAGAGTGCTGCTGGGGTGAGGGCAGTATGGAGCCTCAGCTCCTCAAAATTGGACTCAACTGTGTGAGTCCTAAACCCCCTGTGGGGCATAGTCGTGGTAAGAGTTGTTTATTTAAAAAATGAATGTATATGCAAATATCTTTTTAAATATATATACAATTTTTAAGGCCCAAATACCTTATATGGTTGTGAAGGGGCCATGTGGCCTATTTAACAGTAGATGCTCTACTGTTGTACCCCTAAATCCTAATCTAATATGTCTAGAACGTGTGTTAGCCAAAGTTGGTTTGTTTAAACAAACACATGACCAAGTATATACCCACATGTATGTTTATGTTATCATTCAAACTAATACATGTTGAGGCCTATTAACAACATCAAATACATAGTTCTTATGATTGTTTCTCTTTTGTTTTTTATCATAACAGATGTTTCCACACAGACGGAGCCCGTTCTAATTCTCCCCACCCCAGCTCCGGGAACCTCCAGCAGCATGGATCCAAGCCAAAGCTGCGATGGTGAGTACCCTAAATTCAACATCATACATTGACTACACAAATATGTCTGTGTCCATGACCATGTACAAATGTTGACAGTGACAGTCTGCTGTTTACTATCAGACATGGAGATGCTATATTTGCAAGCCTCAGTCATAACTGCATGTAAGCATTCTAGTTTGGTGGCCCTGCTAATGATAATTGACAAAACATTATACAGGCAGCCGGTGACTATGTTGTGGATTTCTAATCCTCCTACTATTGTCACTTCACAATCTATAAATTGGATAGGTGAAGGATATCAAATTTAAAAGGTACAGGAGTAATTGAGCAAGACAGGAATTACAGTCTTCCACTGGGTAAGTAGGCCTTATTTGGTTAGATAAGAGGGTGAGCGAATGTACAGTGGCTTTATAGCGACTGACAAACATCAGATTCATCAATGGCGGGCAGGTTAATATAGCGACTGATGAGCTCTGTAATAGCGACTGACGGCCGAGCAATCGCTCTTAGCGTCACACTACAGACGCTCATCGGCTATTACCTGGTGCTAGTTATGAATCAGCTGGCCCGTTTTAACTTCAGCACCTCAGACACAGATCATTAACAGAAGGATGTGCATAGGCTATGTATAATATTATATTTAACTTGTTTGATATTGGGTATCGAAGAGCTGCCCCTTAGTGGGGTGTGGTCGTATAGAAAGTATTGGGAATGACCCTGACTTGTCCCACCTTTTTAGAATTTGTTCAAAAAATGGTTTAAAATGGGTTGGCCTCAACAAGTTTGGGTTCCGAAAAAGTTGTTTAACTTTAATGAATGAAAAAAGGTGTACTAGTATTTTAAGAAAGGTGAACATGCAAAACAATATTTATATAAATGTGCTAGGTAAATATATAGAATGTTACATGCACCAACTTGGTGGCAGGTTAGAACAGCAATGATGTCTGCCTGTTGGTTGATAAAGGGTTTCTAAAACTTGACGTGTTTCACCCAGAACATTTTACATGGGGCTGTATCCAGTCGGACCCCTCCGCCTGTCCTGTGTCAGGATGAATGTATACTGGAGGGGCCTGGCCAGATCTAGATTTGAACTCCTGACTTTAAACCACACAAGCTCTAACCACACTAAGGACTATCTATCCTCACACCCTATGGTGGCCATAGGACCAAGGGACCACAGGCAGGGTTAGGTCTCCAAGGACTACACTCTTCTACTCTATTCTGCTATACCACAAGGAACCCACTCCACGCATGTAAGGACCTCTTGCATTACAAACTGTGTTATTCCTTGCTATAAACTTTAGAGGAATCGCCACTACTTGCCACAAGCACCAGGGTCAATTCTACACTCATTTTGCCACCAATACTGGCAGGCCGTATGTCATTCTCATCTAGAATTATTCTAACTATACTCCTGATGATGGTCTGTGTATAATGTTCTGCGTCGAGCTTTAGAAATATTTTATCACCCAACAAGCTGACATCATTGTTGTCCTAAGCTGCCACCCAGTTGGAGCATGTAACATTGTATATATTTACATTGTGCAAAATTGTTTATGTAAGTTTTGTTTAGCATGTTCACTTCAAAATACTGGTACACTATTTTTCGTTAATTAAAGTGAAGCAACTTTTTCTGAACCCAAACTTGTCCAGGCCTTTTTAAACCATTTCATGAGCATATATGCTATATATATATCAATTAGAGCTATTTCCGAAAGTGAGTAAACATGTCAAAGGGCTCTGATTGGACGAGAGCCCGCACATGCGCCATTGGAGCGAGGAGGGGTGAGCTTTTCTGGACTTTCTGGGGGGTTTCACACAAACGGGATGCCCCGAGGGGTGTTGTTCCACTTTAAAGAGAGAGTTCACTTTTGAAAGTGTATATTTTTTGTGCCAAAAGATGTCCTCATGGTGCTGATCTTATCTAGTATTTTTTTTGTTTTTTTATATTTATTTAAAATTGTTCTTCTGTTAGCAAATGTGTGTTTTTATGGAAGCAGTTTTCACTACCTGCAACCTGTTGCTATTGGAAACCGTGCAAGAAGAGAGAAGTGAGCCCTGTACACAAGGAACGTTGCTGCCTTGGCCACTTCCGAGGTGAGGGAGCTCACCCAACCTTACACATGTCCAGCAGCAGTGTTCTGTGTGTACAGGGTTCACGTCTCTCTTCTAGTAAATCTTGGTGTTCTCCAGCTCAGCACTTTGAGGCCATCATTTTGCCACCAAAAAAATGTCACTTTCAATAGAAAGCAGAATTTACCTTTAAAGTCTAAGAAGTTAAAAATGCCCCCTGCCAACACTTAACCTAATTTGGGGGTTAAAAACAAAAAAATGATTCACATGCTTGGCAATCCCATGGCAGATTCATGCCCAGCATTGCTTGCCCGCAATCTACTCCCAGCTTTGTGGCACCACGGTAAGAGGTGGAGACTCCGGGGTGGATGCCCCATGTGCCCATTGTGTTATCTGGCAAGACATAAAGGTGCCAAATAGAAAAATGATCTTGGATCAGTTTTCTTCTTAACAGTTGAGAGAGCCTAATCTGGAGCTGGCACACTGCCCTCTGCTGGCTGCCATAACAAGGCATAAGATATTGAAAGCAACCATTAAAGGAGCATTCATCAAACACTGTCCTGTGATGGTCTCTTCTTCAAAAGATGTCTGCGCCGCACACCTCTGAGAGGATCATCTTGTGCATTGATCGCTCTCCTCTGTGGCAGCCCAGCCAGTTATATCACAGTATCTGCAGCACCGCACTGCAAGTTCTGAGGATTTTAGCCCTTGCCAAAATTGAAACTGCATTAGTTTGCCGATTTCTGATGTACAGTGCAATAACAAAATGCCTTTATTAATGTTTTATACTGTACAAAGTAGGGTCCCATACAGATCAGGCCACTGTGGTATGGCAGCGGTCCACTACAGCACGCAGACAAGTTTTTTCCACCATTATACCGCTGGTAGCACAGGGATGTCCTGCAGAGTGTGCAGCATTTGTACTTACCTGTGTAGAGCTATAGGAAAATATCAATTATTGCTTAGAGGCCGATTCATCAATAGCGCCAGGTAGCGACAGATGAGCGACTGTAGCGTGATTTTTTCAGCGCCAGCCAGTATTCGCTGTGCTTGGCCGGCATTAGCTTGATGACAGCGACTCAGTCGGTGTGCGGTAATGTTGAATACGGGCTGGGGGGTCGCTGTTTCACAGGTCCAGCGTTGTATGTGAGCGCCTGACAACGAATGGCCAGAGCGAACGGCTAGCTTCATATTCATCAAAAAATCACGCTCCGAATGTGCTGTCGCTGTCCATTCCTTGTTTAAACCCCAGAGCGCTGGCGGCGATCTGTATTAACTAGTTTTTAACCCCTAAACAACCATATTTTTTGAATGTAACATTATACATGTTTTTTGAATCATTTTGTTATATGAATACATTAATCTCAGACCTGTTAGATCAATTCTGCACATTTTTTTTTTTTTTGACTTAAAATAACATTGCAGAAGTGTTCTCCGATTTTTTGACATTAAAAAAATTTTAAAAAAAATTATTACCAATTAATCATGAATTATTATAGATTGCTCCATTGAAATGCATTGGACATCGCCAGGGAGCGACAGCTCATACCTGGCGCTGTGAGGGAATTTGCAGCGGCGCTGTTCGGTCCAGGTGGCTTCATGATGAATGCCACGCTAGCCGTCGCTCTCGCCGGCGCTAGCCTCATTTTGCTTGATAAATGCGTCATTGTGACCGCCGCCGGGCGTACTTGAGTCGGTAGTCGCCGTTAGCTGCCGCTACCTGGCGCTCGTCGGACACTACCTGGCGCTATCGCTTGATGAATAAGGGCCTAAGTCTGATGTTAGAATAAACATGAACATTAACTACATAACAATAAATTATTAATATAGTAAAAGTTTAGCTTTTGTACCGTGGTGTCACTAAATGTGACGGGGCCTTGGTGTGACCCCTTCTCCATCCAGCATATTTATATGGATTTTTAATCATTGGGCCATTTTTCGCAATAGTGCTCCTTTATAATATACGTACTATGGATTTATAAATGCCTGAATAGATAATACTGTATATAGTGAAATGCAAAGTTTATTTTGTTGCTATGGACAACTATCTACAGTACATATATGTGATATAATATATTTTTACCTCTTGTCCAGCTCCATCATCGGTTGCTAGGCAGTTTTCTGAACCATCATTCATTTACGAAGTAATAGTGAGAAATTGAGAACTACAAAATGTTATTTAGATTGGAGCATCTGCTACAAACTATTTTAAACATGTTTTATTAAAACTCGAACTGAGAAGAAAACACAGATACAAGTTATAAAAGAAAGCTACTCTTGTGGTTATAAAGACATTATATTCAACCATAGGAATGAACTGATTTTAACAATAAAAAAGGATTACTAGAAATGTTCTTTTTGGAATTATAAGCATATAACATGTTGGCCTAATTTGTGCTGCCTTGCTTTGGGAATTCTCTAGCATTTTGGCACAGACTTTGCAATCCACACAGCATAGCTGCTTATAGACTTTGCACAGCCAAGATGCTACACACAGACCTTTGGGACAGTGCAGTATAGCACACCACACTAAAGCACAGATAGATTGTATCAGAACTTTAAATAAATACAATTTATTGAAATAGATCAAATGGATAGGAATGTATTTGCGATTATTGGGTATGAATTGGGCCCTAGACTTGGGAACAAGAATGTCAAAGCAGGCCTAAATCCCACTTATCCCACACCCAAGCCATCACCTTTTCAGATGCCCCGAAGCTACATGTGAAGCAACAAAATCAGGAACAATACTGACCCTTCCATATTCTTTGCTCAGCCACAGTAGCAGAACCCTTCAGTGCTAGCGACCCCTCGGGGGCATGACAAAATGACAACATGAGCCAGGGAGAACATCATACAGGTCGGAAGAGACCTGTGATCTTTTTAATAGTGTTTTTTGTATTCTGCATTATTTTATTAAATAAAGAAGAAAGTGTTTGCCCTTACCCAGAGTGCATCACTGACCATGGAGGGTGCACAGGGAGTGATGGGAATGAGGCATTCACATGCGAGAAGCCATAGCTACTGCCAAAAGAGTGTCTGGGCCCAACCAGGAGGCTTGGAGGAAGAAGTGGCGCTTCAGGATCAGTGTTATACAGCTCGGGAAGGGGGCAGAGAAGACAACCTTGGATCATCATCGGCCCAGGCGGCGGGAGTGTCTGGGCTGCAGCTGTGAGTCTATAACATTTAAAAAGCTTTTTTCTTGGTATAAGTTGCATAGTGGGAGAGGATGCAATTGCTGTTTACCAACATAAAGGGACAGTGGTAGGTAGCCAGGTTGACCAGATTCAGGCCCTTAAAGCTAGCACATTTATTGCGCAGCCCGCTGAATATGGGACAATTGCACAATATTTTTTTTTAAAAACAAATTTAAAGGGGACAGCGACCTACCATTTCTGGACTGCGCAGTTCAACATATATTTAAACACAGCGCAGTGACATTTATCTTAATCTATACAATCTATTACTATCATTCAACCGATGAGCTGGACCATCCTGGATTTAGTGGGACAATCTTCCCCATAATGCCCCATAATGAAATTAATTTGTCGCCAGAGTAGTTTGGCGGGCCAGGGCAAGAATTGCCTCAATGTGGGATTGTTTTACTTACTATGGGGCATCTGGTCAGTTTAAGCAAGCAGGTAATTTTAATTTATTTTTAATAATAAAAATAAGTAAAAAGGTATATGATATATATATATACACACACACACCCACAGAAAGAGGGGTTTCTATTTGTTCAATGATATTACCAGACATGGGCCTACAAAAGCAGGGGCAGCTCTAATTTATTTTACAGAAAGAAAACAGGAGCAGCAAACATTCGAAGTTCTATAAAATGTGAGTGTGTTTATATCAAATTATGCCAGCCTGCGCGCTATTCATTTATTGCTTTTAAAAACAGGATTTTACTTTTCGTGACATTTTCTTACAGCCTCCTAAGTCTGATCCCAGCATGTCCTGTGTATGCGCACACAAATTCCAGCCCGTTACTGAAGCATAACCAATGCTCCATGAATGCTGCTTATTTTTTTCTATGTGATTGCCAATCCTTCCTCTATGAAGACACTAATCCGCCCTTGGGTTTGAAGGGTCGTATATATTTGTCCACCTCAGCGCTTCAGATCTTAATATGTGTTAAAGGGTTAATGCGCTCCCCCTCTTGTCACCTCAAACCATGCCTGAGTTATTTATTTTATGAGTGCTGCACAGAGGGATGAAGCCAAACAAGCCAACCAGCCGATAAAGATACATCCTTGAGAATTTTTGGGGAGAACTATCCTTTCTTCAAAGATGGATCAGAGGCACATTTAGTGCCAGCCATACACCAGACCCTGTATTGGCCTCAGTCATGGGGTGAGGGTAATGCCTGTTGCTAAGGAAAACATGGCACATACTGGTATGGGATAGCAGCACCAGAATGCCTTTTCTTGCTGGGGCACATGGTTCTTGGAATTGGGTCATGGAATAAATCTCTAACCCCAGTGTGAACATCTGTCAATAAATCTGGTGATACCTGAAGAAACACTGAAGCAAGTTCGATGACAAAAAACATCAAAACACTGGGGTTAACTTTACATAGACACAAGGCACAAATGATCTAAAAGTGTACATGAAGGAATACTGTAGGTCCACCTTAACTCTGCCAATTGATTTAGATTAAGAAGGGTCCCTGGATTGTATCATCTGTGAATATTATCCATGCCAACAGTTAAACTGATTTTTCCTAGTATGGGGAATTCTGACCTATTATTTCTGAATGTCATTGCATAGGCTTTTTAGTTCCCAATAATTAACAGGAATAAGGATTACAGGATAACAGGATTAAACCTGGCAGGGTTGCTACTCTTGCTTCATAATTAACAGCAAATCCAAAACTACTGTGGAAAGTTATTAGTTATTACTAATACCAATGCAGTGGAAATGGAAATTCCAATTTATGAGTCCTATTCAGGCACACGTTAACTTCCCCCTAGTGTATCCCCCATGGGAACTGTATAACATGAGCCGTTTCAAACTGTGGCTTGTCATGCTTCTAAGGCACAAAGTGGCTGTTAGACCACTTTTTTTTGTGTTTTTCCTGAAAAAATGGAACCGAAAGGAAGGAACTTTGGAGCCCAGCTACAGATGCTATTCAGTTCTGCAGGGGCACATGGGACAGGCATCAGGGGAGCTGTTTGTTGCCTTATTATTGCTATTGCCTAGACTGTCCCTATCATTTTAAACACAAAGGTTTCAAAGACTTTGCTTAATTTTTCCCCCAAAAGCATAAGTGTCATACCTGGTGATTGTGATGGCTGCTTCACATTTAAACCTTACCTGGACTTGTATTAAGGATTTCTAGGGGACATCCCTATTTGGGATAACCGACAGCAAGATGTGCAGTATGCAGAGGAGCTCCTGTGCTGCATTTAAATACAATATCGGGGCCCAGGCCTAGGACAAACAACCATTAAAAAAATGGGGGAACCTAAATCAGGATGCCCCCTGTGATTCTTTAATACTGAACAAAAGTAGTAAAAAGCAAAGTAGTGGTCCTTTAACCCTTTAAATGCAAAGAACGTAGTTTCTACGTGGTTGCTTCTCCTACCGTTAAGTGCCAAGCACGTAGAAACTACTACTGTGCAAAGTACATACAGCAAATAACTGACAACAAATCTGGTCAGTTCAGTCATACATAGCCGCCCTGCATCATCCCAGAAATCGCCCAACAAATGTATTTAGCAAGATGTATATGCATAATCATGCCTTGACAAAGGGGCAGAAGGCCCCGAAACGTTGGCATGTGTACTGCGATCACTGACTAACTTGCTACCAATCGGTAATATTATCCATTTACTGTCATTATGATCACTGTGTTTACGTCATGATTATGCATTCACATCTTGCTAAATACATTTGTTGGGCGATTTCTGGGATGATGCAGGGCGGCTACGTATGACTGAACTGACCAGATTTGTTGTCAATTATTTGCTGTATACTGTGCACGGTTTTCCTTGACCAAATATTGAAGCCTGCATCCCCTGCTCTCTCATCAGGATCCTGACAGATTCACCCCATAGCCTACTATGGTAATGCATGGTTACCTTATATAGAGCATTAGAATAGTCTATATGTTAGCGTTAATTCTCTTACTCTCCTTTTACATTGAGGTGAACAAACGCTCCTGATGACACCCAGAACCCCATGTTCACAGAAGTACTTATTGTATCCTTTTTTCTGATGCATGTGATCAAGAGAACTACTGTTACCACTGTATATATATGATACCCTAATACAATTTGAATTGCATATCAAGCTCTTGTGTTTGTGGTGTGCTTTCGATCCAACCAATCCCAAAAAAAAAATTCTCTTTGTGTGTGTCTGTGTTTTTTTTTACATTTAACCCCTTGTGAACTGGTAAGGGGTCCAGGACCCCTATATCAGTTCACAAGGCTGCGGGGATGGCAAGTCACCTGTGACTAGCGGGTGACTTGCCATTAACCCCCGGCACCCCCATTACCTGCCTCCCCAAAGCCCGGGGGGGGCAGAAGAGCCCGTGGCCACGGGCTATGCTGGCTTGTAGCCTGCAGGGCCACAAAAGCTGGCCCCTGAGCCCTGTTTCCTCAAGCCCTGCATAGCTGTCCCGGGCTGGTTACTTTGGGTAAGGGCGACCCCATGTCAATTTTGTTTGGATTTTTAGGGGGTTTTTAACCCTTAAAAAAACCCAAAAAAATGGGCTACCGATAAATATGTGGTCGTTAGAAATGGGGCTTTCACATTCAATATGGTTTTTCTTAATAAAAAACATTTTTTTATTTAAAATAAAGGAGCCAATTTTATTTATTTTTTTTTACTTAATAATATTGTAAAAAACAAAATAAAATTTACAAATAAGACATTTCATGTTAAAGCCTAAGCTGCAAAAAAAATATATAATTTTTCTGAAAATTCCAGAAAAAATGGCACAAAACATGGCGCAAAATGGGGGAAAATGACCTGTCAACAGAGGGTGACAAAATCTCAAGTAGGCTGGCAATTAAAAGGGTTAAAAGTAGCTATGCATGTTGGGTATTGTTCTGTTCAGGGGACCTTGCGCTTTCAGACTTAGCTTGTTTTTTCTGGTTTGCATATTTATATTTTAGGAAAAGGTGTTTTTATTTAGCTTTTTTATACATTTTAGAGAAACCCTGCGCAACCAAAGAATTCTTTGAGGGATTAATTCCAGAAAGATGAGCCCACTACAACAAGCTGGATACGCTTAGAAAGCTTAACATGTGTACTTTCAGGGAATATATGGTTTATGGTGGATATTCCAAATGTAAAGGGTTGTTTTGGTTGAAAAATCGCAAGGTGCGCACTTTGTCTGCAGAGCTGAAATTTTCAAGTAACGCACATGCTTTACTTTGGAGTGTTTGGCAACTCTTCCCTTGACAGTAGCTATGCATGTTGGGTATCGTTCTGTTCGGGGGATGTTGCTTTTTCAGATTAAACTTGTTTTTCTTGTTTGTATATAGTTTTTTTAGGAAAATGTGGCTTTGATTCTGCTTTTTTATCCTTTTTTTAGGGAAAATCTTTGCAACCAAAGAATACATTGAGGGATTACTTTCAGAAAACTATGGCCACATCAACAAGCCTGGTACACCTAGAAAGCTTGAGGTGTGTACTTCCAGAGAATATATAGTTTGTGTTAGGGCGAGCGCTGCATGCCCCTCTAGCAGCACTTCACTTACCTCCATGGCTGCATCCAGCCGTCATCCATTTTGCAGCATGGCTGTTCCCAGCTGTCTCCCTTCCCCCAATGCTTCCTTCTCACATGCTCAGGTGCGCGCACGTCTCCGTCCACTCGAGGGCGAGCTCACTAGATTCCTGAGATTTAAAGGGCCTGTACAACACTGATTGGTGCCTGGTCATCCAATCCTGCATCCACGTCTCCTATTTAAAGAGGCACTTCCTTCCTTCAGTGCCGGATCTTGGTCTCTCCATGCTTGTTGAAAGCCAGACATTCTTGGATTGCTCACCCATGTAGCGACCTCTGCCTGTCCCCGACTCTGAACCTTTGCTGCCTGCCCCGACCTTGGCTACTCACCTTTACTGCGAACCTGTGCTGCCAGCCTCGATCTCTGCCAGTACTTACTACGCCTTTTGCCTGCCACTTGTGTACCTCGCTGAACCTCGGCTGACTGTGGGACTGGGCCGCTGTTGGGGGGTAGCGACCTGGGGGTCACTCGCCGCACAAGACCAACCTGCCTTGCGGTGGGCTCTGGTGAATACCGGTGGCCCCTTAGACTCCGCTCCCCTGACACGGTACCCGCCATCGGTCCCACAGTTAAAGCGGATCCACACCCGAGTCCACTCCACCTGGTCCGTGACAGTTTGTTGGGGGTATTTTTCAAATGTAAAGGGTTGTTTTTCTGGAAAAACTGCAAGGTGCGCATATTGCATAGCATAGTTGTATTTTATCTGAAAATCCCCTAAAGCGCTGTTCCAGTTTGGGGGAGTCTCCTGGGCAGGAAAGGGTGTTTACCTATACATATGTGGTATCGCTGTAACTGGGAGAAATTGGGATTTCACACGCAATAAGATTTTATTGACAAACTTACATTTTTTATTACAAAAAAACATTACAAATTGTAAAAATAGATTTTTTTTTATTTTTTTGCACATATTTCACCCAAAAATATTGAGAATACACCTAAAAAATGACAAACAAGACATTTCATGTTAAAGCCCAGACTCTGCTGAAAAAAACAATATATAATTTTCATGGGAAATCCCTTCAAAAATCACATTTGAACATGGGGAGCGCATAATAGTGCAAAATAGTCTGGCAACAAAGGGTGACAGAAACTCCAGGTAGGCTGGCACTTAAAGGGTTAAGGACGTTAAGTCAATTTGTCTACAGGAACCCCTACAGTTCTATGCAAAGGTCAGGTTTCCTGTGAAATGCTCAAAAAGGGGGCCACGAGCCTCTGACTATGGCAAGACCCCAGCCCCAGTGCCCTTCAGCATGTCTCCTGTACTCTTTCAGTGGAGCCTCAAAAAATAGGTACTATTGAAAAAACACCAGACCTCTACCTGTGGACACTAGCATCTTCCACTCCAACAGTCAGGACCTAATATCAGAATACTCCACCATTACATGCAAGCTCATAATGGTTCTGGCACTATTCAACAGTTTCTCATGTGAACAACATGGTTTGACCCCTCAGCTTCTTATTTGTGTAAAATACTTTACTACCTGCCACAACCACTTTCTTGTTTACATTTAACAAACATGCACGCCCTCTCCTGACCATTGATATGTCTTCCCACGTATGAGCCTTTGAAGCAGATTCCCCCCATAACAGGCTGAGTGGCAGAACCCCCCAAATAACATGCTGTGTTGCACATTCCCCCCAAACAGGGTGAGTGGCAGAGCCCTCCCCCCATAACATGCTGTGTGGCAGAATCCCCCTATAACATGTTGTGTGGCAGATTCCCCCCATAACAGGCTGTGAGGCAGAATCCCCCCATAACACGCTGAGTAGCAGAATACCCCATAACAGGCTGTGTGGCAAAATCCCCCATAACATGTTGTGAGGCAAAAGCCCCCCATAACATGCTGAGTGGCAGACCCCCCCCCCCCATAACAGGCTGTGTAGCAGAATCCCCCATAACACGCTGAGTAGCAGAATCCCCCATAACAGGCTGAGTGGCAGAATCCCCCATAACAGGCTGAGTGGCAGAATCCCCCATAACACGCTGAGTAGCAGAATCCCCCATAACAGGCTGTGTGGCAAAATCCCCCATAACATGTTGTGAGGCAAAATCCCCCCATAACAGGCTGAGTGGCAGAGTCCCCCCATAACAGGCTGTGTGACAAAATCCCCCATAACAGGCTGAGTGGCAGAATCCCCCATAACAGGCTGCGTGGCAGAATCCCCCATAACAAGCTGAGTAGCAGAATCCCCCATAACATGCTGAGTGGCAAAATCCCCCCATAACATGTTGTGAGGCAAAATCCCCCCATAACATGCTGAGTAGCAGAATCCCCCATAACATGCTGAGTAGCAGAATCCCCCATAACATGCTGAGTGGCAGAATGCCCCATAACATGCTGAGTGGCAGAATCCCCCATAACATGCTGAGTGGCAGAACTCCCCCACTTTTAAACCCCCCTGCTCCCACTCACCTCTCTGTCCTGCTGCTGCTGCTGTGAGGCAGGGACCAGCTTTGCTGGAAGCCAGGCATGCTGCCACAGGAAGTGGAGGACCACCGCCACTGGAGGCTGGGGATGCTGCCGCTGGGAGCTGAGCCAGGGCTGGCTTCCCGCCGTCCAAGGCTCTGTGCAACAGCTTATGACGTTGTGACAACACAACAGCAGCGTGAGAGTCCTGGCAGAGCTGCTCGGACATCATAGGGAGGCTGCCACCTACCTCGCATTGGCCGACTGCTCTCTAGTTTAATGCCGGCTCCTATTCACCTGGCAAGCTGCAAAAAGCCAGAGTCAGCATTAAAATAGGGAATTGGCAGCCGGACAGTGCAGGGCAGGTGGTGACCTACCGGGCATTGTCCCGGTAAGCCCTGCTCCCAGCCATCGACTTTGATCCTGCACAAAGACCAACTACAATCGGGTGGCGACTTCAAGTGACAATAGGCACCTGGCAGGATAACCCAAGTTTCTGGTTAGATAGGTGTTGGATCTATAATAATAGATAAGCAAAAGAACTCGTCTTACAAATGAAGGGGTTCTGAAGGTTCCAGAGTGCACTTGCCCACAGCGTGCTGATATGCTAGATATATGATATACCTGTATAAGATAAAGGAAGATAGCTTACAGGCTGAATCACCAGGCTGAGAACACAGTAACCCTCTCGACCTTTTTCAAGAGATGCAGTATCCCACATCTCATAGTTATGTTTTGGGTGTTTGTTCTTCCATTCTGTTGTATATCTAGGATAACCCAGGTTTCCCCACAGCTTTAGTCTATCTCCACCTATGCTGTCTCATGCTCACATTAACATGCCCCAGCAGCTGCTTGCACTCAATCAAAGAGAAAGGCACAAAAACCAAAGCTGGGACCGAAGCAGTATGCAGTGTGACTGTACTGGTCTGTAAAGTACAATCCTTAAAACTGGATGTTCAGCTCACATATGACCTTACAGGAAAGCAAGTTAATTAAAATTTGCTAAGCAGGGATAACACCATAACAGTTTATCCAACAGAGTAACAAATTAAACCTTTTGTCACTTACACGAAAGATATGTGTGCGTAACAGGTACACAGACAATAAAACAGACCCAAAACCAGTTATGTGCAAGGGAGGGTTCTAGTCCGCAGAGGCCCTCATCAGGGAACTGGCAATAATTGTGATTGTCAAACATCCACTAATAAGGGAGGCTGAAAATAGAGGGTAAAAGTGCTATTACAAAATCTAAAAGAGGGCCAAACCTTTCTCCAGTCTATTGAAATGAAGGTGTGAATGTGTGGTTACTTTAAGATAGTAAGCTCCTCAGTCATAGAAAAAACCTCATCTTTACATTCAGGCCATTCAGATGGAGCAGGCAGATCAGATGAATCACCGATGTGGTGAATAAATTCTCGTGTAGTTCTTGTGAGGTTAAACCCCCCTGAGCTGGCCGAGTCCAGACATTTGCAATTAGCAGCATATGTGAGGAGAGGATGGCTTACTGCTGGATCAGATGACATTGCGTGGCAGCCTGTGTCCATAGCTCATACAGAGTTATGTTACATACAATGCAGCTTTTGTTGCTTTTGCTGGACTCAAACTTATATGAATGTTACCATTCCCGGCTACATACTGCTTTAACCCTCAGCTCGCCGCCACATTACCTGCGTGAGATGAGCAGAAGCTACAATTCCACAACACAGATTCAAACACTTTTTTTTACATAGAATGCCAACTAAAATGTTTTAGCTTGGATAGCATGGAAGATTGTTAAGTCATTATTACAATTTGTGTTTGAGGTGGCTGGAGACTTATATAAGATCGGTTGCATTGGCAAACAGAATTTACAGTGGTGGCTTTGGAGTGACATTGATTGGAGGGATATCCCAAGATGCCCAGATAGCAATAACGAGGAAAATCTCCTAAACACCACCACTGGAGCATCTGGGTGAAATCTCTGATACAGCAGTATGGTATTTATTGAGGTTTGGGGATTTGGTTAGGATATGGGACTGATGGGGAAAGTGCTTTAACTATAGGACCCATTTAATCAGAGGGCAATCCCCATGTGTATTGATGTCATGTTACATATGAATGTGGTAATAGAGTTTTGCCCTAGCCATGCTTGGCCGAGAAAAGGATCTCCTAGGTTTTTCCATTGAGCGAGCCGACCATGACTACTCTCTGCTGCTGAAAACATCCTCAGCCTGTGTGCCAGAATGCCATGTTCTTTTTCCAGGGCCAGATCCAGGTTTATGGGAGCTCTTGGGTGGCATGGTATAAATGGGCCCCTGTGTAGTGGAGAGTCGCATCACATCTCCTCCCCCACTGGAGCACAGGGTATATTGCTAGCCAGCTGCGAACAGGGAAAGAGGAAACCTGCTACACCCTTTTGCTTGTGTGTGACAGCACCACCAATCAACAGGTGTGTCTCTGCAGTGTGCAGCATTTCTGTATCCACAGTTGGTGGCTGGCTCCTGTGGATCGGGGGGATGCATTAATGTGGGTTCCTGGAAGTAGGTGAGTATGTAGCATGGGTTAGGGTGTTTCAGTAGATGGATACATTGAGGGGTATCCCAAATATGGATGCCCCCTAAGGATCATAAACATGACCTGAGAGTCTAATCTAATCTAGGGCCAGATGTAAAGGATCCCCGGGGGCATCCTAATTTTGGATGCCCCTGTGTCTGACCCCCCCCCCAGGTTGCTTGTTACTTTCCTTGAACTGGCAAATGCACTGTGGACCGAACCCATGGGGGTTCTTTTTATTCCAATGTCCCCAACCTCTAAATAAATAATTCTGAACCTCTAATAATTGACCTCTAAATAAACCAACTTTGGTGTACCGAAAACTTGAATGGATCATGAGTGAAAAGCTCTGATAAGGTATGGGCTGCATGGCAGAAATAATAATGGTACCTAATAACTTAAAACGGAACAAACCCCAGGATTTTGACTATCCATGGTCTTATTCCATGCCCCAGGAGCATCCCAAATTGGATTGCATTCACTCTCTTCTCCCCGGTCCAATGGCACATGTGCGTGCTCTCGTCTGATCAGAGCCGTTTACCGTGCCTATATCATTCAGTAAATGGCTCTGATTGGGAACAATGGGAGCACAAGTGGGTGCATCCCAAGCAGTGTGCGTACTCCTTCCCCAGAATGGCTGGGATGGGAGGGCATGCAGAACCCGGAGATGGGGGAATGTGGCGGCTTGCTCCCAATCAGAGCCCTTTGCAAATAACATAGGCACGGCAAATAGCTCTGGTTGGACAAGAGTCTGCACATGCCCCATTGTCCTGGGGAGATGCAAGTGAATTCTGGCAATCGGGGGGAGGGGTGGGGTGTTCACACAGTGGAGTTGATGCCCAGGGGGAAGGCCTAAAAGATTCCAAGATCGGCGGTGCAGGGTTTTGTTTAACATAGCATTTGTTTGGTCTTGGGAATTCTTTTTCATATTTTATATTTTTATATTTATATTTATCTTTCCTCCTTTTTTGGTTCCCTTGTTTATCTTCTTTTCTCTTTTCTATTTCAAATTTACCTTACTCAACTCCAAATCCCCTACAAGAGAAAATAGGAAATGGAATCACATAGAAAATAATTTAATTCGGAAAAATGATCTAAAATGCAATGCTTTAAATAGGCTAAATTGTGTTAATATAACATACTTCATGTGTAATGCCTATTCAACAGGAAGGTGGAAACCTATACTGATGATCCTTCTCCCTGGAAAGAATCAGTATTCTTACTCCTATAGTTGTCTACTTTTACTCTATTTTCAATTTAAATAATAAATATAATAAACCATAAAGGTTACTCTTCTTTTGGGCTAAAATACATTATTTGGCTAAAGGCGTTCTTTAATGATTTAAGGATTTCTAGGAGTTTTCAGATAGGGGGAGGAGGGTTGGCTATTTTCGCTCCGTTTCAGTGTGCAAAACACACAACCTGGATTCCCCACACATAGATTTAATACTGATCGTAATGATATTCAGATTCAGGTAATTGCTGAATAACAAAAATAAAAATTCACCCAAACTGCAACAGAATAGAATAGAGGCATAATCCAGCAACACTACTATAAGTATTCTAAAGTCAAATTATAAAAATAAATACAAATTGTGAACACAAATTTAGTCAACTTATGAATCACTTTCCAAAAAACGTTTTGCTATTTTAACGGAATTTGCCTTAAGCTAAAAAATAAAAAAGGTAGACATTAAATTCTGATTAAATTAAATATTTTCTATGAAAATTGTTTCTTTTATCTACAGGTGTTTAATGTGTAAAAGGTACCACACTGTAAAGATTACACAATGTTTTTTATCAATTCCTTATAGTGTGCCCTTAAGGTACCAATGTATTTTAAATGTAATACTGTTTCTTTCATTTCTAGTTTATTATGTAGTTGGGCCTCTAATTAATCAAATGCTAGACAATAAAGCCTTTCAGGAACAAACTCATAACAACATGTCCAAAGCACACAAAAATGTTCATCAACGAAAGAGTCAAGTTAAAAGCATGCTGTAATGAACCAAAGTCACTGCTAGGGTAACTTGAGTATATTTTATACTTGGTATTCTTGAAAGCTTTCCTCAAATGTACCCAAGTTAGCCTACCAAGGGAATCACATCCTCATTTTCTACTGTTCACTATGGCACATGGTACAACACACTACTCCCAGTGCAATATAGTATCACAAAGATCACTAAAAAACACATCTGTGTAATAACTCACCTAAGGGTGTTGTAGCCCGTAGAAAATGTCAATCAGAAACCAAAATCCAAACCAAGTGACTAACCAAAAACAGTTTAATAAAAAGTCAACACGCAGCTGGGTATAGCGTGGGATCAAACACAGGCTGTTTTTCGGCATTGAGAGAACTTCCCTAGAGGTGCATGTACAGTAAAAGAGCCAGAATCATATGCAATGTTGTTATGAATATTTTAATAATATTATGAATTATTTATATAATGCCTTCTTACATAGCACTATACAAGGCATAAAGACATACAAGGTAAAGCATATAGAACAGAGACCATTACAAACTAGATGCTACCAAGTTAATACCAAATGTTGTGAGAACAGGAGACAATGGGAAAGAGAGCCCTGTAGTCAGGTGGGCCTTAAAGTCAGGAGAGAGTCCTTTTACAGTTAGCTGAGTGAAATGAGTTTAGGAGTGGGCAAGAGGAAGTCAAATGTTGTCTATTTTGAGAGGATGGAGGAAGTGGCGGTGGGTGGAGTAGACAGTGAAAAGTGTTGAATATCTGTTTTTGATTCGGGCTTCTGCTGATATGAGTGATGAGGATACTCCTGTTAAGCAGATTAAAGGGAGTTCCTGAAGGGCTAGCTTCTATAACAGAAAGCTCTTCTTCATTTTGTATTTCCCTTATTGCCTTTCAACAACTCAAGAATGCTGCTTCAATCTTGCTTTGTTGGTATTAAGACATGGTTGTCTTTTTTTGGGGGGGTAGCTATAGTAAGGTGAGTCAAGGTTAGTGTATTATTGTAGTTCGAGGCTTCCATGTCATTGGTGCATGAAGGCAGGGTGTGGAGAGGTAATGGAGAGTTAGAGAAAGATTAAAAGGTCTAGGAATTTTTAATAGGTTCCTCTGCAAGATAGCAGGTTTGTGTGCATAGGTGGTAGTGTTAAAGGAAAGGAAAGAGTTTTAGGGAGGGGAAATGAGGATGAAGAGAGACTGGATATACAGCAGAGGTGAGTGAAAAGTAGGTTAAGTGTGTGTCCATCTTTGTGGGTAGGGGTGTCAGACCATCGTTTGAGGCTAAAAGAGTAGGTGAGCAATAGTAATCTGGTGGTGGTAGGGTTGTTGGTATTAATTGGTATGTTGAAATCACCCATGAAAATAGCAGGAATGCAGTGGACTTGAAGGAGAGGAGCCAGGTGGAAAGGTGGTCCAGAGTATTAGATCCAGGAGGACAATAGATGATGGCAATATTTAGTTGACAGGGAGAATGAAGATGGACACAGTGGACTTCATAAGAGAACTATTCAGAAAAGGCCATGAAGGTGAAGAGGTTGGTAGTAAGCAAGTCATGGGTATATCCAAATTTGTTTCATAAAGAATGTGTGCTCTGCTGTGCGCAGGTAACTGCAGCAGGAGTACGTGGGGAGGGAGTTATTGTCCTGAGGTTGGCTATGTTACTCTGCAGGTTTGATGCAGAGGTGAAGGTTTGTCTGTGATGAGGTGTGGGGAGAGATGAAGGAGATGGTCCTAGGTTAGATGAAATGTCACCAACAGCAGTAGGAGCAGCGAAAGGGAGCAGTGATAAGTGTGGGATTTTATGTTTCAATATTTTTATTATGTTTTTAAACCATACAGATATGCAAGATATATAGCTGATACAACCATCCCACGCAGGTAGGTAGAAGAGTTATCAATCTATGTTACACAACATTGTATTTTGGTCATACTTATATCTTGACAATCTACAAATGTATAAGAAAGAGGTAACTCACGGAAAGTGCAGTATAACTGATACAACCAATACAATTTGCAACACATCCTATTTCTTTGTGACCGTGCGGGGGCCATCTGGCTCCCGCAACATGCACTACTGCCTACACACCTATTATTTTATGACCTTTATGTTAGGCGAGTTGAGGTGTGCCTTGGGCTACCAATCGGAGCTAAGTCCATAGACAGGAGAAGACCGTTGACGTTGGAAACCACAGTGTTCCGGAAAAGGAAGAAAGGACTAAGTTCAGGAGATCAAGGTAGAGAAGGAAGGAATAAGGGAGAGAAGGGAAGCGGGAAAGGAGGCCGGGGAAGGGGAGGGAGAGGAATTTGTCGCTCCTGTGCAAGTGTGGGATTTTAAACTGGCAGAGTGTGTTTTGAGGGTGCATATAGAAGGGGAGAGAGATTTGACAAGTGAAAGAGACCTATGCGAGGACAGGTAAGGAGATAAATGCAGTGATGATGATATAGAGATAGACCTACAAGGAGCAGGGCAATGCTGTAAGCTTAGGGCTTTGAGGGTGAGAGGAAGCAGGAGTGCCTGTTCCTTTTTGGTCACTTCAGGCTAATTCTCAGATGGACTTAAAAAATCCAGGCTTTCCGAAATCCTGGACAGAAGAAATCATGCAGCCATGCTAACCGAAGATATACTACTTGTGAGTGGCTATAATAAGCTTGGGGCCATCAGCTGTGGGTGGGTGGAGTCCAAGATAAAAATTTGGTCAGGTAGAAGTTTCAGGAGGAGGGAGCTAGGGGGTCACAAAACAGGCATGGACAATAATTAAATGAACAGGGTCAGTATGGAGACAAAAGACAGTAATGGATAACCAGCAGTATTACAAATAGGAAGTAGCAGATAATACATGTACAAATCATATAGATAAATGTAAAAGCTTTCATGAAGTGCTTAACAGCTGTGAGTAAATCAGAAGACTTTGTGCCGTGGAGATATATCCTCAAGGTGACCCAAAGTGACTGGCGGTAAAAGGATTAAACTGGAATACCATCCTTAATAGTGGTAGTAATAGTGTAATATTGGTAGGCTAGTAGATGTTTAGAAGTTGTCTAATACACTTTGGAGCATATTTGGCTGTTTTATAGTTCAGTACCATGGAATGCAGTCTTGTACTCCATTTATCGGCGACATAGGGAACGAACATGTAGCCCCCACTTCAATCATCATGACTGCATTGGAGGAGGACTACCAGGCTTTGGCATGTCACCTCAATTGCTGAATAGAATAACGTGGGTTTGCCATTCATTAACTTCTATGAGGTGGCTTTTCTGGGCCTGAGTACAGTCCTTTAGTATAGCTTTTGCCTACAAATCCAAGAATCCTGCCAGTAACAAGGGTGCGCCCCCCATAGCAGAGCTTGAAAAGAATCAGGCAGCAGTAACAACATGCATCTCCCCTCAGATATGAATGCTGTCAGTAACTCTTTTTGCTACTGGAATACAAGATTGTGATCCCCTCCCTTGAGAAGGCTGAATTTGAGCAGGAGGGGTTAAATATGGGAGCTCTGGAATGTAGATTGTCATCTCTGTCTCAGCAAATCAGATAATTAGCAAGCCAGAGTCAGGAAGCCTTTGCTCCATACACCAAACAAACCAATTCATGTATGGTTGCTAGGGTAAACACATTGTTGCTAGAGAAAACTGTTTCCTTTATAACACAGAGTTGCAAACAGATAAAAAAGAAAAAGATTACGGACACTTTTAAAAATGTCATCAAAAGTAGGCTTACCCCTTAAAGCCTCTTTTTTTGTACATTGTGTGCTGAGTATACGAACAACTAAGATGGTGAATTCACCACATGTGATGGCAAGTTTGCGCAAGTTACAGTAGTCACATAGTAGTCACTAGCTCTCTAAAAGATGGAGAACATACCAAGCTTAAGTGAACTAAACATCAACTAACAACTACCTATTTAGTAAATCAGAGCCCTAAGCTTATTTTATTAATTGAGGAAAATGTTCACATATCCGGCGGTGCTTTCATTATGTGGAATGACACCTCCATGTGCAGCAATAACTGTGTTGAAATGTTTTCGGTAATGGTTGTACCACTACATTGTTTTACAGATTATATAAAGCATGCAGTGTATTTCTCTCCAACCTTTTCATATAAACCAAAAAGCTTTATTTTGGTCTCAGAGTTTAGTTCACGATTAAACAGCCCTTTACATATGTATTTGCATATCTCAAAATATTGGAAAATGAATGTGTATAGCAGAGGCTAGACCTAGGCTCTCTATCCCACCATCTTTTATCATTTGGATGCATTTGTGTCTGAGGCCATTCCTTTCATTCCTAGAATACTCTTGTGCTGCTCTTATCTGCTTTATAGGATACAATCTTCCAAGCTAGGAGGTCTGACTCCAAACCAGATAACTATATTTCAGCACATTTATTTTTTACTTTAGTTCTTCAGTGTTCTGACTTTTACATGTGGAACAGCAAGCCTCCTTCTTGTGGCATAAATATAATCGATGGCAGAGTTATGTCCCTTGCAGTAAACTATAATTGTGTCAAATGCACCTTAACTTTATGACATTTACCTAGACATTGATATTTTAGATAGATAGTTTTGTTCTCACAGTACTCATCTTTTCCCATTTGTTATTCACACATGGCCATAAGTCTGGTTATGGAGAGACCTGTGTTAGGTAGTATGGGGTATTTAATGGTTCTCTATTAAAAGTACCAGGCAGAGAATGCTTTCCAAAAACAGAAAGTATGAGCCATACAAAATATGAGCCATACACACCAAGGATAATATAATTTATCCCAGAACCTCTTGCAGTTATTCTTTTACACCTCTTAAAGCTATACCCAAAGAGCTAGGATCTTCCAGGCTGTGCAATGCTCTGGAATAGCTTATAAGAAAATATGTCAACATACGCTCCTACATGTGTATATGTGTTTCAGACTTTTGACCCTTATCAGCATATGACTGGAGTTGACTGGTGACATGGTGGGTGAGGCTTGGAATGCCAGAACATCATAATAAGCCTGGTTAGGGAAAGATCCCAGTTAAGCAGTATAGGGGGGTTAAAGGGATTTAAAGGCCCTCTATTAAAGGTACAAGGCACAGAATGCTTTCCTAAAACAGAAAGAATTTGCATGGGGCATACACCCCAAGGATAATGGAAATTGTCCCTAAATCCCTTGCAGTAGGCGGTCCCATGTCATCCTTTTACACCTCTTCACACATAGTTAACCTAGACCGATTGTGTACTACAATCAGTCTGGGACCCCTTAGTTAAAGAGTAAACACACGACACAAAAAACATGTATAATCCAAATGTAACAGTACCCACCGATCAGTGTCTTCTTTCGTCTGATGGAGGTGCCCCTAGAAGAGCACCAGTCCAGAAGGGGCATAAGGGCTGGTAACTACTAAGGTTAGGGGGCAGCAGTTTGTCTCCTGAGATCCTATGCTTGGTGCATCAGACTTTACTATAAATTCTCCTCTCCATTAACCCTGCCTGAATTCCAGGTTGGAAGGAATGCTGCCCCAGCATAAGAAGACCTGAGGAATAGCTGGGCCCCTCCAACCTACCAAGGAAAGGATTCCACCTGTCAGGGAACAGAATAATAAAAGCCACGGATCCTTGAGTACTGTTACAGAATTGTGAAGGTGACATCAAAGTAGGGCTCTGATGTTACCTATTTTTGATAAAAATAGCTTTTGATTTCAGTAAATGTGATCTGTTAATACTGCAAATTCCACAAATTGCAATTTTCTGTTCTTTAAAACCTATAACATGTATTGAAACTCTGTTGTGCACAATCATTTTCAAACAGTGCATTTTGAATATTTTAATTTGTGAAAAAATACTGTTATCATTGGGAGGTTAGTTCAAAAAATGTGATTTATACTCAATTGAGGAGTTAAAATTAATTCATTTGCATCCATTATTTTGGAAAATCACAGAAAAATATAATTTGCGTTTTAATTTGAAATGTGGTGTAATTATACAAACTGAATTCTCACAGCACCTAAAATAATCTTCCCTATGTGTATTCCCAGGTCTGCCCCAAAATATTAGTGCGCATGGAGCCCTCTGCAAACAACCAAAATGATTATGCAGCGTGCACAGTTTTACACATTTTACAATGAAATGTGGGGGTTATTTAACCCTTTAACCGCCAGCCTACCTTGAGATTTTGTCACCCTTTGTTGCCAGACCATTTTGCACTATTTTGCGCTCCCCTTGTTCAACTGTGATTTTTGAAGGGATTTCCAGGGATTTCCCAGAAAAGTGATATATTGTTTTTTTCAGCAGAGTCTAAGCTTTAACATGAAATGTCTTGTTTGTCATTTTTTAGGTGTATTCTCAATATTTTTGGATGAAATATGTGCAAAAAAAACCCCAAAAAACAATTTTTTACAATTTGTAGTGTTTTTTGTAATAAAAAATGTAAGTTTGTCAATAAAATCTTATTGCACGTGAAACCCCAATTTCTCCCGGTTACAGCGGTACCACATATGTATAGGTAGACACCCTTTCCTGCCCAGGAGACTCCCCCAAACTGAAACAACTCTTTAGGAGATTTTCAGATAAAATACAACTATGCTACGTGCTAAGCGCACCTTGCAGTTTTTCAAGAAAAACAACCCTTTACATTTGAAATACCCCCAACAAACTATAGATTCTCTGGAAGTACACACCTCAGGCTTTCTAGGCGTACCAGGCTTGTTGACATGGGTGCAGTTTTCTGGAAGTAATCCCTCAATATATTCTTTGGTTGCACAGGGTTTCTCTAAAAAAGTATACAAAAAAGCAGAATCAAAACCACATTTTCCTAAAAAAACCTATATGCAAACAAGAAAAAAACTGAAAATCTGAAAAAGCAACATGCCCCGAACAGAACAATACCCAGCATGCATAGCTACTGTCAAGGGAAGAGTTGCCAAACTCACCAAAGTAAAGCATGTGCGTAACGGTAATTTTACTTCAAAATTTCAGCTCTGCATACAAAGTGCGCACCTTGTGCTTTTTCTACCAAAACAACCCTTTACATTTAGAATATCCCCCATAAACCATATATTCCCTGAAAGTAAACATTTTAAGCTTTCTAAGCGTACCCAGCTTGTTGTCATGGGCTCATCTTTCTGGAAGTAATCCCTTGAAGAATTCTTTGGTTGCACAGGGTTTCACAAAAACAATTATAAAAAAGCAGAATAAAAAACACCTTTTCCTAAAATATCAATATGCAAATAAGAAAAAACAAGCTAAATCTGAAAGCGCAAGGTCCCCCGAGCAGAACAATACCCAACATGCATAGGTACTATTAACCCTTTTAATTGCCAGCCTACTTGAACTTTTGTCGCCCTCAGTTGGTCATTTTTCCCCATTTTGCGGCATGTTTAACCGTGATTTTTGTCGGAATTTCTTGGAAAATATATATATATTTTTTTGCAGCAGAAATTAGGCTTTAACATTAAATGTTAAATGTCTTGTTTGTAATTTTTCTACTGTTTTTTAAATATTTTTGCGTAAAAAAAACAAAAAAATAAATAAAATAATATTTTTTAAACAATTGTCTCCTTTATTTTAAATAAAATATTTTTTAGTAATAAAAACCATATTGCATGTGATAGCCCCATTTCTCCCGATTACAACGGTACCACATATGTATCAATAGCCCCTCATTCTTGCCCAGGAGACCCCCCAAACTGAAAAGAACATTTTATAACATTTACAAATAAAATACTACTATCCACAATATAAACATAAGGGGTTAATTTAAAATGACATAGGGACCCCCTCCCGGGGGGGGACCCCAATTTTTTTTGAGAATTTTTGGCTAAGCCTAACCCCAAAAATTAAAAAAATAGTGGGCCCCCCCTGGGAGGGGGTCCCTATGTCATTTTCTTTTTAATTTTAATTCTTTAAAATTTTAATTTTTTTTAATTTTTTCTTTTTAATCCCAGGGGGTGGGGGGACCCCATTTTTGGGGGGAATTCTAAGGGTTAGGGTTAGCCTAACCCTAACCCGTAAAGTGGACCAACACCCAGGATTTTCACTATCCTGGGTTTTGATCCACTTCCGCGGGGGTGCCCCGCTGCGTAAAAGCCCCGAGAAAGGTATAAAAAACTCACCTCAGCCCGCTCCTACGGCGCATGCGCGAGCGCTCGTCCAATCAGAGCGCTCAGAGCCGCTGTGGTATGCACGGACAAGGGACGGACAACCACAGCGGCTCTGAGCGCGCTGGCAGCCGCATCTCGCGCTTCCCTCTAACAGGGAGCGTGCCCACGTCGGCGATTCACAAACGACCGGAAAGTGTGCGCGCCCTGATAGAGAGAAGCGCGAGATGCGGCCCGCGCATGCACCGTTGGAACAGGGATAAGGTAAGGCGATTGGGGCGTCCTGGGGGGTTTCACACAGTGGGGCATCCCGATTTCGGATGCCCCGCAGGGAGGGATCTGATCCGGGCCGATCAGCCTGGGTGTTGGTCCACTTAAAAAAAAAAAAAAAAAAGCAGGGGGGGGACCCCATTTTTGGGGGGAATTTTAAGGGTTAGGGTTAGGCTAACCCTAACCGTTAAACATTTTTTTTTAAATCACGTAGGGACCCTCATTTTTTTTTGGAATTTTAAGGGTTAGGGTTAGCCTAACCCTAACCCTAACCCTTAAAATTAAAAAAAAAAATGACATAGGGTCCCCCCTCACAGGGTGGGGGACCTCATTTTTTTTTTTAATTTTAAGGGTTAGGGTTAGGGTTAGGCTAACCCTAACCCTAACCCTTAAAATTAAAAAAAAAAATGACGTAGGGTCCCCCCTACCCGTCATAACCAGCCCGGGACCAGCTATGGGGGCTTGTAGGCACAGAGTGGGGGGGCCAGCTTTTGTGGCCCCCCCCACCCTGCAGCCTACGAGCCCACATAGCCTATGTGGGCCCGGGCTCTTCTGCCCCCCCCCTGGGCTTTGGGGAGGCAGGTAATTGGGGGTGCAGGGGTTAATGGCAAGTCACCCGCTAGGGCAGGTGACTTGCCAGACCCCAGCCTTGTGAACTGGTACAGGGGTCTCATGGACCCCTTACCAGTTCACAAAGGGTTAACAGAAAAAAAAAACACGGACACAAAATTTTTATTTATTAAAAAAAAAAAAAAAAAATGTACTCTTTACTCACCTTCGATCGTCAGCTCCTGTGTCCCTCGCTGATCTGCTGTCAGATGCCGGTGATCGGCATCCAGAGAAGGAGGAGGCAGGAGATCAGAGGATCTCCTGTCACCTCCTTCCAGGGCACCGATCACCGGCATCTGACAGCTAACAGAGCTGTAGCCGGTGATCGGGACTGGGAATGACGTCATAGCCCAAAAGGGGCGGGGCTTAGCGTCAAGATGGCGGCCGCCATCGGAACAGGAGAGAGGAGAGAGCCTTCCAGGTGAAGAGGAGGGTCGGCGGGAGCCAGCGCACACAGAGGTAAGTAAATGTCATTTTTTTTTTTTTTTATTTTACAGGAAAAGCCGGAGGCAGCTGAAATGGGGGGGGGGGCACCCTATTCCGGGCCCTCCCCTGCAGCCAGAGGAGGTCCGGTGAACGATCGGAGACCACCATTTTGAAGAGGAGACCCGGCTGAATCAAATGAGGAGTCAGGTAAGTGACTTTTTTTAAAACTTTTTTTACTATTAGTGGGGAAAGTCAGGCACGTAAAATTTACGTGGCTGGCAGTTAACTGCAGGAGAGGCAGCCACGTAAATTTTACGTGGCTGGCGTTTAAAGGGTTAAATGACCCTCCATAATAAAGTGCAATAAAAAAAATTTCTTCTGTGTAAAAAACAAGAGATGAAATGCGTAAACAACTCTAACTGCAAATCAGTAGTCAGTATTTTAATACAGAAAACAGTAATATATATATATATTATAATTTGGGATGAGCGAATCGGTTCTAATGAACCTGAATTCGCTCCAAATTTCAGGGAAAATTAGATTCAGCACGAACCCGAATTTTTAGTGGTTCGTGCTGACCGAATTTTCCCTGAAATAAAAAAAAAAATGCCGGCACGGTGGGAGCGGGGAGACCGGCTGCGCTGTCAGCTGTCATCAGAGGACGCGTCATCAGAGGAAGCCGGCTTTCTCTGATGACGCGTCCTCTGATGACAGCTGACAGTGCAGCCGGCCTCCTCGCTCCCACCATGCCGGTAAGTGTTTGCTGTAAAAGAAAAATGCCGGCATGGTGGGAGCGGGAAGGCTGCCTGCGCTGTCAGCGGGTGGCGGAAGCCGGCTTCCGCCACCCGCTGACAGCGCAGCCGGCCTCCCCGCTCCCACCATGCCGGTAAGTGTTTGCTGTATAGTGGGGCGGGGAGGCCGGCTGCGCTGTCAGCGGGCGGCAGAAGCCGGCTTCCGCCGCCCGCTGACAGCGCAGCCGGCCTCCGCGCTCCCACCAGAGATGAGCGATTCGCTAAAGTTCGATTCGGACGAACCCGAATTTCTCTGAGAAATTCGGCGAATCACCCGAATCGAATCTTTGAGAAGTTCGCTCATCTCTAATTATAATTTCCCCCTTGAAATACTGGTTGCAATTTGGACTTATTGCCTAATTGGCTTTGGCCATTTTTTATGCACATTTGACCATGTCCAGCCACTGGGGCCCCATGTGCTTGCACGCCACAATGCTAGGGCTGGCTGTAGATGATGGTCAGACACCGGGGCCTCCACTTGACCAGCTGGCGGTATCATTCCCTGTCACAAGGTTAGCTGAAGGAATATGCCCCTGCTTAAATAGGGATATATAAGTATAAATATATATGGATTACAGGGGAGGTAATGACCCCCCATGTTTTGAGATTGCCACACATTGTATTTGGCTGATTATTATTGAGACTGTATTTATTGTGCTGTTTTTTAATGTAAAAGTTGAAATCCACTGCACCCCACAATAGGAAAGTTCTGTGGGTGAGTAGATTATTTTTAATGGGATAGATATTTTATTTTAGCAGTCTGAATATAACAGCAGTCTATCGGAAATCCAAACACTTCAAAAGTTAGCTTCTCTGCGCTCTTGGATGGAAACGTGACATACTAAGAGGCATGAATCTGCTAGCTGCACAGAGATGGGTTAACTTAGACAATCTGAAAAGCAGATGGACCGATAAACATTTAGACCTGTGGAGATTGCTCACTCTGCAACACTTCTTATTAAAAAACAGGACTAGACAAGCTTTCACAAGAGACCTCACAGCTCTTGAACAGCTAGCCTCCGGTAAGGATACCCCAACTAAGATCCTCTTCTACATTTATTCTATAATCTCAGTGTGTGACCAGGACAAACCACCCTTCTAACAGAAATGGGAGATTGATTTAGGAGTGAATTTTACCCCCAAACAACAGATCTTCAAAATAACTCATAAGATCTCGATTTCGGCTAAGCTGCAAGTAACCAACTATAAAATACCTCACCCGTTGGTACCACAAGTCCATGAGATTACATTCCTTTTTGACTGCCTGCTCCTCTACCTGCTGGCACTGTGACGCAGATGATGGCTCCATCCCTCATATATTCTAAAATTATCCCCTTCTCGAGGGGCTATCGCCTCACCCCCTTTTTCTAAATCTACTTTACTCCTTTACATTTTACCCCTCTTCTACCTGTCATCTTTCTTGTACCTACCCTGTAGAACTCTCAAGCAACCCCCTTTCTGGAGCACACAACCTCACTGCCATCATTGTCAGGCACGTTCGAACTCCACCCATTCATGCCAGTACCTATAGATTCTGCATAGGGTGCAACAATTATTCCATACTAACAAGGCCTCATACAAGCAAGTGGAGCTGCTCATAAGATGATGGTACACCCATCTAATGAACTGTTTCATTAACTGGTTCTACACTGTTTTGCACTTGTGTACATTTCTGTACTTGGAATGTTTTCTGTGCCCTTAAAAATATATATAAAGAATTAAAAAATCTTTCTATTTTGTCCACAATTTTACTTAACATGCATACATTAACATCTATTGTGTCTTGTTTTACATTTTCATATTGTTTGTCACATGCTTCTTTTTTATTAATGTATATATTATTTCTATTGGGCAGTATAATTTTGTTTTCAAGGGCTATCTGCACTCTAGAAATAGGGTAGCAGTACATAATCTTAAACGAGTTATCCCCAGAAAAGATGTTTGCCATAGAATAAGAGTCTAATCATTTTTAAGTGCTCTACAGCTCCATCACCTCTGGGGATTCCTATGAATAAATATGTTTCAGGCAGGAAAAAGCAGAGTGATCCTTAAGTAACTGAACTGAAATATCTGTTTTGAAAATTTACAAGTCATCTAACCTTCAGGCATTTCTACACATCCACTTAGGAATACTTTATATTCTTTCATTTTAACCTCTTGCCAAGTCTGATTGTGCTTCTAAGAAGAAAAAGGATGAATTGTGAAGTAAAAAATGACTCATGGGCAAAACACACACAGGCATGAGGTTTGTTCAAGCGCAAAAGATAAAAACGCTACAAAGACCGCTTAGCATGACAGATGTAGAGTGTTCAAATGCTTTGAGTGATCTGCCTGGTGAAACATGATTTATATGTTTTTTAACATATTGAAATATTGATAAAGGGGTTGGTAAGTGAAACACCATAACATATTGCACATATTTATTTCAGCTTTTCTATTATAATGTAGGGCGTTAATGTAAAGGGCCAGTCCGGCCAGACTACACCTTGCCCTGCCAACTCGTACCTAGCGCTAGAGCAGGCTTGGGGTTAAACAACAAATAGACACTTACCTTGCTCATAATCCACTGGAGCATGGGTGCCGCCAAACTGAAAGCCCCCCGTGATGTGCGTATGGCTGATGACAGGATAGCGCACACCACAGGGAGCTTCTGGTCTGTGCAGCAGAGGGAGGATGGTGGCGCCCAGCACTGTGATAGGCCTACCGGCACCGATGGATTGCAGGCTAGGTAAGCGTCTTTTGTTACTTAACCCGTTAGCCCAGATTTAGCACTAAGCAAAGGTGGCAAGGCGAGGGGGTAGTTAAAAAATGTGCAGTCTGGCTGCACTTGCCCTTTAAGATGTATCCGTTAACAAAAAACACAACAATTATTCCATATAAAATCAAACCAGAACCACAGACTAACCCTTGTCAGATACCAGAAGTGACACCTGGAGGTTATTGTGGAGGACATTAGATAGTCTGTCTTTATTCGATAGTTAAAGCCTCTCTATGTGATTATATGCGTCACTGGAGGGGAAGGAAAAAAGGGGTTTTCCTGAGGATATTTTGTGGCTATTATCATTGTTCAGCTCAGCAAACTATGAAGTCGCTTCAGAGCATAGTGAGAAAACTCACTCCTTTTTTGGAGAGAAAACTGCCATTCACTTTCATTGTCTAATGGGTGTAAATTTTCACCTGGCTCTGAATCAGCCCCAAGGTAGACAATTAAAGTCAATGGCAATTTTCTCTCCTTTAAATTTTCTCTCCTTTAAACTACATTAGTGTAGTCATTAGATGTGATACTGTACATTTTGTGCTACAGGATTTAGGGGGGCTGGATGGATACTAAAAGTACAGGTAAGATAAAAGTTGGTGATAGATGCCAAATAAATTGTGTTGCCCTTCATAGATGTCATCTAACTGGCCCCCTTCATACATACATGCATACACAAGATTGTCTCCCAGTCCAACTTAATCCAAAAGGACAGTGATCATCACACCTAAAACAAAATCAGGTCAACCACTCGTACTGTAAATACATAATGGAAACTAACTTGGAATGGGTGTGCACATATATTACCCGCAACATTTTTTTTTATGCAATATTTTATTATATATCACATAGTGTAGGCAGCATGTTATATGCCTGATATACCAAGTACTATGTCCACGTGTACTGTATCAGTGCACATCTGGGTACGTGCAAACAGCATTTATCAAAGCACTGTAAACATGCACTTACCCACTTTCCCAAAGGGTTAAATTAAAAAAAAACATTCACACAGAAGTAAAAGTCCTACTTACAACCTTCCAATGCCAATTGTTGCTGTTCCACACCAGGCCAATCGCTGCCATCTGACTGCCAGAAGTGATGGTGGAAGCCGGGAGCAGGGCAGAGGTGCAGAGGATTGGGGTCCCCTGGCCCGCACCCAGCTTCTGCCGATCATTTTGACTTCAGCTCTCACTCCTGCTGCTGGGAGGGACCATTATACCAGCTGAGTGACATCAGTCCACTCATCATATAAAAGGCACCACCCTGCAGTGAGTGAGCTCTCAAAAGCTGCCCCACATGGGGCAGGGAAAGGGTATTCTCTGCCCCGCTGAAGACCTCGGGGAAGAATCGGATGCCCGGCTCTGGATCCCGGACAGAGATGAACATTTTTTTTTGTCGCAAGGAGAAATTGCAGGCACATGAAATTCCCATGGCTGGCACTTAATGACAAGAGAAGCAACCATGTGAATTTCCCATGATTACCAATTAAAGGATTACATAGTTACACAGTTACATATTTTGTACAGCGGCTGCCTTTGACTACTGCAGATCATGCTCATGAATATAGCTGCGACATGACATTCTCTTCCCAGCTCAGCCACAAATCCCACATACCGTATTTTCTGCCCTATATTCCAGCAGAAGCTGGGGGGCAAATACCCAAGCTGAGGGCAAAGGTGAAGGATGCAAACCAATCACTGGCAGCCGTCTAGTTATAAAAACTCATACCTGCACCTCAATCTGGAAGCCGCATCCAGCGCGTGCCGATGCATCATTGACATCGCATAGAGCGGCGTGCCGATGTCATTGATGCATAAGTGTGCACTGGCTGCAGAGAGTGTCGGCTTCTGGATCGCGCTGCAGGTATGACGTTTTTTTTTATTTAACTTGATTCAGCGGCATTGGGGTGGGGGGATCGGCCACACTAACCTTTTATGGGTGTTTCTGCATGCTGTCTTTTATTGAGAAGGGGGGGATTCTGCATGCTGCTTGTTTTTGGGGATAGGGGGTTCTGGCACATTACCCTGTTATGGGGGAATTCTGCATGCTGTCTGTTACATGGGGAGGGGGAATCTGCCTGCTGCTTGCTTTTGTTAATGGGGGGGATGTGCCACACTACCCTATTATGGGGGTATTTTGCAAACTGCCTTTTATAGGGGGAGGGGGGATTCTGCATGTTGCTTGTTTTTGGGGATGGAGGGGAAGTGCCACACTACCTGTTATATGGGTTATTTGGGGGATTGTGCCATGTTCTGTTCTGGGGGTATATATTAGCACACCATTTGGTTCAGAAAATGTTTATCTTTCTTTTTTTCCTCCTCCAAATCCTAGGTGTGTCTCATTGGGTAAAAATTACAATATATTTACTCTTAAAACACATACCATATTTACTAATGATGGGATCTCTTTTCGGGTGCTTTCTAATAGCTAATTTTATTCTGTTTCCATGGGCTATAAGGCGGGAGGAAGTTAGTGTGTGTCTGAACAAATACTTTAATACTAAATATTAGGTGAAATAAGCATTTATTTTGAAATCATAGGAAAAATTATGCACCTCGCTTGTAGAACCGCCCCTCACCGTTGCAAAAGCATTTATTAAAGCCAATATATTGGGTGCTTAGTTCGAATGTCTCTAAAAACTCCTTAAATGCTGAGGCTGTCAATCTTTCGGATAACCCTCAATATGTATATTATTTATCACAAAGACTAGAAACTAAAATGACATACATGGCAAAATATAGCAACGTAACATATACAAATAATAATAATAATATAAATACATCGCAAAAATAATGTGCAAGCAAACATAAATAGTCATTTGCATCTGCATCTTGAGAAACACAAGAAGCACATTATTAGAGCTCTGTAGGCTTTCTGGAAGTTAGACAACTTGAGAAGTTTCTGAGAAGTCGGTGTTCAACTAGTTCAATGCCATCAACTTAGAGACCACGAAGGCTGAAAATCATCTCATTAATAATAACTGTGCTGTCACATGCGTCACCAAGAGAGGACCATGAAGGAGCTAAATGTTGAATATAATTATAACTTTATTCTGGCCAATGTACTTTAAAGTAGGAGGAGTCTTTGGCATTAAGGAGGACTGTCCTACTTTCAGCTGTGAGAGAATTACCTAGAGTGAGGGCAGGGCGGCATTAGCAGTAGGCAAACTAGGCATTTGGCCTGGGCCCTGCCTTTAATGTTTGTAAAGCCTGGGGAACTGGATACCTTTAAATAGCAGGGGAGCAGGGGGGTACTGTGCTATGCCCAATGCAGTCCCCTTTTTCATAGGTACCCTTACCAGGACAGAATTGACTGTGGTGGAGGCTCCCGGGAACAAAGTATTGGGGAGGCTAGACTGTAGATCAATCCCTGCTAGTAGTGGAGCCCCTCAAGTGACAAAGGTTATACAGCTCTCATGTGCCCCATAAGGGCCCATTTAAAGAATTTTGTAAATCCTTCATTGCCAGCTATTTGCCAGCCAGGAAGACTCCTGGGCCTGAGGGACCCTAACCCCCAATGGTTGTGACCCCTGTATTGATGAGATACTTACCCTCTTCTTTCAGTGCTCCAATTACCTGCACAGGACACAGTGCAACCTTATTGTGGGGTTTACTATTAGTGTGGGGGGGGAAGGGGTGTTAAGTTCCAGAATCTAAGGGTTTAAGATGGAGTTGAGAGATAAGAAGTCACTCACCTAGAGTATTTCTTAAACTGGACCAACACCCAGTTGTTCTTTAAAAAACAGGTGCTAGTCCGGTTTAATTCTAAGTCAAAGCTGGCTCTAAAAAATGAAGGTTTTTATTTAAAACAACTATCCAGAGGGAAACAAGCCAACACCAGGCAGAGAGGAGCTGCAGAAGAAAACCACCTCTAATGATATATCATGTTTTTTATGGATTTAAAAATTAGACAACTTGTGCTCTTTAAAGGAAGGATGTAGGACATGTATTTTAATAACATTTCAGTATAGTAGCAAAACAGCTACATTTAAAAAAATGAATTAAAAATACAAATGTACTAAAGCATTTTGATCATTTCAGAAAAAAAAAAAAAGAACTTAGCAGTTCTTATGTTATGTGAGCTTTGATATTTGAGTTCAGTCAGCTCCGTACAACCTTTTAACATGTTTTCACTTCTTTTCATCCTATATTATATTTTAAAGGGTAAATGTACGCACAGAAAGGGCTGTGAATAGGCCAGTGAGGTTCTTTAGCGTACTGGTCAGGGTCATGTCAAGTTTGAAATATGACTCTGATTTTCTGACACTTGACTACAATGATTGGACAGGAAAATAACTACTGTGCTCTGGAGACGCCTCGCAAAGTGACATTAGTAATAGCATAGTAATCGTAACATACTAGATGACTATTTTGCTAAAGGAAACTGAGCAGTTGACTCTAGGCTACCTGGCAATCTTACACAGAATTCATACATAAAGAAAACTGGTCTTCAATCAAAAGTTTGCTTTTATGTCATAAATAGCTGCAAAAAAAGAAAAATATAGAGGTTCAAATGATACCACACAACAGGTACCTTAGATAGAGCAAAAATTAGTGTTTAATCTAATATACATTTGTTTTTAATTTTATCAAATTGATTTGAATATGGTCGGGCCATGCTAAAAATCTAGTGAAGCAAAATTACTACAGATGAGCGAACTTTTCTGAAAAACTTTGGTTCAGTCCAAACTAGTTCAGGATGCACCATTTGTAATGCGGGTAGCATTGTGATGGGTACCCTTAAATTTTAGCTGAAGAAAATGCAATGGCTTTTTGTACGTGCTAAAAAATGTGTCCATTTTGGCAATCACAGGGTTGACCTGAGTGTATGTGGGCCTGGCAGTAGCAGAGGGTGGCAGGCTGGCAGCGGAGGTGCTGTTGATGGTAGTAGTAGTAGCTGCATTAGCACAGGCTGCAGCTGTTGAAGACTAGACCGTGGCACAGGAAACCTGTGGTGGTTGTGTAGGCCTGGCTATAGCAAGGAAGCCCTCAAAAAATTGTCCCATTTGTAACAGGGGTAGCAGCGGGATTGTCCCTCTTAAAATTTAGCTGAAGAAGAAGCAATGGCTTTTTAGAAGCGCTGAAAAATGTGCCCATTTTGGGCATCACAGGGTTAAACCTGGCAGTAGCAGAGGGTGGCAGGCTGGCAGCAGAGGTGCTTTTGGTGGTAGTAGTGGCATCAGTGACATCAGGCTGCATCAGGGGTTTTAAAATCTTCACCTATCCATGCCTGATTCATCTTTACAAAAGTTAGTTTTAGGGGGGGCGACTGTCACAGTGAAAACCCTTTCAACGCTACACTTGAGGGTGGACAAGACAGGACCCCCATGGCAAACTGCGATAGCTCTGGCAATTGGTCCAATTTGTTCACCCAGAAGTTCAAGGGGTCAGAGCTCGGTGTATCCCCTAGAGAAAGGGCACAGTCGAGGTAGGAGTGCACCTGGCTGTTCAGGTGGTGGTGGAGTTGCTGATGATGAACATCCCTTCCATGACGATGTGTCTCAGGTGGGTTTTTGTGATGTTAAAACTTGTACATCATCTTCTCAAGAGTGAGTTGCATGCTGTTGCTTCTGCCTCGGCCTGTTGGAGAGGTAGCGCATTGACTCGGTGAGGAGCGGAGAGTGGACACCCCGTCAGACTTGCTTGCAGCAGGTGCCCGCCGCTTGAAAGCCATGGCTAAATTGCTGCATGTCTTCTCTTGGTAATAAGCCATTTTTGCCTTCCTCTCGGAAGGTGTAAAAATATCCCCCATTTTGACTTTATAACGAGGGTCTAAAAGTTTAGCGATCCAGATCTCGTCTTTTTGCTTCATGTTAACAATGCGGTTATCAGCGTGCAAGCACCCGAGCATATAGCTCGCCATACTCGACAGCATTTCCGAGGGTCCGTTAGTACCAGCTTCGCTCCATATTGCCATGTTTGTTCATCATCATCAAAACCACCATCATGATGGCCGTCTGCATCATCATCATCATCATCATGTGCCTCCTCTCCTATCCCTTCCTGTGATAAGTGGGCCTGATTTCCTCTTGCTCACCCTCCTCCAGCTCTTTTTGTAGATCCAAAGAGCAAGGAGACAGACGAGATCCTTTCTCCGTCCCTTGCTGAATCATGCCCTTGAGCGTTTGCTCCAAAATGAATATCAGAGGCATAACATCATTCATTTTGCTGTTGTCCCTGCTGACAAATCTTGTTGCCTCTTCACCCAACCAAGGCCTCAGCACCCAACACGTGTCTTTGATAATCTGTCAATGCCAGAGCAAAAAAAAACAATGGCTGGAAAAGCTGGCCGTTTGCTGCTTGAAGAAATCATTACCACTTTGCACAGGTGGTAGAGACAGACCAGCATATTTAGGATGGAATTCCAGTGTGTGGGGACATCACAGATTAAGCGTTGCTCGGGAAGACCATTCTGGTACTACAAGTATAGGAGAGCATGTCTGAAGGCATAGGATCACCTATAGAGAACACATACCCTCCTGGACATGGCCAGAACATCTGCCAGACCAACACCCGTTTGTAGGAAGCGTTAGATGACAAGATTGATCACGTGTGCCAGGAATGGGGCATGTGTCATGCAACCTAGACTCAGAGCAGCCACAATGTTCATCCCATTATCTGCAACCACATTGCCCAATCTAAGTTGATGTGAAGACAGCCAGCAGGAGATTTCCTCATGCATGCACAGCAGCAACTCCTCAGCAGTGTGGCTTTTCTCGCCCAGGCTCAGCATGTGTAATACGACATGGCAGTGCAGCGCCTTACAGTGATGAAAGGATGAAGGAGGAGGAGGATAGGAGCCTGGTGTCCAAAGCTGAAGCGGATCGGCAAAAAAACAGAGGTGCTACTACTGCCCAAACTTGTTGCGTCGGAGCATTGTGCTGCACAAGGTTGACCCAGTGGGCCATGACCCACTTGTATTGCCATCGGCCGTAGCTACTGCTCCAAGTACCTGCTGTTGCATGCACTGTGCTACACTTTGATAGTTTCATAGATAGCCCCACTTTCTCTTCCACATACTGTACAAGGCGGGGATGGCCTTGTTGGAAAATGGTGACTGGGGACATGCCACCTAGGCTGGGCACACCCCATTAGTTGCCTAAAGGTGGTGTAGTCAACCAGGTGGTAGGGCAATGACTGCACCACCAACAGCTTGGCCAGGGGCGAGTTCAGGCACACGACAACCAGGTGACTGGGCACATATTGTTGTCTGGTGGCTATAGATTCTATTATGGATAACTGGCATGATGGAGGAGGAGCACTGAGTGACAATGACAAGACTGAGACTGCACTGCCTGTGGATGAGGCCTGGCTGTCATTAAACAAATTCTCCTCATCACTATCTATGGCAACCAAGCTGCTGAGAAAAGCTGGTGCCCCACTAGTATAGAGTCAGATGATCAAAGAGAAAGGCTTCTTTTACTATGACTTGAAGCAGTAGTGAAGGAGGAATCCACTGAAACCTGGCTCAAAGGCATTGCGTCAAATCTTCCTCCTCCTGAGGCAAGCGAGAGCAAGTCAGTCAGTCCACAATGGATGCATTGTCTAAAATAACACGCCCACTGGAGGAAATGGACAACTCTGGCTTGCTGATGCTGCTACTACCACCACGTATATTACCGCTGCTGCTACTAATACGGCATACATTGCTGCTGCTGATGCTGCTACAACTACAACTGGCAGTGGCAGGCCTGGGCAAATGGCTGGTGCTACTTTTACTGGGCCTGGGCACATGGCTGCTGACCACAGTGTTGCTACTGGCACCAACATCCTTATCCTTAGTGGCGGAAGAAATTGCAGAGATGTCTTTTCCTCTACCCCGTCCTTCCCCACCCCTTCCATTCCCAGACATTTTACATTTCCTAAAACAGATAGATGTTCCCTAAAATATTCCTTGGCAGGTAAAAAAGATTGCTTTTTTAAAACTATATTTAACAAAGAGGCATCGTGGACCCCAACTTAGAGAGAGACAGGACCTGCACAGCTTTTTTTTAAACTGTATTAAACACTGAGGCACTGTGTACCCCAAATTCCCCAGCAGTGACAGGGGCCAGCTAAGCCAGACAGGCGTGGCCAAAAAAAACTGAAGTTTTCAGACTTTACATAAACAATGTAAACAACAGATAAGGGCAGCTAAGCTGGAGACAGAAAGACTGGTCGCGAAAGAGAGTAAAACTAACCCCAAATTATTCTTTAGCTACATAAACCGTAAAAGGTACAAACCTGAGGGTGTGGGCCCCCTGAAGAGCAAGGAGGGGACCCCTATAGAGGGAAATGAGGAGAAAGCTAATTTGCTTCTATATTCACAAAAGAATTTGACATGCCGAGTGAAATGCAGGGGAATAACCGAAACCCTCCATTAAATGTCACTGGTCTAACCAAGGAAGAAGTCCGGCACCGTCTCAAGCAGATAAAAATCGATAAATCACCGGGACCAGATGACATACATCCTCGTGTTTTAAGGGAGTTATGTACAGTAATAGACAAGCCGTTATTTCTAATATTTGTGGAATCCATAACTACAGGGTCTGTTCCGAGGGATTGGCGCTTGGCAAATGTGGTGCCAATACTCAAAAAGGGATCTAGGGGGGAACCGGGGAACTACAGACCGGTAAGCTTAACATCTGTGGTTGGCAAGCTGTTTGAAGGTTTCTTAAGGGATACTATCCTGGAGCACCTTGGGGAAAATGACCTCCATATCAGCATGGATTTATGAGGAATCGCTCCTGCCAGACAAACCTGATCAGCTTTTATGAGGAGGTAAGTTCAAGATTGGATCAGGGGGAGCCATTGGATATCATATATCTTGACTTTTCTAAAGCATTTGATACTGTGCCACATAAAAGGCTGGTACAAAAGATGAGAATGCTTGGACTGGGGGAAAACGTGTGCAGATGGGTGGGAAATTGGCTTAATGATCGGAAGCAGAGGGTGGTTATCAATGGTACGCACTCAGATTGGGTCACTGTTACTAGTGGAGTACCACAAGGGACCAATTCTCTTCAATATATATATAAATGACATTGGGTATGGATTAAACAGTAAAGTCTCAATCTTTGCAGATGATACTAAGCTGAGTAAAGTAATTAAAACAAAGGAGGACAACAGGCAACTACAAACAGATTTAGATAAATTGGAAGCATGGGCAGTTAAATGGCAAATGAAGTTTAACACAGATAAATGTAAGGTTATGCACATGGGAAGGAGAAATCGGTGTCATGATTACACACTAAATAAAGAAACACTTGGTAAAACAACAATGGAAAAGGACCTAGGGGTTTTAGTTGACAATAAGCTCAGCTGTAGTAATCAATGCCAGGCAGCTGCTGCCAAGGCAAATAGGATCATGGGGTGCATCAGGAGGGGCATAGGTGCTCATGACCAGAACATCATTTTACCCCTGTACAAGTCACTGGTCAGACCCCATATGGAATACTGTGTACAGTTCTGGGGACCTGTGCTTAAAAAGGACATATCAGAACTGGAGCACGTTCAAAGAAGGGCAACAAAGTTAATAAAAGGAGTGCGGGGACTAGAGTACCCGGAAAGATTGTCCAAGTTAGGCTTATTTAGTCTAGAAAAAAGATGATTGAGGGGTGATCTAATAACTATGTATAAATATATTCTGGGTCAATACAAGGATCTGTCCCACAATCTATTTATACCCCGGAGTGTAACCATAACCCGAGGGCATCCACTAAGGTTAGAGGAAAGGTGCTTTCTCCACCGACATAGGAGGGGATTCTTCTCTGTAAGAGCAGTGAGACTATGGAACTCGCTGCCAGAGGAGGTAGTAATGATGGATACAGTAAAAACGTTCAAAAGTGGCCTTGATGCCTTCCTGGCATGTAATAACATTTCCGGCTATGGCTACTAGACCACTGGAAGGAGTTAAACAGGCTGAACTGGATGGACTAAAGTCTTTATTCAGCCTTACATACTATGTTACTATGTTACTGGGTGAACTACAAACCCCAGCAGATTCCAGTGTAGGTAGATGCAGTTTTTCTGTGCAGCACCCCCACCTCTGCAGTATCTCAATGTGGCCATTTCCTTTCCAGTCCCTTCTTTTCTCCTATACTATCACACCATAGCAGGCAATGTGCAGAATCCTCTCCAGTCACCCCATAACAGACAGTGTGCTGAATCGCCTCCTCCTGTGCATAACCCATAGCAGGCAGTGTGCAGAATCTCCCTATTTTTAGGGCTCACAGGATCACTCTAAAACCTGTAGTGACCGCACTGCTACTCTGTACATTCTCTCCAGGATGGCTGCGCCCAGGAACCGAGATGCTGTTGGATAAGTGATGGATTCTGGGCAAGGAAAGTCTTTTTGTACCTCCCCATCCTGCCTCCGCAACAGGGAAGGCAGTACACAGATACCGGACTTCTTCTTTAAATCAGGGCTCATGGGCAGGGGGAGGATTGGGCCAGGTTTGTTAGAGACCTTAGAAAATTAACCCCTCTGCGCAATCCCTCCATGCAGGCCAGGTTTGATCTTACCTGCTCCTTGCATTCTGGGCAAAACCTGGCCCCATAATTGGCTGTCGGTGGTCATGTGGTCCAGAGTCCTCTTCCGGGCTTCTAGCTGTTGAAAGTACCCCAGATTATGTGACCAGTGACAGCCAATCACTGGGCCCAGTTTTACTGAGAGAAGAGCAAGTAAGCTTAAACTGGCTTACAGGCGGAGGGTTTTGAGAAGGGGGGGCATCTACAATTAGTATACCCCCCAGCATTGGTCTCAGCTGTGATCAGCACCCATTGTAAAAATAGGTGTTGAATCACTTCAGCTTAGCAAAGTATTTATCTATACACATATTGAATACATTCTAGGTAATCATTCTAATATACATTATGTTTTCGCCCTATAAGATTACTAAATTACTAAAAATGAAAAAGATATAGTTACGTAAGCCTCATGCTGCGGTGCCCGGCTGCATGGACCGGGTGTGTGCACGCTACGGCCCGAGAAGCAGTGGCGGTGCCAGGAGCGGCAGAAGCAGGGACCGTGGGTGGGGTTCAGTTACCCTGCCCTCTCCTTGCCTGTCACTCTTTCATTGGCTGGCGTCAGGCCAATGAAAGAGCGGCAGGCAGGGAGAGGGCAGGCTAACTGAACCCCGCCCACTGTCCCCGCTCTGGCCGCAGCTGAAACCGCCGGTATTTCTCAGCCGACGTGCGCACACACCTGGTCCGTGCAGCCGGACCGGCCACCGGCTGCACGGACTGGGTGTGTGCGCACACCAGAAATACCGGCAGTTTCAGCTGCGGCCAGAGCGGGGACAGTGGGCGGGGTTTAGAAGCCCTGCCTGTCGCTGTCTCCAAGCGAGACTGTAAGTATCTTTTTTTTTTTTTCTTACTCTTATCTCCAGCATGGAATGGGGATGGGGGGGGGGGGGATTTGGCCACACTGTGAATGGGATGTATATGAGGGGGATGCCACACTGCCTATGGGAGGGGATGGGGTATGCCACACTGTCTTTGGGGTGGGGGGGAAGCCACACTGCATATGTGATGGGATGGGGGGAATGCCACACTGCATATGGGGAATGGGATGGGGGTATGCCACACTGTCTATGGGATGGGGGTATGCCACACTGTCTATGGGATGGGGGAATGCCACACTGCCTATGGGAATGGGTGGGGGGAATGCCACACTGCCTATGGGAATGGGATGGGGGGAATGACACACTGCCTATGGGAATGGAATGGGGGGAATACCTTAATGCCTATGGGGTGGGGGGATGCCACAATATCTGTAATGGGGTATTTTAACACACCATTTTGTTTAGATTATTTTTTTCCTATTTTCCTCCTCCAAATCCTAGGTGCGTCTTATGGGCATGTGCGTCATATACGGTGAAAAATACGGTAATTACTCTGCTAGAATTAAATGTGATAAGCTTTTTACGTCATGTGGCAGAACTCATCACCTTATGTAGTGAGATTTCCATCTTATTTACTTGGTACTTGCTGAGCTGTTCTTATAATACGATAATACAATAAAGTGTAATTTTTGACGTGCACCCATTTGGGGTTTCATGGTGCAGAGGTTAGTCAATGAGAGTAATAGTAAACACAAAACTATGCACTGATGTTATTTAAGGACATCCTTTTGGCTTAGCTTAGCTATTTGAAAAATTACACTTAGGAACGTTAGGAACGTAGTTCTTATTCTTACATTTGTATAACATAAATCCATTTCTTTTCAAATGTAATTGGGGTAAGACTTTGAGCTTAGTTAAAGATATTAAAGCTCACTTACAGACTTTTTTTGCTTTGACTCTTTGGTAAGTCTAATGGAAAATTCCTGCATTTATTGAGCTAACTCCTGTATAGTTTGGCCTTTGCGCTGAAAAATATTTCTAAGATAATAAGCATACAATCGATATGTTAATAGGTATACACATCTGGTTCTTGGAATGTTTAAGCTTGTTACTGCCTTACAACTGTAATAGTTAACACATTGTGAAGTAGATTATCCCACATAAAACAGCTTTTCCACCATTTTTTCAACATGATTATTACAAATACCAAACTTTGACTATTATGACAGGAAGGGATCCCCATGTCCTAAATAAAAGCATTGGTATCCAGCGATGAAGTGTATACACAAAAGCCCTGTATATATTTATTAAATGTAGATTTAGAGGGTGATTTAAAATTCACATTTTCTGCATTTACCAAGCAAAATCTATCCTGTTCGCCGGTGATGTCCATGTTTGCTATATATACATTGAGATCTATTCAGCTCACCAACTTTTAGCAATGAACCCCATAGGAATCAATGTTATTTTCAGCAAGATTGTCTCTTTAGGTATTTTTAGCATAGTTACATAGGCCCTTATTTAACAAGGGATAGCGCCAGGTAGCGACTGGTGAGCGAACGGTAATGACGGTCACTGCCACGAGAACGCCGGCTCCCCACCTCAATCACACATTTATCAAGCCGATCCTGCTTAGCGACTGAGATAGCGCCAGATAGCGACTCATTCATCATTATTCCAGCCTCACCCCACAGCGCCAGCGAGCGTCCTTGAACAGCGCCAGGTATGACCTCTCGCTACCTGGCGCTCTCCAATGCATTTCAATGGAACAATCTTTAAATATTCATAATTAATTGTTAATAATTTTTTTTTTAATGTGAAAATTTCTGTTACCACTTCTGCCATGTTAGATATTTTTTTTAAGGTAAAAAAAAAATAAAAATAAATTTGTACAGAATTGATATTACAGGTCTGATATTAATGTATTCATATTACAAAATGTTTTTATAAACTTGTTTTTTTTGGTTTCCAAAAATATGGTTGTTTGGGGGTTAAAAAACTACTTTTAACCCATCGCCGCCAGCGCTCTGGGGTTTAAACATGCATTTCACAGCGCGAGAATTTTTTGAGCGTGATTTGTTAATGAATATGGTGGGAGCCGGTCGCTATGGCCATTCGCTGTCATGCGCTCCCATACAGTGCGGAACCTGTCAAATAGCGACTCATGACCTTGTATTCAACATTACTGCACACCGACTGAGTCGCTATCAACAACCGAACAACGGCCAAGCACAGCGACTACTAGCGGGCGCTGTGAAAATACCGCTACAGTCGCTCAACTGTCGCTACCTGGCGCTATTAATAAATCAGCCTCATAGTATTAGAAACAACTAATGATACTGTTTTATTTTTAGTTCATATTTCTATATACATCTTTTCAAATAACCAAGACACTCACGAGACACCAAACATATATTCCGAGACCCATCCTATACTATAAATATGCTTTAAAAGTGTGTTTTCAGCAAAAGATTTCATTATTTTTCTTAACCAAATCTACTGCAGTTGTTCGCCAAACCATTTTTCTAGTAAATATCATTTTTGACCAGAGACTTGCAGATGGTCAAGTGTCACCTGCATGTGCTGCAATGATCAGAGCTCCGTTCGCTGCAATATTTCACTCTCACAGCACACATTGCGCACCCAGTGGAGGAGAAAATTTGTGAGAAGCTGCTACCGTAGTAAATCAGGCCCATAATATCAACCTTGGGGTTTTGTTACTTAATAAAATGTCCATACCTCACTGGAGATGGTTGAAAGCCATTTCAAAGTGTGGATTGTGTGTTGAAAAAGAAAAGCTTTTCTGATCTTTATTGACAGCAAGGTGCAGGGGTTCTCCACACTTTAATGGATAACCTCTTTCTAATGTCTAAATAAGTAACTATAATAAAGGCATTAAAGAAAAACACACAGGAGTTCCCCCCAGGATAGTCCATGTTATAGGGGTATCCCGGGATCACCCACTGTTTGAAACCCCCTGGGATTGCCAGTACCAGGCAGATCTGAATGGCTGGAAGTAGTGCAGCTGCAGGGAACCACCATCGGGAGGTACATGGCAATGATTATTCATTGCTATTGGGGTAATAAATGATCAAAAATAATCATTGGAGCAGGCCCACACATGCACCATGGAAGTGTGGAGAAAGGTAGGATCCTGGTAACTGGTGGTGGTATCAAATAAATAGGACATCCTAATTTGGTATGCCTCTAGGGTAGGGGATTTGGTGTTTAGGGACAGTTTTGTTCTGTTCTAACAGGAAGCAGTATATTAAGGGAATTTCACGAAACGATTCGCCGGCATCCCCTGGGCATCTGCCAGGTTTTCACTAGTTTGTTTCAGCACATACTAAGCAAAATATTGCATGTTTGGCCTGTGATGTCCATGTTTTACGGATGCTGGCAAACACTGGCAAACACCTTTTCTGTTCACCAGCTTTTAGAGGTGAACCCCATAGGAATCAATATTGCTTTTTAAGAAGATTGTGTCTTTTTAAGTCCTTTTAGCATATTTCAGCTTTTTTGTGCATGTAGGTCAATTAGTTATCATTTTCCCCTCAACAGTGTGTGTGGGGGGGGGGGGGGGGAATGTCAGTGCGCCTTATTGGGCGAATGTAAAAAAAGCAAAAAAGTAAAACAATATAATTACATAAGCCTCGGGCCCGGGACGCCAGCTGATGAAAGAGTGGCGGTGTCCCGGCTGCATGGACCGAATGTGTGCACGCTCCGGCCTGAGAAGCAGTGGCAGTGCCAGGAGTGGGGACAGTGGGCAGGGTTCAAGTTACCATGCCCTCTTCCTACTGCCACTCTTTCATAGAGGGTAATTAAAGCCCGCCCACTGTCCCCGCTCTGGCCACTGCTGACACTGCCCGTATTTCTTGGACCGGCGTGCACGTACATCCAATCCATGCACGCAATCCAACACCCACCGGTTGCATAGACTGGGTGTGTGTGCATGCTGGCCCGAGAAACAATAGCGGTGTCGGCAACAGCCAGAGCGGGGACAATGGGCGGGGATCAGTTACCCTGCCCTCTCCCTGCCTGTCGCTCTTTCATCGGCGAGGCTGTAACTATCTTTTTTTTTTCTCCAGCGTAGGGTGGGGTGGGTGGGGGTTCAGCCACACTGCCTATGGGAATGGGATGGGGGATGCTACTGTGCATATGGGGAATAGGATGGGGGGTGCCACACTGCCTATGGGAATGGGAGGGGATGGGGATGCCACACTACCCATGGGAATGGGATGGGGGTATGCCACACTGCCTATGGGATGGGGGGATGCCACACTGCATATGGTAAATGGGATGGGGGGATGCCACACTGCCTAACAGAATGGGATGGGGCGATGCCACACTGCATATGGTAAATGGGATGGGGGGATGCCACACTGCCTAATGGAATGAGATGGGGGAATGCCACACTGCCATTGGGAATGGGATCGGGGGTATTCCACATTGCCTATGGGAATGGGATGAGGGAATGCCACACTGTCTGTAATGGGGTGTTTTAGCATACCATTTGGTTTAGAATCTTTTTTTCTTATTTTCCTCCTCCAAATCCTAGGTGTGTCTTATGGGCAGGTGCATCTTATATTGCGAAAAATACGGTAACTAGTATAGGAAAAACAACCATTTAAACTGTTTTCACATTTTTATAAATCATGGCAAACAACCAGTACACCCCTGAGACACCACACATATATTTTAAGATCCATACCATGCAGAAATAATTTTTTCACCAACGACAATTTGCCACCTTTCACCAGACTATTTCAATGTCAATTCCACTCTTTCTGCATGGTGAATGGCAGTGAAAACCCATCAGACAACCAGCAAACAATCATTTGCCGCAAAGCACACTGCAAAACAACCCAATACGCCTCAAACACCTCACAGCAGGCGCAATGTCCCACAATAAGAATAGATGCAAAATGGGAAATTTGTGTACTAACAGGTACATATCCTTTCTTGTTCTCTTCCATTGCGGGGCATCACCAGTAGATGGTATGGTTAGATATACAGTAGGGCAGTCTGTTATGTGTGTTTTTAGAATGGTTGTCTATGTTGTGTGGCAATGAAATCCTATTTACTATTTCAATTTATATATTTTGCATCTATTCTTATTGTGGGGCAGTGCACCTTCTATGCAGTGTTAGTGGAGATTTGGCATGGGGTGCCTTTCTGTGCTTGTCTTTGCTCATATTACTTATCCTTTGACTTTGTAATCACCTTTTTACAGGGTTTTTTGCATATATTTATGAAGCAACCATTACTGGCTCATCTACACAGCAGTGTAGACCTCACATCATTCTCCAGGGTCATATCTATATAGTTTATAGCTTAGAGAGTTCTTTAAAGAAGTTGAGCGCTAGTCACTTTGACGCTTTTGAATTTTTAATGCATAAAAGTCTTAATATAAAAGAGTGGATTGGGGAGCTACATTTTTTAAGCTGTTTCTTAAGAGAGCTTGCCAGGGTGTATCTGCTATTCTGTTAGTGTGCTTGACCTCTGTACAGCAGAAGAGTGATTTTACAACTCTTGAAGAATTTGAAGAAATGTTGGTTTGTTCAGTAGCTTGACTATATCCTGTCATATCTGGTGTTCCAACCAGGCCTAATTGTTATTTATATGCTAATAGATTTGGAACGCTACCACATATCCCAATCATTCTGGAAATGTAATTCTTAGTGGTACATATAACCAGAGCAACACCCTTACCAGAGTCAGTGCTGATATGCATTCCTACCCAAGCAATTCAGATGCACATAAAAAATAATTGACCTTTTGGTATACATACAGTGTATAGAAAAATATATTACAAGACATACCACAATAGTAAATAATGTATGTAATGGCTGTCACATGACCAAGTCACGTCTAAAGGTGTAAAGGTGAATTTCCTCTTCATCTTTAGCTTTTTAGCAGAGTCCTGAAAGTTTTGTGCCAACTTTGACTGAGATTTGAAAAGTTCGTAATTTCTTGGCTAAGGTCTTAGTACCAACTGCAGAAAAACTGCCCAAAATCATAATTCTGCCTGCACAATGCTTCAATGTAAGTCAGCACAGTCAGCACTTGCCAGAAACTCATGCAACTCTTTTAATGTTGCTGTACGCCTCTTGGATTCACCACAAATGAACCATCATATAATTACCAATATGGTAGCCTACTTGACTTAGTAAGGCTCCAAACTAGGCTCTACTCAAATTTTAAAGTTTATTTCTTTACTGTGTTTGGCAGGTATTTCCTGCATAGCACATAGGATACTGTTGTTTCCAAGCTTTTAAAAATATTACATAATAATAATGATGTCCCATTACAGGTACAGGTGATTTTATTGGAAAAATGTAAATTTAACAAAAAGAAGTATAAAACAGAAGATTGTTGTCACATGTAGTAAACAATCAGTGCTTTTCAGAAACGTCTGCAGCTACTCTAATGCTGCTTCTGGCCTCTTGGCAGCTTCCTGTACCAATTTTCTTTTCATACATATTTGAAGGGTGTCCAGATCTTGGTAATGGAACCATTATGCCAAATGTTGTCCGATTCTAGATGATCAGCTTCTCTGTGTTCCATGGTAGAACAAAGGGCTGTCAACCTACCTAGAGATGATGTCAACCTCTGCTGCCAGGCCATTTTTCAAAAAATTTTTTTTTTTAATAATTTTTTCAATATGTAGCGATACCTGTATCACTGGCTGTGGTGCTTAAGGGAGCACTATCGCGATATTGTGTATTATTAAAAATCCGTATAAACACCTTGGCTAATGAGAGGAGGGGTCACTCATACACCCGAACTGAATAAAACACCCACTAAACTTGTGGGCTTTCTCTCCTGGTTGGAATAAAATCCAGGGGTGACAGGTTTAGTCTATGAGGCGTGACAGAGCCTGTCACCCCAGATGTTCTCTTCCTTCCATCAAAATAAAAATACGTTAAAAAAAAAAAAAAAAAAAACAACAACAAAATAAAAAAAACAAGCCTGGCTGGTTATTTACTGATGCCGAGTGTATAAGTGACCTCTCCTCCCGATATCCATCATTTTTATCTGTATTTTTATTATTGGGCCATTTTTTTCTAATGATAGTGCTCCTTTAAATGGTGTCCGAGTCCCTCCTTGGCCGGCCAGCCAAGTAGCAATCAACGGATGTGTGCCATGTGAGCCTACAGACGTAGCAATTTCAAGTACTTAGATCTTTATCTAAAGATTCAACAATTATAATCAAACCTGCGGATAAAAGGTGAGCCACCATAATCATGATCGTGAGTTATATCACCAGACCATCCTTAGCCAATTAGCTGATACATTAGTGTATAGACAGTTGTCTGAAAATCCTCTACCCTCCATTAAGAAAGACTTGGACAGAACCATACCAACAGCTCATGTGAAATGTATAAAAATTATTGATAAAAAATAATGTCTTACATGAAAACTAGACATCCTGTAACCCCTGTGCACAAGGACCCTCAGAGACCACCAGGATGTCTGATTGTGGCAGGGATGGATTTGGTCTTTCAGAATGTGACCACATTCTTAGATTGGGTCCTCCAGCCTAAAGTAATCTCAACAAGATCATTCATCTTGGACACTAGAGATTCTTTGACTAAAATAGGCACTTTACCCAATGATATATGCTTATGCAGTATGGATGTTAATTCATTGTATACATTTATTCCCCACAAGGATTGTTGGCTGTGCAGGAAGCCTTATCAACTATGCAAGCTACTCCTGACTTCATTAAATTTTGCCTTGATTTACTAACAATTGTCTAAAAACTATTTTCTGTATGAAGATACATTTTTTCTTCAGCTTCAGGGCACGTCCATGGGTTTGATTGTAGCACCACCTTACGCCAACCGATTTAAATGCCTATATGTCTATACCTATCCTGCTTTCAATTACATATGATGCTTTGGGTCTGCTTTTTTGATCTCATCTTTTTCCTATGGTAGGACAATGAGCACGACATACCCTCACGGACCGACTCAACTATATGCTCCCGATGTTCTTGTTCAGCCTGGAACACAGCAACCATCAGATACATGTTTAGATGTATTAGTCAAATCAGGGGAGTACATACCCTAGAGGCAGGGGAGGCAGATGCTACCAGGCCCTTGGCAGAAGCTGCCTCCCGCTCCTTGCAGCATTCATTGCTCAGGTGGGCCCACTGGAGGATTGGAGGAGCACAGTTGCCATCTGAATCACCAGCAATGGGGCACTGCAAACCACAGACAAAGGACATAGGCAGATGCTATTGCTTTTTTAAAAAAACAACGTGACGAGCAAGCACTGCGTAATGCCATATTAAGGCTGTCAAAAGGGAGCAGTGGGGGTCCCGAGCTGTATTTTCCACATTGGGGAACTAAGAAGCTGCCAGCTTGATTTCTCTCCATGCTCAATAGTGGGGTCCTTCTCCTTCCTTGGCTACCTGGAAGACAGTAATGTGCTAGGGGAGGTGTAATAATCGAATTACCGGTAATTCCAAGGACTGGACTAAGTTTGTGTGTGGGGGTGATTCATTTAATTATGTGGGTTTGAGTGCTCTGAAGGCCCTGTAAAATCAATGTACACCCCTGAGTCACATTACAAGACCGCACTATACACACAGATCTATACCACAAACCAACTGACCGCAACATTTACATCAAGACAGTTTCCATACAAAATCATTAAAGAGAAGTTTACTGTATAGCCATTTTAGTCAGCTGCGCCGTATAATCTCTGATAATGATAATTTCATACAGAGATCCGAGGAGTTGATAAAGGACACACAAATTTAATGCAAACATTTTCGGGGCCCCCGATGTTCATTTGAAAAAGATCCAAGAACTTATGTGATAGACTCCACTTGAGTGGACACACACACAGAAAAACATAACTGACTACCTCCTACCATGCATAGTTACCTCCAACCTCGATCTTTAAAGGGACCTTTCAATGTGGAAGTTGTATGCAATGCAATATGGTCATCAAGGAGACTACAATCTGGCAGACAATACACTATTGATAATTTTACATCTGTAATCCTATATTTCTACATAATTAAATGCACAGGTGGTAACATATGTGTGAGATCACTAGAGCTCTAAAAATTAGGATAAGTGAACACCGGAGACTTGGACCCCCCATAGCCAACATTCTCTTGAGACTTGAGAAAGGTCATCAGGTGTCACAACTAAGATCCTATGGCAATTGAACAGAAGCCACAACCCCGTAAAGGAGGCGATAGGGACCATGCTCTTTTGAGAAGATAACTGAAATGGGTAGATGCTTTAGATACTGTGTCCCCTCGGGGACTTAATGAGGAAATTGATTATGCACCATTCACCTGAATCCCTTAGCCTTCCCTCCTAGTCTGGTTCTTTACGTTCTTTAAATCTCATTTTTTTCAACACTCTTCTTACTACTGCTAGCTCAACCCTGCTACACAGAAAAGAGAAAAACCTTCCTTAAAGGAAAACTCCCCTTTTATGAGGTTTTTGGTGTTCTGCCTTATTGTTTTCCTCTTCTGGGGTGTACAATAAACATTTGTGTTAGGATTGTACTCCCATACTTGTGATTAACTTATCGGCATGCTTTGTCCAAGTTTCATATATACCAGTGGATCTATCTTAGTAAAGTAGGAGTGGCACTCTTGCCCTCAGTAAACTCCTAGTATCCTTATCTCACTACAAATCCCAGAATCCTTCAACTGTAGCAGGTGGGTTTATTAGCAGCTTTGGCTAAACAAAGTAGCAGCAATCACCCTTTTCACCTGAAAATGCTGCTAGTAACCCTTTAGCTTCTTGAACACAAAACCGATTCCCCCTGTTACATTTGTCACGTCTGCCTCGGCCAATAAGACAATTAGCAAGCCAGAGTGAGGAAGCTTCTGAAACGTACATCTTGACACTATTTTGATGTAGGTAAACACATTGTTGCTATGAAGAACTGTTTTATTTTATAACATAGAGTTGCAAATACATTCAAAACATTAATAGATAAAATCAGCACCTGACCAAATCATATTGGCTGACTAGATTTGAAATGTAAAAATGCCATTGAAAGTAGAATTACCTTTTAAAGCAGACCTGCACCCAGTAACAAGGGCTTTAAACCCAACAGCAATAATTATGCAGTAAAGAGCTCACTTGATGCCTGTCCAATGTGCCTTTCCTCTATTTCCTGCAGCTTAGGGTAGAAGCCAAAGAAGGACTCAAAAGGTTTCCCTTTCAATTTCATTCCTGCAGGGCCACACAGAGAAGTGGTATAACAGCCACTCTCTTAGTGATCTCAGAGTGAGAGAGGATGGCAAACCACAGTGGTCCCACAGCTGTCTCTGACCACGCCAGAGCATGATCATGTCATGCTTTCCCAGCTCAGCCACTAACTCACATTTGCAGCTAAGAAATCAAATTAGCTAAGAATACATAAGGTATCTACTGCACATATAATCAGAGATGTTGAGATGATTTGAAATTTAAAAAAAATGTACACTGTTCTCTAGAGGGATAAGTTAAGAGAATCTTAGGCCCTTATTTATGAAGGAATATCGACAGGTAGCGACTGGTGAGCGACCGGTAATGACGGGCCCCGCCACGAGAACGCCGGCTCCCCACCACAATCACACATTTATCAAGCCAATCCTGCTTAGCGACTGAGATAGCGCCATATAGCGACTCATTCATCATTATTCCAGCCTCAGCCCACAGCGCCAGCGTCCGACCTTGAACAGCGACAGGTATGACCTCTCGCTACCTGTCGCGATCCAATGCATTTCAATGGAACAATCTTTAAATATTCATTATTAATTGTTATTAATGTTTTTTGTTTTTTTTTAAATGTGAAAAATTCTGTGACCACTTCTGCCATTTTAGATAATTTTTTTAAGGGAAAAAACAATAAAAAAAAATTGTACAGAATTGATATTACAGGTCTGATATTAATGTATTCATATTACTAAATTAATTAAAAAAATTTTTTTTTTTGGTTTCCAAAAATATGGTGGTTTGGGGGTTAAAAAACTACTTGTAACACATCGCATCCAGCGCTCTGGGGTTTAAACATGCATTTCACAGCGCTTGAATTTTTGAGCGTGATTTTTTGATGAATATGGTGGAAGCCGGTCGCTCTGACCAGTCGCTATCATGCGCACCCATACATCGCGGAACCTGTCAAATAGCGACTCGTAACCTTGTATTCAACATTACGCCACACCGACTGAGTCGCTGTCAAGAACCGAACAACGGCCAAGCACAGCGACTACTAGGGGGCGCTGTGAAAATACCGCTACAGTCGCTCAACTGTCGCTACATGTCGCTATTAATAAATCAGCCTCCTCGTGTGTGCCTGGACAGGGACTTTAAGCCTGTGCAGAGACTTTGGGCCTTATTCATCAAGTGATAGCGTCAGACAGTGCCTCAATAGCGCCAGGTATCGTCAGCTATCAGCAGCTACCGACTTCAGAACGCCATGCTGCGAACACAATCACGCATTTATCACGCTAAATGAGGCTAGCGCCGGCGAAAGCGTCACCTAGCGATGGTTTCATCATGTAGCGGACTTCAGCGAACAGCGCCGCTGCTAACCCCCATCACAGCGCCAGGTCAGACCTTTCGCTATCTGCCGCTCTCCCATACATTTCTATGGCAGACACTGCAATGTTTTTTTTAGTGGGTTTTGTGGTTTTGTTTTTTGCCAAAATTGAAACACATGTTGTTTAGGATATGTCTGATGAATCTGTGTTGTTTGTGTTTATTTTTTGGTGTAAGATGTAATTTTTCTACTGGAATGTTGTGAGTCAAATATAAAATGCATCTCCTCCCACAAAACACATTAGCCTCAAATTAGCTTGCTTTCATAACACCCATGGCTTGTAAATCTATTTTTTAGTCAGTCATGATTGGCGCTCACGTTCGCTCATTGCAATTTTCAGCGCCCATGCTATTCGGCAGCCCTGTCCTTGTTGAATCTGTGGTGGTCAGTGTTTGTGCAGTCGCTGTTGTGATTCGCTATGTGCCGGCGCTAGCGTCGCTGTGCTGTTCATACATGTGCGTTTCTGCATTTTTTCCTGAATTCACTTGCAGCGACCCCAGTCATTCTTAATGAATACACTGTAGTTCAGAGCGTGCGTATATCCACATTCGGCAGGATTTTTTCAGGCGTACAAGCTCTTAACAACCCGTTATGCATTCTCCTGTGTCCCACATTATCATGTTGTTGTATAGTTATATTGTGTTCTTATTTTATTTAGGAATCAGATTTTAATTTGTAAGCAACCAGATCTGTTTTTGCTCTGACCTATGCATTACAGGATATTGAACACCCAGCTAAATCAAGCTAATAATTAATTGCGTCTTGGCCAATAGCTTGTTGTAATGCGTAAATCTACTATTAACGAAACTTTGCTTGCACGTAGTGGATATTAGCTTCTTCCTAGTGCGCGGAGCGTTTTTTTTTTTTTTTTGGTTAGCTTTCGTCATATCCACTTCTGGTTTCCTCCTTTGCGTTTCCACCATGATTCCCAGGCGAAGTATCCAGCGCCTCCCCAGCTCCTCCTCTGACTCTGACCCCCTCAACACAGATAAGCGTCCTCCCCTGGGGAAACGTGGGAAGGGATTCCTCCCCCGCACGAGACAGGCGGACTCGGGGGAGTCATCGGGGGAGGGTCCCTCTCGGGTTTCCTATTTAGAGGACCCAGGGGAGGAAGGGGATGACGCCCCACAGGAGTGTGCTGCTGGGGGGCTTGCAGGATCTAGCCTCAGCTCCTCACACTCTGACTCTGAGGAGTCTCACCAGCCAAGGGGCCACTCTCAAGTGGGGATTCCAAGTGGGGTGGAAGTTGTGGACTCTCCCACACTCCCTGAAGGAGCAGGGAGTGAGAGGGAGGAGGGTGGCCCTTTGGGTGGGGGATCTTCTGATCAGAGTGTGAGGAGCCGAGGCTCCACGCCTCCTCCTCAGAGCCCTCCCTGGGCTTCAAGTGGCAGCTCATCCCCTGGTGAGTGCCGATTTAGTTAGTGTTAGTCTGTGACAGGTTCCATATGGCCATTTGTACTTAGCCCTTGCCATTCCTCTATAATTTGCAGCGCATCATATAGCCGGCACCTCCAGGAGCTTTGCGCAAGGCCTTCTCCACGGGCATAGTCGTGATAAGTGTTTGTTGTTATCCCTCACATTCCATATGTTATGACATTCCTTAAAGTGGACCAACACCCATTGGTGATTGGCCCGGGAATCTATAAGCTTCCCTGGCCAATCACCTCCCTCACCGCGGGCCCCCCCCAAAGCCCACAAACTCCTTACCTCATTGGGGGTGGCGGAAGCCACCGCCGCCACCTCACGCGTGCACCTCTAGATGTGCACGCGCCCGCGCTGTCCGTTTGTGAATGGCCTGCGCGGGCGCGCGCCCTGTAAGAGTGATGCGCGGGAGCCTGCGGCGGACGGGCTCTCTCTCCGATCGGGGTGCCCCGCCAAAGTGGACCAACACCCAGGATAGTATAAATCCTGGGTGTTGGTCCACTTTAAACATACACATGTTTCCTGGTCCATAGTACAAGATGGTTTTCTAATTTACATTAACATCACAGACCCCACTACAGTGCAATCCAACTGACAACCACCCCTATGTTTCAGCCCACACCATGATGGGGGCTAGCAAATGTGTTATTTTTGTAAGTTGTTCCGGCTAACACATGTTGCACACTAGTAAGATTCTACACTCAACTGAAAATTAGTCCTTACCATTGCACTGTAAAGGTTATTGGCACATTATCTTGATGTGTCCATGTTGCACACATAAATAATTTACATTAACTCATGGACCAGTAAATATGCTAATGTCGGACAACATGTGTGTAACCATGCAAGCATTTGTTTTGGCAGACTCCCTAAACAGATGGATGTCAAATCGTCATGTGTCATTGGCCAACTAAATTTTGGTTTCTCTTTTGCTTTCTCCTGACAGATGTGGCCACGCAGACGGAGCGGGTCACCATCCTCCCCACCCCAGCTCCCGGGACGGCCAGCAGCATGGGCCCCAGCCACAGCTGCGATGGTGAGTACATCCCACTTCATATGCCTAAAGACTTGGGACCCCTATGTCTTATTGAAAATTCTGGAGACATTTACAATGTACCTATGTCTTTTCTAAGCACACATCTAGGTTACATGTGTTTGTCCAACAATCCTAAATGCATGTCTGCATGCTTGATTGTTGGCTCACATTCTTGTTTTTGCCACATAGTGTAAAATTGTGGTTGGTTCTAAACCAAATTGGCCTGCTAAGGTGGTGACCTCTAATATGCTTGGGCCAAGCAGTTTAATCGTTAGGACTTAGGCCCTGATGTTTTGCTGTAACTAACCAAAGAAATGTACACACTGGGACTTAGACCTTAATTTATTCCCAAGAGTTCAGAGTAAATGTATGCTTGGGATGTTGTAGCCACATTTAAGGCAGCCACTAGTACTCATATAATGGTAACACATAAGGGCACAGTGGCCCACAATGTGAATGTGTGGGTCAGCTAATTTGAGCCAATTACATTACATTGCTACATCTGTGTATGTTGAGCTCACATTCTATGTTTTGAATATGGTTTTTTTATCCTCTCTATAGCTTGTGAAAACCAACATCGCAGACTGTGGCAGTCGATCCGGCGTCTTCGCCTTATGCTGCTGGCCTTGAAGAGGCGTCGTTAGGGTTGGGGGATGGTTTGTGCCGCTGTGCGGCGGAATGTTGGCCCTGTTGGCCGCCTTGAGGGCAAATAAATATTTTGTATTTTTCTAATTGCAGTGTGTTGTGCCTTGTCAAGCATAGTTTAAGTGTCTAGCAACCCATTAGTTTGTAAATGTTGGTGTACCTTTGTAGCCATTTAATGTGTAAACCATAGTAAGATATGGCCACCAATGTGTGTCATACATTTCTGGCTACATGTACATCTCTAGATCTAGAGACTCATCCCTGACTGTGTTGTTAGCTATGTCAAAAATTTCAAAATTCTTGGCTTGGTGGCCTGGGAGGTTGTGATTCATTGCTAGGGGTGGTGTTGGGGGACAACAGTGCAGTAAAAAAAATAGACTGCTGTTCTATCAGGTGATGGATCAACAACAAAGTTTGGTCCTGGTGCTGTACAGCTTGCTCCATGGCATGTGCCATTCGTTGTTGTACGCTGTTGTTTTGGGATTGCAGCTGATTTTGGACGTCATGGAGCTGGCGCTGCAGGTCCTCAATTTGTTGCCGATACACCAGCACCTGATTTTCCAACGCCGCAATGCGCTCATTAGTTCCATCACGCGGCTGTTGGCGACTGTAGTCCTCCAACATGCACTTGTGGGTGCCAGACCTCCTCTTCTTGTGTGTTCGGCCTAAAAAACCAAAAGAAAAGATTGTAGTGAAGCTGAAACAATGCAGGTATGCCCCTTCCAATCATTTACCCAAAGTGTAACAATCAAACTTACCCTTGATTGAGCCTCTGTAGCTTGGCCACATGGCACTTGGGCAGACGGCACAGCTTGGGTTTCACGTATGGCCTCCTGCCAAAACACCAAAGAAATAACATGTTACATGGTGGTTCCTGGACTACCCACTAGCATGTCAATGTGGTTATTGTTCACCAAAATAAGCCATGTTACCTCAGTGTCGTCCGGCCGAAGTAGCTCCGGGGTCTGGCTGCCAGAAAGGGGGAAATCCACATCTGAGAGATGGGGCAAGCTGGCTGTCAGTGTCCACTTACCTGCGTCCCGTTCCTGCGGTGCTCCCCGTCCCGCCGCACGGCTCTCTGTGCGGCGGCCGCGGCAGGCGGCGGCTTCGCTTCCGCCCGGCGTGCACGCGCCTCTGCCTGCGTCGGCCGGCGTCCCCGGCTCTAGGTCTCGTGCTCGCGCGGGCGCGCGAGCACGCTTCACTTATACCCTCCGGCGGCGCTGCTCTCAGCACGGCCGCCGGAGGAGAGTCAATTAGGTACAGCTGTGGGTTAGGGGAGGCGTTTTACTGGCCAATCTCTGCTGACACTATTGCTGTTCCTATCAGACTCCTGGGCGGCACGCCCTGTACTATCCAATTGAATTAAAGTTCCTAGTTGCACCAATCATCCGGCTCTCTTCCCTGGCCCAATCATACCTGCTTCCTATATAACTCCTCTTCAGCCAGTTGGTCATTGCCTGTTATAGCGCCTAGACCCTTGTAGCTGTTTATCCTCGATTTTGATCCTGATTCCTGTTGCCGACCTTGCCTGTTTTTTGACTATCCTTGATCTCCGTTCCTGTTGCCGACCCTTGCCAGTTTGACCATTCTTGATCTCCGTTCCTGTTGCCGACCCTCGCTTGTTTGACCATCCTCGATCTCCACTCCTGTTGCCGACCCTTGCTTGCCTTGACCATCCTCGATCTCCACTCCTGTTGCCGACCCTTGCCTGTCTATTGGACTGCCACCTTACGCTCACATACCGGCCACCCGATTCCACTTCCAGCCGCGGGCTCTCCAGCACTCTGTACCGTAAGACCTCATCCTTTGAGCCATAAAGTCCTGGGGGCAACCGATCCCGAGCAGGCGTGTTCTGCGTCTCGGCAAGCGGGGGCTCCTATAGGTGAAGCTGGCTGCGGAGATTGGGGGTTGAGGCCCTTACCAAGAGAGCTGGAGTTGTCCAAGTGGTAATTGAGGTTCCGGGAGCGTGACATTATAACAGGCCCAAAAATATCAATATGGAAGACCTGGTACAGCAAGTGCAGGCGATGGCCACCGCTATCAATCAACTTGCCCAGAGGGTGGCCAATCAAGAAACCCGCCAGACTTCAACACCCGCTGTATCACCTCATATTCCTGAGCCTAAGGTTCCTTTGCCTGAAAAATTCTTTGGAGACCGGGCCGGCTTTTCGAATTTCAAGAATTCGTGTGAACTCTACTTTAGGCTGCGGCCTTTATCTTCTGGCACAGAAACCCAACGGGTGGGTTTAATTATTTCTTTGTTACAAGGAGATCCCCAGTCATGGGCTTTCAGCTTGCTCCCTGAAGATCCTGCCTTACACTCCGTGACATCTTTTTTTTCAGCTATGGGAGTGTTGTATGCGGATCCAGATCGTCAGTCCACGGCGGAAAACAGGCTTCGGGCCTTGAAGCAGGGTCGGAATTCCGCCGAGGACTACAGCGCTGAGTTCCGGCGCTGGGCAGTAGAATCTACCTGGAATAATCCAGCCCTGTGTAGCCAATACCGTATGGGGCTGTCCGAAAATATTAAAGATGCCCTGGTCAACTTTCCTACTCCAAAAGATTTGGACCAGCTTATGCAGGTCTCCATCAGGATCGATAGGCGTCTTAGGGAGAGAGCCAGGGAAAGGGTTAGAGTTACTACGCCCTTTAGACCTTCACAAACTCCCAGCCCTTCAACTTCTGGTGGGGTAAACTCCTCCTCTCCCTCTCAAGAGGAGCCAATGCAGGTTGGCAGAGCCCGTCTTTCTCAGGACGAGAAACAACGAAGACGGTCTTTGGGTCTTTGTCTCTATTGTGGGTCCCCGGGGCATTTTGCCAGGTCTTGCCCAAATAAGGGATATCCGGCGGGAAACTTTCTTGCCTAGGTCAGGAAGAGGGTGCTGACCTAGGTGAATTGAAGCATTACCCTCACCATGATAAGATGTTAATCCCTACAGAGCTTTTCTGGGGTCTTTCCAAACAGGCAGTATCTGCGTTTGTAGATAGTGGAGCTGCAGGTAACTTCCTGGATCGGAACATAGTTTCCATCCTGGGAGTTCCACTGGTACCTCTAGAAAAGTCTCTTCAGGTTTTGGCCATCAACGGGAAGGCCATCCTGGGAGGGCCGGTCAGTCACAAGACCCCCCCTCTCAGATTGGTGGCCGGCTCATCTCATACTGAACTTATAGAATTTCTGGTGTTTGATTGTCCGGAAACACCAGTAGTTTTGGGATACCCATGGCTAAAGCTCCATAACCCCGTATTCAATTGGCAGTCCGGTGATCTGATTAAGTGGAGTAATTTCTGCAGATCACATTGCTTCTCCACCATCCTTAAGAGTGTGCAGATTTCGCCCCAAGAACTGCCTCTGCCTTACATAGATTGGGCAGATGTCTTTTCTGAGCGGTCCGCTGACAATCTTCCCCCACACAGACCCTATGACTGTCCCATCGACCTACTTCCTGGAACCATTCCTCCTAGGGGCAAAATCTATAATCTGAATCGAGCTGAAGAGCAGGCCATGAAAGAATATATTTCTGAAAATCTGAGTAAAGGCTTTATCCGCCCGTCTACTTCACCGGCGGGTGCCGGCTTCTTTTTTGTGGAGAAGAAGGATGGGGGTTTAAGGCCTTGCATAGATTATAGAGCCTTGAATAAGATCACTATTAAAAATTGTTATCCTCTTCCCTTAATAGGTGATTTATTTAATCAGGTAGTGGGGGCTCGAATTTTTTCTAAACTAGATCTTAAGGGGGCCTACAACCTGACCCGTATTCGGCAAGGGGATGAATGGAAAACGGCGTTCAATGTTAAGGATGGCCATTATGAATATTTAGTGATGCCTTTTGGCCTTTGTAATGCTCCTGCGGTCTTTCAAGACTTCGTTAATGACGTGTTTCGTGACTTTTTGGGTAACTTCGTTGTGGTTTACTTGGATGACATCCTCATTTACTCTAAGAACCTTTCCGAACACAGGCAACATGTAAAACTGGTCCTTCAGAAGTTGAGAGAGAATAACTTATACGCTAAAATTTCTAAGTGTATGTTTGAGGTCGCCTCCGTTCCCTTCTTGGGATATATTATTTCGAGTCAGGGGTTGGAGATGGATGGGGGAAAAGTTTCGGCAGTACGGGATTGGGTGCAACCCAAATCCTTAAAAGAATTACAACGCTTTTTAGGATTTGCCAATTTCTATCGACGTTTTATCAAGGGTTTTTCTAGTATCATTGCACCTCTCACCAATCTCACCCGCAAAGCCGCGTTCACTGCTAACTGGTCACCATCAGCTATTGAAGCCTTCCGTGTCCTAAAACAGGCTTTTACTTCGGCGCCAGTTTTAGTGCACCCCGACGTCAACAAACCTTTTATTATTGAGGTAGATGCGTCTGAATTAGGTGTTGGAGCTGTTTTATCGCAATTTTCCGGATCTCCTGAACGTATGCATCCGTGTGCCTATTTTTCCCGGAAATTTAATACCGCAGAACAAAATTATGATGTCGGCAATAGGGAACTATTAGCTATTAAACTGGCATTTGATGAATGGCGTCATTGGTTGGAGGGTTCCTTACATCCTATCACCGTATATACCGATCACAAAAATCTCGAGTATATAGGTGCCGCCAAGAGGTTAAATTCTCGACAGGCCCGTTGGGCATTGTTTTTTTCACGTTTCAACTTTATTATTACCTTTAAGCCGGGCGTGAAGAATACTAAGGCCGATGCTTTGTCGCGCATGTTTGGTGAATGTAAGGATCGGGGGGATACTGGTGAGCCCATCTTACCTGCAGGTTGTGTAGTCGGGGCCTTGCTCCCTGATCTCTCTAATGTTTTGGCGCCGTTCCAAGTTGAGTCGCCTGTAAACGCACCTTTAGGATGTCAATTTGTACCGCCGCATTTGCGTTCTGATGTTATTCGCGAATTCCACGACGCAAAGACTGCTGGGCATCTGGGAGTTCGTAAGACGTTTGTTTTAGCTCGGCGCCACGTATGGTGGCCTTCTATGAGACGTGATATCACTGCCCTTATCGACGCATGTCCTGTTTGTGCACGAAGTAAAGGGGTACACAAGGCTCCTAGTGGGTATCTGATTCCGCTTGAGATCCCTAAAGAACCATGGTCTCACATCTCAATGGACTTTATTGTTGATTTACCTCTTTCGCATGGGAACACTGTGGTTTGGGTAGTCGTCGATAGATTCAGTAAGATGGCTCATTTTATTGCTTTACCCAAGTTACCCTCGGCCCCTGAACTTTCGCGCCTGTTCGTCTCGCATATTTTTCGCCTTCATGGTATTCCATTAAATATTGTTTCCGATCGGGGTGTGCAATTTATATCACGATTTTGGAAAAATTTTTGTTCACGTTTGGGGATTCAGGTTTCTTTGTCCTCCGCGTATCATCCCCAGTCTAATGGGCAGACTGAAAGAACAAATCAAAGCTTAGAACAATATTTAAGATGTTACATCTCTGACACTCAGGAGCAGTGGTCGGAGTTTATTGACTTTGCCGAGTTCGCGTATAATAATGCGCCAAGTGACAGTACCAAAATATCCCCGTTCTTTTGTAATTATGGAAAACATCCTAGAGCTTCGTCTATTTCTGCAGCACCTTCTGATTTTCCGGTCTTAGAAGAGTGGCTTCAAAAACGGAAAGATGTTTGGGTACGCGTCAAGGAAAATTTAGAAACTATGCGCGCTAAATATAAAAAGTTTGCTGATCATCGCAGGTCTCAGGAACCTATCCTTCAGTGTGGAGACCTTGTTTGGGTTTCCACTAGGAATATTGCTCTCCGTCAGCCTTCTTATAAACTGGGTCCTAAATTTATCGGTCCGTACCCCATTGTCAGGAAACTTAATAACGTAACCTTCAAAGTTCAGCTCCCTCCTACTATGAAAATTTCCAACTCTTTTCATGTATCACTGTTGAAACCAGCTAAAAACTCTTCTCCTGCTGGTCCGCCTCCTGTTTTAGTGGATAATGTGCAAGAGTATGAAGTAAACAAGATTCTGGATTCACGTATGGTTCGCAATACGTTACAATATTTAATTGATTGGGTTGGTTACGGTCCTGAGGAGAGGTGCTGGGTTTCTTCTTGTGATGTCCATGCCAGGGCTCTTGTACGGAAATTCCACCGTGACAATCCGGGCAAGCCAGGTGAGGGTCCGGAGGCCCCTCGTGAGAGGGGGGGTAATGTCAGTGTCCACTTACCTGCGTCCCGTTCCTGTGGTGCTCCCCGTCCCGCCGCACGGCTCTCTGTGCGGCGGCCGCAGTAGGCGGCGGCTTCGCTTCCGCCCGGCGTGCACGCGCCTCTGCCTGCGTCGGCCGGCGTCCCCGGCTCTAGGTCTCGTGCTCGCGCGGGGGCGCGAGCACGCTTCACTTATACCCTCCGGCGGCGCTGCTCTCAGCACGGCCGCCGGAGGAGAGTCAATTAGGTACAGCTGTGGGTTAGGGGAGGCGTTTTACTGGCCAATCTCTGCTGACACTATTGCTGTTCCTATCAGACTCCTGGGCGGCACGCCCTGTACTATCCAATTGAATTAAAGTTCCTAGTTGCACCAATCATCCGGCTCTCTTCCCTGGCCCAATCATACCTGCTTCCTATATAACTCCTCTTCAGCCAGTTGGTCATTGCCTGTTATAGCGCCTAGACCCTTGTAGCTGTTTATCCTCGATTTTGATCCTGATTCCTGTTGCCGACCTTGCCTGTTTTTTGACTATCCTTGATCTCCGTTCCTGTTGCCGACCCTTGCCAGTTTGACCATCCTTGATCTCCGTTCCTGTTGCCGACCCTCACTTGTTTGACCATCCTCGATCTCCACTCCTGTTGCCGACCCTTGCTTGCCTTGACCATCCTCGATCTCCACTCCTGTTGCCGACCCTTGCCTGTCTATTGGACTGCCACCTTACGCTCACATACCGGCCACCCGATTCCACTTCCAGCCGCGGGCTCTCCAGCACTCTGTACCGTAAGACCTCATCCTTTGAGCCATAAAGTCCTGGGGGCAACCGATCCCGAGCAGGCGTGTTCTGCGTCTCGGCAAGCGGGGGCTCCTATAGGTGAAGCTGGCTGCGGAGATTGGGGGTTGAGGCCCTTACCAAGAGAGCTGGAGTTGTCCAAGTGGTAATTGAGGTTCCGGGAGCGTGACACTGGCATATGCTAAACAGGAAAGTCATGTTAGTAGGTCAGTGGACAAAACTCAAATGTAATATGTATAGTCTATCGAGGCCATACCTTGACAAAGTGGCAGATTACACAATAGTCAAAAGGGATCTTGTAAACTCAGATTGCTCACATGTATGTAAGAGGAAGATTAGCCAATAATTGTGCCAAACACTAACAGACACATTGCTCAAATTACACATACCCGCCATCTCACAGATGTCCGGAGTTAGGCCCTCACTCGAGCTTTGCCCTTGAAAATACATGTTTAAACACAAGTTGGACTAAAATTCCAAAAAAAGGTTTGCAAACATCCTTACTAGATAATCAAGCAAAACCAGCTTACCCTCATCTCTAGCAGCCTCACGGTGAAGGGCCCTTTCCGGACAGCCACTTCCTATATTCCGGCCAACTAAAATACACAATTAATGTCTCTAAATATTCATAACACTACTCTGGTGAATGTTTGTCTTTTAATAGACCAAAAAAATGCATTGCAATCACTCTAAACAGTTTACTAATGAGCCTGGAGATGGCAAATCCACTAAAAATAGCCATCTTCAAGTTGACCTAGCAAACATGTAGATTATTAGACTAACCAAATAGAACCAGTGTAACCTAAACAGCATAAAGGATACAGTGTTTTGGGCAATACACACCAACAGGGTCCTGTTGACCTGCAACATAGGAAGTGGTATCCAAAGATGAAGCAGTGACTTGGCCTACAAAGAAAAAACAGGAATCAAAGACATGCACTTGTGTTAAAGTGAAAAAGCAAGGTTGACACATGCACTTACCGGCATCCAAAGAGTAGCTTGGCTCTGGAGGAGATGCTGGTGGCAATGGTGGTGCAGCTAGGCAAAAGCAAAGAAAAAATGTAGCCATTGTTAATGTGCGGCACAAAATAAACCATGAATGAAGGTGTGTGTGAGCAGCTCAATCACTAATATTCAATAATCCAGGCCAGTGTGGCGTCCACATGTATATGCAGATATATACCCACACATCTATGGCTTCCCACATAGCTACACATGTTAGGCCCTTGTTAGTTAGTTACTGAGAGGGTTAAAGTGGGCGTGAAATTACTCACCAGGACCATATTAGTAATCCTCAAAAGTGGTACAAGCTATTGTTTGAGGTGCTCCCACACCCATTTTGTCCAAAAAAAAACAGCCCATAAATTAGTGATAAATACCTTCAATGGCAGACTGGGTTAGCCTAGAGGTTAGTTGAAGTGCAGGAGTTGGGGTGTCCTCCTCAGCCAAATCCAGGACATCACCATGTGCACCTATGCAGAAAGCAACAGACAGGAAAGGAAAACATTTATGAGGTATAATGTACTACTTCACATGTCCTACTGTTAGTTGCCCAGAAAGAGACAAAGCAAATCACATACATTAACATTACCAGTCAAAAATATGCACAAAATATGTACCTTCAGTCCAACCTGTGGTGTCATGCCCAGCATCAACACCCTGCAGCCGAATGAGCGGAATTTTGGACTTCAGCATCTCCTCATATGGCCTGTAGGTACTCTTTGGACCCTGGATGGTCCCACTCTCGACATCAAGATCACGATTCATCTTTTGCATAAGGGCCCTTCTCAAAGTGTAGAAGCGTTTCTTGCAGGATGGGCCACTACGTGGGTATTGAGCACTGCTAGTAAGCTCCTCCCCAATGGCATCCCACAATTTGCTCCTTTCTTGCTTGCCTATAGACTGGCTTTGGGAGCCAAATATTAGCTCCCATTTGGCCAGGGTAAGACGCACAAGAGTATTGTTATCCGCCAAATTAAATTCTGGCTCCCTCTTGGCAAATGGGCGGCTGGCCTTGGGTGCAGGCTCACCTTGGGCCTGGGCCCTTTTCCTTAAGGGAGGTCTGCGCACAGCACCCAACACACTCCTACTTGGGCCAGCTGTGGCCGGCAGATGTCCAGAATTTGGCTCCATCCTGTAGCTGCACACACACACCTCTATACAACACACAAGCACGCATACAGACTACAGAATGGCATCAACCTCTTTTGGGGGTGTGCAGGTTTTATGTGCTCTAACAACCAATCACAAACAGGTCCACTTAATTGATTTACACATACTGGGCAGGTGCTTGTAGCAACAGCTCCACTGCACTGAGTGAACCATGTGTGGTAGCCAATTAACTAATTACAGAGCTCATTAACCAAACAACACACAACCAAAGACAACAATCTACTCAGGTAGATTAAACACTTGAGAAATGTGGCTCTACAAACGGCTATTTAAATTAAGAGCAGCTTACCTTTTATTGGTCCACCACAGAATGGTCAGGCATGTCCGCTAAAACACGTAAGTATGTGCTCACGTACGCTAGTAGCGCTATTGGCGTACGCATGCGCAATCCGTTTCTAGCACACCTGGGTCAGCTAATTGCAGATAGGAAATAGCAGAGCAACGCAAAAGGCGGCAAAGAGGACCTGTCCTTTTTCCAAGTTATAAATGGCTGGATTTGACAACCTTCTGGTATTGTTAGAGGCTGTGGTGTGGTGGTGTGGTGCTTTGGTCCCTTTGTCCCTTAGCTCATTTGAGTGTCTTGCTGGGTTTGGTCTTGCTGGGTTTGGTCCTCACTCTTTGTGGCTTGTTGGGTGATTTCTGACATCAGTGCTGTTTCTTTAGGAGATTGATTTTGTTGGCATATGCAAATATTGTGTAGCATACAGCAAGTGAGGCTTGATTTTGGGGCCTTTTGTGGGCTGTGCAGCAACTCCCCTCTTGGTTGTGCCTAACTTAGGAAGCACACTTTCAGCAATCTTGTGGTTCAGACCACTATACTTCTGGTTTTGTGGTGAGCTGCATTGTAGTGAGTGTGTGAGGAGTGTGCTTGCTTGTGTGTGTGGTGTGTTTGTGGTTTATTTTTTGGTTTTTGCTTCTTTTGTATATCTGTTCAGTGAGTGTGAGATGGATAAGAGGGTGATGTATGGGTTATGGGTGCAGGGATGTGTTAGAATGCTGGAAGAGCAGGAGGCCAGGGAGGAGGGTGTTGTGAGGCTTAGGGCACCCCAATCCTTTGGCATCCGTCTTTCAGTGTGGGATTTAAGTGACGAGCAGATCAGAAGCCGCTTCGTGCAGCACTACAGTCCCTATATGATCAGATTAAGCACAAAATCGAGCCATCCACCAAACGCACCCAATCCATTCCAGGCATAGTACGCCTATGTGCCACACTTAATATTGTGGCATGAGGGAACTTCCAGGCAACCTCTGCCCTCCTCAGCGGGATCAGCCAGGCTACAATGAGCCGCATATTTATACAGGTAGTACTGGCTATTTGTGACCTGATTCCTGTTTACATCAAGTTTCCTGAGGATGAGGTTGCCCAAATAAAACATGCCTTCTATCGCATGGGAGGGATTCCGAATGTGCTAGGGTGCGTGGATGGTACACATATCCCTTTCCACCCTCCGTGCACAGGAGCTGCATTATCGGAACCGAACGCAGTTCCACTCCATCAATGTCATGGTGGTCTGTGACCATGACATGAAGCTGCGGGCCGTGAGATCTGGCTTCCCCGGCTCATGCCATGACTCTTACTTGCTCCAGCAGTCAGTCCTGTGCCGGAAGTTCGAGAACAACGAAATGCCAGCTGGCTGGCTACTGGGTAAAGAACTAACCATGTCAACGTATTTTGCTTAAAATATGTGGCCTAGTAAGCTACATTTTAAAAAATGCGAAAAAAAACATGTACTAGTACTAATTGGTGTCTCTCTTATTGTGTTTTTTCCACAGCGGACAAGGGATACGGGCAGAGAACGTGGGTCATGACTCCAGTCAGAAACCCACAGACTTCTGCCCAACAACGCTACAATGCAGCACATCGCAAAACCAGAAGCATTGTGGAACGAACCATTGGACTGTTGAAAGCGCGCTTTCTGTGTTTGGCACGCCCAGGAGGAGAGATGTTGTACAGTCCACAAAAGGTCTTCAAGATTATCCTCGCATGCTGTGTGCTACACAACATTTGCATATGCCACAGAATCCAACCCCCTGAAGAAACAGCACTGGTGCCCGAAATCCCCAACTTGCCCGCAGAAACGAGTGAGGACACCCAGACTGGCTTTGAGCTAAGGGAAAGCATGATCACTTCGTTTTTTGCGGTAAGCTAACTACCCTTCACTCTAATCCTAGTACTGCACTACAGGGGAACTATTTGTTGGCTCCAATCATAATTTTTCAAAAAACACTATAAGGGGTATGTAAGATGACCCAAACCACTATAAGGGGGGGGGGGGGAAGTTGACCCAAACCACTATAAGGGGGGGGGGGGAAGTTGACCCAAACCACTATAAGGGGGGGGGGGGGAAGTTGACCCAAACCACTATAAGGGGTGTGTAAGATGACCCAAACCACTATAAGGGGTGTGTAAGATGACCCAAACCACTATAAGGGGTGTGTAAGATGACCCAAACCACTATAAGGGGGGGGGGGAAGTTGACCCAAACCACTATAAGGGGAGGGGGGGAGTTGACCCAAACCACTATAAGGGGTATGTAAGATGACCCAAACCACTATAAGGGGGGGGAGTTGACCCAAACCACTATAAGGGGGGGGAGTTGACCCAAACCACTATAAGGGGTGTGTAAGATGACCCAAACCACTATAAGGGGTGTGTAAGATGACCCAAACCACTATAAGGGGTGTGTAAGATGAACCAAACCACCATATAAGGGGTGTGTAAGATGACCCAAACTACTATAAGGGGGGGGGGGAGTTGACCCAAACCACTATAAGGGGTGTGTAAGATGAACCAAACCACTATAAGGGTTGTGTAAGATGACCCAAACCACTATAAGGGGTGTGTAAGATGACCCAAACCACTATAAGGGGTGTGTAAGATGAACCAAACCACTATAAGGGGTGTGTAAGATGACCCAAACCACTATAAGGGGTGTGTAAGATGACCCAAACCACTATAAGGGGTGTGTAAGATGACCCAAACCACTATAAGGGGTGTGTAAGATGACCCAAACCACTATAAGGGGTGTGTAAGATGAACCAAACCACTATAAGGGGTGTGTAAGATGACCCAAACCACTATAAGGGGTGTGTAAGATGACCCAAACCACTATAAGGGGTGTGTAAGATGAACCAAACCACTATAAGGGGTGTGTAAGATAACCCAAACCACTATAAGGGGTGTGTAAGATGACCCAAACCACTATAAGGGGTGTGTAAGATGACCCAAACCACTATAAGGGGTGTGTAAGATGAACCAAACCACTATAAGGGGTGTGTAAGATGACCCAAACCACTATAAGGGGTGTGTAAGATGACCCAAACCACTATAAGGGGTGTGTAAGATGACCCAAACCACTATAAGGGGTGTGTAAGATGACCCAAACCACTATAAGGGGTGTGTAAGATGACCCAAACCACTATAAGGGGTGTGTAAGATGACCCAAACCACTATAAGGGGGGGGGAAGTTGACCCAAACCACTATAAGGGGTGTGTAAGATGAACCAAACCATTATAAGGGGTGTGTAAGATGAACCAAACCACTATAAGGGGGGGGGGAGTTGACCCAAACCACTATAAGGGGTGTGTAAGATGAACCAAACCACTATAAAGGGTGTGTAAGATGAACCAAACCACTATAAGGGGTGTGTAAGATGAACCAAGGCACTATAGGGGGGGGGGGGGGAGTTGACCCAAATCACTATAAGGGGGGGGAGGGAGTTGACTCAAACCACTATAAGGGGGGGGGGGGGAGTTGACCAAAATAACAATTAGGGGTGGTGTGCAAGTTGGCCAAAACTGTCCCAAACCAAAAATTAAAATTGAAAATAAATGCAAAAAAACAAAATTAGTTATAAATACTAACTACAATTTTGTTTTCTTTTTTAGGCACCATGATGACAAACCACCTTTGTTTTATTTTCTTGCACCCAAAAAAAAAAAAAATTCAACAAAGAAACATGTTGCAATGTGTTTACTACTGAAGGTCCTAACATTGATTTTAATCCAATGAATAGCATGTGTCAAAATGACAGCGCCTACAAAGAACATCTGAAACATCATATTCACCAATGTAGGCATTGTTCACAACCACGCCAAGTAGCGACTGAGGATGCCTGCTATAGCGAATCGCAGCCGACCGCGGCGTACGCTCGCGGCGCTCATAGCGCCATACTTCAGGCGCTCATCTGTCGCTACCTGCCGCTATTAATGAATCGGCCTCCCCATCTCCAGCCTCCTCCGCAGCAGCTCCCAGTGGCCCTGCTGGTTCTTTTTTACAGTCCTCAGCTAGTGCTAGTCAAAGTTCCATGCCAGCAGGTTGTGCCTAGTCAATGCGCGTCACCCTGAGTGATGCCACTCCTCTTTTAAGATGCATCACAGCTGGATGACCAGCACCAATTATTAGAGGAGTGTATGGTAATGGCACTGTATATTGGCAACAAGGGACTCGGCACATCCTACCAGCTCAAAAATCAATTTCAATAAATAAAAAACAGCAGTGGAGTCAATTTTGTGAATGTTTGCGGAACTCTGATTAACTTAATCCACTCCAGTCAATGCATTTAAACATCCAAAGCTTTGCTTTTATGAATGAGCTGAATGGGGATGTATCTGCTTTTAGATATTGCTTAGTCACTAGAGTAATAATAAAGAAAACTTAAAACAAAGTTCAGAACCAGCTTACAAAAAAAAATTAGACAGCTGAGTATTTTTTGAACTCATTTTTTTTCCCTCTGTTCTCGAGAAGACTAACTGCTGCTTCATCTCCCTCCAGCTATTGCTAATATGATTCAAAAACATCAGAGGGAATCTTACCCAAGATAGGTGCAGCACCCGAGGGAGCTTGCTAGCTTTTGTTTTACAGTGTGGTTCCGCTTGGAGTCTCAGAGTATTTGCAAGCAACATCTTATTTCATGGCCCTGCTTCTTAATTTGAGAGATTAAACTTAATTCTATCCAAGGGGCATTTCTATGGTGGTGGTTAGCATAGTCATATTGGCACAGAAAATCAATTAAGATGCCGACAGCTCTCTGATCACATGGTGGTCGCAGCAGCTCAATAGCAGATTGGAAGCAGAAAACAAGCAAGCACACTTGCACTTGTCGCTGAAAATGATATGTGAGCTACTGCTTTTCATTCATTTTTAAGCTTATGAGATAGCATTTTCCTATCCTGAAATACTATATACAGTAAACGATATATTGTAAATGCACCAATAGAATTCTCATTCTGATAACCCACGGTACAAGCTTGGACCCCAAAACATTGAAATATGGAGCCTGATTTATGAAGTGTGCCTTTTTGTGTCATTCGGCATTATTTTTCTTGCATTAATGTCTGCCTTTGGGCATCTGCTTTTTTTATTTTTGCCACTGATATATTTTCTGAGTAGCACGACAAAATGTCTGTACTTAAAGTGGACCAACACCCAGGGGGGATCGGCCCGGGAATCTATAAGATTCCCGGACCGATCAGATCCCTCCCCGCGGGGCATCCGAAATCGGGAAGTCCCGCGGGGGAGGAACCCCCCAGGAGGCCCACAATCCTTACCTTACCGGCGATCCAACGGCGCATGCGCAAGACGCGGCCGCGTCTCTCGCTTCCCTCTAGCAGGGCGCGCTCCCGCGCCGGCCGTTTTGTGAATGGCCGGCGCAGGCGCGCTCCCTGTTAGAGGGAAGCAAGAGACGCAGCCAATGACAGCGCTCTGGTATGCGCGTCCAAGCGGCTTTGGACGCACATACCAGAGCGGCTCTGAGCGCTGTCATTGGCCGGACGAGGTCACGTGGGAGCAGGGAGAGGTGAGTTTTTGCGGCGATCGGGGGGGTTTCACACAGCGGGGCACCCCCGATCGGGGTGCCCCACCTAAGTGGACCAACACCCAGGATAGTCAAAATCCTGGGTGTTGGTCCACTTTAAATAAACAGCTTGCAGCGGCACACTAGGTTCCTCCCTATAGGCCTGGCCCATGCCCGCTTGCCTTTTTGTCTACCTATTGGCCCTTATTCTGGTTTTAACAGTGCCAACTCTGGAACTCTGTTCCCCCAATTTCTGGATGCTGCATGCCATATTTACTCATTTTTACCTGCAGCTGAGGTTGGCAGTGGATCTTATAGGAGCTGGTTGGCATTATATCTTTAAAGCTATCTGAAAACACTGGTGTGATCAAAATGTCACAAACTTTGTAAAGCATTTAGGACCATTTATAGTTGTTGAGGTTAGAACATTTTTCTCTATGGTAGCTTAAGCTAAGGTACAGCAGTATTGGGCTGTGAAAATGACAAGAGTCATAAATTAATCGGGTGAAGTTATATAGATTGGTGCTAAATGTTGCACGTTTCTTAAATTAAGGCATAGAGTGTTGCAGTGGTCCAACCATTGCCGATAAACAGTGCTTAAGGGGCAGAGGCTTGATAAATATGACCCATAATGCTCTTTTCCTCTCTCTATGATGTGTGTTCAGCATAATGTGGCTTCAGCTATAATGTGGTTTCCTGTATTGGTGTGGTATATCGAGGTAGAAGTATATATATATATATATATATATATATATATATATATATATATATATATTTCTTTTATTGTTTACCCATTGTATTTTTATTCTAAAATTTCAGTTTATGCATAATATAATGAACAACAAGAGAAAATGTCCTAATAATGTATTTTGTATGGAAAAAAAGGGAGGAAGGCAACAATATAGTTTAAAAATGCTGGAAGGACTTAAACTTAAAACTTTTCAGGTAAGACTTAAAGAACTTAATTTGTACCGTCTAGAGGAAAGAAGGGAGAGAGGGGACATGATTGAGACCTTTATATATGTGAAAGGATTGAATAAGGTTCAGGAGGGAAGTGTTTTTAAGAAGAAACTTAAGGCAAAGGAAACCTGGGAGGGAAGTTAAGGATCAATGTTAGAGAATATTATTTTACAGAAAGAGTAGTAGATGCTTGGAACAAACTTCCAGCAGAGGTAGTTGAAAAATTGACAGTCACTGAATTTAAACATGCCTGGGATAAGCACACATCTATCCTAAGATAAGGAGTACATACAGTATACACATAAGGCCAACTAGATGGAGTATATGCTCTCCTTCTGCTGTCAATCTTCTATCTTTCTATGTTTCAGCTATCATTTAAGTATATTAAAACCCTTAAAAAAACATTGCCACCACATGGCCCCCTTTGCAGGGGGCATTCCGATTTGCGATGGCCCTGTGTATGAAATCTCAAGGGATCATCAATGTGCTCATTACGCTGGTGATCCCACAGAGTATACAAGGTATCTCATCCAATCAGGGCTCTATGCTATTCATATGGAGCCCACCATAGAGAGTGGCTGCATCCCCATTTTCCCTGCAGTCTGACGCCCGCTCCCATCCCCAGCATATCTGAATGGCCTATTGGAGAGAGTGCATCAGTCGCAAGATGCTGGAGATGTGGCTTTTGCCCATGCATGCACTGTGGGATTGAAAAAAAGTAAGTTTTACAGTGATGCCAGGGCAAACCTAAAAGACTGCCAGCAGTCATGTGAATGGCTTCTGTGAGAGAGAATGTAAAAATGAGAAGTATCAGACAGTCCCGGGACTTGATGAGCACCAAGTGCAAAGTATGGAGGAAATCCAATCATTTTGACTCTGCTTCCCTTTTACGGAAGCTTGTATAACAGGGCAACGATTCCAACACAGTATAGGTGCTCTTTTAGGATGGGCAAAATAGCCCCCTTGTGCCACCCCTCAGTAAGCAATATCCTAAACTTGAACTTTATCTAATGAACACAGAGCATCAGCTGGCAACATCTCCAATATGGGCGGTGGTTGCAGCATGACACTGTTATCCCCGATTCTATAGGGCCTTTTCCCATTGCTCTGAGTCCTCTCGTGGGGCATATTGAGTAGCATCAGAATGTTGTAAAGCCAAGTGGTTGGAATTCCCCTGTAACTCCGCAGAGCCCCGTGCAGCAGGCGAGCAACAGTAATTTATTTCCAGATTACAGCTCCAGCACTCACCTGACACTGAACAGAATGTTGTGAGCAGAGCCCATCCACTGGCCCATCCACTGGCAACTCACGTACAACCTGAGAAATGCTCACATACCAAAGAGTACCACTGCTTCGGAGCAGAGTGGCTAAACTAAACAGACCATTTTTGGGGGGGGCCCAAAGTGGGGCAGCTTAAACCAGTTTATGTGGTGAAGAGCATGGCAGAGTGTGGTTTAGGGGTGTGATTTATTTACAAGCTTTTTAGGAACAAATAACAGCATTCTATGCTACTACCTAGATGTAGCCCTGCTCCCCGGGGACATGCTCCAGTAATCTTTGGTCCATAAAAGATGTTGGTGATTGAGCTAATGCTCAGTTAATCCATCATTCCATTACCACCATTCTGCGTCACAGAAAGTGTATCAGCCAGACATCTGCATCTTCTATTTGGTAGGACAGTATTTCCCATAATGTCAGCAAAGTTGGACATTTAGGTGTGCCCATAATTTTCAGAAGGACAAAATGCCTCAAAGCGGGACATCTAGTATGTTTAGGCTAAACCCCACTGTCTCTAAAACACACAATACATTCCCGAAGAAATAAATAACTTATTACTAGGTATAATGCTAGATATTTAGAGGGCACTGTACCAGTTGGCAAAGCATTCAATTGTATACTTATTTTAGTCTTCAAAATATTGTTTTTTTTTCCTAAATATTCTGTGAGTAGGTCTATATCATTTCTCCTGCCTATATTCCTATAATTATATCCAATAACACCAAAGGGAACGCTGAGCCTGAAACCACATTTATTTTCCTGCCATATAAGATGATGGGATAGCCTAAAAATATCAATCTCTTTCACAAGACAAATATGCAAAACCAGCCCAGCATGACAAATTTATCACCCAAAAAGAAGGATAGCAGATTCGGAAGCTTTCAGTTCATATCTCTTGTAAACATTTTATCATCCCTACCTCCAACCATCATCAGCTACGGCTTGGAGAAGCTGAAGACAAATTGATAGCTGGCTTTCAAGAACTGGGTTAGCACAAGTGCATTTATTTTATTTATCCTCGCAGAAAAAAATGCCTGAACTGTGCGTAAATACTCACAAAATTCAAGATGGGATCATTCCTTTGTGTGTGTGTGTGTGTGTGTGTGTGTGTGTGTGTGTGTGTGTGTGTGTGTAAAAACTGAACATAAAATACATACACATAAAACATATATGTTATTTATTTTCTGTGTTCTAATACCTAGAATTACAACCTCAAGGAGTCTTGCACAGATATGGGGGCACCAGAGATTATTTTGTGGGTTGGCCTACGAAAGAAGTACTATTTAAAAAACAATAATAGTGTAAATAATATAGAAGTATCCCCCCCCCCTCATCCCACCACAAAGATTTCTTGGTCCCTGGCTTGGAGCCAGTATGATGAGAGATGGGGGACAAGCAGCTCTATCCTTTCATCATCAGAGAGAAAGAAGGCCTCAGTGGGGCACCCAGATAACAGTGGACATGAGCATGAACCTTGATAAAAATGCCGGCAGAGGCCCCAGCTTGGTCGCAGAACCACTGATGTCTATGTCTCATGTTGACAGGAGATACAGATGGGGACCCTGCAGAAAAGACATGGGCCCAACCCTTTTCACTTCACTTCTTTTAAACTGGTGGGGTATGAAGGTACCTTTTATCGGTTCAGAGGGCAGAGAGTGGTAAGTCAGCTGATGCCTAATGCCCCGCCTAATAGTTTGTTCTCCATCTTGTTCACAGGGATGTGGTCTAGCCCATTATAGGGCCAGAGCTTTGTATTGGGTGCCCATTCTGGGGAAATCCCTCATAAAGCAAACCCTTCAGTTCTGAAGAGCAAGGTTGATAAGGTTGATATTTATTAAGGCTTAGGGGGAAGGGGACAGTGAGATACGGAGATACTGGCCATATGCTTGGCATGTCAGACTGTTAGCCTTAGGAGCCTTTGAAAGGCGTGACCACCTCAATATAAACATTTGTTACACATTAATTTAGACCAAAACAAATCTTAAACCATATTCGGTTGAACTGGACTAAAACAAATCTTGAAAGATTTGCTTATCACCAGATATTATCATAAATGGTGATTCTGCTTTTGCTAGGTTACAGCATTGATGTCCAAAATGTAATCTATGGTGGTGTCTGTAGCTGTCCTACATCATTTATACAAAAACAGGTGTCAAAAAGGTGCTCTGTAGCTGCTCTGTACCATGCAAGGCATCTACAGCAACTTTTATATTGCCACCAATAGATAAGTAAATGATGTAGGATGTTTTGAATTTAAGTGTTAAGTGCCATTATTCTAAATTCTACCCTAACCATGGTTCAAATAGACCACTGCCACTCTACTGTAAAGGCTAGGGGGAGACAGCTGCTGTTAAAATAGAAAGAAAAGAAAATGCAGAAAAAATTAAACTATGGGATATTTAGAAAGGCTCGGAGAAGTCTGAAAAGGGTGTCAAGGAGAAGCTTTCAGAGACCAGGTTCTCCATGTTGGGAAAAAAAGGCCCTGAAAGCCTCAACATTTTTTCTGGATATTTCATAGGATGCTGTCACTTAGAAATGTTTTTTTACAAATATCTGGAAACAAAAACAGCGGTTGCTCAAATCAATTTATATGTAACTAGCAAGAGTTACATCTGAAAATGCATCTCTGGAACTCTACTCTGACAAATAAATTATTCACTATGTGAATACAATCATAGGACAACACTGGCACTTCACCTCACATCTGTTAAGGTTGGTCCTACACTAAGGTTGGTCCTACTAATCTATGAAGTTTTATTAATAAAAATGCACAATAATTACATTGGGATCAGACTTACCTGGAGGGGCACCCCAACCTTCCTGCAGGTGCACACAGAAAAACCAGACTTATTCTGCCTTAGTCTGTGCTGTGGGAGTGGAGGGAAGGTGAATGAAACTGGGCGACCTGGGGAGTACACACAGTGGGGCATCCCAATTCGAGATGTTGTCTCAGAGAGGAACAACACACAGGAAAGTCAAATTCAAGTATGTTGTTCCTCTTTAAATCATTCTATTTGTAATCAGCCTGAGGGTGCATGTGGGTGGGGCTATTACTACAAAAACATACAAAAGGCATTTTTTTGTATGTGAAGAAATTCTCAACCTGAAATAATTCTGCCTCTCACCCTACTGTACCACCCAATCAGGTGCAGAAGGGTAAAGGTACTGCGCATGCAAGGGGTTAATAAAACATACAGCCTCCTCACCTCTTACATGAATGTTGTTTAGCTGTCTTTGGTCCTTATGCAGCTTGGAGCAAAAGTTTGCATATCTGATCCCCCCCCCCCCCCCCCCCCACACACACACACACACACACACTGGACTCTGCTTTGATGGCCAACAAACAAATCCGTTGTCTCCTATGACCAAGCCCCCCCCCCCCCCGGGCTTGTGCACAAGCAAGGCCTAATATTCTCTTTGCTCTGTATGGCCACACCTACTCTTCCTCTGTGTGTGAGAGTGAAAGTAATATGTAAGTAATTTTTAATGATCACTTTAAGGGTAGCCCTACATAATGGGTCAATGATTGCCTGCTGAATCCAGTTAAAACATAAGGCACAGGTATCCATTGCAAATTGGAGAGACACACCCAAAGTGAACCTCGAATCTCCAATTTAACCCCAAATTATTCAAATTTAAATTATCTTAAACATGATTTCTTCTACAAAAGAAAGGACATTACTCAACACTATGTTCGGATTTTTGAAGTTACTTTTTTCAAATACCAAGTGAATGAGTTTTCCAAGTAAATCTCTTCTTTTAGCAAATACCCCACACAACAATAAACCAGAGGCAAGCCACCTGGACTTAGAAATCTAATCTGAGCTGTCTTTGCAACACCTTCTGAGTTTCTTGACTCTTTATTTTTCGTTGTTTTCACTATTTCCCGTGGTTAAGCCAAAAAACATTCACATAAGTAACATGATTTGTATATGACTTTGTAACAGATTTTTGGTCTTGAGCTTCGACAATCAGCCTTGGTTTATATTTCAGGTGAAGGGATCATGAACACATGCTCTAAAGCCCAATTTCATGCATAGTCTAATTAATGTTGTCGTGCAATGGATTGGCAGAAGAGGACAACTCTTTTGTTGGCTGATTTGAATCCCAGCTGTTTAAAATGTAACATTCCTGAAGAGTGAAAGCCTTTCCCCTAAGCAACAACAGCTGGGACAGCTCCCACTTTTTCTTCATTTACTTTCCCAAAGTTCATACATTCGCAGAAAAAAAAGACAGGCATCAAATCATGGCAACGTTCCACAAGACTTCTTTCTGTGCTGGTCAATAGGAAAATGCCCGTTCCACAGTCTGTCAAAAATATACAACACGTTACATACAATATTTCCACAGATAAAAAAAAGATTATATTTGTCATGCATTAGCAACAAAAGAATTGTTATTGAATTTTTATTGTTTTTATATTATGGAGAAAATGAATGTAATAACAGTAATGTATGAGCTGTCTGAACGCATACAAACATGGTTTGGAGATCCCCAGAGCTTTCTATCAAAGTTACGCGCAGTTGCTTTTTATTATAAATGTCTCTGGTCTAGAATAAGATTTTAGAAGACATTTGTAGAGCAGGTGGCATTCTTTATAAATTTGATGTTTATGCCATATGAACACCAAATGTATATACTCAGCATAAATATGCCGGTTCTGAGATGGACTCCAATGATATTATAGCACATTTTGCTGGGCCTTTATTTCTTTGGATGCCAGAGAGAGCAGGGACGGAACTGGGTGAACCCCATACTTGTCACCCATCTATACATGGGTCAGTTTGCCATGCTGTATGAAAATCTGCAGCAGCACTCAGTAAAATTTGCCAGATATATTTGGGTGTCCATTGAGAGGTCAAATGTCCTTAGTACAATGCAACCCCTTACTCAGTGTCACACTATGGTCACACTACGTATTCACTCTATTGGCCTGATTTAGAGCCTCTCTCGCACACATTCCCACCAGCGGGAATTATGTCAAAGGATGGTATTTGGTCTATTTTCCAAGTTGGGTGATTCAGGGCCTTGTTTTTGTGGCCAAGTTGTCCTTTTTGTGGGAAAGTTCGGTATGCGTATGCCAAACTGAGTGTTCACTGTATAAATATGGCTCAAGGCGTCTGTGTGTCCGTAATTTTATGGGTTTAGGCTGCACTTGTACAGGATTCAGAACCCTGATTTGTGGGTTTTTGGATCTATAAAATCTGTAGGTTTTCGGTTTAAACTCACGCCAACTATTTGCTAGTGGGAATACTTGAACGGTCTCTTTTTTGCTACAGCCTACCCTTTGCACCTACGATGGAGCCCCTTGACAAGTTCTGTGAAGAGTACAAGCGTCTGCAGCAGTGTGGGCTGTTAATCATATACCTACCAGAGCTTAGACGCAGTTGGACTGTATATTGTTCAGATGTCTGATCAGCAGGGGTTCTAATTGACCCGATGGAGCCGCCTTTCTCTTGAATAGCTTTACTCAGAGTTGCGGCCATGGTTGGCCACTGCCATAGGAAAGGGGCATGCAGTTGGGGGTATGACCAAATTGGTTGGCAAATATGCCAAGTATCATGGGTGCCTTCGATTGTACGCATTTGGCCCTGGTTCCATCAGCTGCTCGGGAGAACCTTGTCCACTCTCCTCTCTTGAGGCTAGCCTAGCTTCCCCTCCCCCCAAACAGCTTCCTGTGTCTCAGTCTGTTTAGGTCCACATTGCTCCTCCTTCTTGAAAACTCTCCTCTCTTGAGGCAATCCTAGCTTCCCCAACCCCCAAACAGCTTCCCTGTGTCCCCTCTGGCTCTTGTTTTCTTTAATTTTTGCTGTTCATTTGTTGTTGCCAGTCTAGTGACCCTTTTTATATTTGTGGCTTTTTTTCAGCAATCGCAAGATGGGCCACTCTCTTAATGTCCAATGTGTCATGAGGCCGGGTCTTCATTTTCCAGTGTTTTGGCCGGCTTTCCATGCTTGTCCCACCATGCATTTATCTTGAGGAATTCTGGTTTATACACCCGTTTTAAGATGTGGCGAGCTGACTGGCGGTTGGCTTGTGGGTAAGTCTGTTTATTGCTGTATTTTTGCAGAGATTTTTATCCACTTATGTCATTTGTAAATAATTATATCCCTTGCCTTGTCTGGGTGTGATTAAATAACAAACAAAGTTAAATGTATTTGTATTTATTCTCTAATTAAAAACTGTTGGGTTATAGCACAACTTTAGATGCAGGTTTACAGAAAATTGATCACTAAAAATGTGCCTGTCTGGCACAACTAAAGCTTGGGGACCCCCGAACCCCCCAAATTCCAGCATGGCAGTTTAGTGGGATGTTGCCCGGCTTTGGGATGCTGACGCAGTGCAGGCCACGCCCACCCGATTCACGGAGCCGGCCGCTCAGCGGAGCGGTGTCAGCAGACAGGCAAGTTTTACTTTTTGTTTTTTTGCACTTTTGCTGACTGCCTATACTAATGAGGGGAGGGGGGATGCCACACAGCCAATGGGAATGGGGGAGAGGGATGTCACACAGCCAATGGAAATGGGGGGTGAGGGATGCCACACTGCCAATGGGAATGGGGGGAGAGGGATGCCACACAGTCAATGGGAATGGGGGAGGGGGAATGCCACACAGCCAATGGGAATAGGGGGGAGGGATGCCACACAGCCAATGGTAATAGGGGGAGAGGGATGCCACACTGCCAATGAGAATGGGGGGATGCCACACAGCCAATGGGAATGGGGGGAGAGGGATGTCACACAGCCAATGGGAATGGAGGGAGGGGGATGCCACACAGCCTATGATATTTGGAGGAGAGATATGTCACACTGCCTATGATAATGAGGGGAAGGGAATGCCACACTGCCTATGATAATGGGGGAAGGGGGATGCCACACAGCCTATGATAATGGGGGGAGGGGGATGCCACACAGCCTATGATAATGGGGGGAGGGGGATGCCACACAGCCTATGATAATGGGGAGAGGGGTATGCCACACAGCCTATGATAATGGGGAGAGGGGTATGCCACACAGCCTATGATAATGGGGGGAGGGGGATGCCACACTGCCTATGGGAATGGGGGGGGCACACTGCCTATATGGAGAATAGGAGGGGGGGGAATGCCACACTGCTTATAATAATGGGGTGCACACTGCCTATATGGGAATGGGAGGGGGGATGCCACACTGGGTATACGGGAATGGGAGGGGGATGCCACACTGGGTATACGGGGAATGGGAGGGGGAATTCCACACTGCCTATATGGGGAATGGGAGGGGGGATGCCACACTGGGTATACAGGGAATGGGAGGGGGGATGCCACACTGGGTATACGGGGAATGGGAGGGGGGATGCCACACTGGGTATACGGGGAATGGGAGGGGGAATTCCACACTGCCTATATGGGGAATGCCACACTGCCTATATGGGGAATGGGAGGGGGAATGCCACACTGTCTATGGAATGGGGGCATCCCACAAGGCCTATGGGAATGGGATAGGGGAATGCCACGCTGTCTGTAATGGTGCATTTTTGGTTTAAAATATTTTTTTCCTATTTTCCTCCCCCAAATCCTAGGTGCGTCTTATGGGCAGGTGAGTCATATAGGGCGAAAAATATCTGAAAGGTCCTAATAGACATCTTTAGGCAACAAGTTTCTCGTTATTGCGGAGTGATGGGAATCGCCCTGCAGTTAAAGTGCATTGCCCCCCTGTGAAAGGGGTCTAACAAAGGTGTGACTCTCTAGCAGCCTTGCTACTTATTGTAGTAAGATGTGTTTTTCTTTTATAATGAGTCACAGCTCCATGGTAGATGATGGCAGTTGATAAATAAACAATACGAATACTAATGGGTAAGCCAGTTGCAAAACTGTAGATTTCAGTTTAATTCATTTGACAGCAACAAGGTAGCAACCCATTTACAGCAACTCAGTAAAAACTAAGCATGAAATCACTTATATAAGATACATGCATTCTCCTCTCTATAGAAGTCAATGGCGCAGCAGCTGTAGTAATTCCATTATGGCTGCTTCCAAAAGCTACAACACTTATTTAGACTGGACTGGCCATTTAAAAAAGCCACAGCTGGCTGGAGAAAGTTAAAAGGTATTGCAATCAGAATATATAGATGTCCTGAAGCAGTGCGAAGGATAAGTGGCAAGTAATGTGTATGGTATAAGACTCTTGTGACAGCGGTATCTCCTAATTTGGGATGCAGCAATGTGCGTAACCCTGAGATCAGTGTCAAATGTAGCTTTTCTGCTCCAGGACTACCTGAATGGCTGGTGTGGGTGTGCACAGCCAGAGGGAAGCAGTCACTTGCCGATCCCCTTCCATTTAGCATTCTGTTGTGCTCATTAATATGCACAGCATAGAACGCTGATTAGAGCAGAGCCAGCAAAGGCACCTTGGAATTACTGGACAGGTAAGAACATCATTTTGGGGGCTCCACCCAGTGGGGCATTCCAAATCTTGAACCTAGGAAAAGGACTAAAACCAGAGAGAATAAATTGGAATTGGAGGAAAGCCAGTGTATGTGCCATGGGATCATTGGAGAGGTAAGCTCAGTGGGAAATCTTGGGGTGGGAAGGTCACACAGGCAGATGCCTGTAGGATGAGGAACAAGATTGGGGTCAGGTCAGATTTTGTTCCTCTTTAAATCAAACATATCATAACTGTGAAACCTTTTGTGTCAAGAGTGAAGCAACTAAATGTTACATTTCCCAAGGCCTGTTCTGCAGCAACTAACTCATCTTTACACCCCCCCCCCCAGCTCTATTAGCCCACCCAGTACCTCTCATCCTCCCTGCTTCACTAATTTATCCTTTCTCCTAGCCCCACTTATCCCCCCCCCCCCCCAGACTTCAGCCACGCCAATCTGTCCCTCGGCTAGACCTCAGTGCCTGGTCCAAGCACCTTCAAACTCACCGCCTCCCACCACTGGCAGTATTTATTCCTTACCTGTAACCAGGGTCATTTTTATACAATATGTGGCCCAGGGCAAAGTTGACCAGAATCCGGTATTTTCGCTATTTGGGGTTTTGGTCCTACCCACTGGGGCACCCCTATTTGGGAGGAGGTCACACACAGGGGCATCCAAAATCAGGAGGATCTAGATTCGTTTAGACTTCAAGGTCAGGTTTAAAGGGGTTTGGTGCACTTCAAAGTAGACCAAAACTAGTTTTGATCCAAATAGCATGATTCTTAGGCGGCACCCAGATTTGGGATGTCCCTCTGTGATGTGATGCGAATCTTCACCACAAAGGGGCCCACTGAGACCATGCTGCCCAAGGGCCCACATAAGCCTGGAGCCGGACCTGGCTGTGGTCCCTGACACACCTTGTGTTAGAAGCAGCAGCCCAGACTGACTAGAATCCTCATAAGCCTAATTTCTCCCTCCTTCCAAGGAATTCCTTGTATATATGTCATGTATTTACTTGGCAAATAAATTCAGTTTTTATTTTCCAGTTCTAATGTTAACATTAATTGATATATAACAGATGCAAAGGATAGGGGAAACTCCAGGATGTGTAAAATAATGGAAGGCAGATTAAGAGTAGATACCACTGGCCTCTCCTGAATACTTCTATACTTCCATGCCACTATGCTCAAGAAATACCTGAAGCAAAGGGTACAGAGAAGTTGCGATGTGGCAGCTTGGAATAGGCTCCCCATCAAAAAAGTCAAAGCACCTTCATCACAAAATGGCATGTATATAATGCTCCTAATACAATCCCTTGTTTATTGATCTCAACAGGGGCCTTTCCAAAACTGCATTCAAGTTTCTAATGACCATCCTGAGCTGCTCTGGGGACAAAAGCATTTTAAGATTTTTAAACACCTCATCTTGGCAGGAAGGTCTTGATCCATGGCACCCTAATACACCCCTACCACTACTGGCAAGCCCTGGAGTTTTACTGCAGCAGTGAAAGGTGCAGCTGCCCCACTTGGGACACCCATTGGAAGGGGCTCCACCAGAAAAAGTTATGTATCTTTTACTCCCAGGGTTATCAGTGATTTTTCATTTGGGTGCATACCTTTTTCTTTTTTATTGGAACACCAAATGGATATGTTTATGGAATACTTTTACTTCTCTTAATTTACTGCATAGTAAATAACCCCCATATGTGCATTCTTTTCCTCGCTAAATTAATATTATGGCGTTATGCTATTAGAAGGTTTCAAAAATGAAAAAATGAAGCCAAAAACGACTAAGATTTTCCAGACACAAAGCATGCTGGTTGCAATGTTTCAAAACAAACAATGATGTTTAAAATTGCATAACTGCTGCTATTACCTAAAAAGGCCCCATCTGCTTAAAAAAAGCCCCATCTGCACTTTCCAGAAGGTATGTAAAATATTTTGTTTTGGTTTGTTCTCTAATATACAGGTCATGCATGTTCTCACAGTACTTAAAGGAATTCCTAGGGATGCATTTGAAGTTTATGCCTTATAACCAATGATAAACCGAACCAACCCCTATTTGAATTGATCGCTAAATCCAGACCCTAAAAATAGGGGAAGATCCTGAATTGTATCCTAGATTTTGAAAGGCCCGAGAATTCTTCCAAATGCTCCAAAATTGCACAGGAACACCCCCGAAAGGATGCCAGATATTCTGAAAGTTTTGAATGAGCTCAGCTATTACATTAGTTGACTAGATACGACATTAGAGACAGAATACAGAGGGCCCTTACAGGACACATCTAGTTCAAATAGTAACCACTTAAGCCCCCCTCCCCAGTACAGCCAGAGGGTAACAGCAGCCAGCATATTGCCTACAAAAGGTTTTTAACATTTTAACATTTTACTTTACAGGGTGAAAGTGCAGAGGGTCCTGGCTGAGCTTCCCTAATCCAAACATGAGCCCACCTTCCACCCAGGAAAATGCAGAAGCCCACATCAGCCATCCCATTTATACATTTTTAATTGGATGATGAAAGTGCAGAGGGACCTGGCAGCACTTTCCAGTCCAAAATTGTGCACACCTACCTCCAGGGGTGGAGCAGCTTTGCTGCCTATTTAAGGTTTTGTACATTTTAATTTGATGATGAAAGTGTGAAGGGCCATGGCAGCCAGTCCAAAAATTAGCATACACCCTGCCTAGGTAAAGGCAGTATATTTTTATGTTGCCTATATTTTCATTTTTATTAATATTTATATATTTATATATATACAGCGCCGACAAATGTTCTTGTCCGGTCCATAGCCAAAACAATGTGGTAAAATGGTAAGGTATGTACAAAGTGGTTTTGTGGAACCATTAATAGTTTTTAGTTGACCTATCATGAGTTTGTGCAAAACAATCAGTTTGCTAAGCTTCACTAAAACATACAGTACACTGTGCTATATCCTGTTATAACGTTCCTATCCTGTTTAAGATACTACCACTCTAGGGCATATAAACCCTGGTCTTGAAATCTTAACCCATTGTTGTTGTCAGAACAGTTTTTTCGGGTTGGTGTTGTGGAGGTTTAAGAATGGGGAGGTTGTCCAGTGCTATTCAGAAGCTCTCTCAATGCAAGGACAGCGGGCTGTTCTCTGTCTGCACCATGTAGCTTCTCAACAGTTCGGGATGTAACAGATAAATGTCATAATATGCCAGTGGTGAGGGAAGCAAAGTATCTTTGATTATATAGAAATATCAAATTAACTTTGGTTGCATTTGACTCAAATGCACACTTCAAATCACCTGAGTGTATTCTATCATATCAATCACTTAAAGCTTCTTTAAAGTTGTAACCACATTTGTAAGATATATCTGTTGCTCAGTTGGAAACACATATATTTTTCATTTGACAATACATGTAGATCAACTGATCTTTATTAAAATGAATCCATGCTTAGCTATCCGGTAACTTCCACACCCCTTGCAGATTCCTTAGAATAGATGTACAGTATAAAAACCCAGAGAGGGATAGCAAATGATATTAATTATCTGCAATCTCTGTAAACACTTGACAATTTAATTGTCAAATCCATAGAAACCTCTTGTGGGAATAGTGATCACTGTAGTGGTACTCTGGGACAGGCTGGCTAATTTTTGGACTGCCAAACTTCAACACTGCAGGAATACACACAGCACCTCATACAAATCTCTTAATGATCCTATTACTTTATGAAAGAAACAACTTCAAGATGTAGTTCCAAAATAAATATGTAAAGCTGGCAATGGCCGCTGCATGAATTGGTGTCAATTTTACCCATAATCTTTTTGCTGGGCACAGTTGTGTTCCCAAAAAAGGTAATTAACCATAAAACACTGTTGCACATAAAATAGAGTGCTAGCTCTTTTGCCAAATGTTATTCCCTACTTTGGTAGCTGGCTGTGCAAATGTGTCATAAGGATGGTGAAGCAGAGTGCAAGCTCTTGTGGGCAAGATTGATGCAATACACAATCTGCTGGTGTACTTTGGAAACGTTTTTTTGTGTCTTGTTTTTGGACAAGAATGCACCCATCAACACCAGCAGAGGGTGGACTGGTAGAAATCCATGTCAAGCAAACAGTAATGCTAGCTATACATGTAATTTAGAATTTGTATTCAATAAAATTATTATTAATATTATTTTTTTGAATGAATAGAGTCCCCAAGTCAACCTTAGCAGTTAGGTTAACAGTGGCTAACTGTAGGTAAAGGGCAGTGGACAGTATACCCCATTGTTAGATTGATAAACAACTAGGTAGCATTCCTTTTAAAAGAAAAAATAAAATAGTACCCCTACCGTATGGAGTGAGTAAGCAGCAGCTAACTATAGTCACAGGCCAATTGACAGTTTACCCCAGCATTTTTTTTAGCTGACTGCTAACAGGTTGTTTATGTATTTATAAAATAATCTAAAAAATCAAATTTAAATTACAAGCTTTTCTCCTGCCTACTGCTGTAAATACCATTGATTCCCTCTCTGTCTAGCTTTTTTTTATATAAGCTGACTACTGTATGTAGTACTGCTGATACTACCTTTTATATTCTATCTAATTTGGCTAGATTGTAATCTTTTTCCCGGCCACGTCTTTCTATGCTATGTCCTATCTAGAGACTCCTAGCCAAAACGATTGCATATGTGAGTCATGAATGATAAGATGACATGCATTCATTAAAGCGATTGCAATTAAGATCACATTTAGGTTATTTGTATAGTTATACTTATAGCCAGTTTCCACATGCCGACAAATTTTTCAACATGGAATTTTATGTCAGCAAAAACTATATGACACTCAAAAAATGTGCAAATCCTTGTTGATCATTTGATTGCAGCGGCCAGAAGACATTTCCACTGATCAGTTATTGCTTGATTGTGTTCAATTCAGTGAATATTCGTTCACTAATCATTCTGTAGAAATAGGCCACTAGTCAGGAGTTTGCTGTGTGTTACCTCTCTTTGGTTAGCAAGTAATTGCCAATTCTTCTGGTACTAGCAAGTGTAAGCAGATGATTGCAGGCTGCTCACAGTCACAGTAACAAGCTGTGTGCTTGCGCAAGATCACCCTCTAAATGTCAGGTTGCAATGGAACACCTACTCCATGCCTCATCTGCTCTGGCCCCTATTACCATAATCTCCCAAAGTGGATAACCAGGGCCATATTCTAAGGAGTACAAAAGGTAGGGTGCACCATGGGACCTTCACCGCTTGACATAAAAAATGGGGTCTCCAACATTTGTTCTCCAACAGTTGGCCCAACCCCTTGACACTTGGCTGTATTTTTTTCTTTATAAAAGTAGACATTGGTGGTTCATTGTTTAATTATTATTTGTGCAAACACACAACATAGCCACATTAGTGAACAACACCAGTAAACATACTAAAGGGAGGTAAGTGCAAACATGTGCCTAGAGTGTGATTAGTTGGGGGTTAGGTGCCTTACTCAAGAGCACTTCAGTCATGCCTTAGGCAGGAAACAAACCTAAACAATCTGGTAACAAGCTCCCCATAGTCACTGATCACCAACCCCTCTGTCCATCTGTAATGGCAGTTATACCTTTTATATCAAAGCATGAAGTGCTTTTGGGTGTTACATCATTCCAGCGCTGCTTTACCAATCTTAATCGAAAACAAAAGGTTGTTGAGGAGGCCCATAAATGAACTGCTCCAAACCATGCACATCCTTAAACGTCCCTGTCTATGCAATCCCGTAATCAATCAGATGCTTTCCAAATGCTAATCATATGCTTTCCAAATTATTTAGGACTAGCAGGGTTATAATGTTTATTATGTTACCCTCTGTGCCCTGGAAGTGCCACATACAAGAATGCCAACCAGATTATTATGTAACCTATGTGTAAATGAATAGGATGCCTTGTCATGGCAGCATGGGACATAGCTGCCCCCATGCACGTACTCAGTGCATGCAGGAAAGAAAGGCCCTGATGGCATCCAATAATCTCCAGTTAAAATAATCTCTTCAAAATAACACTGGCTGTAACCTCTGTAGGTCTTAAATCTAAAAAAATGTAGTAATGAGGCTATGAGATGGCCACTGCCTAAACTGATAGGCAGAAGACGAAAAAAGTAGACTAAATAGTATTAAAAAAAATAGGAGGTTGTGTCATGAACTATATTATTAAAGCTAACTAGGTTTTGCGATCTGGGGTGCCAAACAAGCATTGTAGTTGAAGGGGAGATGAGGTATGGAGGACATGGATGGATGAAAAAAAATTAGCAAAGGTTTTTGCTTAAGTTTGCAGGCTCGGTGCAAGTCATTATATAACATAATAAGATGCTGGTTAATTTAGCACACACAAGGAAAAAGAGGTGGCACGCTCCAAAAACATGCTAGTACTGGCACACTCCACAAAACATGCTAGTTGTTAGGGCGAGCGCGGCGGTTACGCCTCATAGCGCTTCCCGCTGTCCTTCCCCCGGGGCGAGAGCCGCGCTTCCTTCCCGCAGCGTTCCCCGCCGGGTTTCCCCTAGCCCGAGCGCTGCTTGCCTTCCTGGCAGCGCTTCTCCCCTACCTGATTTCCTGCCGTCCGTCCGGCGTGGCGGCCGGGGTCTGCGGGCGGCTCCCTCGCTTCCGCATTCCTCTCTGCCTCTCCTGCGCGCACGTCCCCGGCCACTAGGGGTCGCGCGCCGCAATGCTGACGAATTTAAAGGGCAGGTGCATCATTAATTGGTGTCCGGTCGTCCAATCCAGTTATGACACTTCCTTTTTATTCTGGCCAGCCCTTCTTCCTCTGCCGGATTATCAGTGTTGTTCCGTGAATGTCAGTTGTTGAATCTGTGGCTTTCTCGTGTATGACCTCGGCTTACCCTTTGACTGTGAATCCTCGCTGCCTGCCCCGACCTCGGCCAGTCTCTTCGTCTGTGAATCTTCGCTGCCTGCCCCGACCTCGGCCAGTCTCTTCGTCTGTGAATCTTCGCTGCCTGCCCCGACCTCGGCCAGTCTCTTCGTCTGTGAATCTTCGCTGCCTGCCCCGACCTCGGCCAGTCTCTTCGTCTGTGAATCATCGCTGCCTGCCCTGAATCTGGCTTCTCTCTGAGACCATCGTTTATCTCTGCTGCACAACGCCTCGGCAAATTGTGGAACTGTGCCGCCGTTGGGGGGTAGCGACCTGGGAGTCATCAGCCGCACAAGACCAACCTGCTTCGCGGCGGGCTCTGGTGAAAACCGGTGGCTCCTTAGACCCCGCTCCCCTGACGCGGTACTCACCAACAGTTTCACAGTTCCAGTGGGTCCACACTTCATTTGTTCCATCCAGTTTGTAACACTAGTACTGTATTCTTATACAAATATAAATGATACATTTAGACACATACAAGTGGTACCATTAATGTCATCAATTAAGCCAATCAGAAAAAGTTCACAGTTCACAAACTTATAACAAAGTGATAAATGCACATCGCTCACAGCTTTGAAGTTTTCTAATATGTATGTAACAAGTACTCATATTAAAACAGGGTATACGCATAGCGTTTTACTCATTTATAAAATAATTTGAAACAGAATCAAGATATCTTATGTTAGAAACCGGCACAGAACTGTCGGCCAAATATGTCAGCATTCCAGGTGTAACTTAATTGGTAGCTATACCCCTCGATTCAAAGAGCAAAAGTTAAGTGATTTCGTATCGAGAATCGTAAGTTTGGGTGGGTGTTAGTCATTTTTTCCTGTTTTTTTGGCCATTTACGACTCGCACGAGCCTACGTACGAATGCGTATATGCTCTTACGATCAGCGGAAGTTCGTTCCTAAATTTTAGGATCAAAACGTAAAACTTACGATCAAAACGTAAAACTTAGGTTAATTGGATGTGTTTAGGTGTGATTCAGAGAAACCTCTAAACGCGTTTTAAAAGAAAGCCACAGCCGACACCTTTTAGCAGCCGGATTGCTGTTCGTGAACAGGTTTTTTGGCTAAGTGGAGGAGTCTGCGCGTCTTGTGCTCCAATGAACTGCATGTATCAGCATGGCCGAGGCCATAAATTGTATTGCAATGCATACCTGATTCATGTATGCCTTATAAAAGCATTGTAATGTGGACCTTAATTAGTCCTTTGCATGTAAACCTTTATTTGGCAATATATTTGCGTTAATTAAAGAAACTTATGTCCTTTGTTATTTAATTTAAAATTGAGGTACTAGAATAATATTTTTAGATTGCATTTATTGGTGTAGTTGTTTACCTTTGCTTTGTTTAATTATTTAAGCACATCTTTGGTCAGATGCATCACACTTACTGAGGAGAGGAGAGCGGGATAAAGTGCAGGATGTGGGTTACTGCTGTATTTTGCACAGACACAGTAGAGCTGGGGGCATGGAAAGGTCAGAAATCAAAGAATCCAGAGCAACACAGTCACAAGGCCCTTTCTGTTTGCAGGCTGCCCGATAATACCTGAGCCGCCATCTTGGCTGTTTCTAGGCTCATAACATGCAGAAGTTTCTGGGTGTTTTTTAATATTTGTGAGCAATCTGTATGTAGAGGGTGTGGGTAACCACACTAAAAATTTAAAGTTGTACCATTTGAAGCATAAAAATTAAAATTAAATCCACAAGTAAAAAATGCAAGTTAAGTAAAAATTAAACAAAGTAAGATTTACTTATGCAAATGCATTCATTAATGGTTGGTTACTACAAAATGAATGAAATAAAGAAAAATAAAAGACCAAATATTTAGAATGCACTTTAATGAGGTAAGTTTGTAGTGCGGAGCCGCAAGATCAGAAGGATTTACGTCCAGACAAAAAAGGAAAAAGGGCAAAACCAATGTTGCAACCTGAGAAATGAAACGGAAAATTCAGGATGGAAACTGACATAGGTCTGATTCCCGAACTGCCATACGAACGGACGTATCTTTTAGGATAGAAACGTATTTGCTTATTGAATCACTCGCAAGTTCATACGAACGCACGAGCGGACGTAAAAAATAGGATGATCGTGAGCAAAATCCAAGCTGTTACATGTTTCTTTGAATCAACCCAATAGTGTAAGTACAGATTTTTGAAAGCTTGACATATCAAAAGCAGCTTTTTCCCATTTATTTTCATGGCCATACATACTCATTGGTTTCTTTCTTCAGTAAGAGGTTTGAATGAAATATTGGTCAGGAGTGACAGCGTTTTTTTTTAAATATATATTTATACAATAAAGTAGAGCTAGAGAGTAACTATACATTTTTGAAGAAAAAAAAATAAGTGCCCATCCTCATGACAATAGGCTCGATTCAAAATCCCAAATGTCATTATGTTCGTATTTGCAATCGAAAGTTTTGTTGGGTGTTTGTCATTTTTTCCTTTTTTTTTGGCCATTTTCGACTCGCACGAACGTTCGAACATAGACGTATATGTTCGTTCGTCCATCGAAATTCATTTTGTGTTTTTACGCAACTTCGGGACTTTTTTCCTTCGAAATCGAAAATGTTTCGATCGGTCAAATCATTTACGTCATTGCAATGGGCTGGCGATTAATTCAGAGAGCTGATTGGCAAGTATTCCGACGCCCATATAGTCATTTCCTTGTCGAGCGTCTTACGGCACCTTTTTGACCTCGGGACTAGGCAGCCAAGCGTGATGGAGAGTGACTTTGAAGAGCATCAAGGTCTTCTTCTGTTTGGCATTGATGGGATCTTGAGGTCAGAGCCCAGATTGCACCGGCGGCGACGCATGAACATCAATGGCATGCATGACGTTGAGCTGTTCGAGCTGACCAGGCTTAATCGCGCTTCCCTCCATAAATTGTATAGTGAGCTGCGGCCATGGTTAGCCCGCACCACAAGGAAGGGGCATGCAATTTCAGGTATGACCAAGATGCTTGGCTGCCTGCAATTTTTGGCGAACGGCTCGTTCCAGAGGCTGGGTGCCCTCTCCGTGGGGATCTCACAGCCTACGCTGAGCCGCGCACTATCACATTTTTTGGAAGGCATGGCTACCCTAACCCCCAAATATATTTTTTTCCCCGATGATATGGTAGCCAGAAACGCCATTAAGCTTGGTTTTTATAATATCGCCGACATGCCCAACGTCATTGGTGCCATTGACTGTACCCACGTCGCCCTGGTGCCTCCTGCTGCCGACGAGTACATATACAGGTAAGTAATGTTTTTAATTTTTGGTTTCATTTTAGGTTAAGCCTCCTTGTAATGGTCCCTCCTTGTAATGGTCCCTCCTTGTAATGGTCCCTCCTTGTAATGTTTCCACCTTCTAATGGTTCCACCTTGTAATGCACCCACCTTGTAATGGTCCCACCTTGTAATGTTCCCACCTTGTAATGGTCCCTCCTTGTAATGGACCCACCTTGTAATGGTCCCACCTTGTAATGGTCCCACCTTGTAATGCTCCCACCTTGTAATGGACCCACCTTGTAATGGTCCCACCTTTTAATGGTCCCACCTTGTAATGGTCCCACCTTGTAATGCTCCCACCTTGTAATGGACCCACCTTTTAATGGTCCCACCTTGTAATGCTCCCACCTTGTAATGGACCCACCTTGTAATGGTCCCACCTTGTAATGCTCCCACCTTGTAATGGACCCACCTTTTAATGGTCCCACCTTGTAATGCTCCCACCTTGTAATGGACCCACCTTGTAATGGTCCCACCTTGTAATGCTCCCACCTTGTAATGGACCCACCTTGTAATGGTCCCACCTTGTAATGGTCCCACCTTGTAATGCTCCCACCTTGTAATGGACCCACCTTGTAATGGTCCCACCTTTTAATGGTCCCACCTTGTAATGGTCCCACCTTGTAATGCTCCCACCTTGTAATGGACCCACCTTTTAATGGTCCCACCTTGTAATGCTCCCACCTTGTAATGGTCCCACCTTGTAATGGTCCCTCCTTATCGAAATGTGTGTGTTCATTTTTCTAAATGCCTTCCTAATGTTTTCTTGTCTTCCTTTTTTTCCAGGAACCGCAAAATGGGCCACTCCTTTAATGTGCAGGCAGTGGTGGGGCCGGACATGCGGTTCCTTAGCGTCCTCGCCGGCTACCCAGGCTCAGCCCATGATGCGTACATCCTTAGACGATCAGGATTGTACCGACGGTTTGAGTCTGGGGAATTTTCCGGTGCATGGCTCCTTGGTAAGTGAACATAAACCACATAATGTAGTTGTGGATGTTTGTTTTTAATTAGCATTTGGCAGTAATGTCTGCCAAACTTACACCTTAAATAAACTTCTGCCCATGTGAAACCACACTTGAATGTTAGTTATTAACCAACCAAGCGTTTCGCCAAGTTTGGCCTGCATTAGCCACATTCTAAATTATCTGTTGGTCTAATTTAATAATCCCTCTTACACCACCCTTGTGTGGAATCGTGCACTTAACTTGAGCATAGTTTCGGACCCATCTTTGCTAAGCTGGTTTGCACTTCCACACGAGAGTAGAGCGGGATAAAGTGCATGTGGCGTGTTTCTGCTGTTTTGGTCTCACACAAAGCATATAAGGGGTCAGCAAAACCTACATCCTAAGCACACTTTGAAACCCAGAGCTGGGATCCATATGTATGATTGTCCCTCATCCTCACTCTTTGTATGTTGTCCTTTTGTAAACCTCTAGGACAGATGTTTAGTTTGGGACTGGGACAGTGGCAAATGTTGCCTCATGTTGATCACACAATTGACAAATAGCCTCCTATTGATGTTGCTGGTGCCTTGATGGTCTTACATGTTTTTTTTCCTAATCTTATGTATAAGGTGATTCAGGATACCCGCTGCTGCCGTGGCTCTTGACGCCAGTACTCCGGCCCCAGGATGCCTCCCAGGATGCCTACAACTGTGCGCACCGCAAGACCAGGGCTGTGGTAGAGAGGGCCTTTGGTCTTTTGAAGACTAGGTTTCGTTGTTTGGATCATACCGGGGGCGCCCTGCAATATGATCCGAAAAAGGTCATAGACATAATAATGGCCTGTGCTGTTCTTCACAATTTTGCTATTTCACAACGGGTCCCCCGGTATGTAGAATTTGCTCCCTCTCCACCCAGCGAAGACCAGGAGGAGTCATTTCTGGACACACACAGTAGTGTGTCTGGCCAAAGTGTGCGGACTAATTTGATCGCGACCCATTTTGCTTAATGTAACCTGTATTGGCCTTTGTTTAACATTGTGTTGTTGATTTAGTTTTATTTCCCTTTGTGTATGTTTCGTTATGTTTGTGGTGTTCAAATAAGTAATAAAGTAATTACTCACCACAGGCCTAATGCTTTCCAACTCTCTTTTTTGGATGTGTGAACTGTGTGAATGTCCAAGTATATATTTCTCTGTGACACCCAAAAAAGAGACAATAAAATTTATGAGCCACAGGTGTCTTTAACTGTTTATTTGTAAAAAATAAGAGCTCCAACTTGGAGTTGCTGCTCACTCCAATTTGCTCAAAAAATTGAGGTAAACACAAAGGATTAATGGTTAGATCAACCATGGCAATAATGAAAAAAACAAACAATCCTGGTTGGCCACATTTGCCCCTGCCACAGGTGTAAACCTGGTACAGGGGTAGAAGCTTGAGTGGCACGTTCAGTGAGGATTCAGATATGGCCTTGGCTAGTGGCCTACCTCACCACTCTAAGGAGCTCTATGGGCGCAAATCAAAAACACACAACCCAAGGCATACACCAAGGGTATCTTGGTTTGCCTCACCAGACAAGTCAATACAGGGGGGATTAAGAGCAAAGATGTTGTACAGATTCATGTTGTGGAGACATTAATATGGGTGATGGCCATAGTACCCAGGTGGTGGCCCTTGCTGATTGGCCCGAACGTGGGCCTGTGTGGCATTCTGAATCTGCAACTGGTCCAAAATGTTGCGCATGATATTTACCATTTCACCCCTGTAGGCACGGTTGTCATTGTTGGCAGTCTCCATGTGGCTGTTGAGGGTCCTCAATTCGTTCTGCACAGCCTGTAATGTGGTATTTAGGTTCTCGATCCGGCCATGCAGTGCCTCTCGGTTTAGTTGGTTTTGCTGCTGGAAGGTCACCCTCTCGTGGTGCCATGCGTCCAACATTGCCATGCCCCTCCCCTGGTTGCGCCGTAGCGGATTCCGCCTCCCCAATCCCCTGGTTCGGGGTCGTGCCGAGGCTGTTGGTCTGGGCCCCTCAACAGACACAGGCATGCTTTCACTATCCTCAACAGCAGAGACAACACTGGGGACTTGACTGTCAGTCTGTGCATGCTGGCCATCATGTGCAGCCACCATGCTGCCAGATTCCCTCTGCTGCTGCTGAGTTGGTGGTGAAACATTTTGGACCAGTTGCAGATTCTGGGCCAGGGGTATATCTTCAGAAGGGCACATAAAGGATCCATCCTCCTCCAGCTCCTGGATTTCATCCATGAGTGTGTGGGTCTGTATGGACAGAGACAAATTAGATGTTAGCTTGCCCACTACATATGTCAATCTGTTAGTAGTAACATGCAAAGTAACATGGCTAAACGACATTTGCTCAATAAACTTACCGAATATATCGGTTCCTCCCTCCTAGGCTGCACGGAAGTTGACGGCATGTCCACACTGGCAGTGGATTCCACAGTAGCTGAGCGATGATGGTGGCCTGCATGAGAAGCAAAGACACTATGTAAACACACACCTATGCATTGTTGACGGGTCAAAAGACATATGCCGAATTAGTTAACGGGTCAAAACTGTCATGGGCACTTCAACAACGGGGCCAAATAAGCTTCAATTTCCATGCCATTATGTTGTTAAATTTTTGGCCTACAACTACTTCCACATTGTTCTACTCAACTAAGCCAAACATTCAAGTTCAGCTTGTTATGTGGCTGACCACATCCCTTAGAGGCCATTAAAGCGGACCTTCACTCAGATTAAGAGTCTAGCTTATATGTTTCCCACACCCTGTACATACAGATTGACCACATTACAAATCTTCCAACCTGCATCTACTGCATGTTATGAGCCTTTAAACATCAAAGATGGCGGCTTATGGAATCCGCCATCTTATCAGGCAGCCTGCAAACAGTAAGTGCCTCCTGACTGTGCTGCTCTGCATTCTTGGACTGCTGACCTTTCCCTGACCCCAGCTCTGCTCTGTCTGAGCAAAGCACAGCTATAACCCGCCCCCCTGTACCTTATCCCACTCTCCTCTCCTCAGTAAGTGTGATGCTTCGGAGTCAAGATGGCGGCGGCCGTATCCGAAATTGCCGAACAGAGTTGCAGCCCAGTGGTGGAAAGTATAATACATTAGTGACTACACATGTAAAATATATTAATTTTAGATGCTGAGGATTTTTTGGATAAGAGTTTGTGCTTTTCATTAAATCAGGGTGAAGGTCCGGTTTAATGGGAACCCACAAACTTTTACACTCGGGTTCAATGTACATTCACGTCTTGTATGTGGACCAAAAATCAACAGTTAAGTGGCCACACACATGCCACACCCTGGCCCAACACAGAAATCACCTACAAGCCACAGCCTAGGTGCCTGGCTTCCCAGATGTGTTACTGGCTAATTGTGCATGCTCACTAATTGTAAAGGTCACATACATCTTACTCACCTGCAGGACGGGTCGGGGAATCTGTGTCCCTTAGGGCCGCGTGGCCTTCGACGGCGACTGGATGCATCAATCCATAAATCATCTCCTCAGCCGGGGTCAACTTGAGTTTGGAGGGAAAACCTCCTCCAGTTTTCATGCTGCAAAACAGAGTTAGGGTAATTTAGAACCAGGTGGCCAATACAACATCCAGTCTAATCCTAAAGCTAACATTTTTACCTGTCAATCCGCCTTTGATTTTCTTTCTTCCGTGCAGCATATTTGAGGTCCGATATCTTGCGCTGAATCTGTACAACATCCTTTAACTCTTCCCCCGCTGCATTCACTTGTCTGGTTAGGTCTGCCAAGATGTTGGCTCTGCGCTGTTTGGTGGTGTTTTTTGATCTGCGCCCATATAGCTCATCATAAACTAAGGTCAGGCCACTAGCCAAGGCCATAATTTGTGCCTCACCAAAACGCCCACTCAACTGCCCTCTTCGCAATGTGCGCCCTGTTGTTTTGGGTTGTGGGTCCTCCATGGTGTCATCCAAATGGGGTGACATCCTTGGCTGGGTTTGTGGGGTATAATGCAGGGAATGGTGGCTGCCTGGGGATTGGCCTGGACTGGGCAAGGGACTGGGTGTTCTGGCCTGGCTGGCCACAGAAGTCCCAGGTGTTGATGTGGCATAGTAACCTTGCCTTTCCACCTGTGCCGGTGCCAAATGTGGGCGAGCAGGAGAGCTTCGTTCGGAGCCTGAAGTAGTGCTGCCCTTGGAGGTAGTAGGGCGGACCAAGGGTGAGGGCGATCTTGCAGGGCCGGCCCTCTTCTGTTTTTTTTTTGGGCACACTCGTGGTGGGCTGCGGGACCTGGTTCGGCCTCTTTGTGGGCTGCATGGCCTGCTGCGGCGTCTAGGGGGGCTGCGGGACCTGGTTCGGCCTCGAGGGGGGCTGCGGGACCTGGTTCGGCCTCTTTGTGGGCTGCGTGGCCTGCTGCGGCGTCTAGGGGGGCTGCGGGACCTGGTTCGGCCTCTTTGTGGGCTGCGTGGCCTGCTGCGGCGTCTAGGGGGGCTGCGGGACCTGGTTCGGCCTCGAGGGGGACTGCGGGACCTACTGCGGACTATTGTGGGTGTTGTAGTGGGGCAGGGTGGGGTGGGTCTTCGGACCCTCTTACCCGTTTTTGGCCCAGTAGCCATACTAGCCTTTGTGGCCTGGGTCTTTGGTTTGCCTGCCTGCTCCTTTTTTTGCCCATAGCTGGTAGTTGGCTTGGCCGGCGTTTTGGTACTAGGCCGTAATTTTGCTTTTGGCTGCTGCGACCTGGTTTTGGGCCCTTCGGAAGGCTCCTGCCGTTTGGCTGCCTTCTTCCCCGTTTGCTCCTTTCCAGTTTTGCCAGGAGGTTTTTTGGGTGCCATTTTGATTTTCTCAAATAATCAGCTGGGTGTGCAGGGACCTTTAAGTAAGCAAGCCAGCGTACGTTCGCACGGCCGTGCGGAACCCGCTGAGGCATTGCGTACGTTCGCACGGCCGTGCGGAACGCGCTGGGGCGTTACTTATCTGCTGCCGAGAAAAAGAAGCAAGATGGCACCCACTATCTTCACCCGCCAACAAGAAGAGATCATCATGTTCGTAAGTGTATTCGATGGACTTTAGTTAGATTAGGAAATGCTGCTCTATATGTGAAGGAAGCGCAGGAATAAATGGCTTTGGTTAAAAATGTGATAAACTACATGCACAACCAAAGGCACGCAACACACGTGCCAAACAACATTTAGGCCATATTGTGAAATTACTGAACACTAGAAATGTGTGTGTGTTAATGTAATTACCCCAAAAAATGTTTTGCTGACACATATTGATATGTATTGAGAAGTAAAGTCGATGTTTTCTTTCTGTTTTGTAGACCATGCTGGAGCGCAGGTACGACTACCTGCCCAACACATTTGAAAAACGCCACGTCGCCCTGGAGATAATCTCCACCATCCAACAGCAGACCAACACCACCTTCACCCACACGCAGATCATGCAGCATTGGTCGGACCTCAAACGGCTGCACATGCCCCGGGTGCGGAGGTTCTTCGGAATCCATTTTCCAAGTAAGTAGATTGCGATTGCATGCAATATGTAACTAAGACAGAAGGTAGGACTTTACTTAGAATGCCTTTTCTTTTCTAGTGTTGGAAATGGATTACCGAATTCGCCGCACCCGGAGGCGCAGAGGACGACCAGTGCTGCATGATTCTGCAGCTGGGAGTGAAGGTGGTGGATCTCCAGGGCGACGGGCCGACCCCTCCTCTGTGGCCTCCTCAGACCAGCCCCTGGACCTTACCACAGAGGAGGGGCGGCACAGCGTGGGCAGGCAGTCGTACCCTGCCACGCATGCGGGATCCTCGGGTATGTCACTCTTCATGTCTACACCAAAAAAGAGAATTGCTAGCTCCTGATATCACCAAACTGAATCCTTTATTCTGTATTTGTAGATGTTTCGGTTGCGGGTGAAGTAGTGGGTCAGGAGGCAGCAGATAGGAGCCCACAAGACCCTGGAGAAGGTGAGTGATGTGACCCAGACTTAGCTCAAAACATTGGAGGACTGCGGAATCAGACATCCAAACTAACCATTTGGCCCATGTTTCTACAGGCACTTCTTCACAGCAGAGCCAGGAACCAGGACCTCAGGGTGTTGTCCCCAACGAGCCATCTCTCGGCCACCAACCAAGTAAGTAGTCATGTCATTCTAGAGATTTCGGGCTAAATTCCCATGAACACAAAAACACATAATGCCCTAGTCAATGCCAATATAAGAGGGACATGTGGCCACTGAATTAGCTTAATTAGTTGCCCAACTGTCCTGTGGCCACTGAATTAGCTTAATTAGTTGCCCAACTGTCCTGTGGCCACTGAATTAGCTTAATTAGTTGCCCAACTGTCCTGTGGCCACTGAATTAGCTTAATTAGTTGCCCAACTGTCCTGTGGCCACTGAATTAGCTTAATTAGTTGCCCAACTGTCCTGTGGCCACTGAATTAGCTTAATTAGTTGCCCAACTGTCCTGTGGCCACTGAATTAGCTTAATTAGTTGCCCAACTGTCCTGTGGCCACTGAATTAGCTTAATTAGTTGCCCAACTGTCCTGTGGCCACTGAATTAGCTTAATTAGTTGCCCAACTGTCCTGTGGCCACTTACTAACCTTAATTCCTGTGATTAATCATATGTGCATTATACTTAATTTGTTTCTTTAAATACATTAATTACACAGGTGATAAACATGTATTGTTCTCCGAATAATTTGAATTTCTGATTTTTGTGAAGGGACCACAAGACAGCGACTTGCTGATATCAATCGGAGGGTCCTTGAGTTGGTGGCCGATCTGCAGGCGATGCGGGACACGTTGGGGACAACAGAAGAGGAAGACTAGTGTCCTGGTTCCTGGCCCTGTAGATTTGTAAATAGTTGTATTTGTACATAGTTTTCTTGGTTAAACACCAAATTTCTTTGTATATAGTTTTCTGGTTTTTAAAAACTTTTTAATTGTATATAGTTTTTAAAGTTTTAAACAAAAACAGTGTATATATTTTTAGTAAAGCCAAAACAATTTGTATATAGTTATTAATTTTTTTGGGCCAAAGTTGCCTGAAAAATTTTGCCAACAAATGGCAATTGAGCAATTAAAAACCAAAAAAAAAAAAACATGTTGTCCCATTTATTTGCACACATACATTGAAAAAAAACAAGGGGACAATGACATATTTGAAAATCAAGATTGTGATGTCCGTGAAGTGATTGGGGTAAGTTTTAGGGACCTAAAATGGAAGAAGAACCAAGGCGCTAAGTGATTTGGGTAAGTTTTATGGACCAAAAATGGAAGAAGAAACAAGGCGCTAAGTGATTGGGGTAAGTTTTAGGGACCGAAAATGGAAGAAGAAACAAGGCGCTAAGTGATTTGGGTAAGTTTTAGGGACCTAAAATGGAAGAAGAAACAAGGCGCTAAGTGATTTGGGTAAGTTTGAGGGTGTGAAAATGGAAGAAGAAACAAGGCGCTAAGTGATTGGGGTAAGTTTTATGGACCAAAAATGGAAGAAGAACCAAGGCGCTAAGTGATTGGGGTAAGTTTTAGGGACCTAAAATGGAAGAAGAACCAAGGCGCTAAGTGATTGGGGTAAGTTTTAGGGACCTAAAATGGAAGAAGAACCAAGGCGCTAAGTGATTTGGGTAAGTTTTATGGACCAAAAATGGAAGAAGAAACAAGGCGCTAAGTGATTGGGGTAAGTTTTAGGGACCGAAAATGGAAGAAGAAACAAGGCGCTAAGTGATTTGGGTAAGTTTTAGGGACCTAAAATGGAAGAAGAAACAAGGCGCTAAGTGATTTGGGTAAGTTTGAGGGTGTGAAAATGGAAGAAGAAACAAGGCGCTAAGTGATTTGGGTAAGTTTGAGGGTGTGAAAATGGAAGAAGAAACAAGGCGCTAAGTGATTGGGGTAAGTTTTAGGGACCTAAAATGGAAGAAGAAACAAGGCGCTAAGTGATTTGGGTAAGTTTGAGGGTGTGAAAATGGAAGAAGAAACAAGGCGCTAAGTGATTGGGGTAAGTTTTAGGGACCTAAAATGGAAGAAGAAACAAGGCGCTAAGTGATTTGGGTAAGTTTGAGGGTGTGAAAATGGAAGAAGAAACAAGGCGCTAAGTGATTGGGGTAAGTTTGAGGGTGTGAAAATGGAAGAAGAAACAAGGCGCTAAGTGATTGGGGTAAGTTTTAGGGACCTAAAATGGAAGAAGAAACAAGGCGCTAAGTGATTTGGGTAAGTTTGAGGGTGTGAAAATGGAAGAAGAAACAAGGCGCTAAGTGATTTGGGTAAGTTTTAGAGACCTAAAATGGAAGAAGAAACAAGGCGCTAAGTGATTTGGGTAAGTTTTAGGGACCTAAAATGGAAGAAGAAACAAGGCGCTAAGTGATTTGGGTAAGTTTGAGGGTGTGAAAATGGAAGAAGAAACAAGGCGCTAAGTGATTGGGGTAAGTTTTAGGGACCTAAAATGGAAGAAGAACCAAGGCGCTAAGTGATTGGGGTAAGTTTGAGGGTGTGAAAATGGAAGAAGAAACAAGGCGCTAAGTGATTGGGGTAAGTTTTAGGGACCTAAAATGGAAGAAGAAACAAGGCGCTAAGTGATTTGGGTAAGTTTGAGGGTGTGAAAATGGAAGAAGAAACAAGGCGCTAAGTGATTGGGGTAAGTTTGAGGGTGTGAAAATGGAAGAAGAAACAAGGCGCTAAGTGATTGGGGTAAGTTTGAGGGTGTGAAAATGGAAGAAGAAACAAGGCGCTAAGTGATTGGGGTAAGTTTTAGGGACCTAAAATGGAAGAAGAAACAAGGCGCTAAGTGATTTGGGTAAGTTTTAGGGACCTAAAATGGAAGAAGAAACAAGGCGCTAAGTGATTTGGGTAAGTTTTAGGGACCTAAAATGGAAGAAGAAACAAGGCGCTAAGTGATTGGGGTAAGTTTTAAGGGAGGTCAAGGGAAAAGGCAGAAGAGCGCTAAGTGGTTAGGGTGAGCTTTAAGGGAGCTCCAGGGAAAAGGCAGGAGAGCGCTAAGTGGTTAGGGTGAGTTTAGTGATGGAAGTGAAATTATGTAGGCGAACACTTTAATGAGAGAAGTTTGTAGTGCGCAGGCGCAATATCGCAAGAATTTCGTCTGGACAGATACTTTAGGAAAAAATGAAGCAGGATGTAGCGGGAAAATGATCGGATTCGTGTGAGGATACGATGGGAAAAGGGCAAAAACGAAAGGCTACGTTGGTAGTTGGGCAAAATAAATCTGAACATTTTCGATGGAAAATGACATCCTCGTCTGCGTACTCTGGCATACGAGCACACGGACGCGCTACGGAAGGTTTACGAAGCATGCATAGAATCGATCGAACGTTCATGCGAGAGCGGGAAATTTTGAAAATCTTACGACGTCGGCACCAAACCGAAAGTTTGTTTGTGTCTCTCTGAATCGAGCCTAATGTTTCATTAGATTTCCATCCTTGGGAGAATCTTTTTGCACACTGCTCAAACTTAAAGACAGAAAGCGACTCAGTCATCCCCTCTTGGTGCCTTTATGCACGAGGAACTTCAGTGTAAAGAGGCACCCAAATATGGCAGTGAGAGTGCGCTGATAAAGATTCTCCAGCGGGCCGTCGTCTCATACTGGAGTGGTGGGTTGGGTGAGAGTTGTGCTGCATGGGAGCAGGTAACACATAATTGCGTTGAATAAGAATAGAAAAGAAAAAAAAATGTATGCCTTACTTTCAAATTGTAAAATGAAAATGTCTCAGTCCATTTGCTAAATGGGGGAGATCTGCTGGGTTTTAAGTCAGCATTTGACCCACTGGTCTCCTAGCAACAACTCCAGTGAACATGCTCCAGCTTTTTTCACTGGCAGGCACTGTACATGGCAGAAAAAGCTCTGTGTGTTTGTGTGTGTGTGGTGCTGCTTCTGTGATTAAACCACCAGGTGACTCAATAAATATATACAATCTCTATGGAATAAAGTAAACTGGCTGAAAAATTCTACTTTGAATGACTGTGCTGACATATATATATATATTTATATAAAAGGGGAACAAAACCCTGAGTGGCCAACACTGGAGTTTAAAAGATTCCAGTGCTGGCCACTGGCCTTCCCCAGGGGTTTCCCAAATCAGGATGCCCCACTGTATGAAACGCCACCCAGGTCGCCACAAAACCCAACTTTTTCCTGGCTCCCATGTAAGTAGCTGTGGATGCATCCTAAGCAACTCTGGGATGACATGATGATAGGGCTTGGCGCCCAGGGATGCTGCTGCTACAGCTCAGCATTACCAAGCTCTGTGTGCAAACCAAGCCATTTGCCAAGCAGCTGACTTAGGGTGCCCCGCTATGTGAAACCCCCCAGTTCGCCTGTCAAAACATATATTTCCCCATCCCATAGCTCATGTATGGGCTCTTGTCCAATCAGCATTTTACTCTCTTATGTAATGGGGCAACATCGCACGGACAGACTCTAACTCCTCCTACTTACTCTACAACTCCCCCTCCTCTACCCCCCTTCCCTCCAGTATGCTGAGCCTCTCACCTCACCATGCAACGCTGGGGAGTTCTTCCTCGCACTCCATTTGGTGTGCTCCAGGGTGACGGAAGACGTCATCCTGACAACTTTTGCAGCAACTGCCTCTCTACAACAGCAGAATATACACTTATTTTTCACCCATACATTTAATGTTAAGTGCATCATTTACGTACATTGCAAAAACCATTTCAATCTATGATCCCATCAAGAATTAGCGATAGTGCTCCTTTAAGTGAGTGTCCACCCGGTTACCAAAACTATGAGATAGACTTCCCTTACTGTCCAGCGCTAATTCAAGTCTCCAGCAGTGTCTCCAGCAGCATCTGCAGTTTGGGGCCATCATGGTCACAGCGATGCTGTCACGCCCTTTACAATCAATGCAATAGAGTACTAGTCATCGGCACATCCCCTCTATTGTAGTGAATAAAGTTGTGGCAGCGCTGTGTGTTTTTTGTCAAGCTTACCAATGATGGGAAAGGGAGGCCCCATCCTGGACCAGATTTGCCAGAGATTGTTTAGGGCCAGTTTGGTGGTATGCTTTTGGAGTGGGAGAGGAAACTCTATTGATAGGATTCAAAACCAGAAACAGGTGAGCTAATTCCCCCCGCCACTAAGCCACTATAGCCTCTGGATATTCAAAGTCAGACACAAATTGACATGACTAGAGAGCCTTTCTGTTCCATAAGTGCATTGAAGATGCAGGTTTGCCATCTTTGCCAAAAATAACCCTTATATTCCCTAGCTTCCTTGGGCTTTTCCACTGCCCTGGGTACACACTGTTAGTTTGCTTTAACAAAACCCAGGAAAGTTACCCAGAAAAGGTTTTGTTCCACTTTAAGAAGAATCAAACGTGAAAGAACCAGGAAGCCATTATCCTCCTGTGCTGCCATATTCCAAAATTGCAACCTGCCTGGGGTTCGAAGAAGGACAATGGGTTCAGCTATCAGAGAGCTGAAACGTCTAGGCAAATTTTTTCAAATGGTTTCTAGATGTGACTCTAGATGGACCAGTAGCTGAAACAGTAACAAGCACAGAACTCTACTTAGATGCCAGTAAGGTGCAGGTGGGGTACTGCTATAGGTTGTTATTAGCAAAGATGAGCGATTTCGACCTCTTTTCCATGGAGAGGGATTTCAATTCAACTCCCAAACCTACTTCCAGTTTTTAGAAGACACTTTCTTCAGGGACAGGAAAAGGTTTGCAGTGATTTTATGCAGGATCATACTATATCACATCTATTGCATGCATCACAGTACTCTACTGCAGGGCAGGGTCCAGGGATGAACTAAAAGAAGAAAGAATATTAACATGGCCATCTTGTTCACCTGATCTAACCCCTGCTGAGAACTTGTGGACTATTCCTAAATGTGAGGTTCCTAAATGTGAGATTTACAGTCAGGCACCCGCTTACTTCCTCTTCCCTTATCCCCCATTGGAATTGTGTAAAATGAACCATTTCAAGGCATGTCAAAATCTCTGATTATATGTAATTGCCTTAAGTATTCTAAGCAAAGCTCCTCTCTTCACTGTCATTTTTGGGCTATGGCAGAGCTGGGAAGGGCATGTAGTTGCAGAGGTATGATTCATGAACATGTTCTCCTGTGGTCTGTCAGCACCCAAATCACTGTGGCTTGCCAGGCTCGCTCAGGCTGAGAGCTCCAAAGGACAGAAGAGGATCACATAGGACAGGCATAAGGTGAGCTGCTTCCTGCCTTATTGTTGCAGTTTGCCTGGATTATCCTTTAGAAAACAGTGTTTTTTTATGTCAGAAATATATATGCGTACATTTTTAGTTGTTTTAGTCAGTTGTTATTTTCACCCTAAGGCCCCTTCAACACCTAGCCATTTGCCTCACTTTGGAGCACACACTTCTCGTTGTACGGGACTCACTTCTCTCTTTACGTAGATCTTGGTGTACAGATTTGGTGTACAGATGGCCAATAGTAACAGATTGCAGGTAGTGAAAATATACTAGATCAGATCAGCACCTAGAACATCATTTTGACACAAAAATGCAATCGAAAGTGGATTTTCCTTCATTCATGTAGTTTTAAGACAGACAATATGTTATTCCATTGCTGAACATGAGATCAGCTCATTTGAATCATAGCAATGCACCATACCATTTGTAGTCGATTTGTTATTGCATCTATTTAAAAAGGAACAACACACCCGATTTTCACTTTTTGGGCGTTGCTCCTCTCAAATTGGGATGCCTCACTGTGTGAATGCTCCTAGGTCACTTACCTTCCTGTTGCTCCCACAACTCGGGCGAGAACCAGCACACTGATTGGCTGAGCGGTACAACAAACCAGCACACTTGCTTTCACTTAGCTCCCTTCATTGCTGAAGGGGACTGAGGCCCTTATTTATGAAGGAATAGCGACAGGTAGCGACTGGTGAGCGGCCGGTAATGACGGGCCCCGCCACGAGAACGCCGGCTCCCCACCACAATCAAACATTTATCAAGCCAATCCTGCTTAGCGACTGAGATAGCGCCATATAGCGACTCATTCATCATTATTCCAGCCTCAGCCCACAGCGCCAGCGTCCGACCTTGAACAGCGACAGGTATGACCTCTCGCTACCTGGCGCTCTCCAATGCATTTCAATGGAACAATCTTTAAATATTAATAATTAATTGTTATTAATGTTTTTTTTTTTTTTTTTTTTTTAAATGTGAAAAATTCTGTGACCACTTCTGCCATTTTATATAATTTTTTTAAGGGAAAAAAAATAAAAAAAAAAATTGTACAGAATTGATATTACAGGTCTGATATTAATGTATTCATATTACTAAATTATTTAAAATATATTTTTTTTTGGTTTCCAAAAATATGGTGGTTTGGGGGTTAAAAAACGACTTTTAACACATCGCCTCCAGCGCTCTGGGGTTTAAACATGCATTTCACAGCGCTTGAATTTTTTGAGCGTGATTTTTTGATGAATATGGTGGAAGCCGGTCACTCTGACCAGTCGCTATCATGCGCACCCATACATCGCGGAACCTGTCAAATAGCTACTCGTAACCTTTTATTCAACATTACGGCACACCGACTGTCAACAACCGAACAATGGCCAAGCACAGCGGCTACTAGCGGGCGCTGTGAAAATACCGCTACAGTCGCTCAACTGTCGCTACATGTCGCTATTAATAAATCAGCCTCTGAGTGTGCCGCCGGCTGCATCCCCTGCTCACCTCCTAGCCATTACGTGCCATTCAGAAAGCCCAAATGTGGGTGCGTGCATGGCTAGAGGTGAGCCGAGATGCGGCAGCAGCGCAGAGATGCAGCGAGGGCCCCGGTACAACATGAGTGAAACAAGGCTTCTGGGGAGGTTTACATAGCGGGGCATCCCAATTCAGGATGCCCCAAGGAGTGGCACTCGGATGGCCTCCCATGTTCCCTTTTTAACCCTTTAAATGCCAAGCACGTAGTTTCTACGTGGTTGCTTCTCCTACCGTTAAGTGCCAAGCACGTAGAAACTACGTGCCTGGCATTTCCCCCAAACAGTTAAAAAATAGAAAAAAAAAATCACTTACCTCCGGTATCCCTGTGAAGCCTGGGGTCCCCTCTTCCTTGGGGGGGCATCCGATCGCCCCCCCGTCGTCCTCCGTCTTCAGGGGGGGGCCCGAAACCAGCCGCCCCCCCCCCGTTTCCAGCGCTGATCGCCGATCGCCGCTGTAAAAAAAAAAAAAAAACTGTCATTTACTCACCTCCGCGCCCGAGCCTTCTGTCCGGGTCTCCTCTTCACCAGGGGGGGGTCCGATCCCCCCCCTGGGCTGCGCAGTCTTCAGGTGAGGACCCTCTTCCGGGTCCTCACCTCTTGTAATGGCGGCGATGGCCGCCGCCGCTTAGCCCCGCCCATTGTGGGAGGAGCGGGATGACGTCATCCCGCTCCTCCTATACCCCCTCCGAGCTCCGGCATCTGTCAGATGCCGGTGGTGATCGGAGCAGAGCGGGTGTCAGGTGAGGAGGCTCCGATCGGAGCCCCCTCGCCTGTCACCCGCCCTGCGCCGATCACCACCGGCATCTGTCAGTGAAGTGACAGCGGCGAGGGACAGCGGCGAGGGACGTCGGATCGGAGGTGAGTATGGTGTAAAAAAGAAAAATAAAGATTTTTTTTTCTGTGTGTCAGTGTCATTTTTTTTACTATTAACCCCTTGTGAACTGGTAAGGGGTCCATGACCCCTATACCAGTTCACAAGGCTGGGGAGATGGCAAGCCACCTGCGCTAGCGGGTGGCTTGCCATTAACCCCTGGCACCCCCATTACCTGCCTCCCCAAAGGCCAGGGGGGGGCAGAAGAGCCCGGGCCCACATGGGCTATGTGGGCTCGTAGGCTGCAGGGTGGGGGGGCCACATAAGCTGGCCCCCCCACTCTGTGCCTACAAGCCCCCATAGCTGGTCCCGGGCTGGTTACTGTGGGTAAGGGGGACCCCACGTCAATTTTTTTTTTGATTTTTAAGGGTTTTTAACCCTTAAAAATCAAAAAAAAATGGGGTCCGCCCCCCCTGGGAGGGGGGACCCTATGTCATTTTTTTTTTTGATTAACCCTTTGTAATCTGTCATCCAGCAGCTATAAAAGGCTTCTAGCAAGTGAGCAGAAGCCAGTGATCGCCGAGGGACAGAGGGCTCCAGGATGGATGGGAGGTGAGTACAGTGTAAAAAAAAAAAAAATTAATAAAATATTTTTTTCTTTATGTGTGTGTGTCATTATTTACTTTTAACCCCTTGTGAACTGGTAAGGGGTCCATGACCCCTATATCAGTTCACAAGGCTGGGGGGATGGCAAGCCACCTGCGCTAGCGGGTGGCTTGCCATTAACCCCCGGCACCCCCATTACCTGCCTCCCCAAAGGCCAGGGGGGGGCAGAAGAGCCCGGGCCCACATGGGCTATGTGGGCTCGTAGGCTGCAGGGTGGGGGGGGCGCAAAAGCTGGCCCCCCCACTCTGTGCCTACAAGCCCCCATAGCTGGTCCCGGGCTGGTTACTGTGGGTAAGGGGGACCCCACGTCAATTTTTTTTTTGATTTTTAAGGGTTTTTAACCCTTAAAAATCAAAAAAAAAATGGGGTCTCCCTCCCCTGGGAGGGGGGACCCTATGTCATTTTTTTTCCCGATTTAACCCTTTGTAGTGTGGATGGTATTTGTATTTTTTTTGTGAATGTTATAAAATACTTGTTTCAGTTAGGGGGGTCTCCTGGGCAGGAACGGGGGGCTACCGATAAATATGTGGTACCGTTCTAATCGGTAGAAATGGGGCTTTCACATGCAATATGATTTTCCTTAATAAAATACATTTTTTATTTAAAATAAAGGAGTCAATTTTCTAAAAAATTTTTTTTATTTATTTATTTTTTTTTTCACTTAATAATATTGTAAAAAAAAAAAAAAAAATTACAAACAAGACATTTCATGTTAAAGTCTAAACTCTGCTGCAAAAAATATATATATAATTTTTCTGAAAGTTACAGCAAAAATGGCGCAAAACATGTCGCAAAACATGACGCAAAATGGGGAAAATGGCCTGTCAACAGAGGGTGACAAAATCTCAAGTAGGCTGGCAATTAAAAGGGTTAATAGTACCTATGCATGTTGGGTATTGTTCTGTTCGGGGGACCTTGCGCTTTCAGACTTAGCTTGTTTTTTCTGGTTTGCATATTTATATTTTAGGAAAAGGTGTTTTTTATTCAGCTTTTTTATAAATTTTTTAGGGAAACCCTGCGCAACCAAAGAATTCTTTGAGGAATTAATTCCAGAAAGATGAGCCCACTACAACAAGCTGGGTACCCTTAAAAAGCTTAACGTGTGTACTTTCAGGGAATATATGGTTTATGGGGGATATTCCAAATGTAAAGGGTTGTTTTGGTTGAAAAATCGCAAGGTGCGCACTTTGTCTGCAGAGCTGAAATTTTCAAGTAAAATTACCGTTATGCGCATGCTTTACTTTGGGGTGTTTGGCAACTCTCCCCTTGACAGAACCTATGCATGTTGGGTGTTGTTCTGTTCGGGGGATGTTGCGTTTTCAGATTAAACTTGTTTTTTCTTGTTTGTATATAGTTTTTTTAGGAAAATGTGGCTTTGATTCTGCTTTTTTATCCTTTTTTTAGGGAAACTCTTTGCAACCAAAGATTACGTTGAGGGATTACTTCCAGAAAACTATGGCCACATCCACAAGCTTGGTACGCCTAGAAAGCCTGAGGTGTGTACTTCCAGAGAATATATAGTTTGTTGGGGGTATTTCAAATGTAAAGGGTTGTTTTTCTGGAAAAACCGCAAGGTGCGCATATTGCATAGCATAGTTGTATTTTATCTGAAAATCTCCTAAAGCGCTGTTTCAGTTTGGGGGAGTCTCCTGGGCAGGAAAGGGTGTCTACCAATACATATGTGGTACCGCTGTAACCGGGAGAAATTGGGATTTCACACGCAATAAGATTTTATTGACAAACTTACATTTTTTATTCCAAAAAAAACTACAATATGTAAAAATTTTTTTTTTTTTTTTTTTTTTTGCACATATTTCACCCAAAAATATTAAGAATACACCTAACAAATGACAAACAAGACATTTCATGTTAAAGCCCAGACTCTGCTGAAAAAAACAATATATCATTTTCCTGGGAAATCCCTGGAAATCCCTTCAAAAATCACATTTGAACATGGGGAGCGCAAAATAGTGCAAAATGGTCTGGCAACAGAGTGTGACAAAAACTCCAGGTAGGCTGGCACTTAAAGGGTTAAACATTGCCATGATAAGTTTTTGTTTAGACTGGATCTCATCTTTAAATTTACTACAGAATGTTTACATTCAGTCACAACTTAGTTTTCAACTTGAAGGTCCAAATGATTAAAGCTAAACATTTTATCAAGACATAATTATAAGCTCTTTTAAAACTCTTTCAGATGCTGTCAATGTCTCCAGTCTTTAAAATTTTCTCCTGATTACTTTTTCCCTAGCGTTTTAAAAGGTCATTCTCACAGCATATTGAAGAATTTACTAAAAGCACTGATGACTTATTTTCTTTCCGAAATACAATCATGGACATGATAAAAAAATACAGAGGAGGTTCTGCCAAAACAATAGAAATTAAAATTATTATATTGCAGGCAATGTGTTTCAGATTGTAGTTTTTAAAAGGCAAAGTGTCTAGATCCCCTTTGCCACAATAAACTCCTACAGATCCTAGAACTCCAGATGTGGAGCTGCAAAATAAAGAGGCACTCTAGCCATTTATGCTGCTCTGTTAAACCGGGCCTTCAGCATTATTCAATAAAAAGCCCAAACCCATAAAAAAAACTATTCCCCTGCATCGAAAATTAATATATTTTATGTTTTTAGTCACTTGTTTATTATTCTCTCCCCTGCTGGTCTGCACCTTTGTTTAGGACTCCCGGATATGGCAGCCACCAGGAGAGCGGGGAAAGTACAGAGGGGTTAGTTATTGGGGCGAGTTATAGCTGTGCTCTGCACAAACAGAGCAGAGCTGGGGTCAGGAACAGGACAGCAATCCTAGAATGCAGAGAGGCATAGTCAGAAGGCACTTCCTTTCTGGAGGCAGCCTGAGACTCCATGAGCCGCCATCTTGGATGTTTAAAGGCTCGGAAAATGCGTTAAGTGCAGGTAGGGTGATTTTTAATGTGGGCAATCTGTATGTACAGGGTGGGGATGGGGACATACAAGATAGGCTGTTATTCAGGGTGAAGGTCCAGTTTAATCCTTGATGCAGTTGGGACAAGAAACGCAGATGAACAGCGCTGAAGCCAGGACCAGATACATTTTGTCATACCCCCATCGCCCTTGTTACTTATGTAAATGTATGCACAAATTCAGGTTCCCTTATACATTTTTAGTTTTTGTTTACTTTATTAGAGCCTCAAGTATATTTACAGTATAGTCAAAACAGAAAAAGATAAATCCAGTTTTTTCTCCAAGGGTTAGCTTGTGTCATTGAATTGTACACTTAAAAGTAAAGACGTCAGCAAGGTGTTGATCTCCTTGGTCCCTTTCTGCAGTCTAACCTTTAGTTCTGGCTCTCCAACTGATTTTTTTGCCTAATACCAGTCTTGGCCTACTTGTAACTGTTGCCCAGTATCTTTCCGCATCCCTTCTTGCAAGATGTGTGTGTTAATTAATCACTTTGCCCTCGTTGCCACCCATCCTTGTTTTTTTGTCTGTGTTTTGTCTGCTGCTGTTGTTTTTTTTTTCTTGTGTTTTAGGGAACTTGGGCTATCCTCTACTGCCTTGGCTGCTTACACCTTTTCTGTGGCCCCAGACACCAGGCCAGGACGCCTATAACAGGGCCCAGCGGAGGACCAAGGTCATAGTGGAGCAGGCTTTCTGTCTGTTGAAGTCCCACTTTCGATGCCTGGACCAGACTGGTGATACCCTGTACCAGCTGGCCAAAGCAGTTAAAATCATTGTGGCATGCATTGTGCTCCAGAATGTTGCTCTTCTGAAGAAAGTGCCTGCTACATGAACCTTGACACCAGCGCAGCCTGGTGGACTTTTCTTTCACAAATTTTGTCTGTGTTGTGTTGGTTATGTGTGTTTCTTCTTGCTTTGTAACCCCCCTTCTCTTCTCTGGTTTTGTCTGAATAAAAATATCAAAACACTTTTCTACTTTATAGGTTTTTTATTTATGGCCAAATATCACTGGCCACTGCAAATAGTAAACTCAAGTTCAAACAATATATTTAGCGACCAAATCAAAAAACAAAAGCCAAGGAAAAGAAATGGGTGCCATGTTATGGGGAGGAGGGCTGACAACCTCTCCATGTCGGTATTAGGTCAACCCCAATTCACAATCCACAATCTACACAATCCTTACAATGGACCCTGCTTCCAATGCACCTACATTGACTCAAGTGGTCCCTCTCTAACCAGTTTTCCTTAAGCCTTTCGCTGCCAGCCTACCTGCAGCTTTTGTCGCCCTCTGCTGCCAGACCATGTTTCAATATTTTGCGCTACACATGTTCAACTGTGATTTTTGAAAGGATTTCCAGGGATTTCCCAGGAAAATGATATATTGTTTTTTTCAAGAGAGTCTGGGCTTCAACAGTTTGTCAATAAAATTTTATTGCGTGCGAAACCCTAATTTCTCCCAGTCACAGCGGTACCACATATGTATTGATAGACACCCTTTCCTGCCCAGGAGACTCCTCCAAACTGAAACAGAGCTTTAGGAGATTTTCAGATAAAATACAACTGCGCTATGCGCTATGTGCACCTTGCAGTTTTTTCAGAAAAACAACGATTTACATTTAAAATACCCTCCCACAAACTATATATTCTCTGGAAGTAAACACCTCAAGCTTTCTAGGCGTACCAAGCTTGTTTATGTGGGCTTAGTTTTCTGGAAGTAATTCCTCAATGTATTCGTTGGTTGCACAAAGTTTCCCTAAAAAAGAATAAAAAGGAAGAATCAAGCCACATTTTCCTAAAAAAAACTATATGCAAACAAGAAAAGACAAGTATAATCTCAAAAAGCAACATGCCCCCAACAGAACGATACCCAACATGCATAGGTACTGTCAAGGGAAGAGTTGGCAAACACCCCAAAGTAAAGCATGCGCGTAACAGTAATTTTACTTGAAAATTTCAGCTCTGCAGACAAAATGCGCACCTTGCAATTTTTCAACCAAAACAACCCTTTACATTTGGAATATCCCCTATAAACCATATATTCCCTGAAAGTATGTTAAGCTTTCTAAGAGTACCCAGCTTGTTGTAGTAGGCTCACCTTTCTGGAAGTAATCCCTCAAAGAACTCTTAGGTTGCACAGGGTTTCCCTAAAAAAATTAATAAAAAAACTGAATAAATAACATGTTTTCCTAAAATATAAATATGCAAACAAGAAAAAACAAGCTAAATCTGAAAGAGCAAGGTCCCCCAAGCAGAACAATACCCAAGATGCATAGGTACTATTAACCCTTTTAATTGCCAACCTACTTCAAGTTTTGTCACCCTCTGTTGACAGATAATTTTTCCCCATTCTGCGCCATGTTTAACCGTGATTTTTGCCGGAATTTTCAGGAAATTATAGATATATATTTTGCAGTAGAGTTTAGGCTTGAACATGAAATGTCTTGTTTGTAATTTTTCTACTGTTTTTTTAAATATTTTTGTGTCAAAATAAATAAATAAATATTTTTTAGACAATTGTCTCCTTTATTCTAAATAAAACATTTACTTTATTAGAGAAAAACATATTGCATGTGAAAGCCCAATTTCTCCCGATTACAACGGTACCACATATGTATCGGTAGCCCCCCCATTCATGCCCAGGAGACCCCCCAAACTGAAAATAGCACTTTGTAACATTTACAAATAAAATACTACTACTATCCACACTATAAACATAAGGGGTTAATTTAAAAAAAAATGAAATAGGGTCCCCCCTCCCATAAAAAAAACCCTTAAAAATACAAAAAAATTTGAAATGGGTCCCCCTTACCCAGCATTACCAGCCCGGGACCAGCTATGGGGGCTTGTAGGCACAGAGTGGGGGGGGCAGCTTTTGTGGCCCCCCCACCCTGCAGCCTACGAGCCCACTTAGCCTGTGTGGGCCCGGGCTCTTCTGCCCCCCCCCTGGGCTTTGGGGAGGCAGGTAATGGGGGTGCCGGGGGGTTAATGGCTTGCCGCAGAGGGTGACTTGCCATCCCCCAGCCTTGTGAACTGGTATAAGGGGTCTCATGGACCCCTTACCAGTTCACAAGGGGTTAAATGTTAAATAAAGGACAAGAAAAAAAAATCACCTCCGATCCTGTGTCCCCCAGCGATCTGCGATGACAGTCTGCTCGGGTGTTTGGAGGAGAGATCCCCACAGGGGATCGGATGGCACCAAATTAAAGAGGAGACCCGGCCGGATCCAACGAGGGGTCAGGTGAGTATTTTTTATTTTAATTTTTTTAACTAGCAGGGGGGAAAGTCAGGCATGTAGATTCTACGTGCTTGCCACTTAAGTGGAGTGGAAGCGAGCATGTAGAATCTACGTGCTTGGCACTGAAAGGGTTAAAAATGTCATCCTGCGCATTTACCTGATTCAATGATCAGTTCACATCACTCTGTGTTGAGCTGGCTGTTGGTAAATTTGTGGCCGGAGGTGGAGGCATAGGTTCCCTATAAGATTCCCGGGCCGATCAGATCCCTCCCCGCGAGGCATCTGAAATCGGGATGTCCCGCGGGGTGAAACCCCCCAGGAAGGCCACAATCCTACCCTTTCCACGTTCCAGCGGCGCATGCGCGTCCGCCACCGCCGCCTCCCACGTGTCCCTCTAGCAGGGCGCGCTCCCGCGCCGGCCGTTTGTGAATGACCGGCGCGGGTGCGCTCTCTGTAAGAGGGATGGGCGGGAGGCGGCGGCGGACGCGCTCTGCTTGTCCGGCGCTGCCTCTCGCTTGTCTGGCAGCGGGGATTGGCTGCAGCGGTCACGTGGGAGCGGGGTGAGGTGAGGTGAGTTTTCGGGGCTTTCTAGGGGGTTTCACACAGCGTGCTTGACTGTTCCAAATGTTTACAATGTTTTATACAGTGTTTTTACAAAAAAAACTTTAACAAAGTGTTACTGTTAAATTTGTAATTGTAATCATAAAAAAGTTTAAAAAACATTTTAATTTAATATTTCAAATTTTCAAAAAAACAAAAAAAAGGGCATACAAAAAAAAATGTGAAACTAAGATTACGGTGTGGGGTGTGTTCTATCCAAACAACATGCTGAATGCAGGTTGGTAAAGGGAAAGTGGGGCAGGGGGTGGGCAAACAACTGGGGGATGCAGGTAAGCGCACACGAGGAAGAACAAGGAGGATCTAGGTGAGTAACACTGGAGAAACAGACACAACATGGGATGCCCCAAAGGAGGAGGTAGAAGGAGGGCCAATGTGAGGAATTCTGGGGACATGGACACAACTTGAGAAATCCCAGAGTAGGAGGAAAAAGGAGGGACAAGTTGAGTAACACTGGGGGCACAGACACAACATGGGATGCCCCAAAGGAGGAGGAAGAAGGAGGGACAAGGTGAGTAATACAGCGTGGATGCACACACAACATGGGATGCCCCAAAGATGGAGGAAGAAGGAGGGACAAGGTGAGTAACACTGGGGTCACAGACACAACATGGGATGCCTCAAAGGAGGAGAAAGAAGGAGGACCAAGGTGAGTAATACTGGGGACAGAGACACAACCTGTGATTCCCCAAAGACAGAGGAAGCAGGAGGGCCAAGGTAAGTAACACTGGTGACACAGACACAACATGGGACGCCCCAAAGTTCCAGGAAGAGGGAGGGACAAGGTGATTAACACAGGGGACACAGTCACAACATGGGCTGCCCCAAAGGTGGAGGAAGAAGGAAGGCCAAGGTGAGTAACACTAGGGACAAAGACACAACATGGGCTGCCCCAAAGGTGGAGTAAGAAGGAAGGCAAAGGTGAGTAACACTAGGGTCAAAGACACAACATGGGCTGCCCCAAAGAAGGAGGCAGAAGAAAGGGGATGACGAGTAACACTAGGGACACAGACACAACACAGGATGCCCAAAAGAAGGAGATAGAAGACGGAAGAAGGAGAGCCAAGGTGAGTAAAACTGAGGACACAGACACAGCATTGGATGCCCTAAAGGAGGAGGAAGAAGGAGGACCAAGGTGAAAAACACTGGGGACACAGCATGGGCTGCCCAAAAATCGAAGGGCCAAGGTAAGTAACACTGGGGACAAAAACACAACATGGGAATGCCCTAAAGGAGGGGGAAAAAGGAGGTACAAGGTAAGTAACACTTTATGGATGAACACACAACCGATCGGGGGTGCCCTGCTGTGTGAAACCCCTCAGGTCGCGGAAACAAACTCACCTATTCCCGGGCCTACAGCGCATGCGCGGCTGCTCATTCAATCAATTGGATCCGCTCACGTCACCTCTCCAGCTTCTAATCAATTTTCCATTTTGAGATAAAAAGTGAAGCAATAGACACATGACTTAAAAATAAATAAGCAGAGTGAAAAAAGTCCCCCCGCCGGCCCCAAAATTGATTGAGAGCAAGTTGCCTCCCCCCCCCAGTTCCTGAATTTATATGCAGCACATCAGCGGATCCCAATGCCCAGCTCAAATATGCAGTCTAATATATTAAATATATGGATCTTCCCTGACCCCCAAGACTTCTGTAGTCAGCACAGGGTTTCTCAGCCTTCATCCTTCACATGGCATCAGATAACAGCTTATGTCACTTTCCTTGGCTGAGAGCCAAGAGAGACCTGAGTGCAGTGACTAGGTAAGTATAATACTTCCCAATCACGCCCCATGGCTGCTGTCGCTTCAACCCCTGAATTTGCTGCCAAATGTGCTGTCCTTAAAGCAGACCAAACACATCCTATGAAAGGTTAAATTAAAAAAAAAAATCAACTCCCCTTTGTGTCCTGGAAATTAGTCAAATAAATAAACGCCCAAATGATTTTGAGTTTAAAGGAGAAATTGAGGAAAAATTAAGGGAAAATGAAATCTTCTTTTGGCTCTCATCCTTCTTCTAGCACTATTTTCAATAGGATCTAATTGCTCCCAGCATGATATTGTGAGAAGAGGAGCTTAAACAGATACGTTAGAACAATGTTATCCTGTCAAAAACAAATAACATAAAATGGCATACCTGGTGAAAACAAAAATTAAAGTCACTGACGGGAATACCAAGCAGCATATTGGGCAGAAAACATCCAAACAGTAATGTACCTAGGGTGGGACAGCAAGATAGATTGAGGCCCTTATTCATGAAGGGATAGCGTCAGGTAGTGCCTTGTAAATGAGAGGTAGCGACAGGTGAACGCCGGACACGGCACGCAATTACACATTTATCAAGCAGAATCTGTTGAGCGACTGGGATAACGCCATGTAGCGTCTGATTCATCATAATCCCAGCCTTGCAGAGCATACAGCGTACAGCGCTGGCGTTCAGCCTTGCAGAGCGCCAGGTATTACCTCTCGCTACCTGTTGCTCTCCCATACATTTCAGTGGACATTCTTTTATTTATTTTTAAACTGGGTGTTTGTTATTTTAAAGCTCAAATAATGTTGTGACCTCTTCTGGCCTAGAAAAGGCCATTTTTTCAAATATGTTTCATGTTTATAAATTTATGCAGAATTAACATTACAGGTCTGGCATAAATGTGTTCATGTTACAATGTAATAACAATGTAATTCCCTATGTTTTCGCTTGGTTACTGGCGGATACATACTAAAAAACAGACTTTATTCAAACAGCCTCTGGCACTCTGGCCTTCAGAGAACCATTTTTGAGAGCCAGAGTTTTGTGAGGATGTTTTTATAATGAATATGTTGTAAGTCGGTTGCACTGACCAGTCGCTAACATGCGCTCCCATACAGCGCTGTTCTGGTCAAATAGCGACTCCTCACAATGTATTCATCATTGCAGCACAGCGACTGAGTTGCTATGAACTAGCGACCCACGGCCGAGCACAGTGACTACTAGCGGGCGCTCTGAAATGCCTGCTACAGACGCTCATCTGTCGCTACCTGGCGTTAGTGATGAATCAACCTGCCTGTTGTTTTGGAGGGTTTTGGTCTGCTTCATACACAAAGATAGTGCTGGCAAAGGGCATGTCAGGAAGGAGCTAAACCAGGTTTACAGGTGGGCTTCTGAGCTGTGGTTAGAAGTCTGCCAAAACATACCAACTTATCATTTAAAATAGTGAAAAGTAAAGTATTTTAAGGATGTTAGTGTGAACTTTTAAATATTAGATCATGAGATGCTAAACAGATTGTTTTACTGAAAACATGAACTCTTTTGCATGAATATGATGTCTTAACTAGTAAACAAATGCTTTTTTCCCATATTATATGGTTACACCTTCAAGATCATATTACTCTTGGCTCCACACCAGTTGTCAGAAATGATGAAGATTAAATTGAACAGCACGCTAATGCTCAGATTTGATTAAGGAAATCAGCAGAAGTAATATGCCATTTTTAAAATCCCAAATGCACAACTTTAAACAGCTGAGCATTAACAAGATACACAACACAGACAACCAAACAATCCCTACATAGAATGTACATGGTTTTATTAGCTTCTCATATTTTTCTAGTCAATGTGTGCACCTTGTATTAGAAAGTCTCTCTTTTTGCCCCTTGACTATAGAAAATAAAAGGCAAGGGAGATTAACTCTAAGGGCAATGTTGTATTTTTATTAGGAGACTATTGACAAATCCTAAGGCTTGGTTCATAAATGCATAAATTGCCAGGTGATTGTGAAGTGCTGTTGATAGTAGACTATCCATCACTGAGGCGATCGTGTTTTTCCATGATCATAGAAAGGCTTGACAGCAGCGATTTTGGAGAAAAACATTTGCTATTCCAATTCTATCATAAATTGCTGCCCACTTGTGTATAAATGCTATCTGATTGCCCCCATGTGCACTGAGCCTAAATGAGCTACTGCTTGACAGCTAAAGAACCCTATACAGCTAAAGTCCCCATATGTAACTGTACAAGGGCTCCGAGGGTCAGGGGGCCCCTTCATTTGTGCTCCTCTACCTTATTTATCATATTTGTGCTAACTTGGCATCATATAGAGAAAGGAAGCACCATTTGTTTCTGCTTTTTAAGTCTTTAGTTGCTCTCTAGCTGCACCCAAGTTAAGGTAAGAGACAGCCTTGGCATGGCCCAATTTAATATTCACACCAGGGTCTAATTAGTTAAAGTAAGAACAAAAATATTAGGTAGGTGGCAAACCTAGGTCTGGCCCTATGTCTAGTGGCAATGGCAGCAGCCCAAGGGGAAAAGTAGTGTCCAGCATAAGAACAGTTATTATCAGCAGCAGTCGTGGCAACAGGGTGGAGCTCCCTTTAACATCTAGTAGTCATGTGTTGACCAACCATAAAGCAGTCTTAGACTTGTTGACACCACTTAGACCTCGGACTCCACAGGAGACAGAAGCCAATCTTGCGGCCAGGCATTTTTTTCAGACACCACCATTCCATGGCAAGAACAGCCACATTCCTCTGGGCCACCTCCTTTGCCGAATTTGCCCATTTCCTTTGCTGCAGAATCTGCGCCGAAGATATTAGCAGGCCTCTCCTCAAACACTGATCAGTGTCAAAGAAGGTTGGCAATGGTTAGAGACCAGTAGTGATCATGAGGGGACAATTAGGCCTTAAACCGAAACAACAACCTTGCACATTTTGTTTGTAAGAGCACAAATACCACTGGAATTGCCACCTGGTGCCCATCCTTCTCAACCCATGTTCACAATACTGGGTGGCTTATCTTGTGGAGAGAAGCACCAAGAGTTGGAGGATGGTGGAAGCAGATAAGGAGGACCCCAACACCCCCTGGACGTATTCAGTGGAGAGTGCAGAAGACAGGTGCTCTGAGTCCCTCTTGCAAATGGCAGCATGTCTGCTTGCATGATTGCACAGCAGCATCTGCATTGAGGGAGGACTAATGGCTGGTGACATTGCTAGAACCTCAGATCAAAAAGGGATACCTAAATGGCTTACTACCGAAAGTTACTCTGTAGTTGCTTGGTTGAGACCTACCAATGTGATCCAGAATAGTCACTAAGAAATCATAAGGGGGATTCTGTGCACTCCGTCTGTACTTCCATGATTGCTGGGGGGGGGGGCAGGAGCAGCAGCAGTAGCCATATTTGCTGGAGTCTATTATGACCAGTCCTTCAGCCCCCCACTAAGCAAAGTGGCCAGCACTATACCAACGCCACCGTCCAGGAAAGGCTAAGTCCCCAAGTGGTAGGATATGTCCAATGCCTTCCCCCGTCCCATGACAATATGGATCCGGATGAGTTCTGTGCAGGGAAACTGGACATCTGGCCACAACTGATAGAGTTAGCCAGCAGTGTGGCATCTGAAAGGGTATTTAAAGCAGGGGGGGCAGGGGGGCTATTGTGAACCCACAAACTTATATTTTTGGTATTTTATTTTGGACATATATGGCCATTCCATGCTTGCTAACACATAGGAGATTTCCTCCACATCTAACATTAATCTGTGCAGTGAAACGATCACAAGCAATACGTGTGGCAGGCTGCTCTAATTATGCCGGCCAGGGAGCAGTTGGGGTGTTACGTGCCTTGCTCCAGAGCACTTTAGTTGTATCCTGACCTGGCCACCATCTGGTCACAGGATCGCTATGTGTGTTACTAAGCACGGGGGGGCAGTTATAAAGGGGAAGTTAGGAAAGAAAGTGGGTATAGACATGAAACTGGGGGTGAAGAGGGGGGAGGGAGGACCACATCTAGCAGGAATAAGGGCAATACACAAAATTGCCATAGTGGGGTTAACTGAGACGTGGCTGGATGAAACCTATGACTGGGCAGTAAACTTACAGGGTTACTGTGTGTTTAGAATGGACTGTAAAAAACGCAAAGGGATGGAGTCTGCTTATTATTTTAAAATACTCTCTGCAGCCCAGCTACAGCGGGAGGATGTATGTGAGGGAAATTACCATGTGGAGTCTATATGAGTAGAAATACATGGAGGGAGAAACAAAAATAAAATACTGATGGGGGATGGCTACAAGCCAGATATATCCGAATCCACAGAAAACTTGATGCTAAGGCAAGTGGATATAACCGCTAAATTATATGAGGTAGTTATTATGGGAACTCATAGATATAGACTGGGATGCTAAAACCTGTGGATTTCATAAAGGTAAAAGTTTTTTTCTGAAACAAAAGATGGCTACCTTTCCTAACAAGTACAAGTTCCAACAAGTGGGAGAGCCATATTGGACTTAATACTAACCAATGTACCAAACAAAGTAACAAAGGTGCAGGTTGGGGGACATCTTGGAAACAGTGATCATAATATTATTAATTTCCACTTAGCAGTCACTAGGGTGCCTTATCATGGAGCCACAAAAACACGGAACATCAAAAAGGCAAAGTTTCACCGGCTTAGAGATGCCCTAAACTGCATTGACTGTGAAAATGTCCTTAAAAACAAAAGCATGGACACTAAATGGGATACAATCTTCATCGTGATAGATATATACCTTACATGAATAAAAGTAAGAAACAAGATTAAACCAATGTGGCTAAACAAAAAGGTTAGGAGGGCAATAAAAAACAAAAAACGTAAAGCAGGAAGAGACAGTGGAAGCTTTACAAAACTATAAAGAAGAAAATAAACGCTGAGGCTACTTCACTACTAGCGCCACATCGGGTGCTGTAACAGAGCGTCTCAGTCGCTCTAGTATCCTGGCCGGCATTGATGAATGTGATGTATGTTGGGTGCTCTAACTGCTTGGGCTGCTTGGTGCCCACTATAGAAGAGAAACCCTTTATAAACCGCCTATAGAAGTTGGCGAATCCTAGAAACCTCTGTAGCGCTTTAAGGGTTCTTGGTTGCTCCCACTCCAATACTGCGGACACCTTGGAGGGATCCATAACCAACCCCTGCTTAGAGATCAGATACCCCAAAAATGGAATTTCAGGAACCTCGAACACACATTTTGAAATGTTGGCATATAGCCTGTTCTCCCGTAATCTTTATAACACTGCCTTTACATGCTGACGGTGTTCCAGCACCGAACGGGAGAAGATAAGGATATTGTCTAGATAGACCACCATAAATCGGCCCAAATAATCGTGAAATATGTCGTTTTCAAAATCTTGGAAGAACGCGGGAGCATTGCACAGACCAAAAGGCATAACCAAGTACTCGTGGTGCCCATCTTTTACATTAAAGGCTGTCTTCCATTCATCTCCCTGGCGTATGCGAATGAGGTTATACGCCCCTCTAAGATCAAGTTTAGAAAAAATCTGTGCACCAGATACTTGGTTAAAGAGGTCATTGATTAAAGGTAACAGATACCTATTCTTTACGCTGATCTTGTTTAGTCCCCAATAATCGATACAGGGACGTAAACCACTATCCTTTTTTTCGACAAAGAAGAACCCAGCGCCAGCAGGGGAGGTAGAGGGACGGATTAATACTTTCTTAAGATTCTCCGCAATGTATTCTTTCATGGCTATCTCTTCTGAGCAGGTGAGATTGTAAATTTTCTCCTAGGGGGCATGGAACCTGGTGGCAGATTAATGGGACAATCATAGGCCCTATGTGGAGGAAGAGAGTCAGCGGATTTTTCAGAGAAAAAAAACGGCCCAATCTGCACAGGCCGGCGGTAACCCCCCAAGAGAGACATGAGTCGATCTTAGGGCGATACAAACACAGTGATCTAAACAAAATGGGCTCCATTTAACCCTTTAACCGTGAGTCTACCTTGAGATTTTGTCACCCTTTGTTGCCAGATTATTTTGCACTATTTTGCGCTCCCCATGTTCAACTGTGATTTTTGAAGGGATTTCCCAGGAAAGTGATATATTGTTTTTTTTTCAGCAGAGCCTGGGGTTTAACATGAAATGTCTTGTTTGTCATTTTATAAGTGTATTCTCAATATTTTTGGGTGAAAATTGTGCAAAAAAATAAAAAAAAACTGTTTTTTACAATTTGTAGTGTTTTTTTGTAATAAAAAATGTAAGTTTGTCAATAAAATCTTATTGCGCGTGAAACCCCAATTTCTCCCGGTTACAGCGGTACCACATATGTATAGGTAGATACCCTTTCCTGCCCAGGAGACTCCCCCAAACTGAAACAACGCTTTAGGAGATTTTCAGATAAAATACAACTATGCTATGCAATATGCGCACCCTGCAGTTTTTCAAGAAAAACAACCATTTACATTTGAAATACCCCCCACAAACTATATATTCCCTAGAAGTACACACCTCAGGCTTTCTAGGCGTACCAGGCTTGTTGACATGGGTGCAGTTTTCTGGAAGTAATCCCTCAATGTATTCTTTGGTTGCACAGGATTTCCCTAAAAATGAATGAAAAAGCAGAATCAAAACCACATTTTCCTAAAACAAAAATTGAATTGAAAATCTGAAAAAGCAACATCCGCCAAACAGAACGATACCCAACATGCATAGGTTCTGTCAAGGAAAGAGTTGCCAAACACAGCAAAGTAAAGCATGCGCATAACAGTAATGTACATTTGGAATATCCCCCATAAACCATATATTCCCTGAAAGTACACATGTTAAGCTTTCTAAGTGTACCCAGCTTGTTGTAGTGGGCTCATCTTTCTGGAAGTAATATCTCAAAGAATTCATAGGTTGCACAGGATTTCACAAAAAAATGTATAAAAAAGCAGAATAAAAAACACATTTTCCTAAAATATCAATATGCAAATAAGAAAAAACAAGCTAAATCTGAAAGCGCAAGGTCCACCGAGCAGAACAATACCCAACATGCATAGGTACCTGTAACCTTTTGACTGCCAGTCTACTTGAGATTTTGTCACCCTCTCCTGACAGGATATTTTTCACCATTTTGCGTGATGTTTAACTGTGATTTTTGCAGGAATTTCCAAGAAAATGGCATATTTTCTTTTTGTGGCAGAGTTTAGGCTTTAACATGAAATGTCTTGTTTGTATTTTTTCTACTTTTTTAAATATTTTCAAATAAATAAATAAATAAATAAATAAAAATATATATTTTTTAAATTGTCTCCTTTATTTTAAACAAAAACATTTATTTTATTAAAGAAAGCCATATTGCATGTGAAAGCCCCATTTCTCCCGATTACAATGATACCACATATGTATCGGTAGCCCCCCGTTCCTGTCCAGGTGATCCCATAAACTGAAAAGAGCACTTTATAACATTTACAAATAAAATACAACTACTATCCACATAATAAAGGGTTAAATAAAAAAATAAATTGGTGTGGGGTCCCCCTTCACAGGGGGGGGCACCATTTCTTGGGGGAATTTTAAGGTTTTTTTGGGAGGCAGGTAATGGGGGGTCTCTGGGTTAATGGCAAGTCACCCACTAGCCACAGGTGACTTGCCAGACCCCCGAGCCCTGTGAACTGGTATAGGGGTCACATGGACCCCTTACCAGTTCACAAAGGGTTAAAAGTTAAAACCCTTAAAAATCCCCCCAAAAATGGCGTGAGGTCCCCCCTACCCAGTGTAACCAGCCTGTGACCAGCTATGGGGGCTTGTAGAACAGGGCGCAGGGGCCAGCTTTAGTGGCCCCTGGCCCTGCCCGCTACAAGCCGTCATAGCCTAGGGCCACGGCTCTTCTGCCCCCCCCTGGGCTTTAGGGAGGCAGGTAATTTGGGGGGCCAGGGGTTAATGGCAAGTCACCCTCTAGCCGCAGGTGACTTGCCAGACCCTCGAGCCTTGTGAACTGGTATAAGGGGTCTCATGGACCCCTTACCTGTTCACAAAGGGTTAACAATAAAAAAACAGACACACACACTTTTCAAAATAAGTTTATTAACCCTTTAAATGCCAGCCACGTAAAATTTACGTGGTTGCTTCTCCTCCACTAAAGTGCCAGCCACGTAAAATTCACGTGCCTGGCATTTATCCCTGCTAGCGAGCAAAAAAAAAAAAAAATACTCACCTGACCCCTCATTGGATCCGTCCGGGTCTCCTCTTTAATTTGGTGCCATCCGATCCCCCGTGGGGGGTCGGATGGCTCCAGGAGAGCCCCCGGAATAGCGCCCCCCCCCGCTTCAGCAGCAGCAGCTGCTAACTGTAAAAAAAATAAATAAATAAAAGTGACATTTACTTACCTGCAGTCGCGCTGCCTCCCTCCGGGTCTCTTCTTCACTGGGGGGGCCTCCGATCGCCCCCCCCCAAGCCTCTTCAGCTTCAGGGGAGAGCCGGAAAGGGCTCTCTCCCTCCTCTCCCAATGGGCGCCGCCATCTTGCCGTTAAGCTCCGCCCCCTTGGGGGGGTCACTGGGTCTCGTCCTGGCTCCCTGCTGATCTTCATTCAGATGCGATCATGCTGGCCACAGGAGCAGAGGGGCAGGTGATCAGATCATCACCTGCCCCTCTGCTACTGCAGCCAGCATGATCGCATCTGTCATCACATCGTGGGACAAAGGAGCTGACGATCGGAGGTAAGTAAAGTAAAAAAAGTTTTTATTTTTTAATAAAAGTCATTTTTTCTCTTTGTGTCAGTGTGGGTTTTTTTACTGTTAACCCCTTGTGAACTGGTAAGGGGTCCATGAGACCCCTTATACCAGTTCACAAGGCTGGGGGCTGGCAAGTCACCTGCTAGCAGGTGAATTGCCATTAACCCCCGGCACCCCCAATTACCTGCCTCCCAAGAGCCCAAGGGGGGGCAGAAGAGCCCGGGCCCACATAGGCTATGTAGGCTCGTAGGCTGCAGGCCCCCCCACTCTGTGCCTACAAGCCCCCATAGCTGGTCCCGGGCTGGTAATGCTGGGTAAGGGGGACCCCATTTCATTTTTTGGGGGGATTTTTAAGGGTTTTTAACCCTTAAAATTCCAAAAAAAAATGGGGTCCCCCCCCATGTCATTTTTTTTTTTAATTAACCCCTTATGTTCTTTCGCCCAGCAGCTATAAAAGGCTTCCAGCAGGTGAGCGGAAGCCAGTGATTGCTGAGGGATACAGTGCTCCAGGATGGATGGGAGGTAAGTATTAAAAAAAAACCCTTGTGACCCCATGACCCCTATACCAGTTCACAAGGCTGGGGGAGGTGGCAAGTCACCTGTGGCTAGCGGGTGACTTGCCATTAACCCCTGGCACCCCCATTACCTGCCTCCCCAAAGCCCAGGGGGGGGAAGAAGAGCCCGGGCCCACGGGCTATGCAGGCCTGTAGCCTGCAGGGCCAGGGGCCACAAAAGCTGGCCCCTGTGCCCTGTTTCTACAAGCCCTGCATAGCGGGTCCCGAGCTGGTTACTTTGGGTAAGGGGGGGACCCCATGTTAATTTTTTGGGGGATTTTTAAGGGTTTTTAACCCTTAAAAATCCCCAAAAAAATGCCCCCCCCTCCCCCAGGGAGGGGGACCCTATGTCATTTTTTTTTCTCGATTTAACCCTTTGTAGTGTGGATGGTAGTTGTATTTTATTTGTAAATGTTATAAAGTACTTGTTTCAGTTTGGGGGGTCTCCTGGGCAGGAACGGGGGGCTACCGATAAATAAGTGGTACCGTTCTAATCGGTAGAAATGGGGCTTTCACATGCAATATGATTTTTTTTAATAAAATACATTTTTTATTTAAAATAAAGGAGACAATTTTCTAAAAAAAATGTATTTATTTTTTTTTTTTACTTAATAATAATATTGTAAAAAACAGAATAAAATTTTGCAAACAAGACATTTCAAGTTAAAGCCTAAACTCTGCTGCAAAAAAATATATATATAAATTTTCCTAAAAATTCCAGCAAAAATGTCGCAAAACATGGCGCAAAATGGGGAAAAATTACCTGGCAACAGAGGGTGACAAAATCTCAAGTAGGCTGGCAATTAAAAAGGTTAAAAGTAGCTATGCATGTTGGGTATTGTTCTGCTCGGGGGACCTTGAGCTTTCAGACTTAGCTTGTTTTTTATTGTTTGCATATTTATATTTTAGGAAAAGGTGTTTTTTATTCAGCTTTTTTATACATTTTTTTAGGGAAACCCTGCGCAAACAAAGAATTCTTTGAGGGATTAATTCCATAAAGATGAGCCCACTACAACAAGCTGGGTACACTTAGAAAGCTTAACATGTGTACTTTCAGGGAATATATGGTTTATAGGGGATATTCCAAATGTAAAGGGTTGTTTTGGTTGAAAAATCGCAAGGTGCGCACTATGTCTGCAGAGCTGAAATTTTCAAGTAAAATTACTGTTACGCACATGCTTTACTTTGGGGTGTTTGGCAACTCTTCCCTTGACAGTAGCTATGCATGTTGGGTATCGTTCTGTTCGGGACTTTTTTTCTCTTGTTTGTAAATAGTTTTTTTAGGAAAATGTGGCTTTGATTCTGCTTTTTTATCCTTTTTTTAGGGAAACTCTTTGCAACCAAAGAATACATTGATGGATTACTTCCAGAAAACTATGGCCACATCAACAAGCCTGGTACGCCTAGAAAGCTTGAGGTGTTTACTTCCAGAGAATATATAGTTTGTTGGGGGTATTTCAAATGTAAAGGGTTGTTTTTCTGGAAAAACTGCAAGGTGCGCATAGCGCATATCGCAGTTGTATTTTTTCTGAAAATCCTCTAAAGCGCTGTTTCAGTTTGGGGGAGTCTCCTGGGCAGGAAAGGGTGTCTACCAATACATATGTGGTACCGCTGTATCCGGGAGGATTTGGGATTTCACACGCAATAAGATTTTATTGACAAACTTACATTTTTTATTACAAAAAAACACTACAAATTGTAAAAAAATGATTTTTTTTATTTTTTTGCACATATTTCACCCAAAAATATTGAGAATACACCTAAAAAATGACAAACAAGACATTTCATGTTAAAGCCCAGACTATGCTGGAAAAAACAATATATCATTTTCCTGGGAAATCCCTGCAAATCCCTTCAAAAATCACATTTGAACATGGGCAGTGCAAAATAGTGCAAAATGGTCTGGCAACAAAGGGTGACAAAAACTCCAGGTAGGCTGGCACTTAAAGGGTTAAAAAAAAATAATTTTTTTTTTTACTTTACTCACCTCCGATCATCTCCTGTGTCCCGCGGCGGTCTGATGTCAGTGACGGCTGGGCAGAGAAGGGGGGACGCAGGCGATCGGAGGATCGCCTACCTCCCTCCTTCTCTGTCCAGCCGTCACTGGCATCTGAGAGCTAAGAACTGCCGGGTGTCCCGATGACCCCCGGCGGTGACGTCATCAGCCCCAGCAGGGCTAGAATCCAAGATGGCGGCCGCCATCGGAGCTCTGGAGGGAGGAGGGCTGTTATGCCCCCTCCCAGAAGATGAAAGAGCGGGGGGTGTGATCGGAGCCCCCCCCCCCAGTGAAGAGGAGATCCGGCGGGAGCCATCGGGCACAAAGGTAAGTCATTTTTTTTTTTTTTTTTTGCAGGCAATCCCGGCGGCTGCTGAAACGGGGGGATCAACGGGATATTTAAAGTGGATGCAAGCGACCTATCCATGAAGTTGCCAGCCGCCCCACTATCAATTAAGGCAGTGACAGACATCTTGGAAGGTCCCCAAGAGATCATAGAGGGTAAAAGCAATCTATTTATATGAGGGAGTGGTACCTGATAGCCTAGATGAGTTCCCTCAACCGGATCTAGGTGCTGTAGTTTCCCGCCGCCGGGTCTTTGTTAGGGCAATTCTTGGCGAAATGGCCAGGGTTTCCGCAGTACAGGCAAAGCCCTTGCGATCTGCGTCTTATCTTCTCCGCCTGGGAGAGGTGAGTCACGCCAAGTTGCATGGGCTCCTCGGGTGCCAAGGAGGTCGAGGCAGCGGGTCCCCTAGGGCTGAATTCCTGACGAGGAGGACCCCATGGCTGGTCCTTAACTTTTTCTACACGTCTCTCCCTGAGCCGTCTATCCACTCTGATGGCCAGCTGCATGTACTCATCAAGGCTCTTCAGCTGCGTGAAATTAACTAAAGTATCCTTGATAGTTTCTGAGAGCCCGATTCTGAACTGACTGCACAGGTCTGGATCATTTCATTGGGAGTCGATGGCCCATCGACGGAACTCGGCACTGTATTCTTCGACCGACCGTTTTCCTTGTTTTAAACTCCGTAACTTAGAGTCTGTCGTAGAAGCCCGGTCAGGGTCTGCATACAGGACCTCCATGGCAGCAAAGAAGGCGGAGACTGACTGTAAGGCCTCATCGGTAGGTGCCAGTCCAAAAGCCCAGGTCTGTGGGTCACCTTGAAGGAGCGAAATGACTAGGCCCACTCGTTGTGTCTCAGACCCAGAGGAGTTGGGCCGCAGGCGGAAGTAAAGCTCACATTAATTCTTGAAATTTGAAAACTTCGAACGTTCCCCCAAAAATTTCTCTGGAAGGGGAACCTTCGTCTTGACTGAGGTAACAGGTGCCAGTGGTGCAGGTAGTTGGCGACTTTCCTGTGTAGCCACTCGTTGGGCTAGTTGATTGATGGCGGTGGCCATAGCCTGCACCTGTTGCATAAGTTCGTCCATTTTCGGGGCCCGTGATAATGTCAGGTCCCGTGGGACACCCGCCTTCTGAGTAAGTCCGCAACCCCCAATCTCCACTGCTAGCTTCACCTATAGTCAGCCGGGATGCTTTATACGCCTCACCAGGCATGGTTGTACTTCGTAGCACAAAGGATGCGGACTTACAGGGAAGAAGACGGATGAGCCAGGAACGAGACTGGGCGAGGTCGGGCAAGCAGGGGTCATACACGAGAGATCAGTCCAGACAAGCGCAGCACAAAAGGATGAGATGGAAGAGTAGTCAAAGTCAAGCCAAGGGTCAAGCCGGAAGGTCACGGGTACGCAGTACAAGGGAGCAGGCAAATCGTAGTCAGAAACAGGCAATGGTCGTCCAGGTGGCAATCACGGGATGGTCAATACACAGCAAGATCAATACGGGAAGTTCAGACACAGATAATCACACCCAGCAGCACGCTATCATGGGCAGGGAACAACTGCGGGGAACCAAGTTTTATTGGAGGGGAACTGATGAGATTGGATGGGAGGGAGTAAGGTAATTGGTGCACCTAACAACCTTGGGCTGATTGCCCAGTTTAATACTCAGAAGGGCGTTTTCGCCCAGTGAAGGCGGGACCATTGGTCCACCTTAAATGCAAGGGCTCATTGGCCCACCTTAAACCTGCCTCCGGCGGGTGCGCTGACTGCAGCGCCGCCGGAGGTCATAAAACAGCCATGCTCACGCGCGCGAGCTATCAGAGAGGAGGAGAAGGGGCGTGTCTGCTCGCCCCCGCTCGCTCCGACGCTGCGTGCCAGAGACGCGCCCGCCGAGCGGGGACAGAGGCAGACAGGCGCCGGAGCCCGCGCCGCCTGCAGACACCGCGGGACCGTGAGAAGGTGAGTTGTCCGTGACAGCCACTACTGCCTCTGTTGTTCCAAAATGCGGAGATCCTGACATTCATAAAGATAAATCATGCCTGAATAACACCAGATTTCATTACCTGATGCTACTGACAAGAGCAATGATCCCCAAGGATCGAAGCAAACTGACTACTTTTTAGGCCTTGCCTTGCATTGGCTGAGCACTTTGCATTTCCAGGTCAGCATGTTGGCATGGGTCCTTTTCAATCTTTCCAAAGTGTTGGTGTGCCAGTGCAGTGTAGTGCCAAACACTACTATATCACAACAGCCCATTAGGGTAACTGATTCTGATTATTCCTCCATCCTCAAAATGGGTGTTTTAGACTCCTTGGGGTCACAGAGTCCTGCTGTTACCCTCCTCCACTGGCTGTCATAGGTCCTATTTGCTCAGAAAAAGAAATTGTGTAAACTAACTGAGTGTATTACACCGTAGTGTTATTAATATTAAAAGTACAGACAAACATCTAAAGACACGCCCATAAAAATAGAGGGGCACACAGAGTGTTCCCTTTAAATGTTTGTTAAAAAATGCCTGTATTCATAGGCCTGAGACCTGCTCAACAAGCAGTGAGATATAAGTGGCACCCCCCCCCCCCCAAAGATAGAAGCAGGGAGACTCTGAGAGTTCTCTTAAAGCCTTTGCTAAATTTATGCCAGAGTTTTTACTAGACCCCATTAGCAATAGTTTAATTCTGGTCCAAACAGTGAGTGATACACAGGTGACTGACCCCCTAAAAAAGAAATACTCAGGGTTCTTTTTATTTTTTCCCTAAGAGTATTATTATTATTTTATTATTATTATTATTGTTTATTTATATAGCGCCATCATCTTCCGTAGTGCTTTACAAGGTATGATTACAGAAAAGATAAAACAAATAGTACAGGGAACAATACAAAACTAGATGCCACGAGGTTCAAACCAAGTGTTGTGAGCACAGGAGACAATAGAAAGAAAAGCCCTGCCCTTGCAAGGTTACAGTCTAAACGATGGGAGTGGAGACAAAAGATAGGGTCATAGATCCTTAGAACCAGTACCAATATTGAGGCCCACCCAACAGAGTAAGCAAGACAGCTGTGTGACAATTATCCAAAGCCAATTTTTTTAGATAACTGTTAATGGACCCCCCCCAGAACCAGTAGTATTATTGAGGGCCTCCCAAAGACTGTGAGTGAGAGGTAGGTAGGCAAAAACCGTTAAAAACAGGTATAAAAATTAGGGTTTTGCAGTCTGTCTGTCTGTTAGTAATTTGAGACTGGGACAGAGATTCACCTTCAACTGGACAATGACTGAAAGCATAATGCTAAAGCAACACTCGAGTGGTGTAAGGGGAAACAAGTAAATGTATTGAAATGGTCTAGTCCATGGGTTCCCAACAGGTGATACTAGTACCACTGGTGGTAATCAAGATCCTCTCAGGTTGTACTTGACAAGGCTGTAGACTTACCTGTTCCCAAACCTGATCTGCTGCCATCTAGACTTCACGCAAGAGTTATTTTCACTATAAAAACTGCCTAATTTTTGTGCGATTCATTCACTTTGAAAATCTGTTTTGTGTGTTTTGATTATGGTTTAATGTAACTTCCATATATTTCACCCCATAAGACGCATCTAGAATTTGGAAGGAGGAGGAAAATAAGAAAAAAGAAATATTCTGAACCAAATGTTGTGCCGCCCCCCTCAAGAACCATATAATAGACAATATGCAGAATCCCCCACTTACAGGCAGTGTGGCATCTTACCAAGATTGGGAGATTAAAAGTTATGTACATTTAAGCTTACTGGATTTTGGACTACTTGAAAGGATGCATACCTTCAAAAAATCAATTTTTATTCTAGGTTGTGAGTGCCAAGGGCCACTATTTATATATATAATTATATATATAATTTAGTTGCCAGAAACCTATATAATAATGAAAAAAAATTTGGTCAATAAGGTTGATAGTAGGGCCAATTCAGAGCCTGGTGAGAAAACTCACTTCATTTTTTAGAAGAGAAAATTGCCATTCACCTTAATTTTCTCCCGGGTAGAAATCTTCACCTGGTTCTAAATCTGCCCCAAGGTAGACAATGAAAGTGAATGGCAATTTTCTCTCCTAACAAATGAGTGAGTTTTCTCAACAGGCTCTGAAACAACCTTATTTTCCCACCCTATGTTATCTGACACCCATAATGTTAATACTTTTGCTTTAAGGGTTTAAAGTTGTAACAGACTGTAAAATGCTTTCAGCAGTTGTATAAGGATGTTCTTCTGCATATCAAATATGCACTATCATGAATTGTCATACAAGACACAGGAACACACGTGCATGTTCTTGCTTTCACAACGTGCTTGGCTGCTCACTGGCAGTCTAACAATAATTGAAACTCCTCAAGGCATCACTACTTTTCAGACTAATTTTGACAGCTCAGATTCCATCTGCTCAGCTTTCAAATCCCTGTATGTCATTTCATCGTTATTTAGACATGGGTTGTCTCCAATGTTATCTAATCGCAAAAATAGCAAATACTAGTCGGGATTTGAAATAATATGACTTCAATTAAGATGAGCACAGGTGCTTTTTGTCTTTGAAGTAAATCTGTGTTTTTTATATTGAATTGTTCATGTTGTGCATGAATAATGGTTTATGGTGTAGTGCTGACCAGAAATATAATAGATTTTGAATTTAACATCTTGCCTCTTGTATGCACACAGAGTCTGGATTAAGCATTTACAGATGCTTCTTTCCCACTAAGAAAAACATTCACATAACCTCATTTGTGGCTGTTGTAGAATTTGTACACAACTGCTTGGCTATTAGGAAGATGATGTGTTTTTACATATCTAAAAGTCAAGTTAAAGTCCAGAGAATCTGCTTTGGGAAAATAAGCAAATGTTGATACTAGTCTGGAAGCAGAGAAAGTGTAGTTTTAAAGAGGAACATTGGGAGAGGTTAAAACCCCCCAAACCTCACTGAACTGCTGCCCCCCCCCTCCGGTCTTACCTTTGGGCAATTGTTACTCACCTCGCCAGGGCATCCATCTTCTGGGTCCCTCGGATTCCGTATGGCCTTCCAATGGGCAGCGCCATCTTGCATTTCATCAGGTTCTGCACATGGCCCTCTATCTCACGCCTGCGCAGTGTCAATGAACAGGATACAATGGAGCCACCCAAAATCCCACGAGACTTCACTGAGCGGTGCAGGACTTTGAAGAGCATGGCTGTCATTTATAGACTGCCATGACTGACTATAGAGGATCGGGCCCTGAAGCAGCCAGAAGGTTAGTAGGGGCAGATGAGGGGGGGTCGGTCTCTTTGGATTTTAGGTCCAATGTTCCTTTTTGAAGTGTGATGTGAAAGATATAGAAAAGGCTAACAGATCTTTCTATCTACCAAGTTTCAGCTAATGAAAGATGGGTTTCTCTCAATCTCAGTAAAATAATTATAAACAGCATGAACATTTTGGAGCAATGAGGAATATAACATCGAGAAATAAAAACTGACTCTCATTCCTTTCTAGGTTAACTCCTATAGTTCCTTAATTATTTAAGGATAATAAAAGGTTAAAACAATAATTAGTTCCCTATCCCCGTCCTGGGTCTGCATCTGCCCTGCGACCCCGTGACTGCACACGCAGGGGTTAACCGGGGCCGTGTGAGGGGCGGAGGTGCAGCACACACTCCCTTTGCAGGTATCCTGCGTACGAGGGGGCGTGGCTAGACTGCCGACCAGCTGGGTGAGAGACGCTTAACGCGTCTAGCCTGCTAGACTTCCTGGGGCAGATACACGTCACATCCGGGCGTCATCGGTGGGAGGGGCTGGCAAGCACAAAAGGACATGCAGGTCAGTCCATTTTACCCCCTAGAGAAGCTGTGGGCGCACAGCGGAGCGCGCGATGTAGCTTCATATACCCGGGATGGATTAGTATTTTACTTGCGGTACCTTTGACTTTACTTCAATTCCTTGTTATTTATGTGATAGGTTTGCTTCTGTGATACAAACGACCAGCTGGTGCTGGCATTCATATGGTTACTATCACATCCCATGTTAACCATGGGAGCTTAGAGATCTTAGCCCACTCTCTTTTACTTTAGTTTTTCATAGTGTATTTATTCCACCAGCACTTTAACATATATATATATATACCACTACACATAGAGGCTTTTTGTCATGAATTGTATCTTGTTATATATTAATTCTTTAGCACATTGTAGTTATTAGCAATATTAGAGCACGGTCACTTTATACACTAGTTTTTAGGAGATATTGATAAATTAATTTAGTATACTATTATTATATGGTTTAAGAATTTAATATTCAGGGTTTTTACATCATTGGAGTATATTTATTGATTAGCCGCATGTGTTATATATAAAAAAATTTATTTGGCTTATAAGAACTATTAGTATTATATTTATTATCTTAATAGCATTGTGATTGATTAGATCCGTATCAGCTTTATATATTTATTGTATCATATACCTCCCGGGTATGTTATAGTCTTGTCATTTTGTTGCTTGTTTTTTATATGATGGCTCAATGTACATAATAAACATATTGCTATACATGTTACCTAGTTGAGTGCCCTGGCTTTATACTGTCTCCGTGGTTGGGTCTTTTTTCTAGCTATTTGCTATATATATGTAAGGAGCCCAGGGTGCACCTTCTGGTTATTTATATTATTTTGGCTTTGTTGCTATTAGTGGTGCCATCACCAATTTGTTTCTTGTTATAGTTCCCTATCTCCATGAACATCTGATCTGGCGCTTCTGCCCACTTCATCTAGGGTCCACCTCTTAGGCTGTCTCCTCATTCAGACTGCCAGGCTACAATCCCTGCAAGATTTATTAACCTTTTATGTTCACCTTCTGAGTGGCCAGACTATCCAAATTCTTTTTAGAACTGCAACTTTTAGAGAGTCTGAGTTATGACTTACAAACTCAACACACAAGCCGAACATTTCGGGCAGTTCCACTGATTAGAACTTCCAACAGGTTAGATTCTTTTTTTATAAATAACTGGAGACTATAGGTAGTTAAACCCATGTATAAAACAATTGAATGGCCCACTGGAGGCTGGTGTTTCCATTCTTGTAAAATAAAGGACGACATGCAAGACTATGGGGTCAAATCAGAGCCAGGTGAGAAAGCTAACTCATTTTTTAAGAGAGAAAAGTGTCACTCACTATTATTGTCTACCTTGGGGCTGATTCAACACCAGGTGAAAATTTACATCAGGTTGTTGAATCAGGCCCAAAGTAGACAATGAAAGTGAATGGCAGTTTTCTCTCCTAAAGAAGGAGTACGTTTTCTCACCTAGCTCTGAATTGGACCCTTTATGACGATAAATAAAATTTTGAGTGACAGTCATCATGGTTTTCATTGGACTTGTCAAACTAACCTGATTTGTTTTCATGAAAAAAAGAGTAGCAGCCTCATAGAGACAAAAAAAGGTGTGATTTCGAAAAAAAAAGCAGACGTTAGAGGTGTGATGTGACAACCAATTTCATTTACGTTTTAAGGTAAGTCCTACATAAACCTAAAGGTTCTCATTTATCCAAGGGATTCTATGTCTGCAGGAATAAATCAAGGAAACTGTACTTTCTCAATTCACTCTGAAATGAGAAAGCCAGTAGGATGAATAGCAAAACAGCATGTCCAGGTGTCCTGATTTATTTATATAGATATATACAGATATTTTAGGTTTTACAGTCACTGGATCTTTTTGTCGCTCCAGAATTAAAGTTTTAGGTGTCAACGCAGACTTAAACCTTTCCTGGCAACTCTGGGGTAGTGTGGGAATAGTGACAGGTATACCAAACTGACTTACATATATATATATATATATATATATATTTAAAGTTTCCATAGCCTGCTGTTATCTATAAAATTACAATAATTATTTGTTATACACTGAGTTGGGAAGCCTTTTAAAGTCTCTGAAAACACAGCTTCTACACAAATGTAGGCTCTCAAAACTAAGGTTACCCAGTTAGGAATGGTCAGGCGTATTAACCTTTATTGATAATAATACTTATTTCTCATTTTCCAATGAGATTAGCATTCACTTAGGTAAAATTGCAGAACCCTAAAAAATAACTTTTCAACAGATCTCACAAGTGAATTAAAAGCAAATGTTATTTTTGTACAAAGTTTCCAAAGTGTACAAGAAAGCAGCCCAACAGCTTGAGAAAGAGGTGGTACCAAGATGGCTGCTGGCTTATAAACACATAGGTAAACGAAAAATTTGTGTAAGAACTAGAGGAAACTTGTAGTCAAGCAGTAGAAACCAAACTCTGGAGCCCTGCGTCTACGCTGACAGGGGACATCTGATGCTAGGGCCACTTTAAGTAGCTTTAGGCTCCACATGAGGAAAATTGAAACAATGAACCAGATGTGTAATTTCGTAATTACAGCCAGTTACAGCGACATTCCAATCCACTGCAGTCTGGTGACTCATGTCTTTCCACCACAATCTGCGGATAGAGATGGACATTCTTCACCAAAACATCTAAACATGCTTCTCTAGTTTGCAATCAAAGTAATCTAGGATAAACCCTAACAGAAATTTTAGGATTATCCTAATGTAATAAAAAAATGGCAAACATAATGTCATTCATGTTTAAAATTGCCATCAAACTTCTTAAGAGTCTGTAGAACATCTGTAACCCAATCTCAACCTATGAAAAATCAATACATGTACAAATCTCCTAAAGCAACTTCTATTTCTGCATTTATTTTTTCAAATGAGGCCATTCCACTAGTATATTTGCTTAAAGTGAAAGTTCACCCAGCAGGGGTGGGCTCTTATTTAGGCAAATCAAGCAAGTCCAGAGCCTTTATAAATAAAAAGTGCCCACCTTTTTATTTTTGGCCGCTTCAGACAGCTCTCAGGGTACGTCTTTATTTTCAGATGGACGCCACCATGTCTTTCCCTTTTTCTGCAGTGCATCTGGCTTGACACACTAGCGGTAGTCTTGCTACTATGTATGCATGAGCAGCCTCACACACACCTACAAGCTTGAATGAATGAGTGGGGGGCCTGTCTCAGGCTCTAAGCAAAGACTTGTGATAGGTTGATTACAGACGATTAGGCCATAACAATTCATGGCAGATAATGGGGCTCTATGGCGTAACCACCGCCCTCCATGGGGAGCTCGACCACTAGGCTGCAGGGGTCCGATCTGAATAATGGTGAGTGTTGAACAACTTTTAACTTGTCTTTTATCTTATCTTGTTAAGTGTTGCACAGTGTTCCTGCACAGAGGCCTCTGTCAGCCTGCAAGAACATTCCTGTTTTGCATTGGAGAAGAATTTTGTGCAGGCTGCCTGCAATTGAAGTTGAAGCACAGGATAGAGGTAGATAGTGTATCTTACAGATGAACCACAATCTCTAGGACCCTCAGCCCGGATCCCTCACATGCCTCATTAGGAATGCAAGACTAGGTGCAGGAGAGAAGCAGTTGCCAAACAGCCCCATCCCAGTCTCAAGTCATACACTTCGGAAACCAATGATGAGGGCCAAGAAGGAATCCTACATATCTCTGATTTACACAGAATATGGTTTAAAATGTTAGCTAAGTAATTTATAGAATGTGTATCTTTTGTACTTGTTCCATTTAACAATGTCTATCTAGAATCAGGAACCTCTGTTTTGCATGGGAGATGATCACATGTAGGCTGCCAGCACAAGAAGCTTAGTGAGTGTACTCACCTGTATCTGAATCTCTGAGGACTGCAGCTTGTCTCTCTCACATTACTGATCAGATACAAGCCCTGAGGACTGAGTACAGGAGAGGAGCAGCTTTCTGAAGTAGAAGAGTTAAAGTAATAGCATGTATTGTCTAACTCAAAAGATTGAAGATACAAGCAATTGAAACCCACAGTGGCTCAGTGGCCATGTGCCTCTCCTCTATTTCCTTCAGTGTGCTGTTGATGCTGTAGCTGGGCTCTAAATCTTGCCTCACCATTTAATTATATTCTTCCATGACCACCTCAAAATGTGGTCACACAGCTGCCGCTGTCACACTTACTAGACTTGCTCAAGTTGGGAGCACAGTTCAACCACATTTGGAGCCTGGTCGTGTATAGATGGAAAGGAAGGAAACATTTTGGAGACCTATTACAGCAGTTACAGCATGCTGAAGAAAATAGAAAAGAGGCACACGGGGCAGGAATCAGGTGAGCTTCTTGCTGCCCTATTATTATCATTGCCTGGACTGTCCCTTTACCTGGCACCTTGAAGGTAACTGGAATGCTGATGTGGCCTCGGTGAAAATAGAAACATAGAAAGTTGACGGCAGAAGGAGACCATACAGTCCATCTAGTCTGCCCTTATGTGTATACTGTATGTTCTCTTTATCTTAGGATAGATGTGTGCTTATCCCAGGCATGTTTATATTCAGTGACCGTTGATTTTTCAACTACCTCTGCTGGAAGTTTGTTCCTAGCATCTACTACTCTTTCTGTAAAATAATATTTTCTAACATTGCTCCTGATCTTCCCCCCGACTAGCTTCAGGTTGTGCCCCCTTGTTCTATCATTAAGTTTATTTTTAAAAACACTTCCCTCCTGAACCTTATTGAATCCTTTCACATATTTTAAGGTCTCAATCATGTCCCCCCTCTCCCTTCTTTTCTCCAGACTGTACAAATTAAGTTCTTTAAGTCTCTCCTGATAAGTTTTAAGTCCTTCCACAATTTTTGTTGCCCGCCTTTGGACACGTTCTATTTGAATGATGTCTTTTTGCAGGTAAGGTCTCCAGAACTGCACACAGTATTCTAGCTGTGGCCTCACCAGGGCTCTATACAGCGGCATCACAACCTCCCTCTTCCTACTGGTGATGCCTCGAGCTATGCATCCAAGCATCCTGCTTGCTTTTCCCATTGCCTGAGTTTGATATCCTGGTCTAGTCTGGTGACCTGTTCTAACTTTCAAGTGGAAAGAAACACAGCATTTTGACTATCCTTTTGTTCACTGCCCTGGGATGCCCTACATTGTGAAACCCCCCAGATTGCCCAAACGCACCTTACGCCAGTCCTATGGTGCATCACAGGCTCCAATCAGAGAGAGTTTTTTGGGGGGCATCCTGATTGTGGAAGGCCCCCTGCACCCCCCAACCTCTGTTAGCCAATTCACGGGCAGAATAGGCTTCCAGGAGGCATGCGCAGGCAGAGAATCAATAGGCTGACAATAAGTGTATCTTTTTTTTCCAAAAAGTCTGTCATATCACTTTAAATCTGGTCTGTTCTTATCTGTTTTTAATTTTCTATTTAATTTAGAGTAACTGACTTCTTTATCCCTGCCAAGTTGAAGAAAGCATTGGTCCCCTAAGGAGGGGCAACAACAGTCAACAGCTGAACTGCATCATTGGATTTTCAATTGTACCACTGTACATTGAGGGTCTGGCCAGGATATATGAGACATACTGTATATGAAACCAAAGTCTCATAGAAAGACAGTTACAGGGTATGTCTGACACCCGTGTTTTTCTTGATGATGTTCTAAGGCCCTTCACCAAAAAGCTTTCCACCATTGTAAGAAAAGGATACCATGGTCATCTTTGTGCCTGCAAGGGTAGGCTTTCTGATAAAGGGTCCATCTGGCAATGGTTGCACAAGTCAAGACCCTGGAAATTATTCTGCTGGCATCTACAGAGATCTGTAGAGCCTCTGTGAAGGTCTCAGCGAGCTCAATGATTTGCACTATAGAATATTACTAAAGTAAGCTCTTGTGAAATCAACTTACCCTAATCCATTGTTTGGAGGCCATGATCACCAGGGCTGAGGCAAAAAAAAAAAGATTATGTTATTACTTTTTTGTGTGTTAATTTGGTAAGTAGCAGTTTTGGGGTGTGGCAGAAGCATCCATTTGGATGAAGGCATATTAATTTTAATCTCTTGAATGTTTTGAGATAATACAGGATATAGTACTGGAAAACGGCACTGAAAATGGACTGATACACCAGGTTCTTTTATATATTTTTGTTAGAACAGACACTGGAGTGTAAATTCTGATGTTAAAAGTATCTTGTAGGTGGCATGGCTGATTTAAAAGGCCAAGAGTGTAGTTATTATAAAAAGTCTTCTTGATTTATATCGCAGTCAGTGAAGGCTTTCTATTTGGTTTTGGGGCAATAAATACACGTCACGAGAGTTCTCATGTATTAAATTAGCCATTTCCTCCACTATCATTTCTAGATCACAAGATGTTTTATTTGGTCAACAGGAAAGATCCTTCAATAAGCCTCTCTTAAGAATGTATTTTATTTGTTAATATGACGCAAGAAATATTAATTGGTTTTGGAAGTGTTCTGTCAAGCACTTTTTATTGCAGAAGCCGTAAAATGCCTAGATGCCAAATACAGTAAAAAAATTAGGCAAATAAGCAGAAAGTTGTGGTTACACATCTACACTTCTCTTCTAAACAAGCTGGTATGTTTACGTCACTATTTCTTTTTCTGTGGCTGGTAGAGGGTCTTCTGCCTTTGTTTCCCAGGGGTACAAGATGATCACTGGGGGTGTCCCCACTAGATCACCAGGCTCTTTCAACAGCGAGGACTTAGAAGTCCTTGCCAAACTGTTGTTGCCATCTCTAGTGTCCTCTGCACTGGCTTTGGTAGGCCCTGTCACACCACCAATCTATTCTGTAAGCCATTGGGACAGTTCTCACCAATGTTGTCTTTACCAGCTGCTACTGCTTCCGTTGGTCTCTGGTTCTCTTTGCGCCACTGTGGCTGTGGTAATCATCAGTAGGCTGCCATCAGCTCCCAAATTTCCCACTTGGGGGCCCTATGCCTGGTGAGAGGGGTTTCCTGCTAGCTGCTGGAGTTAGGGAAGAGTTAGAATAAACAGAATGGGCTTTGTATAAGTACTTTAGTATTCCTACAACCTGGTATTGCAAGTATACAAAAATAATATTAGAAAAATATAAATTATTTAAACAGTTTGCTGTGTCAGTGGAACAGGACTTTTTCAGCCATAAATATGTTGAAACATATTCTATATACATATATATATACAGGGCACGGGGACAGGGCACGTGTCCCTGGGCCTCCACCATTTGCCCTGCAAGAGGGCCTCCACCAACTTTGGGGCTATGGTTGGGGTACCGGGACTGTGTGGTGCCGCTGCTTGGTCCGCTTGGCCCAGATCTACATGCCCTTGTAGCTGTGTATACCTGAGGTTCTCCACTCCCCAATGACACCTCCAGTGAGCCCCCTAGGTCTGGAGATTCAGCACTCAGAAGTGCCCCACCCTGGCACCCACAAGCAATAGTACCAGGATTTTGCAGTACCGCACTTGGTCCTGTCGGCCCTGATCCGCATGTCCTTGTGTGGTGTATACCTGAGGGTCTCCTCTTTTCACTGATGCCTCTAGTGGGTCAATATCCTCCGTGAGTCTGGAGTTCTGGTGCTTGGTACTATCCTGTGCGAGGTATATTGATTCCTAGGATGATTTGGAACCTCGGTTCTCCAGATCCAAAGGGGCTGGTGACCCACTGGAGGTGTCGTTGGAAAGAGGAGGACTTCCAATTGGTGGTAGCACAAAGTCCCGATACTGTTGCTCGCCGAAGTTGGGGTCTAAAATCAGCAGGGCTTGTTCTGCAGCTGAAGATCTCTGCTACATACACTGTAAGTTTGGACATGGTCCTAACTGGGCTAGACTCATTGTGGCACTGTGCTAGGCTCATTGTGGCACTGTGCTAGGCTTATTGTGGCACTGGGCTAGGCTTACCATGGTTGGCCATTGGGGTGTGTAACCTTTGCGATCACGCATCCCAGTGTCTTTGGAAAGGGACCTTTTAGGGGAAAAACCCTTAGCTAGCTCAGCAGGTCTCGCATTGCTTTTCCCAGACTTCTCTCTCTCTCTTTTACCTATCCCTCCACCTTTCTTTCCTTATGCCCCTTTATTTAGCTCACTCAAATCTTGCATTCCCTCCTTTCTTTCTCTTTTACCAATTTCCTCCCTGCGTTTCCAAATTTATCCTTTTTCATTTTTTTACACACTCTTTTTTTTCATCCTCTTTTTTTCACATTTCATCACCTCTCTCTTTTTTACTTTACCGTTGTCATTCTCTCTTTTCAGTGCTCCATCTATCATCTTTTTCCTGGTTTTTATCTATCTTTTGCATTTTTTCTCTGCCTCCTTTTAATTTTCTGTCTTTCTCACTCTTTTGTTTTAAAAATCCCTCTTTTACTTTTCCTTATTTGTTTTCTCTTCATCTCTCTTTAATTTACCTACATTTCTCTGTCTGTCTCTATCATGGATGCGTGTGTGTTGGTGGGAACCATTCAAAAATTGCGCCCATTTAACTTCCCCGTCCTTTGTTCCTGAGCAAATATCCACCTGCTTCTAGTCAGCCTTTGCCAACCCTCCTGGATGCAGTAGAAATAAAACTGGTCAGAGCAAGGAAATTCACTTTTGATTAATTGTTTGAAATGTAGGGTGTATGTGAACACATTTAAACATTTAACAAAACAAGCTTTATTAATATAACAAATATTTTTGTGGGAACTTATCTTCATAGCCTTACTTTCTTCTGACCAAACCCTTGAGCTGGCACTCTTCAGAAAAAAAATCCATCTCATCCATCAAGCTCAAATGTGAGTTGGAATTTGAACTGGGAAAAAGCCAGCAAGCACATCATGATGATGGAGTATTAAAAACACGTGCATCCATTACATGTTACCACTAGCATATTTTACTACAGTGTGCAAAAGTAAAATAAAACACATTATAAAAAAAGTCCAGGGATAATAATATTCACAAAATCCATGATTTCCATCTGGTATAAAATGAAAATATGAGAGCAATAAAACATTCACTTATTTGACATTCAGAGTAACATGTTTATTCAATTACTGGCATAAATAAAAGTAAAGAAATTTTGGAATTCTTTTATTTTAATAGAAATTGTGCCCTCTTGATGCAATTACCCTATAATTTACATTTTTCCTTCACCTGTTTGTAGGTGCTGGAGATATAAGAACTTAGAGTGGACCTACACCCTGCATAACAACAGACTACAGGTGTCTTTACAGCTTGGCTAGGCACCAGAACTGATTGGCCAAAAATATGCATTGGGCGCTGGTTCCACATAAAAACGAAAAAATAAAAGAGAGTGTCTGCACTCCCACCTTGTTCAATCGCTCCAAGTACACTGACAGTCAACAGGGGGTAATACTTACCATGTCACCTTCCTGTACCATTCTCACTATGCAATGGCAAATAGGAAACTAAAGGAGATGGGAAAACAAGGGGCCAAAATAAAATGGAGACAAAGTACAGTATCCGATGGAGACTTTTCGTGGAAGACCTATGTGCCACTTAGACACTAAAGGAATCTGAGTAACTTACTAAACAGCTGAGGCTGTGACTGCTGGCGACCAAAGGAGTCCCCCTTCTTGATTTGCATAACTACATGTGCAGTAGTATGCATGCACCCCATTGGCTGCTAGTGGTCATGAGTATAGTGGCAGTGCTGCAGGACTGAGGAGAGTATGAGACTGCCTAATTTATTTTATGGAGTGTGGGACGATTTTAAGTCCCTGTAGCAGCATTGCTGCATCAATGAAAGGCACGTGTATAACTTCATCCAATAGTATCTTGATTGGCAACACCACTGGACATGTCTGATGCATGACGCATATAGTTGACATGTTTGTATATATCTTATAATCTGCTGACTTAAAATACATACCTGACCCTGGCAAAAAAGACCCCTCTCTTTAAATGGGCCTGGCAGATCTGGTCCATAGATTTTCACAGGGTAACGACACTGAACTCCCACTTTTGTTTATATAAATGATACATGGCTGGTGCGGAAAACATGTTGGTAACGCAGAATGACACACTAGTGTATTCTGTGGGCCTATTGTAAAAATTCCTAATTTTTGTGACAACTTTCCTCTTAGCTTACAATGATTTATGGGGTCAAATCTTGTAATCCTGATTTTTTATTTGCTTAATTCTCCTGAAATAACATGAGTGAAAGGGGCAACAGTTAAAGACACCAAACGCACAATTTCACCTTCAGAGAGACAGAAAGAATCAAGATGCTGTTGAAGAAATTATTCTTGTAATATAACCTGAGAATACAAAGCAATGCCTTTTGATGTGTTCGTATCCAGAAGGTAAGCTATCTTCCCCCTCCTAAATGCAGAATCAAAGCCAGGCCCAATGCATTGGGATAAACATATCCTGGGGCTGCGCTGCTGTTTCAAAAAACTGTTGTATTTTATATTATTAACGGACAAGAAGTGAGTTCATTTAGCTCTAGGGTAATATGATTTTTTGTTTATCGGATATAAGAAAAGAAAACGTCATATTATTATATTACATATGGGAAAACAGCAATGTGAACGGGGCCTGATGGGGCCCTTTAGAGACATTATATTGGACCCTGATGTTGCTCATACAGTTATATTTTCCTGTCACATTCAGCCCCTAGGATGCAAATTCTTAAAGCAAAACAAAACCCTGTGCGGCATACCCTGGAATCTAAAATATTCCAGGGCCGGTGCGCCCTCCCACTCAAACCATTCAGATAAGCTGGAGCAGGAGGGCTACTTGCTGCTGGGTAAAAAGTCCTTTTGCTTCGTATGTTTTAAAATAATAGTAATAATAAGCATCAATAAAAATTAAAAAAGAACCCTGCTGTCACAAGTGCGACAAAAAAAATCGAACCAACATTTTTTCATTAAAATATTAACTTTAAAATGTTAAAATTAATTAGATAAAAATTGTATCTAACGTAAAAATATAAAATTATGACTGTAAAAATTAATTTGAATTATAGCCAGCAAACCTACCCTTTTTTTAAAGTAAAAAAAAAGGACCAGAATCACACAAATGTGTACGTTTTGCGGGATTTATCATTTAGAAAACTCGTTTCCAAACGAAAAATTAATTTAAAAAAAATGAAAAATGGGAGCACCCAATAATGGATTAGATGAATCACGTTCGAGAACAAATGAGGCCAAAAAACTGGAATTTTCACGGGAAAAGACAAGTGAAAATGCCTCGGAGAGAGGCTCTGAATCATGTAATGTAATGCAAAAGGGAAAATTATTACAACCACCTTTGAGGGTGAAAATGGTGGTTGTTCTTAAATAAAATCTAGATGATGCGCTACAGAAAAGGAACTACAGTTATTCTGCAGAACAGTAGGATAAATCATAGGTATGACAGGTAAACAAACATCGATTTACTATTATCCTCCAAGGCCACACCAATATGGTATTTTTGAGACTGCCAATTGGCTGATCTCAAGTGTGCCGGGTGATATGCGCTGGCCAGCTGGCCGCATCCTAGGCTCCCTGTTCAGTTTAGAGCTCTCCCGCCCCCAGCCTATTTGTATGACTGGATGCGGGAGCGCACTGCAGCTATAGGGATTCCGGTGATGTAGCCTCCAGTGAACACAGCTTTGTGGGAACCCCTGGTAGAGATGAATTTGCTGGCGACTCGCCGGGGGTTTTGCACAAAAGCTAGTGGCGAGTCCCAAAGGCTTTTAGACTCCAGGGACGGCCATGGAGGGCTTTTAGCAGTTTTAGATTTTGAAATGTTTACCACATGGGGGGGCAAATTATCTTGCAAAACTCTGCAATTTTTTGGGAAGGGTGAGTTTTGAGACTTCTAATTACTTTAAGGAGCTGTATCGTGAAATTGTGTAAAATTAAAAATCCATATAAATCCGTCGGCTAATGAGAGGAGGGTACACCCAAACTGAATAAAACTACTGCCAAACTTGTGGATTTCTTCTCCTGGTAGAAATAAAATCCAGGGGTGACAGATTGTGTGATTTCTCTTCCTTCTATTAAAAGAAAGAAACAAGCCTGGCTGGATATTTCTTGATGCATGGTGTATATGTATATGTGACCCCTCGTCCCGCCATCCAGCATAGTTATATGGATTTTTATCACTGAGCCATTGGATCGCAGTAGACCTCCTTTAAGAAAATCCACTGCACCTGCTATGGGCAGCTCTACAAAATGGAGCTTCTTATGGAGTACTCAAACCTATCTGGAGAGGCTTATATTTTAATTAGTTTGAACACCCCAAATTGCTTATTTTCAAATGTTTAAACTAAAATATCTATCTTTTAAAATAAATATTTAATTCGCCAAATCCTATAACCTAATCAGGTGTAGCGGATTAAAAGAAAGTGAGGAAAACATTTTTTTTCCCTTTATTACATGTTGACTGAAAAAGTCTCACAAAACTCCTGTTCATAAAACTATAGAGACTCTCAAATAATTTGGATAATCCTCATACTTTGGAGAACTATCAGGGTTTTAGACATGACCTTTGAAAAAAATGGAGATACATTCTTTAGTTGTAAAGAGGAATGTAAATAGGATTTTGAGTCTATTAGGGGGAGGCCAATGTGTCTTTTGTGCAGAATAATGAATGCACTGAAATAAAGCTAATGGATCTCAATGACCCTGTACAAGAGACGGTCTACTTTAAGTGTCCATGGGTGCTCAGTTCTCTATCTAGAGGGCATTGTGAATGTGCAAAAATATTTTCCAATTGGAAACTTACATTTTGACCTTCCCCTATATCATCTTAAATCCAAGCTTGACAGGGATAATAGCCCCTAATTGCAACTTTTCTTTATAAGCTGCAGCTGGTGGTTATTTTTTTTTTAATTATGGTACTCCATGCACATCTTATGTGGCTAATGTAAAAAAAAACAACAAAAAGAAGTATACTCACATGTCCTGGCACTCCATGCTGCTGGCCGGGCTGCCACGGCCGCTGGGAGGCAAGAAGATCGAGGAGCGGCGGGCGAGCAGGGTATCTGAAGTGACATGTGAGTATACTTTTTTTATTTTGCTTGTTTTTTTTTTACCAGGGGAATGGAATGGGAGATAATGCCACACTGCCTATAGGAATAGGATGGGGGTAATGCCACACTGCCTATGGGAATGGCATGAGGGGTAATGCCCCACTGCCTATGGGAATTGGATAGGGGGTAATGCCACACTACCTATGGGACTGGAATGGAAGTAATGCCTCACTGCCTATGAGAATGGGAGCGGGGAATGCCACACTGTCTATGGGGAAAGGGAGGGAGAAGTGCCATACTGACTGTAATTGGGGGATTCAGCACCTTGCCTATTATTTGGTCCTTGGGGGGATGGTGTTTTAGCACAACATTTGTAGTTCAGAATATTTTTTTATTTTTCTGCTCCAAATCTTAGTAGGGATAAAAATACTATATATATATATATATATATATATATATATATATATATATATTTATTTATTTATTTTTTTTTAACATTTTTGAATGCAAATCCACTAACTGACACCCCATAGTGTATTGTTATTTAAGTGAATTTGCCTGCTGTGCCTGTCAGAGTTTACTATAGGCTAGAGGAATTAGGTCCGCTCAGGTTATTGGAATTGAGAGAAGATTCTTAGGATGCCTGGAACTATTTGCCATATGAGTACCTGGAGAAACTATGGGGGTTATTCAAGAAACGCTAACGCCAGGTAATGCTACGTAGCGCTGCGTGAACGCTGGACGCTGTATGTAAAAACCACATTTAAGAAAGTCAATCTGGTGAGCACCTCTAAAAGAGTCATGTAGCGTCACATGTATCACTAGCGGCGGCTCAGTGTAAAGCGCTGGCGCTCTATGTTCAGCAGTGTCATGTAGTACCTGTCACTCAGTAGCGCTCTCCCGTACATTTCAATGGTGTTTTATTTGGTTGTATAAATAGCGTTTTGCTCAAGTAATATTGTAAATTTTTGGTTCAAATCATTAGGCTCGATTCAGAGAGACAACAAAAAACTTCCGTTTTAGTGCCGATATGTTTTTTTTGTGAAATGTTTCCGCTCTCGTATGAGTGCACGAGCGATTCTGTGCATGCATTGAAAACCTTCTGTAAAGTTTCCATCCGTTCGTACGGCAGATTACGAATACGAGAATGTCATTTTCCATCCAGACGTTTCCGTTTCATTTTCACATGTTACAACGTAGGCTTTTGTTTTTGCCCTTTTTCCACTGTATACTCCAACGAATCCTTTACGTTTCCCGTTTCTGTTTCCCTTTTTCAATAAATAATCGTCCAGACGGAAATCCTTACGATCTTGCGCCTGCGTCTACATATTTGCCACCCTCACTTCTACTACAATGTTTAGCTAAACCACTTAGCACTATCCTCCATCTTCCCTTTTGGACCCTTAAAGCTCACCCAAACCACTTCTCGTTTAGGCTCTTCTTCCATTTTAGCCCCCTAAAACTTACCCAAATCACTTCTCGGTCATGTGAATATTCATCTTTAAATATTTCTGGGCCCATTAGTTTTGTGTTAATGTATTTTGTAAATGAAATTACAATGTAACATTTTTTTTTTATTCCATCATAAAATATAAAATTTTAAAACATTTTGAAAATTTCAAATTTTAACAACTATAAAAAACAAAATACATAGCAATGGCAGGCCACTGAACATTATTCTTCATCTGTGGTCCCCAACGAGTTGCGCAGCTCCTGCATCTCGCCCACCAACTGAAGGACCCTGACACTCAGATGCGCCACTCTGGCACGTGTGGTCCCTGTTAAAAAACGTAAATTAAAATATTGGTGTAACCTTGTTGGGGTCATACTGCAGTGCCCCCCCCCCTGTATGGTCCAAACACCTAAATCTGGACTTCAAAAGCCAGATGGCCCTCACCACGGGCCGGATTTTGCATAGTGCCCGATTAGAGAACCCCTGGCCCACATTCTGCAGGCAAAGAACGGGCATCAGGAGCAAGGGCGAGTGTCACATCTTGCAGTTCCTGCAACCAAATATAAAATAATTACACAAAGCAAAGGTAACCGACTAAGACAATAACTCCTACAACAAATTAAGATTCAAGTTCAACAATCCAAATATAATTCACAAAGGATATAAGTCTAAAAAAATATAGCAATTATATGGATATGTGGGAAAATAAATGTTTACATGCTAAGGACTAATTTAGGTCAGCATTAAAATGCATCTATAAGGCATACATGAAATGTATTGATTTAGGTATGCATTGCTATACAATTTATGGCCTCGGCCATGCTGATACATGCAATGCCTTGGTGCTAAAGGCGCGCAGACTCCTCCACATAGCCACAAAACATGTTCAACAATAGCAATCCGAGCCCTCAAAGGTCCCGTAAGTGGATCGGAAATGAAACGAATTTATAGGGTGGTGATCCGTCGGAAATCAGCTCTCTGAATCAGACGGAAACCCATCCCAACAACGGAAGTTATCTGAACGAACGGAAAATTTCCGATTTTGTTTGGAAAATGATCCGAACTAACGGAAATGTTCCGATTTGCTTCCGTTCATCGAAAGCGCATTCCCGAGCGTTCGGACGAATGAAAAATGAACGAAAAAAAGCAAAAAAAAGACTAACACCCACCCAAACTTTCACAGACAGCTACGGAAGTCCGGACGAATGTGTCTTTGAATCAAGGCTGTTGTGTGGCCTCTCCTGCCCAGCAACCAAACACACACACACATATATATATATATATATATATATATATATTATTTTTTTGTATGCAGAAATGTATGTGCAGGTCTGCCATTGCATTGTCATATTGTTAAAACAATGTCATTCTATGTGTTTTCGCACTTGTGCTGGTGTATATGGGTCTGATTTATCAAGCTCTTCTGCCAGACAGTGCCACATTGGTGCAAATTAGAGTAGTAAAAAAATATAATAAATTTTGTTTTTCGCACTTGCGCATTTTTCTGCACTGCAAGAAACACATTTACCAAAACATAAGAAGTGCAGCAACATGCTGAAAAATGTATAAATCATATTTTGCACTATTCTATTTTGCACTGAAATAGCATTGTCTGGCAGAAGTGCTTGATAAATCAGGCCCTATGTGTTTAGAAACAGACTTTTATCACATAGCTTCTCAACGCTAGCGCGGACAGTTTTAGAGCGCTGGTGCTGGTTGTTTCTTAAATATGGGCTATTATTCTACAGCGCCCTCTAGACATCACATTTATCAATGCTGGACAGGATAGTCCAGCGTCACTTGTCCATCCGCTACGCTAGGTTATAGCGCCAGCGGCCCGCTTGCAGTCACCTCTTGCGGACGGTCTAAGCGCCGCTATATAGACGCTCACCTGGCAATACGTGACACTAGTCTTAAATTAGCCTCCCCATATATATGTGCATACCTGAGAATTGCTGGCATGGTGAACACAATGAATTAGTATCAATTTATTTCCACAAAGTACATTTAGCAGTAAGCATATATACCAGGAACAGTAATGGTCAATTAAGCAACACATAACATATACAAATAAATTACAAGTAATTAAATATTACAACATGCATTGATTAATGCTTAGATAGAACCTTTTGATGGTGAGCAGCCATTAACTTGTGTTTTTGTATCTGTCTGTATCTGGCTGGGAAGTAGGTTGAAGAATGCTTGATACTTACCTGTGATTTTGGTATATGTTGTCAATAGATGTAGGGGGCACCTATAATTTTTTCCACTATTCTAGTAATTTGCTGTAGCTTCCTGGTTACATCCCCATACTGGACCGAGAAGTCCACATGAAGATTCAATAATGGCCAAGTAAACATCGTGCTGGCCAGTCCAAATTGTTTGAGTGTTTTTTTGTTGTTTTTTTATTCCAGTATCAATTTGCTTTTCCCATTTCAGATTCTGAAGATTTGTATATTTGTAACTTTATTCCTCATGGTTTGTGAAGAGTAGAGAATTAAGATATTAGTTTTACATCAGTGTCCCAGTTTGCTGACCTTCCATGATATACTACTGCAGATCATCATCATCAGCATTGCTGATCAGACCAAAAAGTGTTGTCATGTTGTCCCTGCAAACTTGAGAATATTAACTGAACCCTCAATTGAAATGCAATCATTAGACGGCAACGAGAAGAGTGGAGGTGACAATACACACAAGTGCGTATGATGGTGGTGCCAAGTGGTTCCTTACCTTATACACTGGGTTCTCTCTTGACCCATTAAAAAAATCAAAAGGATTAGACATTAGCTTCATATAAATTGCCTGGACTGATAGCATCAAATGCAGTGCTGAAGTCGAAAAATCAGTACTCTAACGTTATAGTTACAGTATAAGCCAGCTTGGTCTAATTGTTCAAGGGCATACTTAAACCGGACCTTCACCATGATTTAATGAAAAGTGCAAACCCTTAAAAAATGATTCCCCAGCATCTAAAATGAATATATTTTAAGAGTTTTGTCACTTTATTCTTTCCCCACTGGGCTGCAACTCTGTTCAAGACTTTAGGATACGGGCGCCACCATCTTGACTCAGAAGCATCACACTTACTGAGGAGAGAAGAGTGGGATAAAGTACAGGGGGCAGATTATAGCTATGCTTTGCTCAGACAGAGCAGAGATGGGGTCAGGGAAAGGACAGCAATCCCAGAATGCAGAGCAGCACAGTCAGAAGGCACTTCCTGTTTGCAGGCTGCCTGATGTTCCATGAGATGTTTAAAGGCTCATAGAAACATAGAAGGTTGACGGCAGAAGGAGACCATACGGTCCATCTAGTCTGCCCTTATGTGTATACTGTATGTACTCTTTATCTTAGGATAGATGTGTGCTTATCCCAGGCATGTTTAAATTCAGTGACTGTTGATTTCTCAACTACCTCTGCTGGAAGTTTGTTCCAAGCATCTACTACTCTTTCTGTAAAATAATATTTTCTAACATTGCTCCTGATCTTCCCCCCGACTAGCTTCAGGTTGTGCCCCCTTGTTCTATCAGTAAGTTTCTTCTTAAAAACAATTCCCTCCTGAACCTTATTCAATCCCTTCACATATTTAAAGGTCTTAATCATGTCCCCCCTCTCCCTTCTTTCCTCCAGACTGTACAAATTAAGTTGTTTAAGTCTTTCCTGATAAGTTTTAAGTTTAAGTCCTTCCACCATTTTCGTTGCCCGCCTTTGGACACGTTCTATTTGAATAATGTCTTTTTGCAGGTAAGGTCTCCAGAACTGCACACAGTATTCTAGCTGTGGCCTCACCAGGACTCTATACAACGGCATCACAACCTCCCTCTTCCTACTGGTGATGCCTCGAGCAATGCAGCCGAGCATCCTGCTTGCTTTTCCCACTGCCTGGCTACACTGTCCACTCATCTTGCAGCTATCAGTAATCAGTACCCCTAAATCTCTCTCCTCCGAGGTCCTGGCTAACACAGTGCTGCCCATACGGTACTCAGAGCAGGGATTCCTTCTACCCAAGTGCATGATTTTACATTTAGAGACATTAAACTCTAGTTTCCACAGTTTTGACCATCTATCCAGTAAAGCTAAATCATTTTCCATGTTGCAGACACCTCCAGGAATATCCACCCTATTACTAACCTTTGTATCATCAGCAAACAGACAAACTTTTCCTACCAAGCCTTCTCCTATGTCACTTACAAATATATTAAAAAGAATGGGGCCCAGGACAGAGCCCTGCGGCGCACCACTTGTAACTCGCCTTTGTTCAGATTGCACACCATTTACAACCACACTCTGATACCGATCCCTCAGCCAACTGGAAATCCACTGAACTATCCAGGGATTGAGTCCTACCTTCAATAACTTATCTATGAGCTCCTTATATGGTACAGTGTCAAAGGCTTTGCTAAAATCCAGATAGGCGATATCCACAGCACCACCTTCATCTAACACTTTAGTGACATTGTCAAAGAAATCAATAAGATTGGTCTGACATGATCTGCCCTAACATGCAGTACATGTAGGTAGGATGATTTTTAATGTGAGCAATCTGTATGTACAGGGTGTGGGAAACATATAAGATATGCTCTTATTCAGAGTGAAGGACCGCTTTAAATGAGGTGTATAGCAGCTAATGAGAGGGGGGTAATTTATACAACTGAACAATATAAAACTTTCGCCAAGCTTGTAGTTTTCTTCTCCTAGTAGGAATAAAATCCAGGGGTGACAGGTTTAAGTGTATTGGGGTGACAGAGCCTGTTACCCCTTATTTACTTTTGCTTCCATTAAAAGAAAGAAACAAGCCTAGCTAGATAGTAATTGATGCCAGAGGTATAAGTGACCCCTCCTTCTGCCATCCAGCATATTTATATGGATTTTTATCATTGGGCATTTTTTGTCACAATAATGCTCCTTTAAGAGACAAATTCAGCTGGTCTGATTGCTTTGCAGGAAAGACGGAATGGAATCCCAGAGAGCCTCAGCTGTTTTTTTCAGAAACAAAATCACCCAACTTTTCAAAGATATTCATCGCCACTGATGTTGCAGCCACCATTCAAGTATCTGTCAAGTTCAGGGAAAGTTATTCCACACATTCTTTGAGTCATGAAGTGAATTTACCAATTATATGTTTGACATCTGATTCATTGCAAGGTACAAAAGGTGAGTATTGAGTGTTTTTATTTTAACCTGGACAATACCAGGCTCCAGTTTTAGACTCAGGAATAGGGAGAAGTTGAAAAAGGAATAAATATTTTTAAAACCTAGAGGGACAGTCCAGCCAATGGCATTAATAAGGCATCACGCGCCTCACCCACACCTGTCCCATGTGCCTCTCCTCTATTTCCTGCAGCACCAAGTATAAGAAAATGAGCCAGAGCTCCAAAGTTTGGCCCTCTTCTCCATTCCTCCACAACCACACTCTAAAGTGTCCGCACCTTTCATTATAATCGCACAGGCAAGCAAGGCAAGCCCCAGTGGTCACACAGCCGGCTCTGACCACAGCAAAGCTTATAAAGCTTTATGTCTACATGCCCTGTAACAGGACAGCACCTGGGGGGGGGGGGGGGGGGGGTCCCGAGAATGGGATACTCTGGGTGGTAGTGGTTTAAATTAGATTGGGCTGTAGATTTAATAGTTAGAGAAGTGTAGCTGCAATTATGTTAGGAGGCCACTAGATGCCCCATAGGATAAGGAATATATTAATATAGTTTAAGTAAAAGGTCTCCTTGCATACAGTGGTACAGCCCACTCCCCTGATTGGTTACTTCCAGGAGAGGATAAGAGAAACAGAGGGGGTGGGGCTAGAGGAGTTCTAGTGTTCCAGTCTGACTGAGCTGAGCTGAGAGACGTCAGCTGAAGGATCCCTGATGTCCAGGCATGGGAAGTGGGCTCTGGTGAGAGCAAGCCTAATGTACAGGAGGGACCAGGAGAAGCTGGGGACCCAGAGAGGAGTACCAGGCCAGCCAGCTGCTGGTGCAGGTGGAGATCCTGCCACCCATGAGAGTAGTAGGAGTGCTGGACTAAGAGACACCTGAAGTGGGACATGGACTCTTGTGAATTATTGTTGCACCGAGGTACATGCCAGGGGTGCCCGTTCTCTCCTTTTTTGTTTACACTGGCTATTGAGCCCTTGGTGTCGCTCATCAGGGATTCCCCTGAAATACAGAGGTGGAGACTGGGTCATGTTGTCGAAAAGGTCTCCAGATATGCAGATGATACCCTGGTATATTTGGCTGATGCTAATGGCTCTCTAGAGGCTCTATTGGAAATAATAACTACATTTGGGTCATTCTCAGGTTTAAGAGTCAACTGGGAGAAATCCAGTTTGTATTTGGTGGATAGGCCAGAGGACACCCAGATCTCCCCAGCCTCTTCGCTCCGGAGAGTAGACAAATTTAAATACCTGTGAATTGTCAAGCATGGGGACCCCTCCAAGTTTATTGCATTTAATATCTGCCCAGTGATCCCTCAAGAGAAAGGCTGCTCAGTGGGAGGTTCCTCCCCTATCGGTAATTGGACGTATCAATATATTTAAAATGTTTTTTCTCCTAAGTTTTTATACCTATACTAAGCATCGGCTGTTGTGCTGCCGTCCTCCCACTTTCGGATTCTAGACTCCATAATATTTAAATTCATATGGGGAATTTCCCCCCCTAAAATGAACAGGTCAATCCTTAGAGCTCCCCTGAGGTTTGGGGCCTGGCCATGCCACACATGTTACTATATTTCTACGCCGCTCAGCTAGTGCATACAACATGGTAGGTGAACCCTCTCCTTGACAACCCGGTGGCGGCTCTCGAGGCCTTTTTGATGGGCCCAGCGATCCCCTTGCTAGTGTATAGTGGAGCAAAGGGACTCCCTAATGCCCCTACATGCATGGGAACGACCCTGCATGTGTGGCAGAAGGTTCAGGATATGGGGGAACCCCCCGCCCTCCTTCTGAATGGTCCCCCAATACACCTCTAGGGGACAACCCCAAATTGCCTGTGCTGATGTCCCTCCCAGACACACTCTTTTGGAAAAGGCGGGAAATAATCTTGCTAGTGCAGATATTCTCTGGGGGGGGGCCTGATGTCATACGAACGGCTATTCCACACGTTTGCACTATCACCGAGAGATTTTCTAAGGTCTCAGATGCCTCTAATTAGACTGCAGTTGGTGGAATCCCTAGTAAGGTCTGCTGACCTAAACAAACCCACTGCTACACAATAAAATGCCCTCCTCTTAAGTCAGCTTTCTCCTTTAGAGAAAGTATTGGGTAAATGGGAATTGCTGATTCCGGATCTGGACCAGGGAGATTGGGAAGTAGCAATAGACAATCTGTAATCCTCAGTCATAGACTTTAGGGACAGACTGATCCAAGCTAAATGGCTCCACCAGGTTTATTTGACACCTGCTAGACTGAAAAGGGTGGGAGTGCGGGAGTCAGAACTATGCCCTAGTTGTAGCGTCAGGCCTGGCACCCTGCTGCACATGATTTGGGAATGCCCACTAATTTCGGCATTCTGGGTTGGGGTATCTAACTTTATGTCCACCTCCATGGGCCTGCCAGTTAAAAAGTCAGCGGCCCTTTGCCTGTTAAGTGTGGTTGAGCCCATGTCAATGATGATGATGGTCACATTTGTTAATGTTCTATGCTATAAAATGCAATCTTTAAAATTGGAAGCACCAGAATAAGCCAACCCTTTCAGGTTGGAAAAAGCTAGTAAATGGGAAACTAATATTATATAAGATGACCTACCTGGCCAGGAGATGCCCTAACAAATTTGAACATATATGGGAGGCTTGGCTTAGCGCCCCTAACTCCACTGATGATTATGAATAGGGATGAGCGAATCGATCCGGGCGAACCCGGATTCGTTCCGAATTTCATGGAAAATTTGATTCTGAACGAATCCGAATTTCCCCGCAATTCGATCGATCGAAGTTTTCCTTTAAACTCCATTTATTTCAATTACAGGCATTCTAAAATGGTGGATGAACATGTCCAGACATACCCCCTGGGGCAAGTTATCATGGGTAAGTCACATGCAGCCTATCAGCAGCCAGGAAGCCCGGTGACGTCACCGTGCTATATAAAGCGGCGGACATCTTGCTTGTGCGCATTTCAGACTTGCATTGCGGCCAGAGCACAGCTAGTTAGAGACAGGGACAGAGAGTTAGAGATAGGTAGGGAGAGTCAAAGAGACCGACAGAGAGGCTGAAAGAGAGGTAGACAGAGCCAGGGAAAGATAGTGAAAGATAGGGAAAAACCGGAACGATCCAGGCAAGGACAGCATTGAAGTGACAGGGAAATTTTATTTTTTTTTTCATTAGCCAGATCATTTTTCATTTCAATTTCAGTTCTTTGTTCTGTAAACCTTCCTTGCCACTGTGCATCCCATCTATGCAGTGGCATATTTAACCCTATCTGTTACACACAAGCATTTATCATAATATATAACTGGATTAGTTTAAATATTTTTTGGTCTGCCTTTAACAAAAAAAACACCAGGCCGCAGGGCATCCCAAACCTGCATTAGGCAGCCTATCTGTTATACTAAATACGCTTGTTGATCCTTCCGCAGCTGAATCAGCGCATTGCATTTTGAATTGGTTTTTGGTCTGCCTTTAACAAAAAAAACACCAGGCCGCAGGGCATCCCAAACCTGCATTAGGCAGCCTATCTGTTATACTAAATACGCTTGTTGATCCTTCCTCAGCTGAATCAGAGCATTGCATTTTGAATTGGTTTTTGGTCTGCCTTTAACAAAAAAAACACCAGGCCACAGGGCCTCCCAAACCTGCACTAGGCAGCCTATCTGTTATACTAAATACGCTTGTTGATCCTTCCTCAGCTGAATCTGAGCATTGCATTTTGAATTGGTTTTTGGTCTGCCTTTAACAAAAAAAACACCAGGCCGCAGGGCATCCCAAACCTACATTAGGCAGCCTATCTGTTATACTAAATACGCTTGTTGATCCCTCCTCAGCTAAATCAGAGCGTTGCATTTTGAATTGGTTTTTGGTCTGATTTTAACAAAAAAAAAAAACACCAGGCCGCAGGGCATCCCAAACCTGCATTAGGCAGCCTATCTGTTATACCAAATACGCTTGTTGATCCTTCCTCAGCTGAATCAGAGCATTGCATTTTGAATTGGTTTTTGGTCTGCCTTTAACAAAAAAAACACCAGGCCGCAGGGCCTCCCAAACGTGCATTAGGCAGCCTATCTGTTATACTAAATACACTTGTTGATCCTTCCTCAGCTGAATCTGAGCATTGCATTTTGAATTGGTTTTTGGTCTGCCTTTAACAAAAAAAACACCAGGCTGCAGGGCACCCCAAACCTGCATTAGGCAGCCTATCTGTTATACTAAATACGCTTGTTGATCCTTCCTCAGCTGAATCTGAGCATTGTATCTTGAATTGGTTCTTGGTCTGCCTTTAACAAAAAAAACACCAGGCCGCAGGGCATCCCAAACCTGCATTAGGCAGCCTATCTGTTATACTAAATATGCTTGTTGATCCTTCCTCAGCTGAATCTGAGCATTGCATTTTGAATTGGTTTTTGGTCTGCCTTTAACAAAAAAAACACCAGGCCGCAGGGCATCCCAAACCTGCATTAGGCAGCCTATCTGTTATACTAAATACGCTTGTTGATCCTTCCTCAGCTGAATCTGAGCATTGCATTTTGAATTGGTTTTTGGTCTGCCTTTAACAAAAAAACCACCAGGCAGCAGGGCATCCCAAACCTGCATTAGGCAGCCTATCTGTTATACTAAATACGCTTGTTGATCCTTCCTCAGCTGAATCAGAGCATTGCATTTTGAATTGGTTTTTGGTCTGCCTTTAACAAAAAAAACACCAGGCTGCAGGGCCTCCCAAACCTGCACTAGGCAGCCTATCTGTTATACTAAATACGATTGTTGATCCTTCCTCAGCTGAATCTGAGTATTGCATTTTGAATTGGTTTTTGGTCTGCCTTTAACAAAAAAAAACACCAGCCCACCTGGTTATCCCAAACCTGCATTAGGCAGCCTATCTGTTATACTAAATACGCTTGTTGATCCTTCCTCAGCTGAATCTGAGCATTGCATTTTGAATTGGTTTTTGGTCTGCCTTTAACAAAAAAAAACACCAGGCTGCAGGGCATCCCAAACTTGCATTAGGCAACCTATCTGTTATACTAAATACGCTTGTTGATCCTTCCTCGGCTGAATCTGAGCATTGCATTTTGAATTGGTTTTTGGTCTGCCTTTAACAAAAAAAACACCAGCCCACCTGGGTATCCCAAACCTGCATTAGGCAGCCTATCTGTTATACTAAATACGCTTGTTGATCCTTCCTCAGCTGAATCAGAGCATTGCATTTTGATATGGTTTTGGTCTGCCTTTAACAAAAAAAACACCAGGCCGCAGGGCATCCCAAACCTGCATTAGGCAGCCTATCTGTTATACTAAATACGCTTGTTGATCCTTCCTCAGCTGAATCTAAGCATTGCATTTTGAATTGGTTTTTGGTCTGCCTTTAACAAAAAAAACACCAGGCCGCAGGGCATCCCAAACCTGCATTAGGCAGCCTATCTGTTATACTAAATACGCTTGTTGATCCTTCCTCAGCTGAATCTGAGCATTGCATTTTGAATTGGTTTTTGGTCTGCCTTTAACAAAAAAAACACCAGGCCGCAGGGCATCCCAAACCTGCATTAGGCAGCCTATCTGTTATACTAAATACGCTTGTTGATCCTTCCTCAGCTGAATCAGAGCATTGCATTTTGAATTGGTTTTTGGTCTGCCTTTAACAAAAAAAACACCAGGCCGCAGGGCCTCCCAAACCTGCATTAGGCAGTCTATCTGTTATACTAAATACGCTTGTTGATCCTTCCTCAGCTGAATCAGAGCATTGCATTTTGAATTGGTTTTTGGTCTGCCTTTAACAAAAAAAACACCAGGCCGCAGGGCCTCCCAAACCTGCACTAGGCAGCCTATCTGTTATACTAAATACGCTTGTTGATCCTTCCTCAGCTGAATCAGAGCATTGCATTTTGAATTGGTTTTTGGTCTGCCTTTAACAAAAAAAACACCAGGCCGCAGGGCATCCCAAACCTGCATTAGGCAGCCTATCTGTTATACTAAATACGCTTGTTGATCCTTCCTCAGCTGAATCAGAGCATTGCATTTTGAATTGGTTTTTGGTCTGCCTTTAACAAAAAAAACACCAGGCCGCAGGGCATCCCAAACCTGCATTAGGCAGCCTATCTGTTATACTAAATACGCTTTTTGATCCTTCCTCAGCTGAATCTGAGCATTGCACTTTGAATTGGTTTTTGGTCTGCCTTTAACAAAAAAAAAACACCAGGCCGCAGGGCATCCCAAACCTGCATTAGGCAGCCTATCTGTTATACTAAATACGCTTGTTGATCCTTCCTCAGCTGAATATAAGCATTGCATTTTGAATTGGTTTTTGGTCTGCCTTTAACAAAAAAAACACCAGGCCGCAGGGCATCCCAAACATGCATTAGGCAGCCTATCTGTTATACTAAATACGCTTATTGATACTTCCTCAGCTGAATCTAAGCATTGCATTTTGAATTGGTTTTTGGTCTGCTGTCAAAACACTAGGCCACAGGGCATCTCATATTGCCAATTTTCATAGTATCTGGTGCAGAGAAGCAGTCCCTCACTTTATTTAGCTTCTTCTTTTTAAAGTAAACACATTTTTTATCGTACCTATTGCTCATTTCAAATACATAAAAATGTCAGGCAGACAAGTGCAAGGATGTTCAAAGAGGAGTGGCAGAGGCCAAGATTCAGCAGGCAGAGGTCGCAGCAGACTAGGAGCGAGTGGCAGCAGGAGTCACGGTGAGAGACCTGAACTGCCAGTATCTGCTAGCGGTCGTGTCTCCACCAGTAACGCATCTGCTGTGGTAGATTGGTTAACGCGCTCATCAACATCATCACAAGTTACATCTGAGACCCCCAGTCTAGGGTCGGTAGGTTCATCTGACACAACCCTGATTGGCATGCCCCGAGAGCAGTCCCTGTGCTCCCATTGCCTCTGTCCTACGCCGTTCCCTCCCCCAGCGACGTATCCTATGCTTTGGGTTCAGCTCCACTCTTTAGTGAGGAGAACGATCAGATAGAGGACAGTCAGCAGCTACTGCCCAGCCAAGAAATGGAGGTGGCTTCTTTAGCTAGGCAGACAAATAGGGATGTGGACAGTGTCGTGAGTGTTGCGAGCGTTCCAGCTCCTGCGCCAGACACTGTTGAGGAAACCAAGAACATCAGTGCCGTGCAGCCACAACTCGGTGATGATGATGATGATGATGAAGCTGATCGCACTTGGGAGCCGGGTGATGAAGGGGCTTCATCGTCATCATCAGGAGAAGAGGGGCGCAGGTTGCCCCGGAGTCAGCAGCTGAGGCAGCAAGGTGTTAGCAGCATGGTTGGCAGTCAGCATGGGGGCACAAGTGTAAAGCCTGGAGCCAAACGGGGCTGGGGCCGGGGTAGAGCACCTGCTGCACGGCAGGCTACCTTATCGGGAGGTAGTGGAGCAGGGGTTCCTGGAGTTGGCGACAGTAGCAGTAAATCAGTGCGGCCTGTTGGTGGGAAAAGTAGCTACTCGGCAGTGTGGCAGTTTTTCCTGAAGCATCCGCAGGAGGGTAACATGGCCACATGCAAGATATGTAGGCAGAAGGTGAAGTGTGGCCAGGGCCCAAATTTTGGCACCACGGCCCTGCATCAACATATGATGCGTCACCATAAAGCGGCCTGGGAGAACCGAGGCTCCGAAGAGGTGGTCCAGCCTGCTTCCTCACCAACTGGCACGCCGCTCCCAATTTCTGCCAGCCAAGCCTCCAGCACCTCAGCCGAAGGCAGCTGTGCGTCATACCCATCCTCTGTCGCTCCTGCTTCTCCTCCTCCAAGTCATGCATCCCGCCAGCAATCCATCAGCGAAGCCATGTCCAAAAGACAGCAGTATGCGCCCACTCATCCTACGGCGCAGAAGCTGAATGTGCTCCTGTCCAAGTTGCTTTTCAGGTGGTGGACTCTGCACCTTTCAGAGAACTGATGGCTTGTGCCGAGCCGAGGTGGAGAGTCCCAAGCCATCATTTCTTTGCCAAGAAGGCAGTACCAGCGCTGCACACTTTTGTTGAAAAGAAGGTGGGCCAGTCCTTGAGCATGTCGGTGTGTAGCAAAGTGCATGGCAGCGCCGACGTCTGGAGCTGTAACTACGGTCAGGGACAGTACATGTTGTTTACGGTCCACTGGGTGAATGTGGTCCCTTTGCAGCAGCAGCAGCAACTTGGACAGGTCACGCCGCTTCGGCCTCCGCGCTCCCTGCCCGTTGGGCCTGTGACACTGTGCAACTCGGCCTCCTCATCCTCCGCCATCTCCTCACCCTCCACTGTAGGCTCAAGTCTCAGTGCCCTTCCAGTCTACCATGTGTGCAGGGCACGGAGGTGTCACGCTGTGCTTCACATGGTTTGTCTTGGCGAACGGAGTCACACAGGGGAGGAACTGCTTAAATTTATTCATCAGGAAATCCAAACATGGCTTACTCCAAGAAAACTTAAAATGGGAATCATGGTTACCGACAATGGGAAGAACATTTTGTCTGCGCTGCGTCAAGGAAGCCTGACCCATGCCCCCTGCATGGCTCACGTCTTCAATCTGGTTGTCAAGCAGTTTCTGAAGTCTTCCCCCCATCTGCAAGACATCCTAACAACTTCAAGGAAACTTTGCATGCACTTCAGCCACTCATACACCGCCAAACACACCCTTCTTGAGCTACAGCGTCAGAACGGTAGCCCCCAACATAGTCTGATTTGCGATGTTTCCACCCGCTGTAATTCCACCCTTCACATGTTGGACCGATTATATGAACAGAGAAAAGCCATCACGGATTTCCTGATGATCCAAGCGGACAGGGGGACTCCCCTGTGTAACTTCAATGTCAACCAGTGGCAGCTCATACGTGACACCTGCCGTTTGCTCAGGCCCTTTGAGGAAGCCACTTTATTTGTCAGTCGGCAGGATTACGGGATGAACGACGTGATTCCACTGCTTCACGTACTACAGCACATGTTGGAAACCATGGCTGGTCAGGGCACTGTAGACATGGCGTCTACATCTTACGGTCACATGAACCCCGTTGGAGCTGAACTGGAGGAGGAGGAGGAAGAGGAGGAGGAGTTGCCCAGTGAAACACAGTTTAGGATTGGCGAAGTGGCTGGCTTATCTAGTCAGCGGACAGGAGAGAAGGAGCAGGAGCAGCCAGAGGAGCTAGAGGGTTTTGAGGAAGGCGAGACAGAAGACCTGGACACACCGTGGCAGTATGCAGTGGAGATGGAGACAGCTAGTCCCTCCGAGTCACTTGCGCGAATGGCAGGAAGCATGCTCACGTGCTTGCGTAGTGACCCCAGAATTATTTCTATTTGTCGGTGGGATGACTTCTGGCTGTCCACCTTATTGGACCCTCGCTTCCGGCACAAAATGGGGGCATTTTTTAAACCCACCGAGAGGGAGGACAAACTGAACTACTACAAAGACATTTTGCGTAGTCAGTTGGCCGATGCCTATCTGCACCATGGTCCATACTCTCGCAGGTCTGACTCGGGGGGACCTCTGCGCTCACCTTCCACTGCCATGCCTGCTGGAGGGGTTGGCAGGAGCAGCAGCAGCAGCTCCATCAGCAGCAGCCTCAGTCTTCAGTCGCTAATGAGTAGCTTTCTACACCCGCATAGTGAGGCTACTCATGAGCAGCAGGAAGACCTGGAGCAGGACCTCAACCAGCAGGTCATGTCATACTTTGACATGACCATGCCAACACACCTTGAGGATCCGCTGGACTTCTGGGTAGCCAAACTTGGCTTGTGGCCGCAACTAGCAGAGTTTGCCCTGGAAAAGCTGTCCTGCCCGGCCAGTAGCGTGCCATCTGAGCGGGTGTTTAGTGCGGCGGGGGCCATAGTTATGGCGAGGAGAACTCGTCTATCAACTAAAAATGTGGAGAGACTCACCTTTGTCAAAATGAATCAGGGATGGATCAGCCAGGATTTCCACCCACCAATGGCTGATGCATGCGACTAGATTCAGCATGGTGCCACGTTTTACACTTTCCAAATGGTGCAAAACATATTTATGTCTTTAGGCCAATTTTTGGGCTCCTGCTGATGCCAACTTCAGGGTGTGCTTTCCAGCCAATTTTTGGGCTCCTGCTGATGCCAACTTCAGGGTGTGCTTTCCAGCCAATTTTTGGGCTCCTGCTGATGCCAACTTCAGGGAGTGCTTTCAGCCAATTTTTGGCCTCCTGCTGCTGCTGCTGCCAACTCCGGGGTGTCTTTCAAGCAATGTTTGGGCTCCTGCTTATGCTGCTGCCAACTCCAGGGTGTGCCTTCCAGCTAATGTTTGTGCTCCTGCTGCTGCCAACTTCAGGGTGCCTGCCAGCCAATTTCTGGGTTCCTGCTGCTGCCGCTTGCAACTCCAGGGTGTGATTAATCCAATTTTTGGGCTCCTGCTGCCAACTCCAGTGTGTCTTTCAAGCTATGTTTGGGCTCCTGCTGCTGCTTGCAACTCCAGGGTGTGATTCATCCAATTTTTGGGCTCCTGCTGCCAACTCCAGTGTCTCTTTAAAGTAATGTTATGGCTCCTGCTGCTGCTTGCGACTCCAGAGTGTGAGTCATCCAATTTTTGGGCTCCTGCTGCCAACTCCAGTGTCTCTTTAAAGTAATGTTTGGGCTCCTGCTGCTGCTTGCGACTCCAGGGTGTGATTCATCCAATTTTTGCGCTTCTGCTGCCAGCTCCAGTGTCTCTTTAAAGCAATGTTTGGGCTCCTGCTGCTGCTTGCGACTCCAGGGTGTGATTCATCCAATTTTTGGGCTCCTGCTGCCAACTCCAGTGTCTCTTTAAAGCAATGTTTGGGCTCCTGCTGCTGCTGCTGCTTGCAACTCCAGGGTGTGATTCATTTAATTTTTGGGCTCCTGCTGCCAACCCCAGTGTCTCTTTAAAGTAATGTTTGGGCTCCTGCTGCTGCTTGCGACTCCAGGGTGTGATTCATCCAATTTTTGGGCTCCTGCTGCCAACTCCGGTGTCTCTTTAAAGCAATGTTTGGGCTACTGCTGCTGCTTGCAACTCCAGGGTGTGATTCATCCAATTTTTGGGCTCCTGCTGCCAACTCCAGTGTCTCTTTAAAATAATGTTTGGGCTCCTGCTGCTGCTTGCGACTCCAGGGTGTGATTCATCCAATTTTTGGGCTCCTGCTGCCAACTCCAGTGTCTCTTTAAAGCAATGTTTGGGCTCCTGCTGCTGCTTGCAACTCCAGGGAGTGATTCATCCAATTCTTGGGCTCCTGCTGCCAACTCCAGTGTCTCTTTCAAGCTACGTTTGGGCTCCTGCTGCTGCTTGCGACTCCAGGGTGTGATTCATCCAATTTTTGGGCTCCTGCTGCCAACTCCAGTGTCTCTTTCAAGCTATGTTTGGGGTCCTACTGCTGCTGCTTGCAACTCCAGGGTGTGATTCATCCAATTGTTGGGCTCCTGCTGCCAACCCCAGGGTCTCTTTCCAGCTATGTTTGGGCTCCTGCTGCTGCTGCTTGCAACTCCAGGGTGTGATTCATCCAATTTTTGGCCTCCTGCAGCCAACTCCAGTGTCTCTCTTTAAAGCAATGTTTGGGCTCCTGCTGCAGCTTGCAACTCCAGGGTGCTATTCATCCAATATTTGGGCTCCTGCTGTCAACTCCAGTTTCTCTTTCAAGCTATGTTCGGGTTCCTGCTGCTGATGCTTGCAACTCCAGGTGTGATTCATCCAATTTTTTGGGCTCCTGCTGCCAACTCCAGTGTCTCTTTAAAGCAATGTTTGGGCTCCTGCTGCTGCTTGCAACTCCAGGGTGTGATTCATCCAATTTTTGGGCTCCTGCAGCCAAATCCAGTGTCTCTTTAAAGTAATGTTTGGGCTCCTGCGGCTGCTGCTGCTGCTTGCAACTCCAGGGTGTGATTCATTCAATTTTTGGGCTCCTGCAGCCAAATTCAGTGTCTCTTTAAAGCAATGTTTGGGCTCCTGCCGCTGCTTGCAACTCCAAGGTGCGACTCCAGGGTGTGATTCATCCAATTTTTGGGCTCCTGCTGCCAACTTCAGTGTCTCTTTAAAGTAATGTTTGGGCTCCTGCTGCTGCTTGCAACTCCAGGGTGTCATTCAGCCAATTTTTGGGCTCCTGCTGCAAACTCCAGTGTCTCTTTAAAGCAAAGTTTGGGCTCCTGCTGCTGCTTGCAACTCCAGGGTGTGATTCAGCCAATTTTTGGACTCCTGCTGCCAACTCCAGTGTCTCTTTAAAGTAATGTTTGGGCTTCTGCTGCTGCTTGCGACTCCAGGGTGTGATTCATCAAATTTTTGGGCTCCTGCTGCCAACTCCAGTGTCTCTTTAAAGCAATGTTTGGGCTCCTGCTGCTGCTTGCAACGCCAGGGTGTGATTCAGCCAATTTTTGGGCTCCTGCTGCCAACTCCAGTGTCTCTTTAAAGTAATGTTTGGGCTCCTGCTGCTGCTTGCGACTCCAGGGTGTGATTCAGCCAATTTTTGGGCTCCTGCTGCCAACTCCAGTGTCTCTTTAAAGCAATGTTTGGGCTCCTGCTGCTGCTTGCAACTCCAGGGTGCCATTCAGCCAATTTTTGGGCTCCTGCTGCCAACTCCAGTGTCTCTTTCAAGCTATGTTTGGGCTCCTGCTGCTGCTGCTTGCAACTCCAGGGTGTGATTCATCCATTTTTTGGCCTCCTGCAGCCAACTCCAGTGTCTCTTTAAAGAAATGTTTGGGCTCCTGCTGCTGCTTGGGCCTCCAGGGTGTGATTCATCCAATTTTTGGGCTCCTGCTGCCAACTCCAGTGTGTCTTTCAAGCTATGTTTGGGCTCCTGCTGCTGCTTGCAACTCCAGGGTGTGATTCATCCAATTTATGGGCTCCTGCTGCCAACTCCAGTGTCTCTTTAAAGCAATGTTTGCGCTCCTGCTGCTGCTTGCGACTCCAGGGTGTGATTCATCCAATTTCTGGGCTCCTGCTGCCAACTCCAGTGTCTCTTTAAAGCAATGTTTGGGCTCCTGCTGCTGCTTGCGACTCCAGGGTGTGACTCATCCAATTTTTGGGCTCCTGCTGCCAACTCCATTGTCTCTTTCAAGCCATGTTTGGGGTCCTGCTGCTGCTGCTTGCAACTCCAGGGTGTGATTCATCCAATTTTTGGCCTCCTGCAGCCAACTCCAGTGTCTCTCTTTAAAGCAATGTTTGGGCTCCTGCTGCTGCTTGCAACTCCAGGGTGTGATTCATCCAATTTTTGGGCTCCTGCTGCCAACTCCAGTGTCTCTTTAAAGCAATGGTTGGGCTCCTGCTGCTGCTTGCGACTCCAGGGTGTGATTAATCCAATTTTTGGGCTCCTGCTGCCACATACAGTGTCTCTTTAACCCTTTAACTGCCAGCCTACCTTGAGATTTTGTCACCCATTGTTGCCAGACCATTTTGCACTATTTTGCGCTCCCCATGTTCAACGGTGATTTTTGAAGGGATTTCCAAGTATTTCCCTGGAAAATTATATATTGTTTTTTTCAGCACAGTCTGGGCTTTAACATGAAGTGTCTTGTTAGTAAGATTGTCAGTGTTTTTTAAATAGTTTTGTGGAAAATATGTAAAAAAAAACACAAAAAAATTTTTTTTACAATTTGTTGTGCGTTTTCTTAATAAAACATGCAAGTTGTTCCAGAAAATCATATTGTGTGTAAAAGCCCTATTCCTCCCGATTGCAACAGTACCACATATGTATTGGTAGACATCCTTTCCTGCCCAGGAGACACGTAAAACTGAAAAGAGCGACTGAGCCAATTTTCAAAGAAAATACAACCATTTTGCTCTCCTTGCGGTTTTTCAACCAAAACACCACTTTTCAATTAAAATACCCCCCACAAACCATATGTTCCCTAAAAGTACACACCTCAAGCGTTCTAGGCGTACCAGGGTTGGTGTTGTAGCTGCAGCTTTTCGGACGCCAGACTTCCCGAAAATCACTTGTTGTACCGGATTTCCCTAAAAAAATATAAAAAATGCAGCATTAACACCAATTTTTTCTCTAAAAACATGCGCTAACCAAAAAAAAACTAACCAAATCTGAAACGGCAAGGTCTTCTGAACGGAACAATACCCAACATGCATAGCTACCTCCAAGGGTAGGGTTGCCAATTACCCCAAAGCAAAGCGTATGCATAACGGCCATTTCACTTAAAATTTCCTGCTCTGCAGACAAAGTGTGCACCTTGCGCATTTTCAACTAAAACACCACTTTTCAATTAATATACCGCCCACAAACCATATGTTCCCTGAAAGTACACACCTCAAGCGTTCTAGGCGTACCAGGGTTGGTGTTGTAGCTGCAGCTTTTCGGACGCCAGACTTCCCGAAAGTCACTTGTTGTACCGGATTTCCCTAAAAAAATATAAAAAATGCAGCATTAACACCAATTTTTTTCTCTAAAAACATGCGCTAACCAAAAAAAAACTAACCAAATCTGAAACGGCAAGGTCTTCTGAACGGAACAATACCCAACATGCATAGCTACCTCCAAGGGTAGGGTTGCCAATTACCCCAAAGCAAAGTGTATGCATAACGGCCGTTTCACTTAAAATTTCCTGCTCTGCAGACAAAGTGTGCACCTTGCGCATTTTGAACTAAAACACCACTTTTCAATTAAAATACCCCCCACAAACCATATGTTCCCTGAAAGTACACACCTCAAGCGTTCTAGGCGTACCAGGGTTGGTGTTGTAGCTGCAGCTTTTCGGACGCCAGACTTCCCAAATTCACTTGTTGTACCGGATTTCCCTTAAAAAATATCAAAGATGCAGCATTAACACCAAATTTTTCTCTAAAAACATGCGCTAACCAAAAAAAAACTAACCAAATCTGAAACGGCAAGGTCTTCTGAACGGAACAATACCCAACATGCATAGCTACCTCCAAGGGTAGGGTTGCCAATTACCCCAAAGCAAAGCGTATGCATAACGGCCATTTCACTTAAAATTTCCTGCTCTGCAGACAAAGTGTGCACCTTGCGCATTTTGAACTAAAACACCACTTTTCAATTAAAATACCCCCCACAAACAATATGTTCCCTGAAAGTACACACCTCAAGCGTTCTAGGCGTACCAGGGTTGGTGTTGTAGCTGCAGCTTTTCGGACGCCAGACTTCCCGAATTCACTTGTTGTACCGGATTTTCCTAAAAAAATATCAAAGATGCAGCATTAACACCAAATTTTTCTCTAAAAACATGCGCTAACCAAAAAAAAACTAACCAAATCTGAAACGGCAAGGTCTTCTGAACGGAACAATACCCAACATGCATAGCTACCTCCAAGGGTAGGGTTGCCAATTACCCCAAAGCAAAGCGTATGCATAACGGCCATTTCACTTAAAATTTCCTGCTCTGCAGACAAAGTGTGCACCTTGCGCATTTTCAACTAAAACACCACTTTTCAATAAAATACCCCCCACAAACCATATGTTCCCTGAAAGTACACACCTCAAGCGTTCTAGGCGTACCAGGATTGGTGTTGTAGCTGCAGCTTTTCGGACGCCAGACTTCCCGAAAGTCACTTGTTGTACCGGATTTCCCTAAAAAATATAAAAAATGCAGCATTAACACCAAATTTTTCTCTAAAAACTTGCGCTAACTAAAAAAAACTAACCAAATCTGAAACTGCAAGGTCTTCTGAACGGAACAATACCCAACAGGCATAGCTACCTCCAAGGGTAGGGTTGGCAATTATCCCAAAGCAAAGCGTATGCATAACGGCCATTTCACTTAAAATTTCCTGCTCTGCAGACAAAGTGTGCACCTTGCGCATTTTGAACTAAAACACCACTTTTCAATTAAAATACCCCCCACAAACCATATGTTCCCTGAAAGTACACACCTCAAGCGTTCTAGGCGTACCAGGGTTGGTGTTGTAGCTGCAGCTTTTCGGACGCCAGACTTCCCGAAAGTCACTTGTTGTACCGGATTTCCCTAAAAAAATATCAAAAATGCAGCATTAAGACCAAATTTTTCTCTAAAAACATACGCTAACCCCCCCAAAAAAACAAATCTGAAACGGCAAGGTCTTCTGAACGGAACAATACCCAACATGCATAGCTACCTCCAAGGGTAGGGTTGCCAATTACCCCAAAGCGTAAGCATAACGGCCATTTCACTTAAAATTTCCTGCTCTGCGGACAAAGTGTGCACCTTGCGCATTTTCAACTAAAACACCACTTTTCAATTAAAATACCCCCCACAAACCATATGTTCCCTGAAAGTACACACCTCAAGCGTTCTAGGCGTACCAGGGTTGGTGTTGTAGCTGCAGCTTTTCGGACGCCAGACTTCCCGAAACTCACTTGTTGTACCGGATTTCCCTAAAAAAATATCAAAAATGCAGCATTAACACCAAATTTTTCTCTAAAAACATACGCTAACAAAAAAAAAAAACCAAATCTGAAACGGCAAGGTCTTCTGAACGGAACAATACCCAACATGCATAGCTACCTCCAAGGGTAGGGTTGCCAATTACCCCAAAGCGTAAGCATAACGGCCATTTCACTTAAAATTTCCTGCTCTGCGGACAAAGTGTGCACCTTGCGCATTTTCAACTAAAACACCACTTTTCAATTAAAATACCCCCCACAAACCATATGTTCCCTGAAAGTACACACCTCAAGCGTTCTAGGCGTACCAGGCTTGTTCCAGTGGCCAAAGTTTTCAACACATTAACGGGTTTCACGTGTTTCCACATTTAACTAAAAAAATCTATATGCAAACAGGAATTAAAAGCAGGGACCGCCGAACCGGACGATACCCAAAAGAACAACTCAAAGTAAAGCATGCGCTATGAAAGTGCACAAAACATGTGCCACAAGTAACCGACTGCTCCTCCTCCAGTACATCCCATCACATCTGTAAGCATATCAAAAGAAATGAAAAGGAAAAGAAAACACATTAACAATAAAGGGGTCTACCTACAGTCTAAACTTAAAGAAAAATTAACCCAGTACTAATTAGTAGTTTAACTGGGTGTGGTATGCTTCAAAGCAATGTTCGAAGCATAAACCAGGTTGGCTGGGGCAAGTCGGGCAGTAGTACCGCACATCCTTTCTAATGCCATGGCTTCTACATACCCTACAAGCCTTCTGGGGATACTTTTTACCACCCATGTCGGGAATGCTTCCCCACTAATCTAGCCTGGTTGTCATTAGCTGACATTTCTGGGGCCTCCTCAGTATCCCCAAACAACAGAGCAGGAAGTAGCTGTTGCTGATACTTTATAAAAGTCAGATTAGAGCCTGGTACTGCTGCCTTGAAGACAACAAAGGAGTTAAAAGATGTCAGCTGGACCAAATGAATTGCAACTTTTTTGTACCAGGCTCTGGATTTGCGGGCGGCGTTGTAGTAGGTTAGTATTTGGTCCGTCTTATCAACGCCACCCATGAATTTATTATAGTCCTTTATACAACGTGGCTTTTGGTAGGGGGGTCGGGGACCACGTTGTCGTACAGTCATGACTGACTCATCGTGGATTGTCGTCAGCATGATTACATTTTTTTATCCATATACTTCACGGCCAGGAGCTCATCGCTTCTTAAAGCATAGGACTCTCCGCGATTCAGTTTTTTTTGCAGCATTGACCTGGGCAAGCCTTTTCGATTGCGGTTGATGGTGCCACAGGCCGGTATGTCCAATGAATAAAGGGCTCTAAATAACGGGATGCTGCTATAGAAGTTGTCCACATATAAGTGGTAACCTCTTCCCAGTAGAGGAGTCATGAGCTCCCAAACGATTTTTCCACTGATGGTCAAATTAAGGGGACAACCAGGGGGGTCCAGATGTGTGTCCCTTTCTTCATAAATCCGGAAAAATTTGGTATAGCCGGTCACACTGTTACACAATTTGTAAAATTTCATCCCATAGCGGGCACGCTTGCTAGGGATATACTGACGAAATATAATGCGCCCTTTAAACAGCAGAAGTGACTCGTCAATGCTTAAATTTTGTGAGGGGGTGTACACTTCCGCAAAGCGCTCTGACAGGCTATTTATCAGGGGTCTTAATTTATGCAGCCTGTCGTGACCGGGCTCACCACGGGGAATAGCAGTGGAATTATCGTTGAAGTGCAGAAACCGCAGTAAGATTTCGTAACGGTTTCTGGACATTATGGCCGGAAACAATGGGGTTGCCAATATGGATTGGGTATCCCAGTAGGACTCAATGCTAAATTTTTTGACGATACCCATTGCTAGAGTGAGCCCCCAAAATTTTTTTATCTCACTCAAAATTTGTTGGTTGCCATTCATGAGCTCGGGCGTGCCTCTGTGGGGGATTTTGGGTGAGGACCTGCTCAGCATAGAGATTCGTATAATGGACCATATCCAGTAGGATGGCCTCTGAAACAAATAAATTGAGGTAGTAAATGAGACGGAAGTTTGTGGTGTCAACATTGACCCCGGGGACCGAATCAAATGAGGGAATTTCGGGGGAATAATTATTAGGAGGCCTCCACGCAGGCTCTCCTTCAGCAACAGCACTCCCACCCTGCCCTACACTTTCCTCCAGCATGGCCTCTTCTTGTGCGGTACCACCCCTTCTAGGATGCCTAGCACTGGTACTACTGCGCGGCTGTACCTCCTCACTAGAGGAAGCACTGTCGGACTCGCTACCTGAGGGCATATACTCTGACCCTGACTCGCTAAATTCTTCTGAGTCCGACTCCATCAGATAAGCTGCTGCTTCCTGAGCAGTGTACCTTCTCCCAGCCATTTTTAAATCTGATAATCCAAAAAGTTACAAAATCAAAACCCTATGGGGGATGACTGTACTAACTAAAACCTACAACTATAACCTACAACTATAACCTACAACTATAACCTACAACTATAACCTACAACTATAGCAAAATACAAAATATAAAACTACACAATAAACAAACAATTTTAAATATATCAAAAATGTGTATATCTACGATCCAAAGTGGTGAACTCAGCAGGAGCAGTTGAACCGAATGTTAATCTGGGAGGGGGGGATGGGAGGGGGGAGGAGGACACCGGGACTATTACATTTGAGTTGAGGGGGCTACAGCAGTCCCAGGGACAGCAGGACTGTACACAGGAGAGGTCCTAGTAGGGAGAGTCCCAAAACGGAGAACGAAGGTCCAGCGAAGGTCCAACTGAAACTGAAGAAGTCTTCAGCACGAAAACCAACCAACACGCCTGAAGAAAGTTTATTTAACAGAAGTATAGATTAAGAAGCGTAGGTAAAAAAAACCCTGAATCCACTCTAACAACTACCTTATGCCCGATCCTGTGCATACACTGGTAACAGTCACACTACGCTATACTTTTAGCCAGCATGTGCCATTGAATTGGTACATGGGTACATGGGTGGCAGGTGCGCACCAGGCCTGGCTCACCCAGTGAACACCTGTGTGTAGACGGGGGGAGTGATAGGGGAGCCGCTAATGAGGGGGAATGGAGGTGGCCATGGGGTGGTGCAGGCTCATGATCACCAAATACATGGCAATCAGAAATCAGCTCGACACCCCCCCATTTCTGCCTCCTCATCCACCACCATCGCCGGCTGCACCCAGGAGAGAGCTGGGCCCGGCGCACACCTGCCATCGCCCCCCCCCCGATAAATACTCATTTATATTATTAATTAGAACACATCAGGGCCAAAACACATTTATAACAGCATAAAATCATAAATTAAAAAAATATAACAGCATAAAATGGAGGCGGCAAGTTGCTCTGCAAAACAGAACACAGTAGTACATCTCATAGTAATGAGATCCATTCACAAAAAACAGCGATCTCAGGTAGAACACCGTTTTTGGTGAATGAATCTCATTACTATGGTCTCCCCAGGGCCACCCACCCCTCAAAAACCTGCCCAGATCCCCTTCCCCACACAGCCACTTAACTCACATCGCCGGCGCCCACGTGATCAGATTGGGGAGATTGGGGGTATAGATGTGGCTAGGGGGACCAGGCAGGGCTGGCACCAACACCCGGCAAACCACCCAGCATGGCATAAAAAACTGCTCACCCCGCTCCTACGGCGCATGTGCGGGCGCTCGTCCAATCAGCACCCTCAGAGCCGCTGTGGTAGGGATGGACAACCACAGCGGCTCTGAGCACGTTGACGGCCGCATCTCCCGCTTCCCTCTAACAGGGAGTGCGCCCGCACCAACCATTCAAACGGCTGGCGTGGGCACTGCTAGAGAGAAGTGCAAGATGCGGCCCACGCATGCGCCGTTGGAACGGGAGTAAGGTAAGGTGAATGGGGTGTCCTGGGGGGTTTCACACAGTGGGGCATCCCAATTTGGGATGCCCCCCGGGGAGGGATCTGATCGGCCCAGGAATCTTATAGATTGAGACAGATTGGTCGGGGAGCAGATCAGATTTGGAGACACAGATCATTTGGTGGCAGATCAGATTTGGAGACACAGATCATTTGGTGGCAGATCAGATTTGGAGTCTGTGTCTCCAAATCTGATCTGCCACCAAATGATGTGTGTCTCAAAATCTGATCTGCTCCCCGACCAGTCTGTCTCAAAATCTGATCTGCTCCCCGACCAGTCTGTCTCAAAATCTGATCTGCTCCCCGACCAATCTGATCTCCAAATCTGACCTGCTCCCCCAGATCACCCGCTCACCACACCATCGCCACATTACCACATTGCCCCATCGCCACATTACCCCATCGCCACATTACCCCATCACCACATTGCCCCATCACCACATTGCCCCATCACCACATTGCCACATTGCCCCATCGCCACATTACCCCATCGCCACATTACCCCATCGCCACATTACCCCATCACCACATTGCCCCATCACCACATTGCCACATTACCCCATCGCCACATTACCCCATCGCCACATTACCCCATCACCACATTGCCCCATCACCACATTGCCCCATCACCACATTGCCCCATCACCACATTACCCCATCACCACATTGCCCCATCACCACATTGCCCCATCACCACATTGCCCCATCACCACATTGCCACATCACCACATTGCCCCATCACCACATTGCCCCATCACCACATTGCCACATTGCCCCATCACCACATTGCCACATCACCACATTACCCCATCACCACATTACCCCATCACCACATTACCCCATCGCCACATTACCCCATCGCCACATTGCCCCATCACCACATTACCCCATCACCACATTGCCACATTACCCCATCACCACATTGCCCCATCACAACATTGCCCCATCACCACATTGCCCCATCCCCACATTGCCACATCGCCCCATCACCACCCAATCACCACCACATCAGCACCCGATCACCAGCACCCGATCACCACCAACCGATCACCACCAACCGATCACCGCACCGCACATCACTTACCTGTGATCGCCGCCGAAAGAGGCCGATGATCGCGTGACCGCAGTTTAATTAAGTAGCAGGGGGCGCCGGCTGATGACGGCTGCCGTGCGCCCCCCGCTGATTGGTCCGGGAGGCGAGGGGTGACTTGGGTCACCAAGAGGTTACCTCCCGCTGACCCCTGGGCTACGTGATCGAGGCTCCGCCGGCGTGATCTCGTCGAAGTAAGCAGGGGGCGCCGGCTGATGACAGGTGCCGTGCGCCCCCCGCTGATTGGTCAAAAATCCAGGCCAGCTCCAGGGTGTGTTTTCAGGCACTATAGGGGCCCCTCATAGTGATGCCACTTCAACTCCCTGCAATTGTGCTGCTCTGTGATTCTATTAGCGATGCCTCTGATCTGCATGTCCAAATTATGTACAGTATTATTTCACTAACCCAGCACGCATCCTATGCGTGTTACAGCAAGGCAGAATGGTTTACAACCCTATTGAGGCTCTAGGAGGCTCAGAAATAGCCGTTTTTAATAGTGATTCGTCGCAAATAAATTCGGGTCGAAACTATTTTTGTCGGAAAATTCGGCAAATCAGTCGAATCAAATTTTTCAAAAGTTTGCTCATCTCTAATTATGAACTACCTTTGGCTCACTCCTGGGCTGCATAATATCTTCTATATAGCTAAATAAGACTAATAGCAGACGAGAATGAGTGTGTGTGTTTGTGTTGTTCGTTGTTGTCTATGTTGTAAAGGTAATTGTTAGGCTCCCTCCTGGATGGGAGTGAGAGCAATTTTGTTACTTTGTAATTTTGAAACTTTGTAATCTGTAAATCATAAATAAAAATGTATTTAAAAAAACTGTCACCCCTGAATTTTATTCCTTATCAATAGAGAAAAGCTTGTAGGGAGTTTTTTACAGTTCGGGTGAATAAGTGACTTCTCCACTCATTTGCCAACTTGTTTATATAACTACACAATTTCACCATACACCTCCTTTAAAGAGGAAGAAGTCAAAATGACCCATAGACCTGTTTATGCTCTAACCCCTAGGTATTACAAATTGAGATGCCTGTCTTCTGGAAGCATGATAGAAATCCTGCCTTTTCAGCAACCTTGTCAATTGCATACGCCCATTAACCACCAGGAGTCACTTGGGTCATGTTTCCCTTGGCATCCTCAGGAATGGTAGCTGGTGTGGCCCAGCCCACTGGCAGGATCCCTGTAGACTAAGAGGAGCTCCTGCTTAAATGTCTGGGAATCCGGGGATGCGGCCGCCGGCAGAAACAGTGCCGCGGGAGCTCAGGAGTTTCCCAAAGTGGGGCATCCTGATTTTGGTTGCCCTTAGGGCAGACTAACGAGGCGGCCCTGGAGTCTTTACAGTAAAATTACACAGGAAATGTTTTCAAGTGGCAAAACTTCTTGATGACAAAGTGCCTTCGAGAAATGCGCATGTCTGTCCCACTGCAGGTTTGTATTCTAAAGTGGTCCTTGGTTACAGGGAAACTAAACTAACCTCACCTACACACACATCCCATAATCAGTGAACCTTGAATTAGAGAAAATCTGACCTTTTCTGAGTGCACTCCATTTTCTGGAGTCAGTTGCACACGTGGCAGTCCCACCTCTATTAATAAGACACGCTCCACTGCCCTTTTCACAGAATACAGAGCTCCAAGTCTGTAATTGGCCTTCTAAGGATCTTTAACTGTAGGGGCAACCCAAATTGGGATGCTCTAGGGGTGACTGTAAACAAGGACCTATATAGAGGTGTAACTAAATATGAGCAGGCTCCGGTGTAGACATCAAATGGGGCCCTGGAATAGCTCATACTAACCCATTTCTTGTCACATTGGGCCCCTTAGAGGCAATATGTCTGCCCTTTTACTTGTCATGAATGACTGAACTTCTTCAGATAAGTCAGTAAAAGTTTCCGGAATATGTAGATGGCACCACACTAGTGGCCATATTCATAGAAATAAGGAAATAGCCTAGCAATTTCTGGTCACCGAGTCACAGAAAGGATGCCCTGATTTTGAAAAGGGTGCAAAGGAGAGCCACCAAAGTGATTAGGGGGATGGAGGATCTTAGTTATGAAGAAAGATTACCTATGTCTATGTGGGACATGATAAATAAATATATAAATGGCCAATACAAAATAGCCTATTTCATGTAAAATCCTTCTGAAGACAGTGGGACACTCCATCTAGACGAAAGAATATTTAGTCTCCAGAGGCAACAATTCTTTGTTACCATAAGGACTATAAAACTGTGAAATATCCTCCCACAGAAGCTTGGTACAGCAGCAGCAGCTAGGTAACAGCTTCAAAAGGATTGGATTTTTCTTGGAAGATAATAACATTATTGTGATCCTATACCCATAAAAAGGGTTTATATAGTCACTTTTTATCTCCAGCCAGTGACCCAAAACAGCCTGTTTCTTTTTGTTACTTAAACCTTTGCCCAGTTTTCATAAAAACACTAACCAGATGCAGTCTGATGTTGGAATGGCATGGCTCCCTGGTCACCCAGCAGTGCCCCCTGGTGCTTATCAGTGATGATTTAGTGGTCAATGCAAAATATTTGGTGAAGCCAGCATGACTTGCAGTGTGCATTTCAGTGTGGATTGCAACCTGCAAAAGTTTTCGTCTGACATTTCCCCCCAAAAAGCCTGTATATGTGATGGCATATTTTTACAGTTAAGGTAAATTTATTTTCCAAAGATGTAAGGATATATTTTTAAAATTTGGAAATAACAGCACCCTATGGGCTATGCTAAAGGTTTCACCATTTTTTTTCTGCATCGCCCATAGGATTCTGTTGTTTCCAAACTTTTTGTGTCTATAAGCTAAAAAGCTCACTGAGGTGCAGGTTGCAATCCGCACCGCAATGCACACTGACTTCACCAAATATTTAGCATCACCCCCTTTGTTATATACAGTTCAGCATTGATGGTCAGCCTTATCAGTTATAATAATAAAAAACACTACGTGGCAGTTTAGCTTGTAACTGAATAAATCATCGCTGGAGTGCACAAGCATGCTCAGCTGCATGACCAGGGAGCCATTTGGGCATCAGTCAAACAGAAGACTGGTTAGCATTTTTATTTTTTTATAATTATTGGTCAAAGGCTTCACTATAAAACATAGAGGCTGATTCAGTGCACTGGGTTGGGGATAGAAGGTGATGACTTTAACCAAAGACAACTAGAAAAATTGGAAAAGGTCAATGACTCTCTTTTGCCAACATTTCATAATCTCAACATAGGGCAGTAATTAGCGGTTGTTGTCCCGTCCCCTCCCCAGGCCTCTTTCCTATTCCAACATGGATTGCCATAGAGGTGACAATAAGGAGATGCTGCAGATAAAGCCAGGACAGGTTGTGTCTGATACTTGACTATATGTCTGATTTAAAGAGGAACAAAACCTGGAATTTTGACTATCCCAGGTTTTGTTCCATGCCCAGGGGACCCCCAGAAAACTCACCTCTTCTCGGTCCAACGGCACATGTGTAGGCTCTCATCCAATCGGATCCCTTTGCAGTGACTTAGGGCCTTATTTATCAAGGGATAGCACCAGGTAGTGTCTCACTAGCGCCAGGTAGCGCCAGCTATCGGCGGCTACCGACTCCAGAACGCCAGGCTGCGAACACAGTCACGCATTTATCACGCTAAATGAGGCTAGCGCCGGCGAGAGCGTCAGCTAGCGTGGGATTCATCATGTTGCAGACTTCAGCGAACAGCGCCGCTGCTAATCCCATCACAGCGCCAGGTATGACCTCTCGCTACCTGGCGCTCTCCAATGCATTTCAAAGGAGCAATCTTTAAATATTCATAATTAATTGATATTAATGTGTTTTTTTTTTTTTTAAATGTCAAAAATTCGGTGACCACTTCTGCAATGTTATATCTTTGTTTTAAGTTAAAAAAAAATAAAAAAAAAAATTTGTGCAGAATTGATATTACAGGTCTGATATTAATGTATTCATATAACAAAATGTTTATAAAAACTTGTTTATTATTTTTTTCCAAAAATAAGGTTGTTTGGGGGTTAAAAAACTACTTTTAACACATCGCCGCCAGCGCTCTGGGGTTTAAACATGCATTTTACAGCGCGAGAATTTTTTGAGCAGGATTTGTTAATGAATATGCTGGGAGCCGTTCGCTATGGCCATTCGTTGTCATGCGCTCCCATACAGCGCGGAACCTGTCAAACAGCGACTCCTAACCCCGTATTCAACATTACCGCACACCGACTGAGTCGCTGTCAACAACCGAACAACGGCCAAGCACAGCGAATACTAGCCGGCGCTGTGAAAATCACGCTACTGTCGCTCATCTGTTACTGCCTGGCGCTATTAATAAATCGGCCTCTTAGTTCATTACTAACGCTTGATGGCAGATGAGCATCTGTACAGTGGCACTTAGAGCGACCGCTAGTAGACTCTGTAAGCGGGTATCGGGTGCCTCGGTCGCTCTAGTAACCTGGTCCGCATTGATGAATGTGATGTATGTTGGGCGCTCTAACACCAGTACAGCGCTGCAGCGAGCGAAAGGTAGCACCAGCTCAGAGCGACGGACTCTCAGTGCTTCACACCACACTTATCAAAAAAGGACACACACAGCGCCCGCGCTCTAAATCTGGTCTCTATAGCATAGAGCGCCAGACACTGTGTGATTAAAGTCTGTTTTTGAACACATATACACTAGTAACAAAGCGAAAACACATGGAATGACATTGTTTTAACACTGTGACAGTAACACTTTAGTGCCAGACCTGTAATGACAATTATGTATAAAAAAATAAAAAGTCAAAAACGTTTGTTTGCAGCCAGGAGAGGTCACACAATGATTTGAGCAAAAAATAAATAAAATAAAAATGTCAAACATGCTGTTTAAACACAAACAAATGAACAGCCATTGAAATGTATGAGAGAGCAACAGTGAGTGAAGGTAATACTACATCGGACGCTACATGGCGCTGTTAGAGTCGCTCATCAGATTCGCTTTCATAAATGTGGTTTTGCCTACAGCGCACGTCGTGCACCAGATGCTGCCTGTCGCTACGAGGCACTACCTGGCGCTATCCCTTCATGAATAACCCCCTTAGTGTTTAGTGTCCTAAGCTGCCAGACTGACCTTGATTGGCAATCAGTGCCGCAGCAGCAATTCTGTACAGAGATTGGCCAAGCAGTCTATCGTTTCCAGCAGCTGTAGAGCGGCAGCCCCACCATTGTTACTTCTACACCTTATTTTTCCAGCTAGTTCTCCCATGGCATCATGTCCAGAGTGAAAACACCGTTTTCATCATCTGTTTCAGAGTTTAGTACTAAGGCCCTTATTTAACAAGGGACAGCGACAGGTAGCGACTGGTGAGCGGCCGGTAATGACGGGCCCCGCCACGAAAATGCCGGCTGCCCACCACAATCACACATTTATCAAGCCAATCCTGCTTAGTGACTGAGATAGCGCCAGATAGCTACTCATTCATCATTATTCCAGCCTCAGCCCACAGCGCCAGCGTCCGACCTTGAACAGCGTCAGGTATGACCTCTCGCTACCTGGCGCTCTCCAATGCATTTCAATGGAACAATCTTTAAATATTCATAATTAATTGTTATTAATTTTTTTTTTTTTTTAATGTGAAAAATTCTGTGACCACTTTTTTTTTCAAATAATTTTTTTAAGGTAAAAAAAAAAAAAATGTACAGAATTGATATTACAGGTCTGATATTAATGTATTCATATTACAAAATTATTTTAAAAACTTGTTTTTTTTGGTTTCCAAAAATATGGTTGTTTGGGGGTTAAAAAACTACTTTTAACCCATCGCCGCCAGCGCTCTGGGGTTTAAACATGCATTTTACAGCGCGAGAATTTTTTGAGCGTGATTTGTTAATGAATATGGTGGGAGCCGGTCGCTATGGCCAGTCGCTATCATGCGCACCCATACAGCGCGCAACCTGACAAATAGCGACTCCTCACCCAATATTCAACATTACGGCAAACCGACTGAGTCGCTATCAACTACCGAACAACGGCCAAGCACAGCGACTACTAGCGGGCGCTCTGAAATGCAGCAACAGTCGCTCAACTGTCGCTACCTGCCGCTGTTAATGAATCGGCCTCTAACTGTAAAATTTGCCTCATAGAGCTAAAGATGACAAGAAAAAGGTTATTATAAGAACAACACAGGGCCCGATTTAACCCTTTAACTGCCAGCCTATCTGGAGATTTTGCGCTCCACGTGTTCAACTGTGATTTTTGAAGGGATTTCCAGGGATTTTATCTATTGTTTTTTCAGCAGTCTGGGCTTTAACATGAACATGTCTTGTTTGTAATTTTTTAGGTGTATTCTCAATATTTTTGGGTGAAATGTGGGCAAAAAAACAAAAAAAAAAATGCAATTTGTAGTGTTTTTTGTAATAAAAATTGTAAGTTTGTCAATAAAATCTTATTGTGTGTGAAATCCCAATCTCTCCCGATTACAACGGTACCACATATGTATTGGCAGACACCCTTTCATGCCCAGGAGACTCCCCCAAACTGAAACAGCGCTTTAGGAGATTTTCAGATAAAATACACCTGTGCTAGGCGCTATGCGCACCTTGCCGTTTTTCAAGAAAAACAACCCTTTACATTTGAAACACCCCCAACAAACTATGGGCTCGATTCAGAAATAAATTGTGTCGCTCGAAAAATCGGATCGCATGCGTAAATATTTAACTTTTTCGAGTGATTCAAAAAAGGGGTTGAATTAAATACGTGCACTCGAAAATGCGATCGTAAAATTTTCAAATCGCTCGTAGAATTTACGAAATGCTCGTAAAAAGGCTGTCGCCAGCAAAAATTATTGGAAATTGTACTCAAATTTTTTTTCTATTGTTTTGTATTGTTTTCTGACTGTTGCATGGTGTTGTAAGAATTTTTAATGGGTAAATGTAAATGTATAAATTTTTTCAACTTCAAAGTTGCCTGTGTAGCTGTATGTACATGGCCAACATTGTGGATTCATGTAATAAACATATTTTTTTAAATTGTCTCATTTATTTTAAATAAACCATTAATTTTATTAAAGAAAACCATATTGCATGTGAAAGCCCCATACTCAAATCTTTGTGCAATAACCTCAAGGAACAGCATACTTTGGGACCTTAACATCAGTTGCAGATTCTAAGTTCCTATATGGGTGAGGCTAGCAAGGGGTTAAAAGGTTGGAGCTTTCCAAAACATCACAAGCACTCTGCAGAAAGTTAGGCAATAATGTTTAAACACTTACCAAGAAGCCATCCACCAGATAAATGCCCCTCCTCAAATAGTCGAAAAATGTATGATTTTCGCAGAATGTGGGCATCATGGCATGATCCAGGAAAGCCAGCCACAAAGCTAAGTATTTTGAGATCTGGACCAGCAATCATCTGTACATTCAGTGAATGTCCCATCTTGCGATTGCGGTAGATATATTAATCCACACTGGGTGGGATAAAGCAAACATGGGTGCAATCCACAGCCCCCATGACATATGGCATGCCAGCAATTCAATAAAATCCCCGTTTTACTACAGTCCATTCCTGGGGTGAGGAGGGTAAATGCACATACCCTGGCAAAATGGCACGCATTGCCTTTAAAAATGTATCTACAGCATGGCATACAGAAGTTTGGGACATGCCAACGCCACACCACCCAGGCGCTGAAATGAGCCATTGGCCAGAAAATGCAAGCAAACTATCAGATTCATCATTCCAGAAATTGCATGTCCTCTACCAGTTAATGGTGCCAAATATGGATGCAGCAGGCTATAGAGGTCTTCCTAAGCTGCACGATTTAGCCTAGTAAGCTGGAAAAGTGCTTGATCTGGCAGCTGATCCACATCCAAATGTGTCCGAAAATACTTGGGAATGGGTAGTCTGCATCACATCATGTGCAATATGTTCGAAGGCAAAGAAAGTAGATGGGCTCCATTGTGAGAAAGAGCAAAATGAGTTTTCTCCTGCTGAAAGCTGCATCAAAAAACTAGTGTGAAACACTCTAACTTATATAATGTTTGTGGCTCATCAAGTCCACCTGAATCAGTAGTAAAATTTTCGAATCGCAAAATGCAGTAGTAAATTTTTCGATCCACTAATTTATTTCGCACTTTTACAATCACACTCGAATTTAATTCGAGTGACTCGTGTTTCACAATGGTTCCAGGTTGCTGAATCACTTGTAAAAAAAAGATCGCAAAATCGCAACTTTTTAAGCACAAAACACACGAAAAATCCATTTTTGACCTTTGTTGAATCGAGCCCTATATATTCCCTGGAAGTACACACCTTAAGCTTTCTAGGCGTATCAGGTTTGTTGACATGGGTACAGTTTTCTGAACGAATTCTTTGGTTGCACAAGGTTTCCCTAAGAAAAGAATAGAAAAGCAGAATCAAAGCCAAATTTTTCTTAAACAAGTTAAATCTGAAAAAGCAACATCCCCCGAACAGAACAATACCCAACATGCATAGGTACCGTCAAGGGAAGAGTTGCCAAACACCCCAAAGTAAAGCATGCACATAACGGTAATTTTACTTGACAATGTCAGCTCTGCAGACAAAGTGCGCACCTTGCGCTTTTTGTACCAAAACAACCCTTTACATTTGGAATACCCCCAACAAACCATATATTCTCTGAAAGTACACATGTTAAGCTTTCTAGGAATACCTGGCATTTTTTTTCCCTAAAAAATGTATAAAAAAGCAGAATAAAAAAACACCTTTTCCTTAAATATCAATATGCAAACAAGAAAAACAAGCTAAATCTGAAAGAGCAAGGTCCCCTGAGTAGAACAATACCCAACATGCATAGTTAATTTTAACCCTTTTAATTGCCACCCTACTTGAGATTTTGTCACCCTCTGTTGACAGGTCATTTTTCACCATTTTGTTCCATGTTTAACTGTGATTTTTGCAGGAAATATTTTTTTTTTAAATGTCTCATTTATTTTAAATAAACCATTAATTTTATTAAAGAAAACCATATTGCATGTGAAAGCCCCATTTCTCTCGATTACAACAGTACCACATATGTATTGGTAGATACCCTTTCCTGTCCAGGAGACTCCCCAAACTGAAAAGAGCACGTTATAACATTTACAAATAAAAAATAACTAATATCCACACTATAAAGAGTTAATTAAAAAAAAAAAAAAAGAAATTTCTGTGAGGTCTGGCATAGCCTATGGCCCCGGGCTCTTCTGCCCCCCCCCCTCCCCCCGGGATTGGGGTTAATGGCAAGTCACTCGCTTGGCGCAGGTGACTTGCCAGACCCAGGGCACTGCGAACTGGTATAGGGGTCTCATAGAAAGGGTTAAATGTAAAAAAAAACACACAGACACAGAGAAAAAATATTTTATTATAATTTTTTTAATACTTACCTTCCCTCCATCCCAGAGCACTGTGTCCCACGCTGATCAATTTGGCTTCTGGTCTCCTGCTGATGCTGGAAGCTTTTTATACCTACTGGGTAAGAGGTAACATAGGGTTAATTAAAAAAAAAAGAGAGATAGGGTCCCCCTCTCCCTGGGAGGGAGAACCCATTTATTTTGAATTTTAAGGGTTAAAAACTCTTAAAATCACACCAAAAATGGCATGTGGTCCCCCCTACCCATCTTAACCAGCCCGTGACCAGCTATGGGGGCTTGTCGAACAGGGCACAGCTTTGGTGGCCCCTGGCCCTGCAGGCCACAAGCCGGCATAGCCTATGGCCACGGGCTCTTCTTCCCCCCCCCGGGCTTTGGGGAGGCAGGTAATGAGGAGGCTCGGGTTTAATGGCAAGTCACCCTCTAGCTGCAGGTGACTTGCCAGACCCCGAGCTTTGTGAACTGGTATAGGGGTCACATAGATCCCTTACCAGTTCACAAAGGGTTAATGTAAAAAAAAGGCACAGACACAGAGAAAAAATATTTTATTATATTTTTTTTTAATACTTACCTTCCATCCATCCCAAAGCACTGTATCCCACGCTGATCAATTTGGCTTCTGCTCATCTGCTGATGCTGGAAGCTTTTTATACCTGCTGGGTGACAGGTAACATAGGGTTAAAAATGGAGGGGGACCCCATTTTTTTTTTTTATTTTAAGGGTTAAAAACCCTTAAAATCCAAAAAAAATGGTGTGAGGTCCCCCCTACCCAGCTTAACCAACCCGGGACCAGCTATGCAGGGCTTGTAGAACAGGGCACAGGGGCCAGCTTTGCAGGCTGCAAGCCCACATAGCCTCTGTGGGCCCGGGCCTTCTGCCCCCCCCCGGCCTTTGGGGAGGCAGGTAATTTGGGGGGCTAGGGGTGAATGGCAAGTCACCCGCTAGCTGCAGGTGAGTTGTCAGCCCCCAGCCTTGTGAACTGGTATAGGGATCTCATGGACTCCTTACCAGTTCACAAAGGGTTAACAGTGAAAGAAAAAACACACACACACACACATAGTAAAAATTATTTTATTTAAAAAAAAATATTTTTTTTTCTTTACTCACCTCCGATCGCCACCTCCTGTGTCCCTCGCTCATCTGATGACAGATGCCGGTGATGGGCAGCCAGAGGAGGGAGGGGAGGCAGGAGATCAGAGGATCTCCTGTCCCCTCCTTCACAGGCCACCGATCACCGGCATCTGAGGCCTGAAACTGTCATGATGCCCGTCGAGTAACGTCATAAGCCCCGCCCCCAAAGGGGCGAAGCTTCGTGGCAAGATGGCGGCACCCGTCGGGAGAAGAGGTGGAGAAAGCTTGACAGGCTCTCTCCTGAAAATAGAAGAGTCCTGGGGGGGATTGGAGGCCCCCCGGGTGAAGAGGAGGGCCGGCGAGAGTGAGCGCACATGGAGGTGAGTAAATGTCATTTTTATTTTTTTATTTTTACAGGAAAAGGCGGCGGCAGCTAAAACGGGGGGGGGGGGGGCGGGGGAGCTACTCCGGGCACTCCCCTGCAGCCGGAGGAGCCCCGACGGGAAAAGAGGAGACCCAGCCGGATCGAATGAGGGGTCAGGTAAGTGTTTCTTTTACATTTTGCAGGCACTAGCAGGGGGCAATTCAGGCACGTAAAATGTACGTGGCTGGCGTTTAACGGTTAGAGAGGCAGCCACGTAAAATTTACGTGGCTGGCAATAGAGGGGTTAAAGGAGCATTCCAGCAAAGGGTTAAGTTAACCCGCTTTCTGCTCTGCTCTACCCATGCTGGATGTGAGGAACAACTTTTTTTTATTCAGCCTGCTTTATACTCTGCTTTATATTTTCTACCAAGCCCAAGTGAACTCTCCTCCAGAGTCATCAGCAGAGCGCATGTATCTCTATGGGGCACTGTAAATTCAAACAGGAGACCCTGAAAATTGATTTAGCAGCAAGGCTCATGTTCATGAGGGCTTATCAGGGAATGTAAAATGCTGGAGAATGAAAGATGCAGCCCCTGATAACCAGCCTGAGCAAACTGAACCCTTTGCCTGGAATGTTCCTTTAAAGTGTACCAAAAACAGGGATTTTTCATATTGATGGCTTTGGTCCCTGGGGCATCCCGATTTGGGATGCCCGGCCATGTGAATCCACTCTTCCCCATTCCCACGACACTTCCTTGGGCCCTCCTTCAATAAGTCGAGCAACCATTCAGCTGCTTGCCTCTGAAGGGATGCCCTGTGCATTTGCCATGGGATCACCAGAAAACTGAGTTTAGCGGTGATCCCAGGCATTTCACACAATGGGGAATCCCAAATTGGGATGCCCCAGAAAGAGGGAGAACATCACACCAGTGGTCTCCATCTCCCTCAGGCATCTTGATTTGGAATTCTCCCGGAAACCCCATGGTGCGCTGTGAAAGAGCATTTCTGACAATCCCACAGAAAATGTGCCGGCCGCTGGATTGTCCCTTTGACAGACCTATCTTAAAGTGGACTAAAAATGACCCTGACCCTGGCCCGGCCGTATGAAACCCCCTGAGTCCCCTGTAAAACTCACCTTCTCCCAGATCCAATGGCGCATGTGTGAGCCGCGGCCGTTGTCAGCATTTGTGGATGGCACACACACTGTTAGAGGGTAGTGGGGATGCGGCCTTCGGTGAGCTTGGCTCCTCTCTGGCTAAAGGCCTAGTCTAGCCAATTTGGAGGAGCATAGCTAAGTACGCTAATTGAACAAGAGCCCACGCATGTGCTGTAGGACCGGGGAAAGGAGAGTTTACTGGGTGACCTGGGGGGGGGGGTTCACAAAGTGGGGCATCCTGAATATTGGGGGGCCCCAGGGAATAGTCAAAATCTTGGGTTTTGGTCCACTTTAATGGCTGGTTTGGGGATGCACAGCCAGAGGTAATAAGCAGCAGGGATGACAAATACTCTCTTTCTATTCATCATTATATGCAGCTCAGTAATATGCATGGCACCAGGGGCATAACTGTAGAGAATGCAACTGCACCAAGGCCCAGAAGGGCAGGGCAGCTGTCAGTACTGGGCATACCTTGGGAGGGCTCTCTTCCATTCATCATCATACGCCACTTGGAGATGCACAGCCGGAGGAAAGCAGCAGCGAGGATGCCAGGCACTCTCTTCTGTTCATCATACGCTATCGTATTCCATGTATACGAGTGATATGCATGGCATCAGGGGCATAACTGTAGCGAATGCAACTGGACCAAGACCCAGAAGGTCAGGGGGACCCATCATCATTGCTCCTCCACCTTATTTATCATATTAGAATGCTGATTGGTAAAGCACTCATACATGCACCTTGTTGTTGCTGGAGAGGTAAGCAAAGAGGGCATTCTGGGGGCTTCGCACAGTTGGGCAGGACAGGTGCCAGCACAGGGCATACCCTTGTGGGTGCCTGGGGCCCCTGCACCTTGGGAGGGCCCACCTCATTTCCTCTACCAGGAGCAGCCCCGATGCAGGACGCAGGGCAATGCAGTAACCAGGGCTAAGGACAGGGGTACATTGGCCATTGGGAGAGCCTCTTTCTTTCAGTCCTTCTATTCTTTGTCTCTTACTTTCTATCAATATCTTTTTTTTCTTCTCTATCTATTCTTTGTTCCTTATATCAGTTCCTTCATTACTTTTTTCTTCCATTATTTTTGTCAGTCCTATTCTCTGTCTCTTACTTTCTTTTTTTTCTTTCTATCTACTCTGTTTGTGATATCCGTTCTTTCTGCCATTCCTTTTTTCCTTCTACTATTTCTGTCAGTCCTTCTATTTTTTGTTTCTTTCCTTCTAGACATTTTCTTTCCATATTTTTCCTATTCTTAGTTCCTTTCTTTCATTCTGCCATTCCTTCTTTCTTCCATTATTTTTTCTTTCAGTCCTTCTATCCTTTTGTTCCTTCCATCTCTTTTCCCTATTCCTTCTCTATCCTTCCTACTTTTCTCTGTCATTCCTCGTATTCTCTTTATTTCTGTCATTCATTCTTTCTTTGTTTCTGTTATCATTGTATGCGTTTGTTCTTTTAATTTACTTTTTTCATTCCTTTTTCTCTCTTTCCTGCTTTCTTTTTTTCTGTCATCTTTCTTTTCATTTTTTTGGCAGTATTCACCGTACATGCAACTGTATCACCATGTATGAGTAGTGTCACTTCGCAAAGGGCCCAAGACGGGCATAAACCTGAAGCCGGTCCTGCAGTGGGGCATCCCAAATCAGGAGAAACCAGGACCTGTTGACATTTAGTCACACCTCTGATGATGGAGGTGTCTGCTGTGTGGTTTATGGTCCCTTATGCCTCGTGTGAGAAAGTTGGGCGGCATGGCTTTCCTCACACACATCCTCGCAGCTTCCCGCTCCATCCCTCCCCGCCTGACTGAGATGGGAGGGCTCGCTGAGCGTTCGCAAGGCTGAGTGGGAGCCGGAATTCCCGGGGTGGCGCCACACGTGCGTGTCTTCCTCACAGAGCCTGTATCGCACACACACACACACATACGGCTCCATTGAGTGACACGGCGCGCCGGGCCGGCCACCGGGGAATCCGCTAACACACCCTGAGCCCGCCTTCTTCTACAACTTTGGCCCCTCCCCCTCCCTCCCGTGCCCCTCACACTGGAGTCAGTTAGGAAGGGGATGGAGGGCAGCAAGAAGTGAATGAACTCCGGGCATAGCGCTCCGTGTGCCGGCCGAGCTGAGCTTAGCGACTGCCCCATGTGCCCGCGCGCCTGCAACATAGGGAAAAGTTGGAGCGTATGAGAAGAAGGAGGAGGACGGCGGCGGCGAGGAGAGCAGCAGGAATGCCAGTGTGACAAACTTTCCCAGTGTGAGTATGGATGTGTGTGAGTGTGTGTGTGTGTGTGTGAGCCTGGGGGCACATGTCTTCTTCTGCCCCTGGCACGTGACCACCTCGCTCCGGGCAGCTTGGATGGCACAGATGTGTCAGTGAGAGGCTTTGTTTTACAAATGGAGGGAAAAGAACTTTCTCTGAAAACTTTCTCAGCCTAGTGGTGGCTGCACAAGGCAGATGCCATTCTCCTAAATGTACAGATGTTAGCAGTGCCATGGCTGCTTTGTAATATGTGGCCTGAGCCCTAATCAGGCAAAATCTGGGTTATGTGATAGGAGAGATTTGGGAAAAGTTTAAAGAACAATTATAGTTTGCCCCCCCCCCCCTTCGTTTTCCCTAAGGGCAGTACAGAGCTCAATTTCCACTGAGCGCCTTGGCTTGTTTTCACCTCCCGGAGTTACCAGCCTTGTGCTGACTACAACATTGTATGGTTACACATCTGTATATGGTGACAGCGATGTGTGAATGGCGGGGAGGAGAGGAGGGGGGGTCCCACATGCACCACCGGCCTTGACCAGCGGCGGTAATATTGCCTGACTTTCCAGCTGCAGAACTGATGTGACTGAGAAGGAACACAAAGAAACTCCAGTGATGTGTTCTCGCTTTACAGAGCCGAAGCTTTGCACTCAGAACTTGAAAATCATTCCAAAGTTACTGCAAAGTTTTCGAAGTTGCAAAGTTGAAAACTTTGCATAACTTTTGAATGACTTCTGTGTTATTGTGGGGCTTTTTGTGTTTTGTCAGGCTTGTTTGGACTCGTATAGGGAGTTCCGCTAGTTATTTTGGTAGACGGCAACTCTGGCATCTAAGGAGATCAGTTGAATATATATATATATTTATATTTTGTAATTGCTTGTGGTTGGAGGCTAGGCACTTCCTAGAGGGGCAAACCAGGACTCTGGGCGAGATGAATCATGCCAGACTCTCACTTTCTCCAGAAGGAGAGAGAAAGGGAAGAGAAAGAACTAAAGTAAATACGCAGAACACCACAAACCAGACCGGATTAACTGATCTACACCTTTTAAATAAATAGCTCTCAGAGACAGAAAAGGAGTAAGACGGATGCTGGCTTTTTTGTTTCGGTAGCATATGTACTTACTCTGTTTACCCACATGCTCTTTTCAGGGTGAAGTGGATAACAACTGCAGTTCAGTGTGAGAGGCTAATAAAACTTAACAACAGGCACAGGCAGAAAGTTTAGCAGCTTTTGTGCAAGGAGGATCAGTATTGATTTGGAGAGGAGTGTGGGGGGGGGGGGGGGGATGGGATTAGTGAATGAGCAAAAAGATAGCTGATTTAATGTGTTTGTGTGCGGCTTTTACACCTAAAACAAGTGTTTGCGCTTGGCTCTTTCACACCACTATTTACAAAGTAGTTAGTTTTTTGCTTCTGTGCGTATCATTATAGTTACAGCTCTATTCATTAACTGCAAACACATGGAGCACATAGCCAAGGCATGTGGTGATGATAGCTTAATACACTGAGCAAGTCCTATAAAATAATAGCTTATTAGGCTGAGTGAATTGAGTAAGAATTCACTGTTTGAAAAAAGTTGCAGAATCCTCTCAGAGTTGTCGAAAACATCCTTCAAGAGGTACCTTTTATTTCCGAAAGCTTTCTTTTAAAAGATGAGGGTTATAATATTTCCAACCCAAAACAGTCTTCCAATTGTGCCCTGCCTGGTGGACCCAGAAGGGTTAAAAGAAAATGAACAAACACAATTTAAAGAGGGCGCCAGTCAGTTTTTTTTTCTTTTGCATGGCCAATCTGTGTAATTGGAAACATGGAATCCATTCATCTTCCAGCATTCGTGCTTTTGTTTGCTTATTTAGAGATTAATAATCGGAATATGCCTGCTCTGCCCACGGTATTCATTTTCAGACTTTTTTTTTCTTTCCTTAATGCAATTGCTTTGTAATTTAGAAAGGTGCCACAATGATTGGCTTTATAATTATTTCACTTAGGCTCTTTATTAAAAATTAACAGTGGCCTTCCAATTTTTAAATTAGCATTGTCAACATTACTTTGATAGAGGGGGTTTAAGAGAACTAAATAAAACTCTCAAAGCTTTCCCAAAAAACAAACTGCTGTTTAATGTAACTTCTTTCGTAATCATCTTTGTGTAGCTTTTACGTGATAAAATTTATAACAATTGATATGTTGTCAGTTGAATGAAGGGATATACACTTATGGGAAACTGTGCTAAAGTTACAAACAAGAAAAGTACAGGCAAAGTTATGCAACGTATAATCTTAATAGCATAGCAAGAACATTCAGTTATATAACTGACACATACAGGGTAAGGTGGATATATGTATATTTATATTGAAAAAATAAAAGGCACGTTTATATATATAGAGAAAGAGAGATAGAAAGATATCTATATATAGAAAGATAGCAATAAAGAGAAACAAATATATATGTATCTCCCTTTTTCCTTCTCACTATATAAATATATATATATATATATATATATATATGTATATGTATATGTATATATTTTCCTATTAATTAGTCTATGTGTAAGGGCAAACGTCTAAGTGTTTATTTTGCGTTTAAAGGTCTAGTATTAGATTGCAATGTGTAAGTTAGCTGAAGTTAGTATGAGAAAAAGTGTTTTATGTTGGGTTTAGATTTCCAGGGCCCATACACTTGAAATGATCTCTGGGCAAGGCATGCGTCCAGTTCAGTAATACTGTATAATAGTAGTCCTTCTGAATATTGTTGGGCGCTATTTGAAGGACACATGGGAACGTGTATGTGTTTAGATCACTGCCAATTCTATTTGGTCCCGCACAATATATATATATTTTAAAATCAACTCAGTAAAAGCTACGTTTTAACCTTGGAGCTGGACACTTTTGCTTGCCTGCACAATATAGGTAACTGCTCTTGGGGACCTCCCATTTGGATTATTATTGATATGAATGGCCAAATCAGAATGGGTGATCTGTTGCGAAAATTAAGGTTTGGGTAGCCCTAGGTGCAGGTATGTGGCAAGCCTTAGACTGTAATTGGCACCTACGTGCAAGTTTTGACATTTCCATATTTGTGTAACTAGGCGACTTTACTGGTTCATGTATATGTAGGTTATCATTAATGTTTTAATCTCTGTCCAGCAGCAACAGGGTTAATCATGTCCATTTGGCACACCACAGATGTTTCCATTATCCCACTGCTCTTTATTCCAGGCCGTGTTTTAAACTGTGTATGATTGTCAAGGTTTTGCAGTAATAGGGGGTTTGACTTTGTTGCCCTATTGAAAGTAAAGAAAAACAGTTTTTGGAGCCCTACAGCACTAAGCGAGGGGGCCTTGCAAGAGGCTTTACCCTGGAGTCTAATGCTTGCTCATGCCATTAAGGCTCTGCGAATTTGAGAGAAAACAACACAACAATACCCTTTGCCCTTCATGCATGAGAATGAGCTTGCTGTGCTTTAAACCAAGATACAATGGACAAGAGGGGGAAAGCATAAACCAACAGGGTGCCCAATATAAACTTTCCCAATACTTCCAACAGACCTATCATCTCTCACTTTCTACAGGTATTCGAAAAGGTCTGGGGGAAAAAGAAAAAACCCTATGTTGCCTTGCAAGGACTTTCATTGAAATTTTACACTTTGATGATCCCCCCCTTTCTTCTTTTCCTGCGTCTAACTTTGATATATTGAGAGCAAAAGAAGCTCACAAAGCTTTTATATAGCCTGAGCGGCACTGCAAAGCAGCAGTCAAATGTCTCCATGCATTTGTGTTTAAGTGCAGAAGAAATAGCATGTCTGTGGGCAGCCGAGGTTCTTATCAGCTCCCTAATCCCAAGTTCCTGAAAAACCTTGAGGGCATGCCTCAGATCTTTCTGAAATCATTGTAGACTTGCACAGTTTGCAGATTAAATATGCTATGTGTTCCTCACCCCAACAACAGTCTTATGAGTCTGCTAAGCATCTGACTTTAAGATTCATTTCTGAAGATTTTAGGAACAGCTATTGTCTGTAATAAGTGGCCCTTGCTAATTTCAAGAACCTTTCTAGATATCACTTCTGACAGAGGAGGACCTGCCAAAAGACCAAGTTTTCAAATATGATTCCTGAGTATGCACAGGGAATACATATCACACAAAGGCCTTGATAGTTTTGATGCCTCTATTATAGGTTTGCAGAGGAATGCTGCAGTTACATGTGCTCTCGCTCACATCTGATTAGTGTTTAAAGCTGTGTGAAAATCAACCGACACCGAGATGGAAATTTCATTTTGGAACCATGGAGTAATGCAAAGCATATTCAAAGGTATCATTTACACAAAGTCTTAGAAATACCTGTGTTTCAAGTTGTAAGCCAGCACACCGCTTGTAGAAGAGGAAATGAATGTGCTCTCCTAAATCCCTTGCATTAGCCCCCCATGTCATACTGCCACTTATTGGATAATGGAGAAGCTCCAGGATTGACATATACATTCTATTGCATGGTGATAGGTAGGTTTACTCTGTCTATTTATTTATTCATCCACCCATCTCCATTCTTACATCTGTTCCATTAAGTTTAATTATGTCAATGAATATATATGCTGCTGTATACATCTGGAAGCTCCATGTGGGGTTTAGGTATTTTTTTATTGGTACAATAATAACAGATATGAAATTATTATTGCAACATATTCTATATCATATGTATTGACTATTCACAAACTGTACAAATCAATGCAATGTTAGCAGCTTTTTAGTATTTTTGAATGTAACAAGTGTTCCAGTTTTAAAGTTGTTGTAGAAAATGATTTTTCTGAAGAGAACATGCCATTTTATACTTAAAAATTAAAACTTTAATGTGATCTACAATCACACCCGCTCCCTTAACTGCTACAAAAGCAAGTGCCCTGATTAACTCCTTTTGCGAAAAAAAAAAAAAAAGAAAAAAAAGAACGGAAGCCTCTTAATCACCTGGAAGTAAATTATCTTAGTAAATCTAGCCCCTTGTCTAATCACAGGATAATCATGCTGGTGCTTGACACGGCAGCCCCTCCTTTTATAAATGTGGTGTGAGTCCATTAATTAGAAGTGAAAAAAGTCATATCCTATTTCTAAACAATAACATGTGTCAGCTCATTACCCACGAGACCCAAGCCAATATTGTGCTCAAAGGTTGTTAATGAATGGAAATGTGAAAGTCCATTTGTCAAGGTAGTACAAGGTTCCTGCTAGTTTTCAACCCCCAAATTCATTGTCTGCACGGCCTAGTCATTAGTCATCTGTGTATTAGTACTGCCCTCGGGCAGTCCAGCCCCGCACTACTTCACACCAGCATGATTTTGAAAGCGTACTGTACTGACTTGTAGAATTACTGCTGTTATTTCCGCCTAACTGGGTCTAAGGTAAGTCCCCTCCCCACATTATTACTCAAGATAATCCTTCTTTTTTGCTATTTGTGCTTTAAGGCAATGTGTCTCAGTCTGTCCTTGTAGGGCTCCTGATCCCTGCTTAAGAGTCGGGATGCAGTTCTGGAGTGAATAGTTTTAGCTTTTATTCCCTTGTAGATACTAAAAAGTTGTTTTCTCTTTTTATCTCAGGATACCTAACTAGTTAAACGCTGTGAGACAGGGAATATAAACTTTCTGACTTTCTGGTTTTTGTATCATGTTCTCCAGTTCATGGTGTTTTGAATTGTATGAATTTTGTCTTTGCTATGGCTGCTCAGGGCCCTGTAGTGTAAGCGAAAGCGTACAGAGCAGGCAAGTAACTCACGAAACATATGGTTTGAGACATTTGGCAAATTCTGACCACAAATGTTTAAAAATTATGTTCTTTGGAAAAGAGAGGACAGCTGTAGCATTCTCTGGTCCCTGAAAGTGTGAGCTGCCATGCAAACTCCATCTTGCTGATCTTTTACAGAGTGCACGCATTGAGCGTCATCTGCATCCACCTTTATAGGGCATTTCAGTTAGGTTCTTGACACGTACTTGACATATCCCTTAAAATGATCATTCTGTGATTAAGATTAAAATGAAGCACTTGGTATATTTTTTTTAGAAGGTTTTATCTTTTTTTCATACATAGTTTGGATAACATCCCAAATTTTGAGTAAAGAAAAAAAAACAACTTCTGTAACTTTGAATGTTTGTATTATAGTGGCAGTGCTAATTAATTGTTGGTTTGTGCCTTTGTGTATATGGAAATTGTTGTTTCTGATATTTGTTTTCATGTTTATGTTGAGTTCACTGTCAATAATATTGTATTTAATAACCGTGATGCTTATATGTGCAATAAGAGCTAATAGTTTACTGGAGGAATGCTATCTCAAAAGTAGCTCATATACTTATGATGAGGACTATTTGTTTTATTTTAGCCGGGGCTTTATTTTTTGTTATTTATCCCCAGAAACCTGATAAGTGATCTGCAGGGAACACACTATAGAGTGTAAATGATTTCTATAGTAAATGAGCCCCACTGATGTTCTAAGTAAGCTGTATGCTGACAGCAGTGTGTCCTGGTTATATAGATAATCTAGATCTTATACAGTTTTCCGGAAGAGGGACTCAGGGCTTTGTTTAATGAACGCCTTTCTCACACCCCCGGGAGTCTCATTCCAAACTGACTTACTCACACCGACCTGTTTTGTGAGCCAGATTCTACAACTTCATAAGGACAAGCCCTTGGAAACAAAACTGTTTGAATCAGATTGTTTTCTTCCAGTCGCAATCACATTACAAAGCAAGTGCAGCACACAAATGTATGTGTGCAACACTTAAGATGGCCTTCTAATTGAATTTAAGACATATAAGGAAAAACAGCTGAATTTGTTTTTACTTATTTTAACACAAGTTCCTAAAAGCTGTATTACATTTATACACCTGCCAGATGCAAAATGAAATATGTTCCTAGACCATATTGTATATGCATAGCATTTAATACATTCAGCACCAAAGTTTTCTTAAAACTAAACCTAAATGGCGGCTGTGTGTTTGACAAGAATTAAGCGTATCCCTAATTGGTTTGCCTCAGACCACAACGTATACTGTTCTGTGAGAACAAGATGCATGCTACCTACCGTTGCTGTACCTGTTGACAGTTTACTGATTGTGTTGTTTTTAGCAGGTATATGTAGCGGCTGTTCAGATTTAGCCTGAAAAAAATTATGATCAAAAAAATTAAAATCAGTAACAATGATTGAGGAGAATAATTTTAGGCAAATATTAATCTCAGTGTAAATAGTTAAAATAAAAACATGTCAGCAAATCAGTACATACATAAAGATACTAAAGACGTGCATTTCTAACATATGATTACATAAAAGTATTTGAGGAAAGTGCAGAGAAAGATGATCTTTTTTTCATTGCATAAATATTTACTACACTGAAAAGCCTCAAACTGAAAAACATGTTGCATTTAGCAATCCATGTCATATACGTAGAAGCTAGTAGATTTCTTCAGTAAGCTAGATCTATCTCAAACTTACCAGTATTCACTGGATGCTCCAGTATATTGCATTGTTAAATTGATCACATCTGATGTAAGCCCATCAACTCAAGCTGGTCACACAGGAAGTTGTAATTCATAAATAGGAAACAATCTGAGTCACTGGCAAGAATACATCTATCCAGTATAGTAGAGCCACACAAACCACAATAACAAGACTGACAGTCTGCATTGCAAATCGTGCATTTCAAGAAAACATCTAGTGTTTATTTTTTAAAGGTTAAAGTACATTTGGGCCATGTATATGTAACTAATTTGGCCAATAACTTTAAATAAAGGACCATTTCAGTTACTTGCATTGTCCATAAAGTAAAGTTGCTTTTCACATCTTCCTTAGCTGGGGCAACTACAATTTGCCCAGTATGCGATCTGGTCTTCAATAAGTCCTCTGTGTATTTAACTTCCTCTCTGAAGCTAGCTCAAGTTTTTCATTCTTCTCAGCTATCCATTCTCATGATTCACCCTTTGATATAATATACTACTTGCTCATTACTTACTATCACAGATACAGAATACTGACCTGGCCACTGGCATCCCCCTGTGCTAAATGGGCAAAGAAACAAATTAAAATCAGAATCCATATACTTACTGACTGTGAAGATTGTCATTCACTGAGGCAATGTTATCTGCTTGGTAACAAGTCGAAGCAACTGGTCTTCCTGAGTCTTTTTTAAAGACGTTTCCATAGTCAGCAGACTAGCTTTATCAATTCAAAATGAGAAAACTGGCTGGATGACTAGTGAAACATCTTTAAACAACACAGAAAACCCAGTTGGTTTGGCGTGTTACACTGAGAGAAATAGGAAAACAAAATGTCTAACATGTGTTATTAAAAAGTGTCTAGACTAAAGTGTGTTTTCATTTTTACCTAGACTTGATGTTGAAACCATCATATAGGAATTCTAAAACAAGCCCATACCCATAGGCATTCCTTTGTATTAATAGTTTGACTGGTGTCATCCTTTGGCTTTAAAGGGTTTCTACCAAGGTTGCATAGTAGGTAATTCAGAGATGTCTGTCAATCAGGACAACTTGACTCAGGGTAAGTGCTTAACAGTGGTATAAAGCATGAATGAGTTCAGGAGTCAGATTAATCCCAGTCACTTGGAGATTAAGCAAACAGTAGATTCTTTCTTACATTGTGTGGAACATCTGCTTTCGAACAACGTATCCGTGAACTGAGTATTGTTGTTATTAAGGCATGTATAAGGTCAGTAATAGCCGACAGTCATTACTCCTCATGTTTGCACTGCTTTTTACCTTTAACTCATAGATAATTTAGTGTGAGTACATTCAAAATTGTGTGCATATGTGTAGCAAAATGATATTGATCTCCATAGATTGATGGATAGGTGTGTTTCTGAAAATGCATTGGACACATGATAGGCACAGAGGGACTGTTATTCAGCCAAGTGTTATATTGACTGAATTATTCATCATGATCTGACACGTACATATCTTCCGCTATATTTGAATGTATGGCCACTGGTATAGCAGGCCTAGGGATCACTTGTTCCATTTTCATTGATGTTTTTTGTTGCTGCATTGTGTAGACTGTAATTAGAAGAAAGTGAATGCCACCTTATAAAAGAAATCTGGAATATTCAAGGATGTTAGGGGGGGTAGTTACTTCTTACCGCTGCCTAACCTCCATCATGCTGTTACCTACCTCGGGAGCCTATCTAACGTTAAACAATCAGCCTGTCTCTGCACTTTCTGCTGAAGCTGTCAACAAACTCGCCATAGAAAACATTAGGGCAAATAACTCTAAAGTACAAAAGAAATATGTAAAAAAGTAAATATGAAGGTTGCCATTTCGAACGGGTTGTCAGTGACCTGGCCCAAGTCAGTTGCTTACTGAGCTTTTCCTGGAGTGGAGCTGCTTGATAGCCTTGGATCTTAAATTATTAGGGAATTATTTCCTATAATGTTTCCATTATAGCCAATTTGGAGCTTTCACTGCTTATATGTCTCATAGGGTAGCAGTTAGGTAATCAGAGGGGAGGAGCTATCTTGTGTTTTAAACGTCATTAAATACTCCAAGGTTTCACTCCCCTTTAAAAGGTAAACAACAAAAAGTTCATGCTACAGAACCAATTCCATCCTGGTCAAATGCTTGAAGTGATGTCTGCCCCCCCCTCACCCTAATTTAATTGGAAACATCTTGGACTTCTCCTGTAAATTGAGTTTGTGGTTCTCATTTCCTACCAAGGAAGTTGGGCTTTGATTGTTTTGAGTTAATAATGTTACTTTTCATGTCTCTGCTTCCTATGGTCTTACTGCTGTTCCATACAGAGAAGTGTAAATTATTCTTTTATTAGCAGAATCAGTGACATATAGGCACAGGCAGAATTTGGGGCCTTCAGACACCATTTCTGATCGGTCGTATTTAATGTATTATGAGTTCAAAACTCTAGTATTTGGTATCAATGTTTTATAAATACCACTAGCCTTCAAGAAGCATTCAGTCAAGGTTTAGCAAAGCCTGGTAAGGTTTCCAAATGCTTGTCAGTGCTCAGGTAAGAGGGATAGTCTAGGCTGGTGTTCCCCAACCCTCTCCTCCAGTGCCACCAAAAGTATGGGACTCTCCACATAGCACCTCTATAGCTCTGATAAAGCAGTAATTAAATTCACCTGTTCATCCATGTGGAGATCTGCAGAACATGGCCTGCTGGTGCCTCAAGGTTGGGGAACACTGATATATGCAATGGCAATAATAGGGATGCAAGGAGTCCACCTGAAGTCTGACTTATGTGCATTTCCTGCAGGCCACTGCAGATGCTGTAGCAGGTCTCCAAAGATTGCTTCTCCTTTCCATTTTTGATTGATCATCGATGACCACGCTTCACATATGGTTGCACATCCATGCCTTTGCCTCCTACCATGAGCGAGCCTTGCAAGCATGATGATTTTGGCGATCTGCCCTCACGCTGGGAGAGCTGAGGGAAAGGGGCAGTTGTGCAACCATATTTGTGTGTCAGGAGGGGCACATGGGACAGGCTTTACGTGAGTTTTTGCCTTATTATTGCCATTGCCTGGACCATTTTCTTGCTTTGAAATAACAAAGTCAAAGATACAACCCCTCCCCCCATATGAGTCTTGCTCAATGTCAGACTATTGCACAACCCTTTAAGTACTGCATGCAACATCCAAATTGACCTTGCCTGTCATGTCACCTCTCCAGACACACAACAGGCATGCAGGTCAGAAGTGTTGGGCATTTCATGTACTTCACAGGCAGCATACAACATAAGTTACTAACTGTAGATGAGCTTGACACCCCAGCATCTAGCATATTCAGCAGGAGGCTACAAATTCATTCTCTCACATCTAGATAACTGTATGACGTATGCATCTCATGTGGTTTATATCTATGTATTGATTATTGGAAATGGTGTTTCCATACATTTAAATGTTAGTGAAATTGTCAGTTCTTCGTGGCTATACTTAATGTACAAAGGTTAGAGCTTTACTGTCCTATGTGTACCCTGAAAACCTTTCCCTTTTCTGCATGCTGGATAAAACATTTTAACAACAACAGTAGACATATTATTCATCCAAGAACACACACTGTATAGGCTGGTGCATATTTTTGTGGTAGCTTATAGCCCATGAGCACGCAAGTATTACTTTTGGTAGAAACTGCCCAAATCTGGACATGCTGTGCAGCTGCATTTCCAGAGCAACAACTCCCAGATTGTGTTCCTCTACCAGCATGGCATCCTGATTTGACTGTGTGAAACCCCCAGATCACCCTTAGAACTAAACTCTCTGATGATCCAGTCAGCGGCTTGTGCTCCTCTCTGACATCATTCCTGCTGGACCTGGCTGTTGGGGGGACCTTCTGCCCGGCAGTTGCAGAAGTCTTTAATTTCTGAAGAGGTATGTGGTCTTTGGGGGAAGCTGACTACATTTCCCTTGAAGGCCAGCATATTTTAAAGAGTAACAAAATCCATGATCCTCCTGCCTAGAGAATTCGGCTAGATCACCTGTATGGGGTATTGTATACATCACCTGTATGTGAGCATTGTCAGTCACCTTGCCATTTAAAGTGAATGAATCACTAAAAGCAGTTTGGTATTGATGCAGATGCAGATCGGGCTTCAGTGAAGTCAAGATGCCAGCATATTAGGTTGGTATACAGGTAACCCTGTACTTGTTGAGTACCACCTGATAGGATCTCGAGTACCACCAATTGAGAAACCCTGTATTAGACTTTAGTGTCTTAATTTACCAGCTATAGCTATACAGTGTGTGCCTTATTTCCTTATGTAAAGTATATATATATATATATATATACATAAAAAAGCTCATAGGAAGTAGCTATTGTGTATACTATATCGAAGGATAAGATCTGATCAGGTTTTTATTTTTCGTTTATTTTTTGGTTCTTGTCCAGTAGTTGTAAACAGAAAGACATGGGCATTTCAACGGCAGAAAATCCCACCAAATTTTTTGACAGCACTGCCTTGATGTGGAAAGACTGTCCAAAATGGGGTTAGGAGGGAGGTTTTGTAAGAATAGAAAATATAATAACCAGGTACAAGTTTACTTACAGGTTGTAAGTATTAAGCAGTATTACATTACATGACCTGGTGCCATCTGCCTGCAGAAGTGGGGCACCTGGATTCATGAAGGTTGCCACCAGGCAAGCTGCCACAGAGATTGTAGTTGACTGGTCATTGGTGTTGGCTAACTAAGCAGCCAGTTAAACCTGGCAGAAGCTGAGCTACGCGACCTAAGGTCCCATAGAGTATTAGGTGCCTGGTGCCTGTCCCAAAGGATGATGCAGGGAATCCTGCTTTTCCTGCTTTCACTCTTTCCTTTCCACTTTCCTTTTTTTATTTTATTCTTTTTAGCTGGAAATCTGTGAACTAATGTTTTTTTCTGGTTGTCATGAAATCATGTAATTCAAGTTGTGCTTTTATTGCCAGAATGTGCTGGAGATCTAGACTGTGATGTGCATTTTTAATGTTTTATTTCTCTTTTGAACAGTTTTTCATAGTGGAAAGTTGTGAGTAATGAGAAGTCAACATGGAAACACAATCGCACAACACTACTATGAGTGACAAGAAAAAAGTAGAGAATTCTCTTGTAAAGGGTCACACTCGAACAGATGTGAGTGAAAAGGCTGTTGCCTCCAGCACGACTTCTAATGGTGAGTTTAGAGCATTAAGCATTGTTTTCAGCTTAGTGAAAGTTTCGTATTTGCTTACATGTGTGATATAATACACTGTAGCCATTCCAACATAATAAGTTTGAGCCCCCTGTTGGATGCCAACCTACAACCTGTGTAAAGCCAGGGGGAAGCCTTGCCCTTTTAGGTTGAAGGTCAGCAGTTCAAATTTCCACACAAAGTGGCGTCCAAAATCTCTAGTGGTACTCAAAGCCACTGGGGTGTGAAAGTGTGGGGGGGCATTGCAGACAAGCATTGCAAACAATTTACTGCTCCGATATGATGTGTCAGATTGGAGCTGCAAAGATGTTAAGGCAACATCTGGCTGGCAATATCAGCTGGCAGGAAAATTCTCCTCATCCAAGTTGTCATTGTCAACCTATTTTGAACCTGTTCTCTCTGCATTTTAGTTATGGGTTCCCAGCTAAGGCCTGGCTAGAGACGCTGGGCCTTCTGTGTTAGGCCATATATTAGGCTAACTGTCACAAAGCAGAGCTCATAGACAATGATCTTCTGTTTGTTTTGGGGTGATTGCAGTGGGCGTACTGCTGCCTGCTGGAGAGGTTTACTTGGTTTAAAAAAGCTTTATAGTTTTATTAACACTCATATTTTATTTTATTAGCTGGACCATGTTTTTTTCCCTGTAATACTATTGCCTTAGTACCTATGCTGGTTATGATTTTTTCTGTTGATAATGTAGAATTCCAATGACAATTGGCATAGGTGGTCAAACAGCTATTAATGATCTGTGCAACACCATCTGTCTGCCAAATACAGTGCTGTCTTAACACCTCACAGTTCTAGTCATGTTAATCCAATTTACACCATACTGAATATATAAAATTGATTCTGCTGATTGGAGTACTGCTTAAAGTGGTCCTAAAACCTCCTCTGCAACTCTATCCCCAGAGGCTTCTGGTTTATAGGGACACTAAACTAACCTAATCCAAACATCATGCAATCACCTTTTTCTAGTGGAGCACCATCCCGCAATAAGAGGCATGTGGTATTGCAGTGTTTTCTGTTCTCTGTCATTAAGAGCTCCCTACCTGATTTTGGGTCTGGGCTGGTGGGATGTATGCAAACAGCATGTCCTAGGGGTGGTTGTTATAAAATAATTTTTGACTTAAAGCGGAACAAAACCCGCATAAAATATTCCATTCCAGGGCCAGCCGCTGTGTGAAACCCCCGGGACCGGGAAGAGGTGAGTCTGAGTGCGGCAATAGAGGAAGTTTCAAGCTTGGGGCACCCCAATGATAGATGACAGGGGGCACGGAACAAAACCCGGAAAAGTAAAAATCATAGGCTTTGTTCCTCTTTAAGGTATATATATATATATATATATATATATATATATATATATATATATGATATTTGTTGTGAGAAACTTTCTTGCTGACTGGTTCAGAAATAGTGTCCAACTGCTGTTATTCTCCCTGGTTTATGCCACAGAATGAATGATTTATAAGAGATTAGTCTTCTTTTTCCTCCAGGTATTTGGAATTGATGTGTGTATCCATGCATGCCATGAATATAAGAATACATTTCTTTACAGGACTGGACATATATAAATGCAGTCACTTGCTTGCCACTGCTACATATAGAAAGGCAATTGTAGGGGAAGCATCATGTAATTCTGTATTATTGTATCTTTTTTGCTAGTACTACTTAAGTTATACTTTATCTTTGTTTAAAGCAAATCTATTTGTGCCTTTCCAGTATGAAGCAGGCCGCCAATAATGTCTGTTGCTTTAAAGAGACAAACTAGGCAAAGGGTTAATTAGCATGCTTACAGCTGACTGTCAGGGGCTGCATATATTCTTAGTGTACAGTACGTCCTGCTCCAAATCTAATACTTACAGTTGGGATATACTCCGCCAGATCGCGCTGGACTGCAGACATCGAAAATAGGCTCCTCCCGGCCCCTCAAATACCCGGGGACCTCCCACAAATCCCCAGAATTTCTCTGCAGTCTGGCTGCGAAGGACGAGAAATGGCTCTCTACTCGCAGGTGAGCGGGGCTATTAGCCCGCGGCCCTGTAGGACTATTCCCACCCGTTCCACTAGTAATATGCCTCCCAGCCTTGGCTGCGGTGGTCGGGTGAAGGTAGGCAGCACCGCTGTTAGGTGCTTAGGAGTGCTGCACCACCGCAATCCCCCACCAAAGGGTAGGCGGTTCAGGCTTATGGTCTATAGATGCCCCTCCCGCACTAGTGCCCCTTGCCCCTGCCCATCAGTGGGCCCTGTTTAAGAGGCCGCTGTCCTCCCTCATCCTCCTTGTAGTCTTCGGGGGAAAAGAGGGGGGGTGTAAATATGTATGCTATGCATTCAGTGTTTTACACCTTTTTTTTTTCCATTCTGTTTAGTCTTGTGTCAGCCGCCGCGCTGGCTTGTCTTTACTGTCTTTTTTAAAATTGCCGCCGCCGCGCGCTGACTTGGTTCCGCGCTTGGCGGCGGCATTACCTCAGGCGCTGGTGCGCCATCATTGGCTGCTTGCACGTTCGTGGCTTCGCGCTCTTCGGGGGGGCGGGGCCTGTCTTTGGCGCACTCCGCGTCATCACTGATACCGGCCCGCCCCTCGAGGTATACCGACGCCATCTTTATCCTGCCTGTTTGGGCTCATGTGCGACGGACCCCTACCTACCGCGGTCCGTAAGTGCCCTCGCGGGTGGCTTTATATCTTTCATTTTTATTACTGTGTGCTTACAGGTCTTGTCTGCTTATGTCTTTCAGGTGGGACGAACCCTTTGGTTTCTCCCGGCCCTGTATTAGTATATACTTGTAGGCCTTGTAAAAATAATACTCCCACTTCCCTAGCGGGTTATTGGGGCATCCGGGGTTGCTATTTAGCGTTATTCCCTATCGACGTATAGCGCCACTATAATCACCATATGGAGGCATCCCAGGATAATGTGACCGGGGTCCCTTCGGGACAAGACCGGCTGTGTGTAGCGTGGGGGCAGCCTCATGCTGAGACTGACAAGGCGCAGGTCTGTGTACCCTGTGCTGAGCAGGTGCTTGCATTGCAATCTGGCCTGCCAGTGGCTGCACCTCGTTTCACTTCACCTACTCCCCCAAGCCTAAATCTCACTCCTGCTGAGTTGCATACTAGTGGGGATTCTCAGCCTGATGTGTCTTCTAGACTGGCTACTGTTGAGAAGTTGATTAATAAGTCCTTAGCGCGTATGGCCCCTGCTAAGAAGCGGCATTTGACGCCTAATGTTGCTGTTTTCCCTATGGGAACTGAGGAGTTTTGGAATCTTTGTGGCTATACCCCGTCTGATAAAGGGGAGCTCTTTTCTGATTCAGGCTCATCTGATGAGAGACCAAGGGGTCATGACGATTCTAGCTCTGACCCCTGGACCCCGGATGACACTGACAGATTATTGACCCAGATTTTTGAGGTTCTGTCCATCTCTCTCCCTGTTGCGGCTCCCAGGCAAAGAGGGGAACATTTCCATACAGCAAAATCACGTTTGGAATTTCCGAGCAGGCACATTTCCATAACCTTGTGCTCAAGGAATGGGAGCGCCCCAGTAAACTTCCCGGGGTTCCAAAGAGTTGGGATAGGAAGTATCCCTTTCCTGCTGAGGTGGTTAAATGTTGGTTATTCCCCCCCCCTCCCCCGAGGTGGATGCCCCGATCCTAGGGCTATCTAACACCTCTGTCATGCATTCCCCTGACTCTACTACCCTGCGGGATGCAGAGGGCCGGCGCATTGCCCAGCTGGCATCCCATGCCTTTGCATGTGCAGGGATGGCACTGCGCCCGGTCTGTGCCTCTGCCATTACTGCTGTGGCCACTAGAACCCTTATCAGAAATATGCTTGATAGTGCCCCTGATGATTTGCCTTGTGAGGTGTTTAATGCACTCTCCAGTTGTGATGTTTTTGTAAATTTTTTCCTCTCAGCATTGGATGACACCATCAGAATGTGTGCCAGAACTTCTGCCCTTGTGGTGGCTATACGCCGCTCGGTTTGGCTGTGCCAGTGGGCTGCTGACAACGCTGCCAAGAAGGCCCTCACTGAGTTTCCCTTTAAAGGCCTGCGCCTGGACCTTTTTGCTAAGGGAGGCAGGTTACCCCAGCGCAGGCGGCAATCTCGGCCCTTTCGGGGTCAGGGTTCCTTCTCCTCCCCTTACCGTGGTGCAAGACAGGGAAGGGGGATTTCCTTTCCTGGCTCCTCCTGGGGTCCCAAAGCAAAATCCTCTCCCAAGCCCCCTCAGGCATGATGGGGCGCCCTCACCCATCCGGGTGGGGGGGGCGGCTGCAGCACTTTGCTCTCGTCTGGAGGCTTCATGTCTCAGACCGGTGGATTCAGGAGGTAGTGTCCTCCGGTTACAAGTTAGAGTTTTCTGCCGATCCCCCTCCAAGATTCATCAGATCCCTGATTCCTCAGGGCCCTGTGTCAGCTCAGGAGCTAGTGCAAGGCCTCCTGGAGCTGGGGGTCATCTGCCAGGTCCCCTTAAGAGAAAAAGGCAAGGGCTTTTATTCCAATCTATTCACAGTACCCAAAAAAGATGGTTCAGTCAGGCCCATCCTGGACTTGAAGATCCTGAACAAGTTTGTCAGGGGCAGGCGGTTTCGCATGGAAACTCTGCGCTCTGCCATCAGTTCCCTGCGCCAAGGGGATTTCATTACTTCTGTGGACATCAAAGATGCTTATCTTCATATTCCTGTGTTCCCAGGTCATCAAAGGTTCCTCAGGTTCGCTCTGATGGATCAACACTACCAATTTGTGGCCTTGCCCTTCGGCCTCACTTCAGCTCCCAGGGTGTTCACCAAGGTGCTGGCTGGCGTGATGTCTCTGCTCAGATGTCAGGGCGTCCGCGTGCTTCCCTATCTGGCTGACATTCTCATCACTTCCCAGTCTCTACATCAGGCAGAGTTGGATACTCAGCTGGTGGTGTCTACTCTGGAGTCATTTGGATGGGTGATCAACCACCCCAAGTCCTCACTGTCCCCTTCCTGGGTAATTCCATTCCTAGGAATGAATCTGGATGCAGTTCAGGCAAGGGTCTTCCTTCCTCAACAGAAGGTGGACAGTCTGATTGCACAGGCTCAGTCCCTCCTAGCTTGTCCCCATCCCTCCATCAGGCAGGGGATGCCGCTGGTGGGCCTGACGGTGGCGTGCTTCGAAGCGGTCCCTTATGCTCAGTTCCACTTGAGGCCCCTGCAACTTCACCTATTGTCAGTATGGGACAAGGACCCAGCGTCCCTGGACAGGGTCTGTGTGCTCTGCCCCCTGGTCAGGAGGTCCCTCTCGTGGTGGATGGACTCAAGGAACCTGTTGGGGGGCAGATCCTTTCTTGCCCCTTCCTGGGAGACGGTCACCACGGATGCCAGTCTGTCAGGTTGGGGGGGTTTCTGGAAGTCTCTGCGGTTCCAGGGGAGGTGGGGCCCTCAGGAGGCCCACACACCTATTAATGTCATGGAACTGCGGGCGATCAGGCTAGTTCTGGCTCACTTGACTACTCACTTTCGGGGCCTGCCTGTTCAGGTGCGTTCGGACAACCAGACGGCAGTCGCCTACATCAATCATCATGGAGGGACCCGGAGCAAGGGGGCCCTCCAGGAAGTGTCTCTGATCCTGACTTGGGCGGAGGCCAATGTCCCCTGTATATCAGCTGTGTACATCCCGGGGGTGGAAAATCACCCGGCGGACTCTCTGAGCAGGGGGACCTCTCGCCAGGGAGAATGGTTCCTATGCAGCAGGGTGTTTCAATCTCTGTGTCTCCGTTGGGGCCAACCAGATGTGGATCTGTTTGCGTCCCGCCACAATCACAAGCTCTGAGCCTTTGTCTCTCTGTCCCAGGATCCTCTAGCCTTGACCTCGGATGTGCTAGCAATGTCATGGCAGGACTTTCAGTTCCTGTATGTCTTCCCTCCAATCCCCCTGCTGGGCAGGGTTCTGCGCAAGATTGCTCTGGAAAGGGTGCCAGCAATTCTGGTGGCCCCCAGGTTGCCAAGAAGAGTGTGGTTCGCAGACGTGGTACAGCTGGCGGTAGATCAGTACGCTCTGCCCTTGGTGCCAGATCTGCTCACTCAGGGCTCACTACGCCATCCCAATTTACAAACTCTGGCTTTGACGGCTTGGCTGCTGAAACCTCCATCTTGATAGAGAAGGGGCTGTCTTCCTCGGTTGTGGATACTTTGATTAAAGCTAGGAAGAAGTCTTCCTCTTCCATTTATTACAGGGTTTGGCGTGCCTACATTGACTGGTGTGAGTCTAAGTCTTTTCCCTGTCGTGTGTTCTCTATTTCAAGGATTCTGGAGTTCCTGCAGCATGGGTTGGAGATGGGGCTCCAACTCAGTACTCTGAAGGGTCAGGTTTCTGCTTTGGCTATTTTCTTCCAGAAGTCCTTTGCTCAGCACCCTCTGATCAGGACTTTTCTCCAGGGGGTCACTCATGTGCGCCCCCCACGTAAGCCTATGGTGCCTGTTTGGGATCTGTCAGCCTTGCAGGGTGCTCCCTTTGAACCTGTGCAGGATGCTGCCTTGGCCATTCTTACGTTCAAGGTTGTATTTCTGGTGGCTATCACTTCGGTCAGGCATGTGTCTGAGTTGGCGGCGCTTTCCATTCAGCCCCCCTACTATGAGAGACACCAGGACAAGGTGGTGTTTCGTTTCAAACCTGACTTTCTGCCTTAGGTAGTGTTTCATTTGAATCAGGATATTGTTCTTCCTTCTTTGTGCCCTAATCCTAGCAATGCTAAGGAGAGGGTTTTGCACTCTTTGGATGTGGTTAGGTGTCTGAAGTACTATCTGGTGGCTACTGCACCTTTCAGGAAAACTGATGCTCTTTTTGTGGTCCCTTCTGTTCCTAGGAAGGGTTTGGCTCCTGCCAAGTCTACTATCAGCAAGTGGATTCGTCAGGCTGTGATTCAGGCCTACTCTGCTAAGGGGAAGAATCCTCCCTTCTGCCTTACTGCTCATTCCACTCGTGCTATTGGTGCCTCTTGGGCTTTTCAGCACCAGGCTTCTGTTGAACAAGTTTGCAAGGCCGCTACTTGGTCTTCTGTTCATACCTTTTCAAAGTTTTACAAGGTTGATGTTAGGGCCTCAGCTGATGCTGCTTTTGGCCGAAAGGTTCTGTAGGCGGCAGTGGTTTAAACTGTCTGCTGCTGATTTTTCTTGGGGATCCCACCCTACTTGTGGACACTGCTATTGGATTTCCCAACTGTAAGTATTAGATTTGGAGCAGGACGTACTGTATACTAAGAATAATAAAATTCTGTGATTACTCACCTGTAGAATTGGTATTATGAGTATACAGTACGTCCTGCTCCAACCCACCCTTGGTTGCATTATCTTGGATCCCCTGTATGGTGATTGTTATCCTTGTTATAGTTGATAGTTTGGATTGTATTTGGATTGGAATGCTGGGGATTTGTGGGAGGTCCCCGGGTATTTGAGGAGCCTATTTTCGATATCTCTGCAGTCCAGCGCCATCTGGCGGAGTATATCCCAACTGTAAGTATTAGATTTGGAGCAGGACGTACTGTATACTCATAATACCAATTCTACAGGTGAGTAATCACAGAATTGTATTTTTATTTACCAGCATTGCATTCCCTGATAAACCCTACTGAATTTGAGCCTTTCTGCTGACTCAATTTTCAGGCTACGCTGTTTGAATTCCCAGTCCCCCTTAGAGATACATGCAGCGCTGATGACTCCTATCATTAGAAGGCCAGCAGAAGGAAGAGCGTTAACTTGGGATTGTTAGAAATTATAAAGTGGGCTGAATGAAAGATGCAGCTCCTCATGTGCTTGTTAATTAGCTTTCCCCAGTGGAATTGGGGCGTCACCTTTTCACCTTTACACTTGTGAGCAATAAAAGTACCTTAAAACCTCACCAAAAATGCTCAAATGTGTGTACTTAGGAAATGACAGGTGTTTTTCATTTTCATTTATAATTTTGGCCTCAGTAACCAGAACACCTAATAAACATCCTGGTTTCTAATTTGCTTGCTTTTATTTTTTACAGTTGCTGTTTAGCTCTAAGCATGGCCCAGATACCTAAGCTGCACCTAATAATAGTTCTTTTCTCTCCATTCTTGTAATATTTGTAAACAATAGGTAGCTGGTCTTTTCAATTTGCCTGTTATTCTCAGTTTGGCCAAAAAAATGCTATAACAAATGATTTTTTAATTAAATGCAGATCCCAGAGCGGGAAAGATGGACAACTTCTTTTGCACACCTTCTAATGAAATTATTTTAATGAGCTGCCATTCATTATGCACAGTGCTCAGCCTGCACACATACAAGGTGGTGCTCACAGTGATTTGGGTAATAATAGGTCACTGCAGTGTTTTATGTAAGCAATTGTATTTCTGATCTGCAGGCATGTAAAGTTAGTAGCTTAGTGGCCATCTCCGTTGCATTGTTTCAGTCATCATTATCCTGCTATTAATCTGATCTGTGGACCAGGCACCTTCCTTGCATCTTTGTGAGAGGGAGGGTCCTGGTCCTCAGGGACACTAATCTATCTCCTCCCACCATGAGTGTGACCTGTATTACAGAGAAACTCAACCTTTCTTAGACGATCTCCTAAATTCAGGGCTTGCAAGCAGAAGAAATAGGTGGGCTTGAAAAAAATGTTGGCATATTATTAAATAATTAGGTTAGAGCCACACCTTTGCATGTTCGTGTCAAAACTCACCTTGGAATTGTATCCACCATCACCCCATCACCTTGTTCTTGCAGCAACAGCAGCCCTGCTGATCTCCAGTTGCTTAGCATGCCCAGAATCTGAGACTACAGCGCTTAGCTTTTGGCATCATAACTGGACGAAGCACTGGGGCCAGGTAAGTTTTGTTCCTTAATTGCATCGCATGGCCCGCTTCGGTATTCATAACAGTTGGGTTATTCTGCCACAAGGTGGCGCAGTGGTACTGCAGAAAGCTGTGGCATCTCCCAGCTCACTATAAAAATGGGATTAACCATAGAGTTCCCCAGTGTTTCCTCTGCAGTGATACTACGAAGTTAGAAGATGGCTCTCTCTCTCTTGCGCAGGTGAGTGGGGCATCCAAGCTTGCGGCCCTGCATGTCTATGTCTATTTCCATCCTTTTCCTTCCTCGGCTGACAGATCGGGTGAAGGTAGAGCGCAGCTCCAAGCCGCAGACCCTGTAAAACAAAGGGTAGCCGGCCATAGGCTTTATGGTGAGCCTAATATGGATGCAGAGTTTCTGTCCTGGCTTCTGAGGGGGTAAGTAGTTTGGGGACTGTGTCCCCTTATTTTCCTTTTTGGGTCCCCCCCCGCACCCCCCCTCCCTGGCCATGGCTGCTCGCCGCTGCCTTCTCATCTCTCTCTCTCCCCCCCCCCCTGACTTCGTTGGGGGGAGAGGGGGGTGGGTTGTAGCGGCGAGTGGTGATATCTGTTGTGTTTTGACGTTTTTTGTGTATTTTGTGGTGTTTTTAGTTGCCGCGCTGTGGGCGCTATAACCTGAGGTGACTTTGCTTTGTCATGGTGCCGGCCGGGTTACGTGAGCGCCGTTTTTCGCTCTCTTCGGGGGAGCGGGGCCGGGTGATGACGTGTATCGCCTCGTTCCCCCCGTGGCCCGCCCCTCGAGGTACCTCTGCCGGCGCCATTTTGGACAAGCTTAGCGTCTGGATTTTTCCCTTCCTGGCTGCAGAGCTGCTTCCTCTGGTGGGTCGCCTCATCCAGCGGTCTGTGCCTGTGTGACCCCGCGGTGTCTTTGGTCCGTGAGTCCCCCTTGGAGTTTTTTTATTGAATTGGGGTGTATTTGCTGCGGGATGCTCATGTGTGTTTTTACTTATGTCTTTCAGGCGGGATACCATTGGGTTGTTGTTTCTCCCGGCTCCACTCCTTCCTCTCCCTCATTCCCCCTTTATTGACTTCTGGGGGCATCCCGTGGGAGGGCATCCCGGGTGGCTTCTGTCTTAAGCCTGTACCCACTGCTGGCCTATTGCGCCTGTGTTAATCACCATATGGAGGCTTCTGGGGATAGCTGGCTTGGGGGCCCTTCGGGACAAGCCCGGCTGTGTTCCATATGTGGGGTATCCCCTGTGAGTAACAGTGTCACGGTGTGCGTGCCGTGCGCTGAAAGTGTCCTTGCGCTTCAAGCTGGTTTGCCTGCTTTGCTTACCAACTCTGCGCCTCACTCGGGTTAACCTACTACCCCGCTCCTGCAGTTGGGCCCCTGTGAGGGGAATGTTGTCAGGGAGTCACATTCTGATTTGGCTCTGTGGGTGGCTAACATTGAAAAGCAGCTTGCCAGGACTGTTCCTAGGAAGGCCTCTGGCAAGAAGAGACACCTGGATCCCAGGCCCGCTCCCCTTACTGAGATGTATGTGGGGATTGATGATCTTGGTGGCTGTCACCCCCTTGAGATGGGGGAGCTCTCCCAGGATTCTGACTCCTCTGGGAACCAGCAGGAGGATTGCGATAGTGACCCTGGGTCTGCATCCGGAGAGGAATCATGGTACCCTGAGGACACTGATAATCTGCTGTCACATATTTTTGAAATTTTGCACATTGCTGCCCCTGAGGTAGCTAAGAGAAAGCAGGGGGAGCTTTTTCGTCCTGGTAAACAGCGTCTAGAGTTCCCTGAGCAGGAACATTTTACCACCTTGGTGCTTAAAGAATGGGAACGTCCTAACAAGATGCCTGCTGTGCCCAAGGGTTTGGATAAAAGGTATCCCTTTCCTGTTGATCTTGTTAAGAGGTGGTCATTTCCCCCTGTGGACGCTCCCGTGCTAGGCTTGTCCAATACTTTGGTCATGCCTTCCCCTGACACTACCACTCTGAGGGACGGTGAGGACCGGCGCATGGATCAATTGGCCTGCCATGCTTTTACCTGTGTGGGGGCTGGCTTGCGCCCGGTATGTGCTGCCGCCATTACTGCTATTGCCCTTAAGAAGCTGCTCAAGCGTCTCATTGATGGAGCAACAGCTAGTAGTGTGGGGGAGGAATATAGGACTCTATTACTTTGCTCTGATTTTGTGGCCTTAATGCTTACTGCTATGGATGATGCTGTGCGGCTGTGTTGTAGGGCCTCTGTGCTCTTGGTGGCTACGGCCGCTCTGGTTGCGCCAGTGGGCAGCTGATGCTGCGGCTAAGAAAGTTCTCACTGGCCTCCCCTTCGTAGGGCTGCGGCTATTTGGGGAGCGTCTTGATGTTATAGCCAAGGATGGAAGGCTGCCTCAGCGTAGGAAACAGTCTCGGCCCTTTCGGGGGTCCTCTGCCCCCCTCCCTTCCTTTTGCATTCCCAGAGGGGGCCGTGGCTCCCTCCTCTCCAGTGGTCGCAGAGATTCTTGGGGCCGTGGCAGACCCTGTGGTCGTCCTGGTCTCTTTTGGAATCCTAAGCCCAAACCCTCTTCCAAGCCCCCTCAGGCATGAAGGGGCGCCTTCACCCATCCGGGTGGGGGAACGGCTTCGGCTCTTTGCTCAAGTCTGGAGGCTTCATGTTTCAGACCGGTGGATTCAGGAGGTAGTGTCCTCTGGTTACAAGATAGAGTTTGCAGCCTGCCCCCCCCCCCAAGATTCATCAGATCCCGGATGTCTTTAAACCCCCTGTCCGCTCAAGGGTTGCTTCTGGCGGTTCATTGCCTGTTAGAGTCCGGAGTCATTTGTTTGGTGCCTCATCAAGAAAGGGGTCAGGGGTTCTATTCCAATCTTTTAATGGTTCCCAAAAAGGACGGCTCTCTGAGGCCCATTCTGGATCTGAAGGGCCTCAACAAATTTGTCAGATTCAAGCATTTTCGCATGGAGATGCTGCACTCTGCTGTCAGTACCCTGATGCTAATCTCCATGTGCCTATCTTCCCAGGTCATCAGAGATTTTTAAGGTTCGAGCTGCAGGATCAGCATTACCAGTTTGTGGCTCTACCCTTATCACCTCTGCACCTCGGGTGTTCACCAAGGTGCTGGCGGGAGTGATGGCTCTGCTAAGGAACCAGGGCATCCGCATCATTCCTTACCTGGATGACATCCTGATTGTGGCCGAGTCTTTTCCTCAGGCCGAGCGTGACACTCAAATGGTGACATCCACTCTAGAGTCTTTCGGCTGGGTGATCAACTATCCCAAGTCTTCTCTGTCTCCGTCCATGGTGAGGTCCTTTCTGGGCATGACTCTGGATACCTCTCAGGTCAAGGTGTTCCTTCCTCAGCAGAAGGTGGAGGGTCTTCAGCTGCAGGCTTGGGCTCTGCTGTGGTGTCCTCATCCCTACATCCATCAGGGGATGCAGTTGGTGGGCCTGATGGTGTCCTGCTTCAAGGCAGTCCCCTTTGCTCAGTTTCACATGAGACCTCTTAAGTTGCACTTCTTGTCAGTTTGGGATCGGGACCCTGTGTCCCTGGATCAGGAATTTGTTCTGTGTCCCCTGGCCAGACAGCCTCTCTTGTGGTGGCTGGACTCTAGGAACCTTCTGGGGGGCAGGTCCTTCCTGCCCCCGTGCTGGGAAACGGTCACCACGGATGCCAGTCTAACCGGCTGGGGAGGCTTCTGGAAGTCCCTGAGGTTCCAGGGCCGGTGGGGCCCACAAGAGGCCCATGCTTCCATCAATGTCCTGGAACTGAGGGCGATCAGGTTGGTTCTTTCTCACCTATCCACTCACCTTCGGGGTCGGGCTGTTCGGATCCCCTCAGACAACCAGACGGCGGTGACCTACCTCAATCATCAGGGAGGGACTTGGAGCAAGCGAGCCTTCAAGGAAGTGTCCCTGATTCTGTCTTGGGCGGAACAGCATGTTCCCTGCATCTCAGCGGTCTACATCCCAGGGGTGGTGAACCAGGTGGCGGACTCCCTGAGCAGCGGGACGTCTCGTCTGGGGGAGTGGTCTCTCAACAACCGGATGTTTCTCTCCCTCTGTCGCCGCTGGGGTCAGCTGGATGTGGACCTGTTTGCGTCCCGTCACAATCACAAACTTCCCAGATTTGTCTCTCTGTCTCAGGATCCTCTGGCCTTCGCCACGGATGCCCTGGCAATACCTTGGACAGAGTTTCAGCTTCTCTATGTGTTCCCTCCGTTTCCTCTCCTGGGCATGGTCATGCGCAAGATAGCCCAGGAGCGGGTACCAGCCGTCCTGGTGGCCCCTTGTTGGCCAAGAAGAGTTTGGTTCGCAGACGTCGTGCAGTTGGCAGTAGACCGACACGTCTTGCCCAGGGATCCAGATCTTCTCACTCAGGGGCAGCTACGCTATTCCAATTTACAAACTCTGGCTTTAACCACTTGGCTGCTGAAACCTCCATATTGATGGAAAAGGGGTTGCCTGCCTCTGTTGTTGATACCATGATTCGGGCTAGGAAGAAGTCCTCGTCCTTTATCTATTACAGAATCATGCTTACATTGCCTGGTGTGAGTTCAAGTCTCTTCCCTGTCGGGTGTTTTCTATTCCCAGGATTCTGGAATTCTTACAACATGGTTTGGATCTGGGCCTTCAACTTAGTACCCTAAAAGGCCATGTTTCAGCTCTGGCAATTTTTTTCCAAAGAACTTTTGCCAATCACCGGTTGGTTAAAATCTTTTTTCAGGGTGTTTCTCATGTGCGTCCACCATGTAAGCCTTTGCTACCAGTCTGGGATTTGAATCTGGTGTTGTCTGCTCTGCAAGGGCCTCCCTTTGAGCCTATCCGTGAGGCTGCCTTGTCTATTTTGACTCTTAAGGTAGACTTTCTGGTGGCTATCACTTCTGTAAGGCGAGTTTCTGAGCTAGCGGCGCTTTCCATCAAACCTCCTTACTTTGACATCAGGATAAGGTGGTGTTCCGGCTTAAGCCGGATTTCTTGCCAAAGGTTGTGTCTGCCTTTCATCTCAATCAGGACATTGTCTTGCCTTCATTGTGTCCTAATCCTGCTAATTTCAAGGAGCGGACTCTGCATTCTCTGGATTTGGTCAGGGCTCTGAAGTTTTATTTGGTCACTACTGAGACTTTCAGGAAATCTGATGCTCTTTTTGTTCTCACTTCTGGACCTAGACAGGGTTTGCCTCTGGCTAAATCCACTATCAGCAAGTGGATCCGTCAGGCGGTGGTTCAAGCCTATTCTGCTAAGGGAAAGGAACCTCCCTTTAGGATTACTGCTCATTCCACTCGTGCTGTTGGTGCCTCCTGGGCTTTTCAGCACCAAGCTTCTGTTGAACAAGTTTGCTTTTTCAAGGCCAGGAGAGATCCCAACATTATTTGAGAATAAAAAAAAAATGATCATAAAAACCCCCTAAAGAGAAGTAAAAGAACGTCCACTGAAATGTATGGGAGAGTGACAGGTAGCGAGAGGTAAGACGTGGCGCTCTGCAAGGCTGAATGCCGGCACTGTACGCTGAGGCTGGGATAATGATGTATCGGAAGCTACATAGCGTTATCCCAGTCGCTCAACAGAATCCGCTTGATAAATGTGTAATTGCGTGCCGTGTCCGGCGTTCACCTGTCGCTACCTGTCGTTTACAAGGCACTGCTACCTGACGCTATCCCTTGATGAATAAGGCCCTAAGTCTACATAAACTGTATATATTGTCTAAAATGATCTTACAGCTTCGTAAAAGATGGTGTTAACAAACTTCTTCAGCTCTTGAGGCTTAATAATGTTGTTATCATTAAATATCTGAGGGGGGGAGCTAGTCTTGGGCAATAGCCTGTGATAGCTACAACAGTTCATTACCATAATTTAGTGTCATAATTAATATAAGAGTTAAACATGGCAACGGTTGACAAAACCAAAATGATGAGAAAATATTTTCACTTTCCTTTTAGATTCCACCACAGTCTGTACTGCCTACTGTCTTCTGTTTAAAATCTGTGACTAATCATTCATGATAAAAGTGCAAATGCACTTTTCTAATTGTAGTACACTTGGGGAACTTCCTTTCCCAAAATTAAAAATTCAGTCAAATGTAAAAGAGGTTACATTTTGTGTGTTGAGGTGCAGAGGTTGTCCAAGGCAGTGGAGATGTTCTTCACACTTTGATTTTTAGATGCTTTGGGAAAAAGCCAGAAGTGAACCTTCTCAGCATATTCCTTGTTTGCAGAGCTAAGTTAGTAAGAGAGCTAGCATTCAAATTCCCTATTTGTAAGGCAAAGTTAGTAAGGGAACCTTCATTCAAATTCCCTGTAGACAGGAATGCACCTGTAATGAGGCCACTTGAGGCAGCCGTCGCAGACAGCACTAAAGGTGGGGCGGCAATCGCTGAACCTGTACTTGTAAAACATTTTTTAGTCTTCTACTTTTATCTCATTGGCATTTCAGTGGAGATCAGGGAGTGCCGCTGCACACTGGTGTAAACCATTGGTGGCTCAGCAGCTGCTGTCCCGCACCCTACCGCCCACGAGTCCTTGCTGCTCCCTCCATAAGTAGCCAGATGGAGAAAGAAACATCAAATCCTTGGGGGGCGCTTTTTCTATAGTTCCCATCAGGCAGCAGAGAAGGTAGGGTCACCCCAGTTTGTAGTTAGTAGGGCTAATAGGGTTAGTTACGTTCACTATATATCGGAGGGACATGCTTGATAAGGAGATTCTGTACTATTTTTAATGAACTAAAGTCATCCTTGTGACATCTGCTTAACTAATAGTAGTTCATATGTTTTTCTTTTGTTAGGCCAATAATCTTCCCTGTAAGGCCTGAATAATATAAGCTTACATTTCTGAAAATGGCGTAATCATAAGACTATGAGCGTTAAGTCTTTATGTATTATTTTTTAATTCAGCTTTGCAGCAGATTTTGACTTTAGTAATCAGTATAATCACCTTTGAAATGAATGAAAAATTGTCCAATGACCAGCTTTACTTTTAGAGCCACTATTATGTTTGCATTTGCCCTGCATAAGAAAAGCTTGTCAGCATACGGGTGTTTTTTTATCAGCTATGTAGAATAATAACGACGTTCAGAAAAGCCCCAATTATATAATGACAAATATTATCTGGGTTTATGTGCAGCAAGATTTTTAAAAGAACCTCTCGTGGTAAAGCACTGACTGCATTTTTAAGGCATGGAAAAGTTAAGTTGGCTTCCAATTATGAAATCTTTGGAGACCATTCCCACATGGTTGTGTAAATGGTAGCTTCATCCTGTGCTCTTTCATCTCTTTCCCTGCTCTCCTGGCTTGACAGTTGAAAAGCTCTGACTGTGCCACACAATGGTTTGATTGGTTTCTCTGGGGGAGGCTTTTCCCTGCCTCATCATTCGCCAGGCAGGTGGACCAGAAAGTCTCTTGATTCTTTTGTTGCTTCTCAAAGTCTGGGGTCTTTGACTGAATAAATCCACCGTCATGGGATAATTTGCTAAAAGGAGACTGAAAGATTTGAGAGAAAAGCCTCACTACTTGGGTGCTGAATTAATGAAATAACTCGGGCCGCAGAGTTTGCAATTGAAAAATCACCAAGAATGCAATGAGGGGCGGAGACCAGCTTCAGAATGCAAGTCTTTTATTCCCCGTAACAAGCTATAAAGGCTTTCTGTGATGTAGCTAAGTGCCTTGGCTTGTCTGGCCTGTAGTTATTTGCATTTTAGCGCTGTAGGAAGGGAAGACCTTTTCGACAATAAAAGCAGCTCGCATGCACGCTCTGGTTACTCATTAGATTATTGCAAGTGGATAGGAAGAATCACACATGACAGGACTTACGGCAGAGTTAACCCCGGATGAAAAGTAATTTACAGATAGTCTGTCCTTAGCCATATTTGTAGCCCCGATAAGGTTTCATTTCAGAATGGATAGGCGACATTTCCCCTAACCGACCCATTCTGTGACACCTGTGATAACAGCTCTCAGATCCTAATTGAAATTGGTTTCAAAATGGATTTTCACTTTCCTCTGTCTGAGAAAAATATTGAATGGGCTCCAAGCTGCCACAGAGAATCTTAGACCTTGACGTGTGGAGCAGGAAGCCAGGATCATCTTTCAAAACAGTGTCGATGACATGTCGCTGTTGTTATGAGTCTTATTAATGAACTCATTGATCATTTGATGAGGGTGAAAAAACGGTGGACTCTTCTGCAATTTAACAATCAGATTGGCTACAAACAAGGAAAAATAAATAGAAAAAAGTATAGGCTTTGCTAGAGTCTAAGTTTAATGCAGCTCATGTCTGATTACTTGAAATTAGCTACATTTTATTAGAAAACATTTTTCCTCTTAAGTTTTGGAATGTGGCGAGTTTCAGGTGAGGATAGTTTTTTTCCATAGGATAATTGTTGCAGGCCTCTCATATTTCACTTTGAATTGTCTCTTAGGTGTTTAGCCATTCTTCATGCTAGCGTGGGTCAATTCATCCCCTATTCAGTGCTTGAAAGAAGATCTCTGATCAAAGGCTTTAATGATGTCAGTGATCTCTGGTGATTGATTGGGAACAGAAGCTCTGCAGCACTTTGCATGTATTCATTCTTATCACATGAAATCCATTAGCATCTCATCTGGTATATCTATATTTTTATATGCATAGCTGTCTGTCTGGCTGCTTATATCCAGACAGATTAAAATTGTGGATTTTGTTGTTGTAGGAAACATAGCCCCGTGTAATGCATTCTAGCATATTGTTTTTTCTCTAATGCTAGCATTTAACTGTGTATGCCAGTGTGTTATTTGTACTAGCCCCATGGCTGAATGGTGGACTATTAATCAGAATAAGCCTAAAATGTAGGTGTTGTTACAGCCGCTGTAAGACAGTCTGGGGGGGGGCATCCAGAATGCGGTAGCCTCCTATGCATAAACACCCAGAATGCCCTTTAATCTTACTTTTTGCCTCGATCCTTGCTGGAAAGCCAGTGCTGTGATTGGCCCACCCAGTTTACATGGGTAGAGAGTGCCTCCACTGTTCCGGATGACGGAAAACCCTGCCCACGTGAGCGACGCGGTGCTGGATTCCCGGAGGATGAGCGAGGCTAAGGTAAGGTTTAAGGCGTTCTGGGAAGTTATGTGTGTGGGGGGACAGCATTCTGAATGCCCCCCAGACTGTCTTATAGTGGCAGTACCAATACCGATGTTGGTCCCCTTTAAGATATGTTGTGTACGTAACCCTTTAAACACCAACCACATGGAATCTATGTGGCTACTTCTCCTATTATTTAGCACCAGCCACATAGATTCCACATTGCTGCCATTTCCCCTGTTTAGAGCCAAAAAAAACTCACCTCCAGCTCCTGGGGTCTTCAAATCCCCTGGTGGGCCGGGGTCTTCAGCGGGGCAGAGAACACCCATTCTCTGCTCTGTGCTTGGCTTATTACAGCTCAGTCGCTGCTCTATGGAGGGGCCTTTTATACTGTGCCATTGTCTGCTCACTTCAGCGGTATAAACGGTTGCAGCAGGAGTGAGCAAGGGAAACTAGGAGCGGGGCAAATATCTTCAGTCTCCCAGGTTTTGTTCCTACTTCAGGGGGGTTTTCGATTTGGCACGCCTCGCTGTGTGAATCCCCCAGGAAAGCCGGTATTCCTACCTAGTCGGCAATCTCACAGTGCATATGTGGTTTCTCCTTCAACCAGCGTTTTATAGTGCACATATTTATGAACATTATAGAAAGCTGAATGGAGCGAGGGGGGGGCAGCATGCATCCTGGCAACCATTCCCCCCCCCTCCCGGCTTGTTGGCCATTCAGATCATCCTGGTGCGGGAGGATGCAGAAGCTGGAGGGTTGCTGCTGCAGTCCACACATGTGCCATGGGATCGCCAGTAACCAGAGCGAGGGGGGGGGGGGGTTTACACATTGGGGCAAAATGTGATGCTCCTTTTTAACTTTTTCTCATTCCCTCACTAGTGTGGCCTGATGTCTGACATGTTGGCACTGATTCAGTAAACTTTCATTAAATAGTCTGAAAAAAGGACTGTGTGAGTTAATATAAGGAAGAGAGAATTTAAAGTACACCTATGCTCAGAGGGAAGTTTATGTTGCCACCTTCTATGCAGTTAGACACATGGTTCCCTGGCTGAGCAGCCCCACCCCCATCAATGATACACACAGCCCTGCATTGGGGAGCACTTCAACCTAAATGCCGTCATAGGGCCAATTCAGCACCATGGGAATTTAATTTTCCTCACTTGTCAGAAAAAAAACATATCTTGATTTTTTTTTCCTCTGTGCAATTCAGCACCATGTTTAGCTCTGTAAGTGTTTTATACATCTGCACAGCTGAAAAAGATGCTGAATTGCACTGTGGAAAAAAAATACATTTTTGTGAGATTTCGTTTTAATGATTTATTTCCTCAGTGCAATTCAGAATTAGTTTTAGCGGTGCAAATTATTAAAAGATGTGCACGGTTAAAATGGTGCTGAATTGAAGGAAAAAATCATTATAAACATTTTTTTTTCACAAAAAATTGTGAGAAAAATACAATTCTCATGGTGTTAAATCAGCCCTATTGTGACAGTTTAGTTGTAACTGAACTAATTATCATATGGCTGCCATTCACCATAATATTACTTCCTGTTAGTCTTATTATCAATTTTGGGCAAAAGGGTTTAGTAAAAAAAAAAAAAAAGAATTAAGGGTTGTTCTGGGGCACTGGGCTGTGGATGGAAGGTGACAACATAAACTACCTTTCTGAGTATAGGAGCACTTTAAAGTAGTTTTTGAATGCTTGAATTTGCCCATAAGTTGGTTATTAATGCTTAAGGGGACCAACACCTTTGCAGATGCTGGTGTTGGTACCGCAACAATAAGGGGGAGGCATCCAGAATGCTGGAGCACATTGGACAGGTATAGCTATTCGGTGACTATAGCACTCAACATTTATTTTAAATCATCCCAAAACCATCTAAACCTAAAATTTGGTACTCTGAAAGCTTAAAGGTCCCTCTCTGGACATAGAAAAATAATTACACTTACCACCCTGCCCACAGACTCGATCCTGTGGTGCAGGATGTAGCATTCCGGTTGCAGCACTGTCAGCTCCAGTGCAGAAAGCGCTCATCGCAGTCCACGTGTCTTCTGCCTGTCAGCAATAAATGCTTGCATGCGTGCCGGTGGTTGGTCGGGAGTGTGCTTTCAGTTTTGGAACTGGCAACATTGAAGTTGTACAGGCCACAGAACTATGAGGTTTTTTCCCTCACAGCCAAATTAAGTTTTTCCCTTTCTTTATCAGATACATTTTGTAAAGCTCATGTCCACCCATTCCCTCCCTGCTTTGTCAACATCAAAACCTTTAGCAAGCATGTCATCCTGGAGTCCATTGCTTTAGTCTGTGCGACAGGGGGTGCTAAAGGATGCCGGGTCTTGTGATTTTAATGCCATTTCCTGTTATGTCAGTTTTCGATTATGAGGGTAACAGCACACTGGCAATTCAGAGCATTTGGGCTGGCAGGTCACATAACAAACTTGATTGGCATTGTGTTTAAAAGAGACAGGATCACTAAAGGGCTTAGGGTAAGTTAATTTAATTTATTTTTACTATATATGTAAGATCTTTCTGCAGACTCCCTATTTATGACTAAGGACCACCAGTGTCCGAAATGCGTCAGAGGACTGCACTTTTGTATTGGCCTGAGTCCTGTATGAATGATTTTATGGCTTCAGCATGAACTTTATGGAGATGCTTTTAATATTTACTTTTAAATTTACTATTATGACTTTTAAAGGGTGCGGACCCCTCACTTTTCTTTTTCTTCACTGTTGTGGGGCTAAGGGACCGCCCCGGGTCAAGCACCCTGCAGTCACTTACCTTTACCAGAGGGCATTAACTTTTTCCTCCGTTTGACACACTAAAGGGCTTGTTTGATATGAATTCAGGGTGCAGAGGGAGTTTATTGTGTATGCCTTTCCCCTAGCTTTCAGTTTATGTTAAAAATTTTATTATTACATCTCACAATAACTATATTAACATAAAATGAATACAGTCTTGAAGAGAATAGAAATTTGAGCTGATGCTACATTATAATTTGGATGCTCCTATTACATAAAAAGGGATTCATGCTTTGCATATAGATACATACATATATGGACAAATTATATAAGTCTGAATGTAACAAGCAAAAAAGGAAATGCCCAGCGTAGCTCCACCGCCCAGACCCGCATCCCCAGCATTCCCACTACATTCATTGCTGTGACCCTGCCTCAGCACTGCCCCCACTATTGCAATGAACAGAGTATGCATCTTAGACTGGAGAGAACTGATGGGGCACTTGTCCTTCGGTTTGATGAAGTTTAAAGTAAAACTCAGGAGGGAAGTGTTTTTAAGAAGAAACTTAAAGGAGCACTATAGTGAAAAATGGCCCAATGATAAAAATCCATATAAATATGCTGGCCGGAGGAGGGGTCACTTATACACCCAGCATCAAGAAATATTCAGCCAACCTTGTTTTTCTTTCTTTTAATGGAAGGAAAAGGACATCTGGCGTGACTGAACCTGTCACCCCTGGATTTTATTCCTACCATGAGAGAAGAAACCACAAGCTTGGCGGAAGTTTTATTCAGTTTTGGTACATATGTGACCCCACCTCTCATTAGCTGTGTTGATATGGATTTTTAATATTACACAATTTTGTGATAGTTCTCCTTTAGTGATTGAACACAACCTGAAGCTAGTCGGAGGGAAAAACAGGAGCAATGTTAGAATATATTATTTTACAGAAAGAGTAGTAGATGCTTGGAACAAACTTCCAGTAGAGGTAGAAAAATCCAAGTAGTTGGAAAAAAAAAACAGTCAGTGAATTTAAACATGCCTGGGATAAGCATACATCTATCCTAAGATAAAGAGAACATACAGTTACATAAGGGCAGACTAGATGGACAGTATGGTCTCCTTCTGCCGTCAACCTTCTATGTTTCTATGTAAACACATTGTTGCTTCTTTTATAACACAGTTTCAAACAAATAAAAAAGAAACATAACAGATAAGCTCAGAACATCAAGGACATCATTTTAGCATACAATAAAGGAACTTTTAAAAATGCCATCGAAAGTGAAATGACCCTTTAACAACAGGGGGTTGGGGCAGTGGAGCTGTGCTGGACAAAACGTGAGTATAGCTGCTTTTTTTTTGGACCTGGACAATCTCAGTAAGTGAATATTTTACAACCAGAAGTAAAACAGCCATACTTTCTAAAATGAATAAATTCTGAGTTCAGGAAAGGGCCCAAGTGACCTTTTATCCCCCCACTGCAGTGATTGCTGAATGACAATGAACTGAGTGATATATTGTTAAAAAAAAGCAAAAGTTCAGTTTAATGAGGAGAAGTCCAAAAGGTGAAGCAGGCAGCCTTTGATGTGACTTTTTCACCTTGCAACCCCATTCATTGGGAAGCAGACAGGGAACACTGAACAGACTGCATTGTGATGGTCTTCTGGATAGGCGCCCTGGTGCTTAACATGTATCCCAGATGCTGCATGCCCTGTAAAGCACAGCCTTGGCTAGGTGCTGATAAGTATTTTTATAAAGAGAGCTAAATTTGGATTACACCGGAGCATTTTTATTTGCTGGAGAAATGATTTTGAGTTATTGTAAGCTGTATTGTCCTGGGCTAGTGGATTGTAAACACTGAGCATAAAAGAATCCCAAAAAACACAAATGTAACTGAAATAGAAGGAAGCAGGGAGTGATTTTTATGCTGACCGTGACTTCAGCATATAAATTGAATCAGATATACCTATGAATGGTATGGAATGATTGCATCTTAAATGGAAAATAAGCACATCTGCAGAATTCCAGCTTGATGGAACAGGAGCCGTAGAGGGAAAAGTTTGATGCAAACCAGAGCCAAACTATTAATCATGTGCAGAGTTACTTCCTAAAGGCTGCCGCTGACTGTCAAAGGAGATTGCCGCGAGCTTGTTTGTTGCCGACTCCCTCTAGAGAAAACTTCAATTTGTGGGCTGGCCTCCCGAATGGGATTGATAACTCTGTTTATAGACCAGAATGAGTATCTATAGATAACAGATAATGCAAATGAGTCTATCCCCGTGATAAGCCAGTAAAGTAATTATGGCTGGAGATTGACTGATTAGGGAAAGGCTCTTTTTGGGTGCTGTGAAGAATCCTATTGGAAGAGCTCAAATTGCTTTAGCTGATAAGTGTAATATCCATAACTGTCCTAAAGGATGCAAAGTCACAAAGTAGAGAGGGTGGAAATAGTATACATGGCCCACTTTGGATATTTTGTCTCACTTTAAGGTTATTCAGTATTTCAAGTGAAAGTAAATTTCAGGTGTATACCATATGTTTAAGTGATACTTAATGTTTAATATTGACCTACACCTTTCCTAACCTTTAGCAACCCTCAGCTGCCTGGAAGTGCCTTTTGGCCATTTGTAATACACATCTCTCTTTTGCTCAGATGATAATTGTACTGGGGCATATACTTAGGGGATGATTTACTAAACAATTTGCCGGCCTTTCACTATATTCTAAGTATGCAGCACGTCCTGCTCCAGATAATGATTCATAACAGATTCATAACAGATGGGATTACCTCCACCAGAGGGCGCTTGACTGCAGAGATGGCAAAAAGAGGCCCCTCCCAGTCCATACCCCCGGGACCTCCCACAAATTCCCCAGTTTCTTCTCTGCAGTCGGCTGCGAAGGTCAGAAGATGGCTTCTCTTATCGTAGGTGAGCGGGGGCTTAACAGCCTGCGGCCCTGTAGGACTATTTCCACCCGTTCCACTTATTACTTATGCCTCCCAGCTGTGGCTGCGCTGGTCGGGTGACGGTAGGCAGCACCTATCACAGGTGCTCTTTTTGCGGAGCCTGGCTCCGACCGCAATCCCCCACCAAAGGGTAGGCGGTGCAGGTTATGGTGAACCTGATTTGGGATGCCCCGTCCGCTCTTGCCCTTCCCTGCCCTGGTCATTGGTGGGTCTCTAAATTGACATCCACTCTCCCCTCTCTCTCGTTGTCCCGCTCGGGGGGGGGGGGGGGGGGGTGTATGTGCGTTTATTGCCGTGTGTGTGTAATTGCACTTCAATCCGCGCTCTGTCTTTACTTTGGTCATTTTTGAATTTGCCGCCGCGCAGCGCCATTTTGGTCCTCTCCTGGTGTGATTGCTGGCTCCCCACCGCGGTCCGTGAGTGCCCCTGCGGGCTTGGCTTTTATTCAATTGTCATTTCGGTGTGCTTATGGGGTGTCATTGTTATGTCTTTCAGGCGGGATAACTGTTTTAAGAGTTTTCTCCTGGTCCTGTCCCCTCTATTAGTTATATTAACTTTATTAGAGGCCTACACTGTTTAATCCTCCCACTTCCCTGGCAGACATTTGGGGCATCCCGGGTTGCTTGTACGGCGTAATTCCTATTGGCCAGTTGTGTCACTTTGATCACCATATGGAGGCTTCACAGGATATTGTGCTTGGGGTCCCCTCGGGACAAGCCCGGCTGTGTGTGGTGTGTGGGGCATCCCCTGTGAGCAATGATGTGTGGGTCTGTGTGCCCTGCGCCCACTATGTCCTCACCCACTCCCCCTCGCTTGATTATAACTCCCTGTGAGCTAAATACTAGTGGGGAGTTTCAGCCTGACGTGTCTTCCAGGTTGGCTAACATTGAGAGGTTGATTGCTAGCTCTGCGGCCCGTAAGGCCCCGGCTAAAAGGCGGCATGTGGCGCCGGGTGCGTCTGCCTTTCCTATGGAGACTGAGAATTTCCTTGATTTGTCTGACTATACCCCACTTGAGGAGGGGGAATTATTCTCGGATTCAGAGTTATCTGATGATCAGCATTTCAGTGGTGCTGACTATGGCTCTGATCATTGGGATGCTGATGACACCAGTAGACTGTTAACTCAGATTTTTGATGTGCTTTCTATCTCCCTCCCTGCTGCGGCTCCCAAGCTACAGGGGGAACTTTTCAGTACTGCTAAACCACGTCTGGAATTTCTAGAACAGGCCCATTTCATTAATCTTGTTCTCAAAGAATGGGAGCGTCCCGGCCGGCTTCCCGGGATCCCTAAGGGCTGGGATAAAAGGTACCCTTTTCCCACTGATGTGGTTAAATGTTGGTCAACCCCCCCAGAAGTGGATGCACCAGTATTGGGGCTGTCCAACACATCTGTGGTCCATTCCCCTGATTCCACTACCCTCAAGGATAGTGAGGACCGGCCCATTGACCAGCTGGCTTCCCATGCCTTTGCCTGTGTGGGGTCTGCCTTGTGCCCTGTCTGTGCTTCTGCTATTACTGCTGTTGCTGTTAGGACTCTCCTCAAGGGTCTGTTGGAAGGCGCCCCTGATGATACTTCTAGTGCCGAATTCAGGGCTTTGTCACAGTGTGAGATGTTCATTGCATATGTCCTTTCTGCCTTAGATGACACCATTAGGATGTGTAGTAGAACCTCTGCCTTGGTGGTTGCTATACGCCACTCTGTTTGGCTGCGCCAGTGGGCAGCTGATAAGGCTGCTAAGAAGGCCCTCACAGGCCTCCCCTTTAAGGGGCTGCGCCTATTTGGTGATTTGTCTGACTATACCTGTTTGCCAAGAGGGGTAAGTTGCCTCAACGTAAGAAGCAGCTGCGGCCCTTTCGGGGTTCGGATGCCTTTGCTCCCTCCTACCGTGGTTCCAGGTCTGGGAGAGGGGTTTCCTTTGCAGGTTCTAGGGGAGACTTCTGGGGCAGGGGCAGAGGTTGTGCCAGCTCCGGATCTTCCTGGGGGTCCAAGCCCAAATCTGTCGCCAAGCCTCCTCAGCCATGAAGGGGCGCCCTCACCCATCCGGGTGGGGGGACGGCTGCGGCTTTTCGCTCGTGTCTGGGGACAACAGGTCTCAGACAGGTGGATTCTGGAGGTTGTGTCCTCCGGCTACAAGCTAGAGTTCGCTGCCTGGCCGCCTCCAAGATTCCTCAGTTCTCGGATTACTCTAGACCCCTTGGCAGCTCATGGGCTGTTTCTGGCTGTGGTCCCTCCTGTGGAAAGAGGTCAGGGTTTTTATTCCAATCTGTTCACAGTACCCAAAAGGGATGGTTCCGTCAGACCCATCCTGGACTTAAAGCTGCTCAACAAGTTCATCAGGACCAGGCACTTTCGCATGGAGACCCTGCGCTCCGCGATCAGTTCATTGCGCCCGGGAGACTTCATGACCTCCATAGACATCAAAGATGCTTACCTTCATGTTCCAGTCTTCCCAGGGCATAAGAGATTCCTCAGGTTTGTGCTGGCGGACCAGCACTACCAATTTGTGGCACTGCCCTTCGATCTCACTTCGGCCCCCAGGGTCTTCACCAAGGTGCTGGTGGGTGTCATGGCTCTCCTCAGGGCTCAGGGCATTCGCATTCTTCCCTATCTGGACGACCTTCTCATCACCTCTCAATCTTTCCAGCAAGGCGGTATTGGATACCCAGCAGGTGGTGACGGTTCTGGAGTCGTTCTGGAGTCGTTTGGCTGGGTGATCAATCACCCCAAATCTTCCCTGTCTCCGTCCCCGACTTCCTTCCTGGGCATGAATCTGGATACTGTTCAGGCCAGGATTTTTCTTCCTCAGCAAAGGGGGACTCTCTGCAAGCTCAAGTTCATTCCCTTCTGTCCTGCCCTCACCCTTCCATCTGACAGAGGATGCAGCTGGTGGGACAGATGATGTCCTGCTTTCGAGGCGGTTCCCTTTGCACGGTTCCACATGAGACCTCTTCAGCTCCGTATATTGTCGGTCTGGGACAATAGTCCCCGGGCCTTTGTTCTGTCTCCTCTGGCTCAGCGGTCCCTCTTGTGGTGGCTGTACTCGAGGAACCTGTTGGGGGGCAGATCCTTCCTGGCCCCCTGTTGGGAGACAGTCACCACGGATGCCAGTCTGTCAGGTTGGGGGGGGCGTCTGAAAATCCCTACAATTCCAGGGGTTGTGGGGCCCTCAAGAGGCCCATGCTCCTATCAACATCCTGGAACTGAGGGCGGTTCTGTTGGTTCTGGCCCAATTGACCCTTCACCTTCGGGGCCGCCCGGTCCAAGTTCGCTCAGACAACCAGACGGCGGTTGCCTACATCAATCATCAGGGAGGGACTCGGAGCAAGAGTGCCTTCAAGGAGGTGTCCATGATTCTGTCCTGGGCGGAGGACAATGTTCCTTGCATCTCAGCAGTGTACATTCCGGGGGTGGAGAATCTGGAGGCAGATTTTCTGAGCAGGGGGACTTCTCGCCTAGGGGAATGGTCTCTCAGCAGCGAGGTCTTCCTATCCTTGTGTCACGGTTGGGGGGTACCTGAAGTGGATCTGTTTGCGTCCCGCCACAATCACAAGCTCCCAGTCTTTGTCTCTCTGTCCCGGGATCCCCTGGCCCTTGCGGTGGATGCTCTGACTCTATCCTGGCAGGGGTTCCGTCTCCTGTATCTTTTTCCTCCATTCCCCCTGCTGGGCAGGGTTCTGCGCAAGCTGGCTCAGGAAAGGGTGCCAGCAATCCTGGTGGCCCCCCGTTGGCCAAGACAGGTGTGGTTCGCAGATATCGTTCAGCTGGCAGTAGATCAGTACGCTCTGCCCCTGGTCCCGGACCTTCTCACTCAAGGGCGGCTATGCCATCCCAATTTACAAACGCTGGCTTTGACAGCCTGGCTGCTGAAACCTCCATCTTAAGGGACGAGGGGCTTTCTGATTCTGTGGTTAACACTCTAATCAGGGCTAGAAAGAAATCCTCTTCTACCATCTACTATAGGATCTGGCGGACCTACATTGACTGGTGTGAGTCTAGGGTCCTTCCCTGTCGGGTGTTTTCCATTCCTAGGATTCTGGAGTTCCTTCAGCATGGTTTGAATCTGGGACTTCAGCTCAGCACGCTCAAGGGTCACGTTTCTGCCTTGGCTGTTTTCTTCCAGAGATCTTTCGCTCAACATCCTCTGGTCAAGACTTTCTTCCAGGGGGTTGCTCATGTGCGTCCCCCTCGCAAACCTCTGTTGCCAGTTTGGGACTTGAATTTGGTTTTGTCTGCCCTTCAGGGCCCTCCATTTGAGCCTGTGCATGAGGCTACTCTGTCTTTTCTTACTCTTAAAGTTGCCTTTTTGGTGGCTATCACCTCGGTCAGGCATGTTTCGGAGTTGGCGGCCCTTTCTATTCAGGCCCCCTACTTTGAGAGACACCTGGACAAGGTGGTTTTCTGCTTTAAACCTGATTTCTTGCCTAAGGTTGTCTCTGCCTTCCATCTCAATTAGGACATTCCTTCCTTGTGCACTAATCCTGGTAATTCCAAGAGAGGGCCTTACATTCCCTGGATGTGGTCAGGAATTTGAAGTTCTACTTGGTCGCTACTGCACCTTTTAGAAAGACTGATGCCTTGTTTGTGGTTCCTTCGGGTGCCAAGAAGGGCCTGGCTCCTGCTAAATCTACTATTAGCAAATGGATTCGTCAAGCTATTTTTAGGGCCTGTTCTGCTAGGGGAAAGGATCTTCCTTTCCATGTTACTGCTCATTCTACACGTGCTGTTGGGGCCTCCTGGGCCTTCTAGCACCAGGCTCCTGTTGAACAAGTTTGTAAGGCTGCTACTTGGTCTTCTGTTCATACCTTTTCCAAGTTTTACAAGGTTGATGTTCGGGCCTCAGCGGATGCTGTTTTTGGCCGCAAGGTTCTGCAGGCGGCAGTGGTGTGAACTGCGCGTTGTTGCTTTTGGGATCCCACCCTATTTATGGACACTGCTATTGGATGTCCCATCTGTTATTAATCATTATCTGGAGCAGGACGTGTTGCATACTTAGAATAATACAATTCTGTGATTACTCACCTTGTAGAATTGGTATTATTAGTATGCAGCACGTCCTGCTCCACCCCACCCTGTTTGCATTATCTTGGATCCTCTGTATGGGGATTGTTATCCTTGTTAACGTTGTTAATTATCATTGGCTTCTCCTGGTTCTCCTTCTGCTTTTCTATACTGGGGAATTTGTGGGAGGTCCCGGGTATATATGGACCGGGAGGGGGCCTCTTTTTGCCATCTCTGCAGTCAAGCGCCCTCTGGTGGAGGTAATCCCATCTGTTATGAATCATTATCTGGAGCAAGACATGCTGCATACTGATAATACCAATTCTACAAGGTGAGTAATCACAGAATTGTATTTGTGGCATGTTTGCTCCGGTATGTTGGTGTTTGCAGGTTTTCGTCACAGTCATTTAGCACCGTGCATTCTGGAGAACACTAGATCCTTAAAACAAAAAATGAACCTGCACCACCAAAATTATAATAATAGTGGGGTGTAATGTGCCAACCTGGTGTCTCTACATCGAACTGAAGTACAACATAAGAGCCCTGCGGTCCCGATCACCGCAAACCAGACATCCCCCAACGTCGGCACCAATCACCCCACTCAATCACCTATTAATCACATGAAAAATATGGTGATGATACCCGTGGTATCATCTTAGGTGAACGTATTCCTTGTAGTTACTTTTGGCTCATTGTCATTTTCTTTTGATTGTTTGATAGTTTACATTTTGGCACGATTGCACCTTATTACAGCACTGCTAGCACTTTGTTAGAACACAGTTTTCTGAGATATTGTTTTTCAATAGATTTGCTGTGATTAGATCTTTGGATGGATTATGGGGTCTGATGTTTTACTATTATGTTTGGGATGCCCCTGCTGTGGCCCTAATTGTTATTTTAATTGTATGTTCTTTGTGATGATTTTAATTTAATAAAAATCTTTTTGGGATATTTTTCATGTGATTAATAGGTAATGGTGTGGGGTGATTGGTGCCGACGTTGCGTGATGTCTGGTTTGCGGTGACTGGGACCGCAGTGCTCTGCTCATTCTGGAGAACACCTTTACTGTTCATCAGCTTTACTTTTATATTTCAAATTTCACTTTTTTTAAAGCTTTTCAAACAACCCAGATACTCCCAAGACACCCCACATGTATTCTGAAACCTCTTCAATGCTGGCATATGCTGTAAAATTGTGTTTTCAGCAAGATTTCATGTTTTTTCTAAAACAAACCCCTCCTCATCAGTTTGCTGGCGTTTGCCAAATCATTTTTCAAAGTAAATACCACTATTTTCCGGCACTGAATGGCTGTGAAAACACAGCAAAATGTGGTGTTGGCCGCTTCAACTTTAGAACACTCTGGTTTTCCCTTCAGGATAGGTTAAAGTTGCGTAAAGCCGCAAATGTTGTCAGTCACCCCCTTAGTCTAACCTCTGCTTAATAATCACCAGGATGATCAACATAAGCAGGTGCCCTACTCATCTGCTAGACCAATATGAGAAGAGAGGTGTGTCCTATGCTAATTGCAGGAAGCTTAGTTTGGAAAATGAACTTTTCACGTATTGCAGTGCAGTAGTGCCTGACAGCAGTCAAGAAGAATGCTTCTGAAAATGATGGGAGACATGAGATACATAAGCTGTTGTTTACCACTAACGTCTTTACTGCTATTTTTGTAAGTAAAAAAAGAGAAGTAAAAGAAAACATTTGGCTTTGAAACCATTTTCTCTGGTGACAATAATGTAGTAGACCATGTGGTGATTTTAGTGTAGGACTAGCTAACAGGGGGTATCAAGTAAAAGTGGCCAGTCTGGTCAAAAATAGGCTAGCTAATCTTGATTGCAGCATACCTTTCTGTTAGCAGTTCTGAGCTATGTCGGAAAATGTGGTTTTGCCCAACTTGAAGTCCCTGTCCAGGCACACAATCTCTTCCTCCTTATCCCCCATGGAAGCAAGGGTAAATATCGCTATGTAAAAGCATTTTAAAATATCCTATTCTAATGGAATACCATTCTACTCTACTGTGGTCAGAGCTGGCAGTGTGACCACTGTTATTTGCTGGGGTCAGTCAGGGTCATTACAGGAGCGGCCATGTGACCACATTTGTGTGTGATTGTAGAAGAATGGAATTGAAATGAGAGACACATTTTCTTTATTGCATGGCACGGCCCGCTTCGGTATTCATAACAGTTGGGTTATTCCTCCACAAGGTGGCGCAGTGGTACTGCAGAAAGCTGTGGCATGTCCCGGCTCCCTATAAAAACGGGCTTAACCATAGAGTTCCCCAGTGTTTCCTCTGCAGTGGAACTGCAAAGTTAGAAGATGGCTCTCTCTCTTGCGCAGGTGAGCGGGACAACCAAGCCTGCGGCCCTGCATGTCTATTTCCATCCGTTTCTGGACCCTCACTGCCTCCCAGCCTCGGCTGACAGATTGGGTGAAGGTAGAAGAGCACTAGGGTCAAGTGCCCTGTAGCACAAAGGGTAGCCGGCCATAGGCTTTATGGTGAGCCTAATAGGGATGCAGAGTTTCTGTCCTGGCTTCTGAGGGGGTAAGTAGTTTGGGGACTGTGTCCCCTTATTTTCCTTTTGGGCCCCCCCCCTCCCTGGCCATGGCTGCTCTCTCTCTTCCCCCCCCCCTCTGACTTAGTTGGGGGTGGAAAGGTGGGGGTGGTAGCGGTGAGTGGTGATATCTATGGAGTTTTTACGGTTTTTTTTTTCTGGTGTTTTTAGCTGCCGCGCCGCTTTGTACTGCGTTCCGCGGCTGTGGGCGCTATAAACTGAGGTGATTTTGCTTTGTCATGGCACCGGCCGGGTCACGTGAGCGCCGTTTTTCACGCTCTTCGGGGGGGGTTGGGCCGGGTGATGATGCGTATCGCCCCTCGAGGTGCCTCTGCCGGCGCCATTTTGGACAAGCTGCGCGTCTGGATTTTTTCCCTTCCTGGCTGCAGCGCTGCTTCCTCCGGTGGGTCGCCTCATCCAGCGGTCTGTGCCTGTCTGACCCCGCGGCGTCTTTGGTCTGTGAGTCCCCCTTGGGGTTTTTTTTTATTGATTTGGGGTATATTTGCTGCGGGATGCTCATGTGTGTTTTTACTTATGTCTTTCAGGCAGGATACCATTGGGTTGTGGTTTCTCCCGGCTCCACTCCTTCCTCCCCCTCATTCCCCCATTTATTGACTTCTGGGGGCATTCCGTGGGAGGGCATCCCGGGTGGCTTCTGTCTTAAGCCTGTACCCACTGCTGGCCTATTGCACCTGTGTTAATCACCATATGGAGGCTGCTGGGGATAGCGTGCTTGGGGGCCCTTCGGGGCAAGCCCGGCTGTGTTCCATGTGTGGGGTATCCCCTGTGAGTAACAGTGTCACGGTGTGCGTGCCGTGTGCTGAAAGTGTCCTTGTGCTTCAAGCTGGTTTGCCTGCTTCGCTTCCCAGCTCTGCGCCTCACTCGGCTTCACCTACTCCCCCGCTCCTGCAATTGGGCCCCAGTGAGTGGAATGTTGGCAGGGAGTCACATTCTGATTTGGCTCTGCGGGTGGCTAACATTGAAAATAAGCTTGCCAGGACTGTTCCTAGGAAGGCCTCTAGTAAGAAGAGACACCTGGATCCCAGGCCCGCTCCCCTTACTGAGATGTATGTGGGGATTGATGATCTTGGTCACCCCTTTGAGATGAGGAAGCTCTCCCAGGATTTTGACTCCTCTGGGAACCAGCAGGAGGGTTGCGATAGTAACCCTGGGTCTGCGTCCGGAGAGGAATCATGGTACCCTGAGGACACTGATCTGCTGTCACATATTTTTTAAATTTTGCACATTGCAGCCCCTGAGGTAGCTAAAAGAAAGCAGTGGGAGCTTTTTCGCCCTGGTAAACAGCGTCTAGAGTTCCCCGAGCAGGAACATTTTACCGCCTTGGTGCTTAAAGAATGGGAACGTCCTAACAAGATGCCTGCTGTGCCCAAGGGCTTGGATAAAAGGTATCCCTTTCCAGCTGATCTTGTTAAGAGGTGGTCATTTCCCCCTGAAGTGGACGCTCCCGTGCTAGGCTTGTCCAGTACTTCGGTCATGCCTTCCCCCGACACTACCACTCTGAGGGACGATGAGGACCGGCGCATGGATCAATTGGCCTGCCATGCGTTTACCTGTGTGGGGGCTGGCTTGCGCCCCGTATGTGCTGCCGCCATTACTGCTATTGCCCTTACGAAGCTGCTTAAAGTGGACCAACACCCAGGATTTTGACTATCCTGGGTCTTGGTCCACTTCGGTGGGGCACCCCCGATCGGGGTGCCCCGCTGTGTGAAACCCCCCCGAACCCCCCGAAAAACTCACCTCTCCCCGCTCCCAGCGCCGACGGACAAGCCTTTTGACAGGCGCGGACAAGCGGCTCCTCCGCCGCCGCCTTCCGCGCGTCACTATTGACGCGCGCGCCCGCGCCGGCCATTCACAGACAAGGTAACGGGATTTGGGGTGTTTGGGGGGGGTTTCACCCCGCGGGACATCCCGATCTCGGATGTCCCGCGGGGCGGGAGGTGATCGGCCCGGGAATCTTATAGATTCCCGGGCCGATCACGGGAGGGTGACGGTCCACTTTAAGCATCTCATTGATGGCGCAACAGCTGGTAGTGTGGGGGAGGAATATAGGACTCTCTTACTTTGCTCTGATTTTGTGGCCTTTATCCTTACTGCTATGGATGATGCTGTGCGGCTGTGTGGTAGGACCTCTTCACTCTTGGTGGCTATGCGCCGCTCTGTCTGGTTGCGCCAGTGGGCAGCTGACGCTGCGGCTAAGAAAGCTCTCACTGACCTCCTCTTCGTGGGGCTGCGGCTATTTGGGGAACGTCTTGATGTTCTAACCAAGGATGGGAGGCTGTCTCAGCGTAGGAGGCAGTCTCGACCCTTTCGGGGGTCCACTGCCCCCCTTCCTTCCTTTCGCATTCCCAGAGGGGGCCGTGGCTCCCTCCTCTCCAGTGGTCGTAGAGATTCTTGGGGCCATGGCAGAACCCGTGGTCGTCCTGGTCTCTCCTAGAATCCTAAGTCCAAACCCTCTCCCAAGCCCCCTCAGGCATGATGGAGCGCCCTCGCCCATCCGGGTAGTGTCCTCCTGTTACAAGATAGAGTTTGCAGCCTGCCCCCCCCCCCAAGATTTATCAGATCCCGAATGTCTTTAAACCCCCTGTCTGCTCAAGGGTTGCTTCAGGCGGTTCATTGCCTGTTAGAGTCCGGAGTCATTTGTTTGGTGCCTCATCAAGAAAGAGGTCAGGGGTACTATTCCAATCTTTTCACTGTCCCCAAAAAGGACTGCTCTCTGAGGCCCATTCTGAAACCCTTTGCTCAGTTTCACATAAGACCTCTTCAGTTGCACCTCTTGTCAGTTTGGGATCGGGACTCTGTGTCCCTGGATCAGGAATTTGTTCTGTCTCCCCCGGCCAGACAGTCTCTCTCGTGGTGGCTGAACTCAAGGAACCTTCTGGGGGGCAGGTCCTTCCTGCCCCCGTGCTGGGAAACGGTCACCACGGATGCCAGTCTGACCGGCTGGGGAGGCTTCTGGAAGTCCCTGAGGTTTCAGGGTCGGTGGGGCCCACAAGAGGCCCATGCTTCCATCAACGTCTTCTTTCTCGCCTATCCACTCACCTTCCGGGTCGGTATGTTCAGATCCGCTCAGACAACCAGATGGCGGTGGCCTACCTCAATCATCAGGGAGGGACTCGGAGCAAGCGAGCCTTCAAGGAAGTGTCCCTGATTCTGTCTTGGGCGGAACAGCATGTTCCCTGCATCTCAGCGGTCTACATCCCAGGGGTGGAGAACCAGGTGGCGGACTCCCTGAGCAGGGGGACGTCTCGTCTGGGGGAGTGGTCTCTCAACAGCTGGGTGTTTCTCTCCCTCTGTCACCGCTGGGGTCAGCCAGATGTGGACCTGTTTGTGTCCCGTCACAATCACAAACTTCCCAGATTTGTCTCTCTGTCTCAGGATCCTCTGGCCTTCGCCACGGATGCCCTGGCAATACCTTGGACGGAGTTTCAGCTTCTCTATGTGTTCCCTCCGTTTCCTCTCCTGGGCAAGGTCATGCGCAAGATAGCCCAGGAGAGGGTGCCATCCATACTGGTGGCCCCTTGTTGGCCAAGAAGAGTTCTGCTCGCAGACGTTGTGCGGTTGGCAGTAGACCGGCACGTCTTACCCAAGGATCCAGATCTCCTCACTCAGGGGCAGCTGCGCCATCCCAATTTACAAACTCTGGCTTTAATGGCTTGGCTGCTGAAACTTTCATATTGATGAAAAAGGGGTTGCCTGCCTCTGTTGTTGATACCATGATTCAGGCTAGGAAGCAGTCCTCATCCTTTATCTATTACAGGGTCTGGCATGCTTACATTGCCTGGTGTGAGTCCAAGTCTCTTCCCTGTCCGGTGTTTTCTATTCCCAGGATTCTGGAATTCTTACAACATGGTTTGGATCTGGGCCTTCAACTTAGTACCCTAAAAGGCCATGTTTCAGCTCTGGCAATTTTTTTCCAAAGATATTTTGCCAATCACCGGTTGGTTAAAACCTTTTTCCAGGGTGTTTCTCATGTTACCCTGTAAGCCTTTGCTACCAGTCTGGGATCTGGTGTTGTCTGCTCTGCAAGGGCCTCCCTTTGAGCCTATCCGTGCGTCTACCTTGTCTATTTTGACTCTTAAGGTAGCCTTTCTGGTGGCTATCACTTCTGTAAGGCGTGTTTCTGAGCTAGCGGCACTTTCCATCAAACCTCCTTATTTTGAGAGACATCAGGATAAGGTGGTGCTCAGTGCAGAAAGGAGAGACGCATAGGACAGGCTTTAAGTGAACTGCTTGCTGCCTTATTCCTATTGTCTGGACAGTAAAATAAAGGTCTTAAAGCAATATTAAAATTAATACTAGGGGGCATTTTGGAGGGGGGGGGTCTCAGATAGCTGTGTCCTCTTCAGATAGACAATGAACAAATCTTTTACATGCAATGTATGCATTTATCATTTATACACAAAGTTTAATTGGCATAAGGGGTGTAGATACTGTTATATGTTGTTTCTAGAAATGGTGGTACATTCACCCAGTGTGTATTTATTCATGAAAAATTACTATATTAATGTTTAGAAGCTGTAGGTTTACTACTAGTATTAGAACGTACAACTGCCTTCTCTGTAGCATTATGTGGGTTTGGACTACTTCATATACCCAAGGAGCTAAGAAGCTGAGTTTCTGCAGCACATATTTAGTTGTGCCTGTTCATATTGTACCTAGGTTTATTTTGCTTGAAAGTGATAGGCTGCATTTCTAGAAAGTCTGCATCTTCCCAGGGTTTAGTGTTACTGATTAAGATTTCTAAATGTGTGTTATAGCTTCTTTTAACTTCTCTATAAACTTCAAAGAAGATGTAGCATGTCTTGTTTGTTTTACTGTTTGTGATGGACATGTGGGCATCGGGAAGTGATAAAAAGGGTCTGTTTTCATCAGGACCTTGCTTGGTGTGCTCTCATTCCTTACTTGCAAATGATCTACTTAGTGTGATTACAACTTCTGAACATTTCACATGTTGAGTTGTAGTAACAAACCTTTCACTCCACAAATTAACATCTTAGGTTGAAAACATCCTGCCACTGAGGAGCAGATGTGCAGCATGTCACCCACTAGGTGCTTGTGGCTGATAAGGAATTGATTGGTTATTTGGGTAATGTACAGTATATGTTATATGTTTTCAATTTAGGTTGATATGAAATCCCTATTCCACAGTATTGTTATCGATAAGCAATGCATCATGCCCTAAATGACACCTTGTGTTACTAATACGAGTGCCAAAAAATTTTCTTGGAGTATTGCCTTTAGAATAATTGACTAGTCTTAAAGTGGAACAAAACCCAGCAGCAGCCACCCGGAATTTAAAAGTTTGGATTGTGCATGAGCTCCCGCCCCAGCCATTCAGATAGACTGGGGTAGGAGCACGCACACGGCTGGGAATGTGGGGGATGTGGCACAGTGTGCACCTCATTCATTTCAATGAGAGCCGTCTGGCGAATGAGTCACGGCAGGTGGCTCTCATTGGACGAGAGCCTGCACATGCTCCACTGGAGCGTGGCAAGGTGAGTTTTTTATGAGCAAACTGGGGGGTTTCATACAGAGGTGCATCCTGATTCAGGATGCCCCGGGGGCACGGAGCAAAACTCGGTAATGTCAAATTCCAGAGAATGACGTGGCACCTCTTCTCACTCTACACACAGGGAGCAAGGATGCTGCCTTGCCTCAAATTATTTTTCAAGATGTTTCAAAATGTTTGCTGTAATCTACCAAATTACTAAATAAAAGGCCTCAAAGTGAGTAATTCCCTCCAAGATGTATCTTAGATGTGTGTAAACATGAATTCTGTGTGTGTGTCTATGTACACCTGTGACTTGTATGTGTGAAACACTTGAGCTCAGTTTATCTTGGTGCTTTACATGAAAGCTACCTCAAGCATAGGGTTTACAAAGACGCTTTCATAGTCTCACTTAGGTGTAAATGGAGTACCTTTGTGTAACGCCTCAATTGTCTATTATGATTTAAATTGAAGTGTTCAGATTGTTTGAAGACTTGTGTTCTACTACCACAACTAATACCTTTAGAAATAGCTGAGGGATCTCCATATAAATAGCTGGGGATCTCCTCTTCATTATCTTCTTTCCTTCCTTTTCTATATTCTAAACAAGCATTTGTGAAATGCCGATGAATAAATAGTTCCTGCTGTTAAATCTTAAAAAAACTTCCAACCTCCTCCCCCAGTGTTTTTAAGGCCTCTGAAGTCTAGCAGTGAGCACTGAGCTCCATAAGAGATGGTCACTTTACATGTGCAATGTATATTTGTATGTAGTAGTTGGTTCCAAGGTAATTAATCAGATGTATATAACACTTTTTTTCAGGAAGGGGAACAATGTAATCAGAGGGTGGAAGGTTTGATTCTTGCGGCCTTATTTATCAAGGGCTAGCGCCAGGTAGTGTCTGACGAGCGCCAGGTACCGCCAGCTAACGGCGGCTACCGAATCAAGTACGCCCGGCGGCGGTCACAATGACGCATTTATCACGCTAAATGAGGCTAGCGCCGGCGAGAGCGTCGGCTAGCGCGGGATTCATCATGTAGCCGACTGCAACGAACAGCGCCGCTGCTAATCCCATCACAGCGACAGGTATGACCTGGCGCTCCCTGGCGTGGTCCAATGCATTTCAATGGAGCAATCTTTAAATAATCATAATTAATTGCTATTAATGTTTTTTTTTTTTTTTTTTTTTTTTTAAATGTCAAAAATTCTGTGACCACTTCTGCAATGTTAGTAAAAAATAAAAAAATAAAAAAATTGTGCAGAATTGATATTACAGGTCTGATATTCATGTATTCATATTACAAAATGTTTAGAAAAACTTGTATAATTTTTACATATAAAAAAAAAGGTTGTTTGGGGGTTAAAAACTACTTTACACACATCGCCGCCAGCGCTCTGGGGTTTAAACAAGGAATTCACAGCGCGAGAAATTTTTGAGCGTGATTTGTTAATGAATCTGCAGCAAGCCGTTCGCTCTGGCCATTCGCTGTCAGGCGCACCCATACAACGCGGAACCTGTGAAACAGCGACCCCTAACCCCGTATTCAACATTATCGCACACCGACTGAGTCGCTGTCAACAAGCAAACCCCGGCCAAGCACAGCGAATACTAGCTGGCGCTGTGAAAATCACGCTACTGGCGCTCATCTGTCGCTACCTGGCGCTATTAATGAATTGGCCTCTTGGTCATGGGACATTACTAAAGTGCCCTCGAGCAAGGCACCTAACACACAATTGCTCCCAAGGTGCTGAGGATAGGGCTGCCCACCGCTCCAGGCAAATGTGCACTTCACTCCCCCTAGGTCTGTTATTCCCTTGTGTGTAGTCACTAATATTGTGTTTAATTCAAAAATTGGCACTATTACTATTACACTATTATTATATAATGAAATGCAGTATACACATGGGGTCAGGGCAGTTTCTAAGCAACATAGCAGGAAAGAAAAACAATTCTGCCCTTTCCTCACCTACCCATTGTGTTACTGCTGCTGTTACCTTACAGGTATGTTCCATACTGCCTCCGTATTAACAGCAGGCAGTGCCTTCATTCCCATGGGCCCAATATCGAGGGGCCTGCAATATGGTGTTCCTGTCCCATCTGGGGAAAGCTGGATGGCTGGAAGGCCACCCTCCCCCACCTGCATACACAATGGCTCAGTGCGATCACTCTGTTCACCCACCCCTAGAAAAATCTCCTGTTAATTAAAATCTACACAAATGTGCTAGATAGCAAGAGGAAGGGTCCCTACTCATTCAGCAAAAAGTGTGTGTTTTTTCTTTTACTGGAAGAAAGAAGAATCAGGTGTGAGATGTTTTGGTGTTTCCAGTTCTTCATTCAATGCTTCGGGCAGATGTTAAAGTGGTTAATCCATCTAATTCCCACATAGACAGGATAGAGGTGGCCAGTTCTTCCTCATAAAACTGGAATGGTACGCTCAAAAGTGTGTCACCCCTGGATTTTATTCCTTCCTAATTTTTCATACAAATAGAAGAAAACTGCAAGCTTGGCGGGAATTAGTTATCATCTACGTTAGTTATCATCATTAACTTCTCTCACTGGCATGTTTTTATGGATATTTAGTATTAGATGTATATTAGAAGTATGTCACTGGTACAGGTTTGGTTGGATCTGCAAAAAATATAGGACCTAATTCCCCCCCCCCCTATATTGTGCCGCACCCAAGGGCACAGGACTCATAGTGGTACATCACTGTATGCTAATATTTGGTGTACCAAAGTATTAAATGCTAGCACATTGCGACAGACCAGACACAAGCAGTCATTGAACACAGGCTCTACTTAGGCTATTCCAGAGTGCGTTGTTATGCCTCACCCATACTTATTACTATCCATTATATCATCATACGTGTATCGCCATCGTATCGCATCGTATCGCCAGATTCTTGCCAATTCACACCCCTAATACCTAGGCACTTTCATTGGCCACCCCAATAGCTTTCTGTTATGAGGTTGCTCTGGCTACAGATTTTGTATGCAAACTTTAACCCTTCTAGTGCCAGCTACGTGATTATCACGTAGCTGCCTCTCGAACCGTTAAGTGCCAGCTACGTGAGACTCACGTAGCTGACTTTAAACCCCCATAAAAAAAACTATAAAAGATACAGACTTACCTGACCCCTCGTTTGATAGTGCCAGCGATTCTCTTCAAGAAAGTCTCTTCAGCTGTTTGATTTTCGCCCCCGGGCCTCTGATCTTCAGGAGCCCCCCCCGCCCCGTGGCATCTGAAAAAAAAAAAAAAAAAATAATGACACAAACTCACCTTGCAGATCTCCCCGGATCTTCTCTTCACCAGGGGGGGCTCCGTTCCCCCCCTGGACTTACCACTCTTCGGGTGAGGACCCAGCAATGGGCCCTCACCGTCCCCTCTGCCCGGCGCAGCGTCCCCTCTGTCCTGCGCGACCCGCCCCTCGCCCCGCCCACTTGTAGGAGGAGCGGGATGACGTCATCCCGCTCCTCTATACCGGCACCCAGGCTCAGACTGTCACTTGTCAGTAGCGATCAGAGCAGGGAGGGTGGGAGGCAGGGTGGATGTGATCTCCCTGCCTCCCACCCTCCCTGCTCCGATTACTACCGACAAGTGTCATCTGCAGTGGCGCGGGACACGGGATCAGAGGTAAGCATAAGTGAAAAAAGAATAATAAAGAATTTTGTGTCTGTGTCTTTTTCTACTTTTAACTATTTGTGAACTGGTAAGGGGTCCATGAGACCCCTTATACCAGTTCACAAGGCTCTGGGGCTGGCAATCACCTGCGGCTAGCAGGTGACTTGCCATAACCCCCAGCCCCCCCATTACCTGCCTCCCCAACGGCCAGGGGGGTGCAGAAGGGCCCGGGCCACTTAGTGGCTATGTGGGCTAGTAGCCTGCAGGGCCAGGGGCCACCAACGCTGCCCCTGCGCCCTGTTCTACAAGCCCCCATAGCTGGTCCGGGTCGGTAATGCTGGGTAAGGGGGACCCTACGTCATTTTTGGGGGGGATTTTAAGGGTTTGTAACCCTTAAAATTCCCAAAAAAAAGGAGGTCCCCCCTAAGTTAACCCCTTACAACTATGCAATCATATTGCATAGTTGTATCCTATCTGAAATCTCCTAAACTGCTGTTTCAGTTTGGGGGAGTTTCCTGGGCAGGAAAGGGTGTATACCAATACATATGTGGTGCCGTTGTAACCGGGAGAAATAGGGCTTTCACACGCAATAATATTTTATTAACAAACTTACATTTTTTATTACAAAAAAACACTACAAATTGTAAAAAATTGTTTTGTTTTTTTTTTGCACATATTTCACCCAAAAGTATTGAGAATACACTAAAAAAAGGCCAAACAAGACATTTCATGTTGAAGCCCAGACTCTGCTGAAAAAAGCAAAATATATATAATTTTCCTGGAAAATCCCTGGAAATCCCTTCAAAAATCAAGGTTGAACATGTGTAGCCCAAAAACGTGAAAAGTAGTCTGGCAACAGAGTGTAACAAAAACCTAGGTAGGCTGGCACTTAAAGGGTTAAAAGATTGCTGATAAGAAGAGGATGAGCATTAATCCTGTGCACTGGTTGCCCCCTATAATAATTTTTTGAGGACCTCCTTTTAAAATATTATTAACAAGTTTCCCTTTTTTAACAAAGTGAGGAAAAAATGTTGTCTATATAACTTTTCCATTTAAGGCGATGTCTCACTTCCTTGTGTAATTCAGCTAAGTCCTGGGGGTTCTTTTGAGACTTTTTTGTCTTCCTCAGGTCTATCTCTGCCTGCAGCCCAGGAGCAGCACCTGTGGTCGCTTCGCCACTTTTCTTGCTGTTACAGAGCAAAGACAGACAAATCGTTTTTAAATTTCTTTTTCTGTTGGGAATAATTGCCTGGTTTGCGGCGTGTTTAAAATGTACCATCCCGTCAGATGCCTAAACAGAAGGTGAGCATGCAAGTACAATGTAAAGTGTCCTGAACAAAAGCAATCCACTACATCTTTAGAGGCAACATAAATCAAGGCTTTCACCTAGGCCTCTTTTACGAAAGTGAACGTCTGGAGATGCTTTTGTGCAGCACTTTATTGTGTTTTCCCATTTACATGTAGATACCTTTTTTTTTCTCTGATATGCTGCGCATCTTAGGAAAAGAAATGTTAATCAGTCTGTATTTTTGTAGCAGCGTGCTGGTGAGATAAAATATTTATTGCTGCTATAAGGCATGGTTTGTGCTCTGGCAATAGGTTGTGGCCGTACGTAAAATGTTGCCGAAATATTATTTTCATGCTGCAAGGAAGGGATTTTTAGGGGGAGGCAGGAAAGTTGTCATTTTTATTGGCTTCTACTTTTAGTTGACCCAGACAAACAGCTTCAAAACAACTTGGTATTGATCAGCTAGAACAGTGGTTCTTAACCTTTATGCTAAGTAGTACCCTCTAGCGACTAGAGGTTCCATCTGAGTACCCTCAAGGTGGCATTAGCCATAAATGGGGCCAAAATAAGTATACCACAAGCCTTGCAGCATGCATTCAGGAGCCGCGGGCGCTGTCTGCTATACCCTCAGCAGGATGTGCACCCTTTCAGAAGGTAGCAGGGATTCGGCCGCCGGTGCTCAGCTACGCTTGGGTTTCCTCTGCTCCGCTTAGCCCTTCTTGGCTAGACTTGGCCCTTAGCATGCTGATTGGGTAATTGAGCTAGAGCCAGGCCTTGCGCAGTAGGACTGCAGAAAGGTGAGTTTACTGGACAACCAGGGAAGGATCAAACCCCAGGAAAGTCAAAATCCAAGGTTTCCTGGTGCAAAAATGATGTCCTCAAGGTACTGAGCTGATTTAGTATTTTTTTTCTTATGTTAGTAGGGGTGTGAATTGGCAAGATGTGATACGTATCGTGATACACATATGACGATACGATATATCCTTGTATATCCCGAAAGACGATATATCGCGGTTTTTTTTAATTACATTTTTTTTTATTTAAAAAAAATGACATGGGGTCCCCCCTACCCAGCATAACCAGCCCCTACCAGCTATGGGGGCTTGTAGAACAGGGCACAGCGGCCAGCTTTGGTGGCCCCTGGCCCTGCAGGCTACAAGCCGGCATAGCTTATGGCCACGGGCTCTTCTGCCCCCCCACCCGGGCTTTGGGGAGGCAGGTAATTGGGGAGCCGGGGGTTAATGGCAAGTCACCCCGCTAGCCGCAGGTCCGATGATGCGGTGATCGCTGGAGAGGGGAGGCAGGGGATCAGATGATCTCCTGCCCCTCTCCGCCCAGGGATCATAGCATCTAACTGAATCGCCGATCCTGGAGCCGGGAGGGTGACGTCTTCTTCCCCGCCCCCAAATATGGTGGCGCCCATCGGAAAGGCAGGGGGAGAGGGATGGTTGGGCACTCTCCTGAAGAGCCCCGGGTGTCCTCTGATCCCCCCGGGGCTCTTCAGTCTTCAGGAGAGTCGAAGAGGAGAAACGACCAGATCGAACGAGGAGCCAGGTGAGTGTTTTTTTACTTTTCTTTTTTACTGTAGCAGGGGGCAGAGTCAGAAAGGATACTAGGGAGAAAGAATCGATTCAGTATCATCAAATTAAGTATTGCGATACTTGACCGAATCGTTTTTTTCTGACACCCCTATATGTTAGCAAATGTGTGTTATATGGAAACAGTTTACACTACCTCCAATCTGTTGGATGTCTGTATATCAAGAGGAGAGAAGCAAGCCCTGCACACACAGAATGCTGCTGCTATGGCTTATACATGCCCAGCAGTGTTCTTTGTGTAAAGGACATGTTGCTTGTTGTATATCTTGGTGTACAGTTGCCAATAGCAACAGATTGCAGATATTGAAAACAGCTCAGTTTAGCATCCTGAAGACATCATGTTGGCACACAAATATAGTTCAGTGATACTGCCCTGCAGTGCCATCTGTTGTTGCTGTGTGAAGCCCAGAAGAAGGTATATGTTCAGCACAACACCCAGCTTTACGGTAGTGATTCCCAATGTGGGGCAACCCAAATTAGTCAGTGAACCAAATGTCTATCCACTTCTAGAAATGACCTACATCAGGTTTTTGTATCCAAGTCTCTATGCTTCCATGCCACTCCATTTATGTGATTGGATAGTGATTGACATAGTGGCAACAGCATGTACACAGCATACATGCTAAACTGATGATCCTCATTGGTTGGTGGCACGTGTGGTAGAACTGCAACCAGAGATGAGTATGTTCACCTGATATTTTTTCATTTTTAAAGGGTTCCAATGAGTCGGGCTTCTTTATTCACATATATACTTGATCTCTTTTCGTTTGGCGTGGAGGTTTATGATTTTAATAACCAGCACATGGGCACATTAATTACTGCTGTAACTTTCTTTCTCTTTTGAGTCATGTTACATTATCACATAAAAGAAAAGGCGAACTTCATTATTGTTTGAGGGAAGTAAAACCTTTGGGAAGTCTTACATTGGTGGGTGGGTATAAATAGTTTGCGGGACAAATCTTTGTATTGACCCTGGATTTATGTATACATAGTTATTAGGTCACCCCTCAGGCATCACTTTTCTGAACTAAACTTTTTTTTGTTTGTGTCCGCACAAGCACTTTAAAAACAGTATGGTTTTCATTCAGTGCTGTGCTGTTGCACAACTCCACCTGGTTTCCGGTGTGAGTCAGTGCAGCTGTAATAAATCAGGTTTGTACTGTATTCGAAGTTAGTATTTTAATGTTTTTTTCTGAAATATGATTTTGCTTATTGCAAAGGCTATTATGCCTTTTGCCTGACAGCTCTTTCATTGCCTCTTATTGTTTTATTGTCTATTGTGAAAACAGTATAATATAATTAAATAGTAATAAGAGAGTTATACTGACTTATACATTATAGGAAATCTATTTTGTGTTGTTTTTTTCTTTAACTTGTAGTGTAACCCGGGGAGGCAGCCATAGAGCTTTGTTTCTGGCAACTAAAATATCTGTCTTCAATGACATATTACTGATGGGTGGTCAATTGCTCTCTAATGCATGCTTTGCTCAGAATTTAACTTTAAACGGAAAGTCCATTTTCAGCTTAATTTTCTGTTAGCAAACGTGCTGTATGAAAGCAGTTTTTACTACGGTATGTGCAATCTGTTGCTATTGGCAACTGTTTAAGTGAGCTCCCTCAAATCAGCAGCGGCCAAAGCAACATTGTTCTGTGTGTACAGGGTGCACTTCTCTCTTCTTGGTGTACAGACTTGGTGGTTGCATATTAGTGGTAGTGAAAATAGCTTCCATAAAACACACATTTGCTAACATAAGAAAAAATACTAGTTTAACGCAGCACCTTGAGGGAATTCTTTTGGAACAATGCAAATCGAAAGTGGACTTTCCCTTCAAACAATGTGTTCCTCAATGTGTAAATGATATGCCTCCATCATTGTGACCATGATAAAGTTAACCAAATGTCTAAAATAGATGCCTGGTCTAATTTCATATTCCTTAGGGGGCAGCCTAAATCAAATTTACAGTGGTAATAGCTACTGAGATGCCGGGAACTGTGATACTTACCTTCTTCCAGGTTCCTGCAGCAATGAAATGCAGCATCTAAAGATATCTTCTCTATCCACTCAGAGTGACCGGCAGTGGCTCGCAGTTTGAAGAGAGCAAAGCCTTGTTACAGATTCCAGCTGCAGAACATCGCAAACTGAGATGCCTCCTATGTAATTTAAAAATGGGCCAAAAATCTGTTGTAGAATTTTGGGTCACATTGAGGTCATGTGACCTGCAGGATGGCAATTCCTTTTTCCCCAAGAGGAGGAGCCTTATAGAGCACAGGTTGTTAACAGTGACCAAGCAGGAAACTTCTGTTGGCCTATCCAATTTTAGATTTTGGATTTCATTTAATCTGGGGGTGGATGTAGACACAATCACTTCTAAACAGGCAGCCCAGGCATGTCCGGTATAATTTAAAAAATGGCAACATTAGCTAGACCAAGATGCCCATAGCTGAGGCTTAACAGGTGTCTTGGCAGAAGCTGGCAAATGTCTCAGGGTCTTCCGGCGGAAATATGGGAACAAAAAAATTCCTTATGCACAAATATTTCATAAACAAGCTGTCTGCTGGCATATGCCAAGCATCCATGCCAACACACACATATTGCAGCTGTTCATTGTAGGTTGTCTGGTTACAGATGCTGGAAAGACTGGCTGCAGTAGGGAGGTGTTTACTTGCACTTCTTATTACAAAATTCATGCCACATTTTAAACAAAATGTTTTGGAATTTAAAAATGATACAATAGGGTTGAGCCCCTTTCTTGCCATATTTTTGTGTGAAATTTTCCATTCGTCCATTATTCCCCCTCGTCTGATTCAGCAGAGCCTTTTTTTCAGTGAGAATTTTTGTTTAAAATGTTTTTATTTTTGTGTGATTTTTCTTTTGATAGCAAGACCTTCAAAAATGTCGAGAAAGGGGCTGGACATTACATTGGACTGGTTTGTGATAAAGCAACGCACGGCTGAGTGTGCACTAAATTGCAAACCATTCATTTTGATGTCAAAATAGGTCAAGTACAAAAGTGCTAACAAAAATGGGGCATTTGTTTCAAGATGTGAAACCAAAACAAGAGTATCCCATCCTGATATGGATTGCCCTTCTGTCTTGCCCTACGAAGCCTGATATTTAAACTGGGCCTTCAGCATGATTTAATGAAAAGCCCAAACCCTTAAAAAACTAATCCCCAGCTTCTAAAATGAATATATTTTAAGTTTTTAGTCACTTATTATTCTTTCCCCCACCAGGCTGCAACTCTGTTCAGGACTGTAGGATACGGGCGCTGCCATCTATTCCCCAGCATCTAAAGTAATATATTTTAAGTATTTATCCACTTAGTCTTTCCCACACTGGCCGCACGTTGTTCAGGACTCTAGGATACGGGTGCTGCCATCTTGCCTCAGAAGCATCACACACACTGAGGAGAGCGAGATAAAGTACAGGGTGGTGGGTTATAGCTGTACTTTGCACAGACAGAGCAGAGTTGGGGTCAGGAAAAGGTCAGCAATCCCAGAATGCAGAGTGACACAGTCAAAGGACACTTCCTGTTTGCAGGCTGTCTGATGCCTGAGCTGCCATCTTGGATGTTTAAAGGCTCATAATATGCAGTAAATGCAGGTAGGATGAATTTTAATGTGGGCAATCTGTATGTACAGGGTGTGGGAAACATAAGATATGCTCTTATTCAGGGTGAAGGTTCGCTTTAATGCTCACTAATCCATGATCCTGTGATGCGGCAACCACAAACAGTTCTTCATGTAACTAATAGCAGGGCCGTCCCACTGATCTCATGACACTGAGGTTCAGCAGCATTCTGAAAAAACCTGCAAGATAGAAAGAGCTGCTGCAAGTAGCATGTATGGTGATTATTTATTATACCGTTTTAGTTTGGTGCATGGAAAACTTGAGAAGAGTTAAAAATGTAGGCCCTCTGGTCCATCTCATTCTTTTAAGGTTGCCTCCCTATTACAAGAGCCTAAAAAGGAGTAATGATCTTCATCTTGCTCCCAGGCATGCTTTTTAAGTGGTACAAGGCTCAGATATTGCCATTCATGGATACAGAGACAACGGTCACCTTGCCAAGATTTCAGTATACACTTTAAGTGTTTGCTTGTGTGTGTGATTGAATGAGCTTAAAATGATCTTTCTTTTTTTAGGGATTGTTGTGCCTAATCTAAGGTCCAAGTGCAACATTTACTATAAGTATCATGGGTAACAAACAGTATTCTGAACAACTCAAACTTTACAAGAACCTCCCAAATAACTCTAAAAAAAGTATGACTTAGAGCAGTTATTAGGGGGAGCATATCTGGGCACCAGGTCCGGCTTGGTGTCCTAGTTTTGCTATAGCTTGATGGACCTAAACAAAATCGGGGCTTTTATTTTAATTTTTTTATGGGTGAACAACAAGGCGGCTTCACCCACAAAACCATAAATACGCAATCCACAACCGGCCAGGACCTTAAAGGAGCACTTTTGCCTAATATTACTATTTTATATAAGCTTGTGGATAGTGGGAGGAAAAGATACTTTTACAGCAGCTTAAAAATAATTCATACAGCTTGTGGTTTTCTTCTATTGGTGGGAATACAGACCCAGGTTTTTAAAGAAAGTTTTTAAAACATACCATTCCACTTTTACAGGAGAGGACTGCTCACCTCTAATTGCTTGTTTCCTGAGCCAGGAAACCCTTACAAGAAACAGTGCTTGTGTGTATTCCTCCTTAGGGCAATTCAGATTGCTGCACATAAAAATTAATTTATCTTTTTGTAACTCCTGATGTGATCTTTTTTTAAAATAAAATGGTGTCTCATGGAGCTGCAGACTGCCTGCAAAGTTTTATGCCGCTGTCCATTGTGGGGTTATGTTAGTTGAAATCAAGCAGCAGCAGGACTGGGATGCTGGGAAAGGAAGCTTCAAAATGGCCGCTACCATGAGAAAATCTGTAAGGTGGCTTTTGCTTTGAGCAGGTGCAAATGTAAGTGCTGACAATGATTCAGTATCATGCATGCACATGGGGCAAGAGGGTTTTGGGGAGTTTTTTTTCCAAATGTGCAAGGCTATTGGTCTGGTTTAGGCAGTCTGCCCTATAACAACAGTATGGTATGTCCAAAACCTGGCGCTCCTGACCCTTCCAAATATTTTATGGATAAAAAAGCTGACCCATTTGGTTTCTGAGATGGGGTACCCAAACAAATTCCTTGGGCACATGCCCATGTCACATTTACAGTGACTGTAGCATGATCAACTCCATTTCTTACAACCTGTAGTAGGTATCAGGACTCTGGGCAGAGGGAGCTGCTTTGGGAAATTCGGGCATGTATTCTGTTTTTTTTTATTCCTTGGGGGGGCCTGTGGATCTCAATGGGAGCGCCATATCGAGGCCACGCCCACCCACCTTGCCAGATTTTTGTACCGACGCTGTGGGTAAAATGCACAGGCTGAAATTCTTACCTGAGAGCAGATCTGTCAGAAGAATCCACAAAAGTAGACTTATTTACATACCAATTAAAAAAATATATAGACACAAACAAATGTTAAATGGAAGAATTCCTGAATTCCTTTACATTTCTAGCATGTATTTAGGTGTTGCTGTTGTTCCCCATAAAAAGGATCATAGCGGCTTGCAGTGGTCACTTTTTTTTCCACAAAGATGAACTAATATTCGGAATTTAACAGGGTTTTCACGCTTGACTGTTGTGCTTAAACTGCTTATTGCAGAGCTAATTATCAGGTTTAAGCAGCTTGAGTGGGGTTTTTAAAGCTAGGTAAATCCACTGTGTTAACCATTCCAATGCCACAGTAATTATTACCACACTTTTACAGTTTAAGAGAGGCTTAGCTTCTCATCCCTTTCCCTCTAGGTTCCAAATACCCTGTAAGTTGACTCATACTGTTACCTAATGATAAGAACTAATGCACAAAAGAAAAGCACATGCTGAAAGCCCTTTGGGACATATGCCCCTTCTTCAATATTATTTACATTTATACTTCGGATAGCCCTCTTTTGATGTGACTAATTAGTCGCTTGCTCTAAATGATGATAGGCAGCCCTAATGGTAGCACAAAACCAGCATACATATTGATTGTAACAATACCGTGACACTCTCATGTCTGGATATAAAAAAAAAAAAATCTGTTCAATATCAAAGAAAGTGTTCGATAATTAATTATCTACAGAATTACTCCACTTTTTAATGTATTCCATAGCAGGTATTTTCATATTAATCAATGATAAGCATTGAAACTGAAAGCAAGCGCTTATTAAGGTGTTGTTATCTCTATATTTGTCTTCTGTTTGGACCATTGGTGTGGAATTATTTGTGGTAGGACTTTCTTTGAAAACGCATATTTGTTTTGTTATTGATTGCTTAATTTCCTAACTTGCTGCCTTAAAGTGCAAAGTAATTAGACAAAGTTGCCCATTTGAAAAATGTGTTGTCCTAAAAGATAGTGAGTGGTCCATACTCCGTTCCAAGAATTGATTTTACCCCAAGGCAAAGTTGACACCTTGTCTTAGGTTAAATGAATGGCCTGTGCAGTAAGGTGAGGGGTAAGAGCATCTAGGGCAGAACTTCAGGAAGGGATTGGCTTGAGCAACATGAAGGGTAGAGGACGTTAGTTAAATGCAGCTTAACTTTATGGATGCCAGATGTCTTGTATAGAAAAGATGGATCATTTTCTGAGAGAACAGATACATATGTTGATAAATTTAAACAATTTCAAACCAATACCTTGTTCACTGAAGGGCTTCCATTAAGACTTTTTTGCTCTTAACTTATATCATATGTTTGAAGGAGCAACTCGCTACCCTTTGACCTACGAAATGCCAGTTTGCCTATTATGTTTCAGTTGAAAGCATGATCAAGTATTTTAGGCGCTTCTAAACAGACTAGTTGTTATTTGCAAGGTTGTAAGATAATTTATTCTTAGTATACAGTACGTCCTGCTCCAGATATAATACTTACACTTGGGTTATCCTCCGCCAGATGGCGCTGCACTGCAGAGACATGGAAAAAACAGGCTCCTCCTGGCCCTTCAAATACCCAGGGACCTCCCACAAATCCCCAGATTTCTCTGCAGTGCTAACTGCGAAGACATGATGTATCACTCTCTCGCAGGTGAGCGGGGCTACCAAAGCCTGCGGCCCTGTTGGACTATTCCCACCCGTCCTCCCTGTGATGTGCCTTCCAGCCTGGGCTGCGCTGGTCGGGTGAAGGTAGGCAGCACCTTGCGTGCTTAACGGAGCCATGCTCCACCGCAGTCCCTCACCAAAGGGTAGGCGGTTTAGGGCTGATGGTGAGCCTCTAGGGGACTCCCGCACTATTGCCCCATGCCCCATATAGCGGTGGGCCCTGTACAAAGGGTCGCCATCCTCCCTCATTCCCCACCGTAGCCAGGGGGGAAAGAAAGGGGGGGGGGTGTGTGTGTAGCAAGGTCTTGTGTATGTTTTACACGTTATGGCCTTAGTCTGCCCGGACTAGTATCCCTGGGGTCAGAACCGCGCTGTTTAGTTCTTACTGTGTAATTGTCGCCACCGCGCGCACTTCTTCCTTTACTGGATGTGCGGCGCCGGGCGGCGACGTCGCCTCAGACGCTGCGGCGTCTTCATTGGCAAATCATCTCCTCTAAGTGTCCCATTCACTTCGCTCCTCATAACAGTTTGTATCCACCTCAGAGCTTCGCGCTCTTCGGGGGGGCGGGGACATAGGTTGGCATGCTCCGCGTCACTGGACGCTCTGGCCCGCCCTTCGAGGTTCGCTTTGGCGCCATTTTGATACTGGTCGCACGCACGCGTGGTGGCGGTCCTCCTCCTCCCTGGGTCTGTAAGTGCCCTAGTGGGCGATTTTCATGATCTGTGTTTACTGCGCATGGTTCTGACACTCTTTATCCCCATTATGTCTTTCAGACTTGGCTTCTCCCGGCCCGGTGTTAAATTATAGCGGGCCTTGTTAAATTCTCCCACTTCCATAGCGGGTCTTTGGGGCATCCAGGGTTACTAAGAGTGTAAATCCCTACTGGCATATTGTGCCTTGATTAATCACCATATGGAGGCATCTCAGAATTATGACAAGACCGGCGGTGTATAGCGTGTGGACAACCCCATGCTGATGCTGGCAGGGCACGGGTCTGCGTACCCTGTGCCGAGCAAGCACTGGCCCTGCAATCAGGTCGGCCAGTGGCTACACCTAGCTTCAATTCACCTATCTCCCCAGGCTTAAATCTCTCTCCTGCTGAGTCGCTTACAAGTGGGGAACTGCAGCCTGCCGGCCCTTCCAGGCTGCCTACGGCTGAACAGATTATTGCTAGGTTGTCAAAGCGTATGGGCCCTGGTAGAAAGCGGTACCTGTCGCCCCATGTTTCTGTATGCTCTATGAGAACTGAGGGGTTTGCTACTCCGTGTGACTATACCCCTTCTGAAGAAGGGGAATTGTTCTCTGACTCAAGCTCTTCTGATGAGAGGACGAGGAGTCACGATGATTCTGGCCCGGAATACTGGGGCCAGTGTGACACTGACGACCTGTTGCTTAAGGTCTTTAAGGCACTGTCTATCTCTCCCCCCGGTCAGGTCCCCAAGCCTAGAGGGGAGCGTTTCCATACTGCGACTGCACGTTTGGAATGTTTAGAGCAGGCTCATTTCCATGCTCTTGTCCTCAAAGAATGGGAATGCCCCAGTAAACTTCCAGGGGTTCCAGGGGACTGGGATAGGAAATACCCTTTTCCCCCTGAGGTGGTTAATTGCTGGTCGTGGTGGATGCGCCGATCATAGGGGTCCCTAACCCCCCCTTTATTACAACCCCTGCCTATAGCGCCCTTTGGGATGCTGAGGACCGACGCATTGAGCTGCTGGCCTCCCATGCCTTTTCTTGTGCCGGGACGGCGCTGCGTCTGGCCTGTGCCGCAGCCATTACTGCGGTGGCCGCTAGAACCCTCATCAAAAAATTGCTTGATCATCACCCCGAGGATCTCCCCTGGGAGGTGTTCAATGCACTTTCCAATTGTGATGTATTTCTGAAGTTTATTCTATTGGCGCTAGATGACGCGATTAGAATGTGTTCAAGAACTTCCGCCCTTGCGGTGGCTATTCGTCGCTTGCTTTGGCTGCGACAGTGGGGTGCTGATGATGCTACTAAAAAGACCCTTACTGGGCTCCCCTTCAGAGGGCAACGCCTATTTGGGGCCCGTCTAGACCTGTTCGGTAAAAAGGGCAAATCACCCCTTCGCAGACGGCCGTCCCGGCCCCCTCGAGGCAGGAGCACCCCCCCTCCCCCCTACCTTAGTGTTAAACAGGAACCAGGGGTGTCTTTCCAGATTTTTGGGGCAGACTCCTTCCCCACGAGCAGCAGGCAACGCTCTGGCCCCTCCGGCGGGGCTAAGCCCAAATCTTCCACCAAACCCCCTCAAGCATGATGGGGCGCCCTCGCCCGGCTGGGTGAGGGGATGGCTGCATCACCTTGCTCTTATCAGGAGGCATTTCGCCTCACTCTGGCGGATTCAGGAGGTTGTGTCCTCCAGATACAGGATAGAGTTTGCTGCACTGCCTTCCCCAGTTTTTATCAGACCCCAGGTACGCCTGGTCCCTGCCCCTGTTCAGTTGCTGGCACAGGCCATGTTAGGCCTGCAAGGTCTGAGGGCCTCTTGCAGATTGCCCGTAATTGGCAGAGGCAAGGGCCGCTATACCACCTCCCACAGCCCCCCAAAGGATGGGTAAGGTGGCCCATTCTGGATTCACAGCAATTCTCTAATTACAGGCAGTTTCCTGCATGGATACTCTTGAGTTTGGCCATCAGCACCTTGCGCCCAGTGGGCGTCTTGCCGCCTGGGGCACTCTTCAATGCTTAAGTTTACATCCCTGTGCCCTCAGATCTCTGAGGCTCTCCAGGTTTGTGTTGGAAGTCCAACACTGTTATTTGTGGCCCTGCTATCTGGCCTCTCTTCAATACCTAGAGTGTTCACTCAGGTGCTGTCGATGGTGATGTCTCTGATGAGACCAAGGGACGTCCGCGCGATGTTTACCCGGATGCCCTTCCTCACTTCCCTGTCTCTGCGTCAGGATAGTTGGATACCCGGCTGGTGGGCCATTGGGAGTCATTTGGATGGGTGTTCAATCACCTTGAGTCCTCGCTGTTCCCTAAAGTGGTGACTCCATTAATAGGAATGATTCTGGATCAGGTTCAAACCAGATTCTCCCCCTTTCAGCAATTAGGTGGGCATTCTGGTCTCACGGGCCCAGTCCCTCACTACTGTCCCGGTTTCTTAACACCAGGCAGGGATGCAACTGGTGGGCCGTTGTTAACTTGCTCGGCAGGAGCCCGAGCAGCTAAAGAGGTCCCTTATGCTCAGTTTCCCTTGAGCCGTCTGCGACTTCTAGTGGTAACATAGGACAGGGATCCAGCACCCCGGGAGCAGGGCCTGTGGGCCTTCCCTCCTGTATGACGGTTTTCTCTTGAAAGTGGATGAACTCGAGGGACCTGTCTGGGGGCAGTTCCCTCTTGCCTTCTTGGAAACGGCCACCATGGATGCCAGCCTTTCAGGTTGAAGGGGATGGTTTCTTCCAAAAACTCCCTGCGATTCTGGTGTTGGTTGGGCCCTTAGAGGTTCCTTACGCCTGTGGAAGTCTAAGCAGTAAGCGTTTTTCAGTTGGCTCTTCTCGCTTGACCGTTCCCCTTCCAGAATTGCCAGGCTGGGGGTGCTCAGTCTGTCTGATGACAGGTGTACTACATTGACCATTGGAAGAGGCCTAGAGCTGGCAGACCTTCCAGGGAGTGTCTATGTTCCCTTCTGGGCGGAGACAATGCCCCCTGCATGTTAGTGTTATTAGGTCCGGCTAAGCCCCTCTGCGACAGGATGTGCTAATCCCCGTGTCACTATGGAATCCATCCAGTCATGGATCTGTTGGGTTCTGTCACCTTCACAGGCTATCGGCCTTGTTTCCCTGTCCCAGGATCCTATCTTAGTGGTCCGGATGCCTTAGTACCGTCTTGTCAGGACCTTTGGTTCTGTATGCCCTTCTCCATTCCCTCTGCTAGGCAGGGTTATGTGGAAGATTACTCTGGTAAGGGGACCAGTAATGCTGGTTGTCCCCAGTTGACCTAGTATGGTGTGGTTTCAGTTATGGTACTGTGGTCAGTAGTTCTGCACCTTGCCATGAGTGCCAGTTGATAACTCAGGGCCCCTTTACATCACTATAGTTCATGTTCCCTGGCCTAAGTAGATCTGACTGCTGAAGCATACATCTTGATGGAGACAAGTTTAGCTGTCTCGGTGTTGTGACTATGGGATGTCTAGGAGTGAGCCTCTTCTGCGTCTTCTTCTATTGTTGTAGGGTATGGCATACCCACATTTATTGGGACGAGTCTAGTCCTCTTACTTGTTGGACGTTCTCGGTTTCCAGGGCTCCAGTGTGGCCTTCAGCATAAATTGGAGTTGGTCCTCCAGCTCAGCTCTCTGATGGGTCAGGCTCTGCCCTGTCCACCTTGCCTTAACAGTTTCTGGCTCAGTCTTCCTTGGTTAAGACTTCCTTCAGGGGGTGCTCATGTGCGCCCTCCATGTACTCCTATGGGCCCTGTTGGGATTGAAATTGTTTTCATTCCGTCTGCTTGCAGGTTGTGGCCTGGTCCTATTCAGGACACTGTCTGGATGTCCTTACCCTTAAGGTTGTCCTTCTGGTGACTGTTACCTTGGTCAGGCGCGTGTTAGCGGGCGGTTCGGTCTACCCAGCCCTCATTCCTTGAGATACACCAGGATAAGGTGGAGTCTGTACATCTGTAGGTGTCGTATGTTCAATTATCCGAGATATTGTTTTCCACGGCTGTCCCCCTTCCTTGCAACGTTGAGGAAGTGGTTCTGCATTCCTTATACAGGTGTTGCCAGTTTTTTCGTTAGAAGTCACTGTGTCCTTAAGGGAACTGAGGTTCCTTGGGGCTTGTGGTCATTACATCCTGAATGTGCTCGATCTCGCCTGCTCTCGGGAGTTGGGCGGTTTGGTCCTGGTTGTTACCTTAATGGATGTTACTCCTGGTACGTTGTTTTTTAGCCTTGGCTTCTGCCAAATTCATTAGCTATCGGATTGTCAGGCTATTACTCAGGCCTATTCAGGCAAGGGGAAAAACCTCCCTTGTTGCCTTGATTCCCTTCTACGCGTGCTTGATGCATCTTGGGCTTTCAGCACCGGTTTTGCTGTTGAACTGATTGGTTAGGCCTTTACCATTGGCCTTCTGCTCATACCTTTTGCAAGGTTTTTTACAATGTTGATGTTAGGGCCTCAGCTCATGCTGTCTTGGCCGTCTGGTTCTGCAGGTGACAGTGCTTTAAACTGTCTGCTGTGGTCGTTTTGTTGTTGGGGATCCCACCCTACTTATGGACACTGCTTTTGGATGTCCCAAGTGTAAGTATTATATCTGGAGCAGGATGTATTGTATACTAAGAATAATACAATTCTGTGAAATACTCACCTGTAGAATTGGTATTAATAGTATACAGTACGTCCTGCTCCACCCCACCCTGTTGTTGCATTTTTCTGGATCCCCTGTATGGTGATTGTTATCATGGTTATCTTTACCAGTTGTTCTGGGTGGTTTAATTCTCCCGGTTTCTTGTTCACTGCTTTTCAATGCTGGGGATTTGTGGGAGGTCCCAGGGTATTTGAAGGGCCGGGAGGAGCCTGTTTTTTCCATATCTCTGCAGTGCAGCACCATCTGGCGGAGGATAACCCAAGTGTAAGTATTATATCTGGAGCAGGACGTACTGTATACTAATAATACCAATTCTACAGGTGAGTATTTCACAGAATTGTATTATTTGCAGTGGTAGCTTCTCTGCTACCAGAAAACTAAAGCTAACAGGTGTTCTAAATGCAAATCTTACCAACCTTAACCTTACAAACCTTAATAGCCTTGCTAGCTTATCCTGACATTTGTCATTAAAGAGAACCAGAAGTCATCTAAGTGAGTCGGGATGCTTCTAGAACAAGGAATAACCAAATCTTACCAACCTTAAACTTACAAACCTTATTAGCCTTGCTAGCTTATCCTGACATTTGTCATTAAAGAGAACCAGAAGTCATCTAAGTGAGTCGGGATGCTCCTAGAACAAGGAATAACCCAGGCCTGGTGCCTTTAACAGTTCAGTAACAGGTTAACAATGTGACCAGATAAAGCAGTTCAGGTTTGTCAGCCATTGCCTATCCCAGCATTAAAATTATCCTTGTAGCTTTTATAAACTATTTATTTTGCATTATGTAGAGCATGAACATTGGTTAGATTATATATAAAACATATCTTTGTGTCTTAACATAAAGTAAACAGTAACAAAAGTAGTGGGTTTGCTGAGTAAATGCAATGTGCTCCTAAAGGGTAAATATGTCTGCTTCTATTCTTATAGGGGCTAAGCCACAATGGATGTACAGCTACCTTCTACAGTGTCTGGGACAGACTCATACACTGACTTCAGTAGTTGTGATTTAATGATGGAAACGAGTTTCCTTAGTAAACCAAATTTAGAGTACTGGAATGCTTATCTTATATCCAGACCTTGAACATAAAAGGCATTTTATACCAGCAATTGTTCATTTAATGAGCAATTGCAGAGTACAGGACGGCTAAGGGATTGAGCTACACGCACCATTATTGCAAGAAGTATTTCGAAATACCAGAAATAGGACGTAAGCTCTGATCAGGGAGAGTGTGAGCACAATTACCTTCTTTTCAAATCCTTCTGTGACACTGCGGGAGGAAAAAGGACTTTGAAACTTGAAAGGAAAGAGCTTGCTTTCAACCTCAAAAGCTAGGAGGAAAGGGCTCTGAAATTTGCTCAGTATTCCCAATTCACCATTAGCCTGTTTCTTCCTTTAGCCTCAAGGCATTCTCCGCTTTTTGAAAAGATGTTAAGAAATTCAGTCACAATAGAGAGCCTAGTTTTGAACATGTTTCACTCGGTCCATTGAGGTCTGGTCTTCAGCCTTTGTGTGGGGTGAATTGAGCTGAGCAGCTCTCTGGCTAGGGAGAGGTGAATGAGCAGTCTCTGTGCAGTCACAAATTTGGCAAATAATAGATCCCCCTTTCCCTGTATGATAATCTGCATTCCTGAACAGTCCCTCTGCTTGGAAAACGCATGCATAACTTAAACACAAGTTATTACCTGCCCCTGGCTTTATGGCAGCTCTTGTTAAGTTTGACCCTTGATTGCTGTTGACCTCTGTTACATATGGCTCTGCTGCCCTCTATTAAAAAAATAACACAACAGTACGCATCATTTATAATAATAGTTAATCCTAAAATAATTAACTGTTAAGTTAATCCTCCTACATGTTAGTAAACTCTAATCTAAATCCAGTTTTCTAAAAAGAAAAAAGGATAACAACAAGTTTTGGTCAATCTAATTTTCTTCTAGGGCACTTTTCCTTTTTGCTAGGCTTTGTTTTTTTACAAAACCTCTTGCGGTTGAGAATTGGTGAACGAGAAATTGAGTTGTAAAGGCAAAACTTTCCACAGGTGAGTATTTGAAATATAATCACCTAGTAGCATTCATAATAATAGAAGGTTTTGAACCTGTCTTTGTGCTTGACTTTAGATGCCTTTAGATTTGCTAAGTGCACAACACAGGCAGAAAAAGCAGCCAGCTAGCTGGTTTACCTGTGCTGAGTTATAGTCTAGGTCAGGCTTATTGAGACTTAGGTCAGAATACAGTGCATGGTAAATACCATATAATACTAATCACAATAATGATAACATTCCATGTGCACATGCTATATCATTCCACCTTATTATTAAGTTTTATAAAACAATATATTGTTTAATAAGATCAACATTATCATGGTTTTTAAGATAACCAAGGTGATGTAAGAGTAAATACAGTAGATGCTCTTAAAAATAGGAATAGGACCGAGGTCACTTTATCCAAGAATCAGCTCGACGCAAGGCCCTTTACAAAAAGCAATTAAATACATTACTGGATGCATATCATTTAGCCTCTTCTGATTATAAAACCCACCCTACCAGGCGCAATAGGATAGCTCTTAATCACGCAGGAGACCGGCTTAATATGTGCCTCTCCAGTGAAGCCGAACGTCAAATAAACAGATCTAGGTTTAAGTGGTATCGTCTCAGTAATAAGCCAAACACCCCTCTGGCCAGAAGGCTCAAGGGAGTCACACAGAGGGTTAAACCTTTGCGCATTAAGACCCTTGACGGTTCACTTTCAAGTAATCCGACGAAGGTGGTAGCAACGTTCAGTAAGCACCTCGAGGATCTATATAAACCTAAAGCTGCACTGGATGAGCGCCTTGCTGAAAAATTGATAGGCCATTTACAACTACCTTCCCTGCCTGAAGAGCTCAGGGCCTCACTGGACAGACCGGTTCAGCTCTCTGAGGTCCAGGAAGCTATTAACTCCCTAAAGATAGGGAAACAGCCGGGCCCAGACGGTTTTACCGCCCTTTATTATAAAAAATTCTCCCAAGTACTCGCCCCACGCTTGGTTTGTATGTTTAACTCCCTTAGTAGAGGTGATTCGTGGAGTACAGACGCACTTACTGCGGCTGTCTGTATGATACCTAAACCCGATGCTGACTCTACCCTTTGGTCCAGTCATAGACCTATTTCCCTCATAAATATTGATGTTAAGCTCCTTGCTAAAGTCCTGGCGACAAGACTCAATAAGTTTATAGGGTCCCTAATCTCTAAAGAGCAGGCAGGCTTCATTCCCCAGCGACAAGTGGGGGATAATATTCGCAAGGCTATCAACCTGGTCCACCACGCCAGGAAGGAGGGACGCCAGACCATGCTGTTAACCTTGGATATACGTAAAGCTTTTGATACCGTAGCATGGGACTACCTTCAGTTTATTCTGAGGAAGTGGGGTATGGGTCCCTCCTTCATTGCATGGATTGCCTCATTATACTCTAACCCGGGAGCATTCATCAGATATTCAGGATATTCCTCTAACCGGTTCTCTCTAGGCAGAGGCACCAGGCAAGGTTGCCCCCTTTCCCCTCTATTGTTTGCACTCGCCATTGAGCCCCTCTCCAAGCTGATTCAGACTAACGTCAATATTAAGGGAATCACGATAGGAGCGTATGACCACAAGATTTCCCTATTTGCAGATGATATCTTAATGCTAGTAACGGACCCTATCACATCCCTCCCGAACCTCCTTCACACCCTAGATGACTTTTCTAAAATATCCGGCCTCCAAATTAATTCATCAAAGTCTCAGGCGCTCAATATTTCTCTCCCTGAGAGTACTTTGACTACGCTCAAATCTTCTTTTGGCTTCTCTTGGCAAAATCATCACATTAAATATCTGGGTGTCCGACTAACAGCAAATTATGACTCTCTTTATGCTGCTAACTATCCCGCCTTGACTAAGGACCTACGTACTCTAATATCCACCTGGACTAGATTGCACCTGTCATGGCTGGGTAGGATAGCGGCGGTAAAGATGACATGGCTTCCTAAATTGCTTTTCTTTTTCCGGGTACTTCCAATCCCAATCCCGGCCTCCTTTATCAAAGGTCTCCAAGCGTCTTTAAACTCCTTTATATGGGGGAAGCAAAGACCTCGGGTCAATCGGGGGACTATATATAGACCTAAGCAGCAGGGGGGCCTTGGTGTCCCCAACATAGCACGTTATTACTCTGCCTGTCAGATAGCCCAAATGTCGGCCGTCCATGCTGGCGCGGTAAGGCCATTGTGGGTTGACATTGAACAGACTAGCTGCTCTCCATTAAGGATTGAGAATTTGCTATGGCTGCCTCCGCTGGCCTATAAAGACATTGATAATCCGGTCTTGAATCATTCCCTCAGGATATGGAAGACAAATAGACTGAAAGGAAACCTCTCCTCCCCTCAGACCCCTTTGCTCTCTATATTTGGCAACCCCGAATTCCCGCCGGCTTTCCAGGAGCCTGTAGCTTTTGCATGGTGGAGGGCACACAACTTAACAAAGCTCAAAGATTTCTTAACACATAGGGGTATGATAACCTTCCCCGAGCTCCAATCACTTAGGGACATACCATGCAAAGAATATCTCCGCTTCCTGCAAATTACACATTATATAGGTACTAGATCTAAGTCGCGATCAGTATCAAGACCTCCTTCCCCCTTTGAGTCTATATGTGAGATGCAGCCCCTAGGTAAAGGGACGGTTTCCACGCTCTACAGGCTAATGTGCGAGGCGGATGGGAAATCCCCTCCGGCTTACACCACTAGATGGGCGAACGACCTTGGTGTGAACCTCTCGGAAGAGGACTGGAAAGCTGTATGGAGGAACTCATTTACTAAATTTCTGCACACAGGTGCCCAGGAGGTTAACATCAAGGTTCTGCTTCGTTGGTATCTGGTTCCAGAAAGAATTCACAGGTTCTGTCCTTCATACTCTCCAGAATGTTTTAGAAACTGCCGTATGCAAGGTACCTATCTTCATATTTGGTGGGAGTGTAGGCTAGTTAACCAGTTTTGGGCTAAGGTTTTTTATCTTATATTTAAGGCAACAGGCTTACGTCTGACCCCCTCACCTCAATTAGCCCTCCTTAATCTCAGACCCACCGATTGCCCTAAAACACATTTTGAACTCGTGAGACATATTTTGACAGCCGCTAAAATGATTATTGCTCAATCATGGAAGAGCAGGTCCATCTCTAGCGGACGCCTCATACCTCGCATAAATGAGGTGATGCTTTTTGAAAAGATGGCTGCCTCAATGCAAGGCGATCTTACTCCCTTCCTGGCTGTCTGGGGAGGTTGGATCACCCATTTCCAGCCTAAAAACTTTGGTTGTCAACTGTTTGTATCCTAGCCCCAGGTGAAGCCCTTTTTATTTGGGTCATAGTATGGACACCCACCCTTTCTCCTCCTTCCCTTTTCCTCTTCTTTCTATACTCTGTTATTCTTCCTATTTTGCTCTGCCTTAAACCTGCTATGCTGCTGTTGGTTTTTAATAGCGTTGAATGCTCTTTATAAGAACTACAATTGAGCTTTGTTATGTACAAGTATGCCGTTAGTTGGATATGTCTTTATACTCATCTTACAAAATCTTCTGTACTTTGCATATGGATGTAACGTTTGCATATCCTCAATAAAAATATTGTTGAAAAAAAAAAAAAAAAAATAGGAATAGGAAAAATGTACATTTTTTCCATAATCGCTAAAAAAAGGTTAACACAGTGTAAAATGATTTGGGGCTAAAAATGTCGAATTGCAAATCTAAGGATATGCTTGATAACACTATCATTGGCCTCTAATCAGCAACAGTGACATTTTCATTTCTTTTTTTTTCATTTGATTTTTTTTACTACCATAAGTTTTTTTTCCGCTCAAGATCATTGTGTGCTATACCAACTAAAAACATGCTAACTAGTTCAGCACAGAGTAATACATATGAGATCCCGTCAGTGTACGAGTGCACCAAAGGGACAATTGTTCGATAAATACTACTTGTTCTGCTGGGCATGCTAGCCTAGCTGGACTGGTTGTTTTCTAATGCAACATTTTGCATAGGCTGTGACTGCGTCCTCTTCTTTCCATCCTCTGAGATACAGTAGATAGGCCAGGCATGGGCCATTCGTTTCTATTAAGGTTCTATAAATGAGGTTAAATAGCCATAATGGCATCAAACAGAAAAATAAACATTATTCTTAGTATGTCACACGCCCCGCTTCAAGAATCCATAACATGTGGGTAATATCGTCCTGAAGAGGGCGTTCCTGCAGAGATGATAGCAAAAGAAAGCCCCTCCCTGATCCATAAATACCTGGGACCTCCCACTCACTACCCAGTTTTCCATCTCTGCAGACGGCGAGCAAGTCAGAAGATGATGGCTCCTCCTTGCACAGGGGGATTTCAGGTAGCCGGGGTAACTCCCGGCCTCTTATTTTGTCTATTTCCGCTCGGACCCCTGTTTGTCCCAAAATTTACCTCAGATTACATGCCTCCACAGTCTTGGCTGCTGGCCCGAGCGAGGGTACATTGGCACCTCTGGTGCTGAGGAGCAGAGCTCCACCGTGAGACCCTAAAAGAGAGGGTAGGCGGTCATACCGGGTAGGTGATCCCGGTTTGGGATGCCCCGTCCCTTGACTTTTCCCCTGGGGGGGGGGGGCCCTTCCCTTTACCAACTATGGGGGCTGGGGGTTCCTCTCATAGGGGTTAGCTTTATACTCTTTATTCACTTTCTCTTGTTGATGTGGAGCGTCTGGAAGTAATCCCTCAATGAATTGGTTGCACTGTTGTTACTATGTTGCAGCACCGCGGCTGTCATTGCAGCCGGGTGCCGGGGTTTTTCAGTCTGTGAGGTAATTTTTTTACCTCACACGCTTTGGGGGGGCGGGGCTGGCACTCGGCGCTCTGCCGCGGCCAGCCCCCGTTCTCTCATTCATTCTTGCCGCAGCGAGCGGGGCGGGTGCTCCGCTAGTGATAGCGGGAGCACCCGCTGTCATGGCAGCCAGCGCCGCGGTTGTCGGCGGCGCCGGTCTCTGGGCTGGTGCGTGAGGGACTTCTTCCCTCACGCTTCATTCACACTGGAAGGGGGGGCGGAGCCGGGCTTTCGGCGCGTCGCCGCGGCTCCGCCCTCCTCTGTACTGGCGCCGCTGCGGAGCTGAGCTCCCTGTTACTAGGCAGCTCCCTGTTACTAGGCAGCTTAGGGGGCACAGTTCAGCTTTGCGCGGGCTGCGCAGACCACGCCCCTGACAAGGCAGTTCTTCTTCTCTTCACTTCACCTCAGAAATCGCCATTGTTCTGAGGCGGATCGTTCACCGCAGCGTTTGTGAGTGGCCCTGTGGGCCTCATTTATTTCTTCTTTTCTTATCTGTTAAGTCTTATTGTAGGGACTTATGGGTCTCTCTCTGTCTTTTAGGTGAAGGTTATCCAGGAGGATCTTCTGTAGTATTGGAAGGTCTCTCCTGATCCTGGGTCCCTGGGTCCATTTTAGCATCACAAATCCTCCCACTCGGGACATTAAAGGGGCATCCCGGGTTGTCTAACTGGCGTAATTCCCTGGGTCATAGCGACCACTCAAAATTCACCTTATGGAGGCATCCCCGGATACTGGGACTGGGACCCCTTCGGGGCATACCAAAAAGTGTATGTTGTGTGGGATTTCCATTACTGGGGATGATGTGTTACTGTGTATACCATGTGCACAGCAAACTATTATGCGGCAGTCCGAACCCCAAGCAGCGGGGTCAGCACAGCCGGCCACCTCAACTCCCCCTCCCGCCTTGACTCGTGCCCCGTGTGACGTGGTCATGGGCAGGGATCTGCAATCCGAGATGTGTGCCAGATTGGCTAGCCTTGAGAAAATGCTCTCTAGCTCTGTCGCCCGTAAGGCTCCGTCTAAGAGAAAGCATTTGTCGCCGGCTCCGCCGGTGGATGATCTTGATGACAGAGACAATTTGGATTGGTCTGATTATCCTCAGCTAGAGGAGGGGGAAGTTGATGAGGGTTCAGAATTTTCGGATGATGAGCAGTCTGCTGGCGCTGATGCCGAGCTTTCTGATTTAGGGAGATCCTTGGACTCTCCTCACGCTCTGTCTCTCATGCTGGAAGTTCTGAATATTTCCCCTCCCGAGGAGGCGTCACAGCAGAAAGGGGAATTGTTTGAGGAATCCAGGCCGCGCCTGGAGTTTCCTACGCAACGCCATTTTGATAGAATCATTGACAAGGAATGGGATAGGCCGGTTCGGCTCCCTGGCATCCCTCAGGGGTGGGATAGGAAATATCCCTTTCCTTCTGAGGCGGTCAAGCGCTGGGCATCTCCCCCCGAGGTGGATGCACCGGTTTTGGGGTTGTCTAACTCCTCGGTGTTAAACAGACCTGATTGTTCCACTCTCAAAGATGGAGAGGATAAACGTATTGATCAGATGGCTTCTCATGGCTTTACTAGCATTGGGTCGGCCATCCGGCCTGTGTGTGCTTCGGAGCTAATGGTGTTGGCCACCAGGTCTGTGGTCAGGGACCTGTTGACTTCTTCCGGGCTTCGTCCTGGTAGTAACGAGTTCCTTAGCCTTAAACGGTGCGAGTTGTTTCTATCCTTTGTGTTGTCTGCCTTGGATGATACTTTGATGATGTGTGGTAGGACTTCGGCTCTGCTTGTGGCTATTCGGCGGTCCGTGTGGCTGCGCCAGTGGGCGGCCGATTTTATGTCCAAAAAATCACTGACGGCTTTACCCTTTGTTGGTCTACGGCTCTTTGGAGAGACATTGGACTCTGTCACCAAGGGTGGTAGGTTACCTCAACGTAAGAAACAACGCCGCCCTTTTCGGGGGGCGCCTGCCTTTACCCCCTCCTTTCGGGGGGCCAGATCTGGTAGGGGTTCTGCATTTCCCTCTTCCAGAGGAGATTCCGGAAACAGGGGCAGAGGACGTGCCCGTTCTGGATACAGTTGGGGCTCTAAGCCCAAACCGGCTGCTAAGCCGGCTCAGCAATGAGGGGGCGCCCTCACCCATGCGGGTGGGGGGACGGCTGCGACACTTCTCTCAGATCTGGGATCAAGAGGTCTCGGACAGATGGATCCGGGAAGTGGTGTCTTCCGGCTACAAGCTGGAGTTCGAGCTCCGCCCCCCTTCCAGATTTGTCAGGTCTCGGATGCCGTCGGAGCCTCTAGCGGCGCAGGGGCTCCTGGTGGCAGTGGAGAATCTTCTGGACATGGCTGTCATTTGCCCAGTGCCCCCTTCAGGTCGGGGCAGGGGCTTTTATTCCAATCTGTTCACGGTACCCAAGAAGGACGGGTTGGTCCGACCCATCTTGGATCTGAGGAAATTCCGCATGGAAACGCTGCGTTCGGCCATTCACTCTCTTCGTCAGGGAGACTTTCTGACGTCTATAGACATCAAGGATGCTTATCTACACGTTCCGGTTTTTCCAGCACACCAGAGGTTTCTCAGGTTCGTGGTGGAGGATCGGCACTTTCAGTTTGTGGCACTTCCTTTCGGTCTCACCTCAGCTCCTCGGGTGTTCACCAAGGTGCTAGCGGGGGTGATGGCTCTGCTCAGAGGCCAGGGTATCCGCATCGTGCCCTATTTGGACGATCTACTGATCATGGCCTCTTCCTTCAACCAAGCGGAGTTGGACACCAGAGCGGTGGTGTCCACTCTGGAGAGGTTCGGTTGGGTGATCAACCACCCCAAGTCTTCTCTTTCTCCGTCCAGAATTCTGACCTTTCTGGGAATGTCTCTGGACACTTCGCAGGCCAGGGTGTTTCTACCCCAGGCCAAGCTTCTTTTGATTCAGGAGTTAGTTCGGCTTCTCTTGTCTACCCCTCATCCGACCATCCGGTTAGGGATGAGGCTGGTGGGGTTAATGGTGGCCTCATTCGAGGCAGTTCCCTTTGCGCAGTTTCACACAAGGACGCTTCAGCTTCATCTGTTGAAGGTTTGGGACAAGTCTCCTCTATCGTTGGATCAGTCCTTCCTGATGACTCCCCGAGTTCGTCGATCCCTGCAATGGTGGCTGGGGTCGGTCAATCTGTTGAAGGGCAGATCTTTTCTGGCTCCGTGTTGGGAAACAGTCACCACGGATGCCAGTCTGTCAGGTTGGAGGGGTGTTTGGAAGGACCTCCAGTTTCAGGGTTTGTGGGGCCCGCGGGAGGCTCACGAGCCCATCAATGTTCTGGAGTTGAGAGCCATCAGGTTGGTTCTGTTTCGCTTGACTCATCAGTTGAGAGGCCTGCCAGTTCAGGTCCGGTCGGACAACAGAACGGTGGTTGCTTACATCGATCACCAAGGAGGGACTCGCAGCAGGAGTGCCCTCAGGGAAGTGTCTTTGATTCTGGACTGGGCAGAGAGCCACGTCCCGTGTATCTCAGCAGTCTACATTCCGGGAGTGGAGAACACGGAGGCGGACTTGCTGAGCAGGGCCTCCTCTCGTCAGGGGGAGTGGTCTCTCAGTCCCAAGGTGTTTCGTTCGATATGTCTCAGGTGGGGGGTCCCAGCGGTGGACCTCTTTGCTTCTCGTCACAATCACAAGCTTCCAGTCTTTGTGTCTCTCTCGCAGGATCCTCTGGCTCTGACAGTGGATGCCATGTCTCTAAACTGGAGGGATCTGGGGCTCCTTTACCTGTTTCCTCCGTTCCCAATGCTAGCCAGAGTGCTGCGCAAACTGACCTTGGATGGTGCGTCGGCAATTCTGGTGGCCCCAAGGTGGCCAAGGCGAGTTTGGTTCGCAGATCTTGTAAGACTGGCAGAGGATCAGTTCGCCCTGCCTCTGCTGCCGGACCTGCTCACCCAGGGTCGGCTGCGCTATCCCAATTTACCATCGCTGGCTTTGACGGCATGGCTGCTGAAAACGCCATCTTAAAGGAAGAAGGTCTTTCTGACGCAGTGATTCAGACTCTTATCTGTGCCAGGAAGCGCTCTTCCTCTTCTATTTACTACAGGACTTGGAGGGCCTATATTGATTGGTGTGAAAGTAGGTCTTTCTCTTGTCGAGAGTTCTCCATTCCTAGAATTTTAGAGTTTCTCCAACATGGTCTGGATCTGGGGCTCCAGCTTAGTACATTGAAAGGGCAGGTTTCTGCCCTGGCGGTGTTCTTCCAAAGGTCTTTTGCACTTCATCCCTTAGTCAAGACCTTTTTCCAAGGTGTTACACATGTTCGGCCTCCTAGGAAGCCTTTTGTTCCAGTTTGGGATTTGAACCTGGTTCTTTCTGCTCTCCAGGGCCCTCCGTTTGAGCCCTTGAATGAGATAGCTTTGTCTTCTCTTACCCAAAAGGTGGCCTTTTTGGTGGCTATCACTTCGGTTAGGCGTGTTTCTGAGTTGGCAGCTTTATCCATTAAAGCTCCGTACTTCGAGAAACATCAGGACAAGGTTGTCTTTCGTTTCAAGCAGGATTTTCTTCCTAAAGTGGTCTCGGAGTTTCATCTGAATCAGGACATTGTTTTGCCCTCTCTATGCCCAAATCCCAGCGACGACAGGGAAAGGGCATTGCATTCCTTGGATGTAGTTCGTGTTGTGGAACATTATCTGGAGGTTACGTCTTCCTTTCGTAAGACTGATGCTTTCTTTGTGGTGCCCTGCGGGCCTAGGAAAGGTTTGGCTCCTGCCAAATCTTCCATTAGTAAATGGATTCGTCAGGCCATCATTGGGGCCTATTCTGCCAAGGGGAGGAGTCCCCCTTTTCGTGTTACTGCTCATTCTACTCGTGCAGTTGGTGCGTCCTGGGCTTTTCAGCACCAGGCTTCTGTTGAACAAGTTTGTAAGGCCGCTACCTGGTCTTCGGTTCACACCTTTTCCAAGTTTTACAAGGTTGATGTTCGGGCATCAGCGGATGCTGTTTTTGGCCGCAAAGTTTTGCAAGCTGTTGTGGTTTAAGGTTGTGCATTGTTGCCTAGTTTTGGATCCCCGCCCTTGTTATGGACACTGCTGTTGGATGTCCCACATGTTATGGATTCTTGAAGCGGGGTGTGTGACATACTAAGAATAATACCATTTTGTGAATACTCACCTTGTAAAATGGGTATTATGAGTATGTCACACACCCCGCTTCAACCCGCCCTTTTGTTTTCAGGATCCTCTTTATTGCGAACTTTGCGTGGTTGTTGTTTATATTTGCCTCTTCCTGGTCCCTTACCTTACTGCTTTCTGTATACTGGGTAGTGAGTGGGAGGTCCCAGGTATTTATGGATCAGGGAGGGGCTTTCTTTTGCTATCATCTCTGCAGGAACGCCCTCTTCAGGACGATATTACCCACATGTTATGGATTCTTGAAGCGGGGTGTGTGACATACTCATAATACCCATTTTACAAGGTGAGTATTCACAAAATGGTATTATTTCAGCTTTAAGTCTTTCCCAAATTGTGGCTGGACATCTTTAAAAAGAAGCATCAGAAAGCTCTAAGTACAAGTAGCAGAGGCAGGCTCAAACCTGTAGCTTGTAGAAAAAAACGTTATCAAGTAATGTGAGGAGGTAGGTCAGTAGCATTGGCATTATATAACATTGTGTCATTTTAAGGTACTGGGATTATTAGGCATCTTTTTATTTATTTTTATTTTTTTTTACTTTAGAAGTCAGTTATGACTAGTTATTATGCAATCCCCACTATACATGGTTCCAGGTTTGGGGATATAGAAATGCTTGCATAGCATGTGCTTATACTTTTTGCATTACTCATCTAGCTAAAAGCATGCAAGTCTGAGAATACGTGTTAGACTGTCAGACATATGTGGAAAAAAACATCCCAGAGCGAACATCTTTCTTAAACTGTACGGTATTCATCTGGGAAGAACATTTCAGCAGATCGGATGTTGCTTTTACCTCTAAAGCTGTCTGAATAACCTCAATGAGCAGCAACAGTTGTCTTGTGTTTGGCTGTCGAAATCCTCTGGCACATACTGCTTGAGAAGTGGGCAGTTTGCTTGCATTTTTGCAATTGACTCCCACTTGTTGCCATGGCGGACAGTATGTTTCTGTCAATAATTTGGCTTGGCACAGCTTGTCTACACATCCTCTTAAAAACCTGATTGAACAATTCACTTCAGCAGAACAAGATTAGGCAGCTCTCTTCTTTGGCCAGCTGAAGTGGTTGCTGCACTTAGAGCGGACGGAGTTATTGCTGGGAAGTTTATTCTCACTGCTAGCACTGAGAAGGGGAAAAAAAAGTCCTGCAAATCCCTTAGCTATTTGTATTCTGAAGTGCGCGCCATGTCAAGTTTATATCTGCCTCTTTCAAAAGCAACTCTGTGATGCTGGGCATGAGGTAACTCTTAACATAATGTTTGCCTGTTTGAACTCTCTGTCATTCCGGGGAAGCCTGAATAACGACGAAGCCAAGCAGATGCTTTTTTAGAGCTAAGAAGATATCAAAATGACTTGAAATGCAATTTTCATGAGTAGTATTGAAATATTGTTCAGCAAGCTTTGTTGCTTTCACTGTGAATTTTAGAGTGAAAATTAGTTACTTTCAGTGTGAATTTTAGGACATAGTCTGTCTAGGTGATTAAAAAAAACTAAAAGTTTGTCCCCTGCAGCTGGTCTTACTTCAGCGGAAATTGAGTCCCGTGCCACACAGGCCCAATCTCCTGTCATCATCAACCTTTGTAACAAATGACCCCCCCCCCCCCCACCAATCACAATCTTTAGCACACCCACTTCAATAGCCAGGACCTCGGAGGAAAGAGATTTATGGATGAAACCTGCAAGATGAGTGGACAGGACAGGTAGTGGGAAAAGCAAGTAGGATGCTCTGCTGCATAGCTCGAGGCATTACCAGTAGGAAGAGGGAGGTTGTGATGCCACTGTATAGAGCCCTGATGAGACCACAGCTAGATTACTGTGTGCAGTTCTGGAGACCTTACCTGCAAAAAGACATTATTCAAATAGTGTGGGTCCAAAGGCGGGCAACAAAAATGGTAGAAGAAGTTGAACTTAAAACCAGGAGAGACTTAAAGAACTTAATTTGTACAGTCTGGAGGACAGAAGGGAGAGGGGGGACATGATTGAGACCTTAAATTATGTGAAAGGATTGAATAAGGTCCAGGAGGGACGTGTTTTTAAGAAGAAACTTAAAGATAGAACAAGGGGGCACAACCTGAAGCTGGGGGAAAATCAGGAGCAATATTAGAAAATATTATTTTATAGAAAGAGTAGTAGATGCTTGGAACAAACTTCCAGCAGAGGTAGTTGAAAAAAAGTCACTGAATTTAAACATGCCTGGGATAAACACACATCTATCCTAAGATAAAGAGTACATACAGTATACACATAAGGGCAGACTAGATGGACCGTATGGTCTCCTTCTGCCGTCAACCTTCTATGTTTCAATAACTACTGAGGCCTGGATAGTCCATTTAATGACTATCAAGTATAGGCTTTCCAAATGGTTTAAAAAAACTGTAGGATAGGAGATTGGAAAAAAAATACATACGTTTCCAGTGGACATTTTATGTGCCAGTGGCACAGAAGGTCTTTCTGTTGCAGCCCTCCAATCTGGATCTAGTCTATAATGTGTACTACCTTCTGGCCAAGTGAAATCCTCTAGTGGAATAGGCACACCTAAGTGTGAAAAAAGGTCCCTTGGTTTACTTGTCCTTGTCCATGTTTTTAATGATGAAGTCCAGTCACTGGCGCACGCAGCAGCTGCACAAATAATGCCCATTCTCTTGAATAGGAAAGCGTGCAGGATTACGTCTTGTGCACTGACAGCGCTGGGTGGGTGGTGAGGTAACCCACAGCACCAGTGGAGGGAGATGGGGCGGGGGGGTTGAAAAGACTGGACATCCACTTTGAGATGTAGTGTTACCACCTGACAATACATTTATGCATGTAACAAGGTAGGGAAACCAAGAAAAGCCTTTTCAGTTTCTTTAACTGTGTTATCCTTTCTCCATATCTCCAGGCCAAGACAATATACTATTGCCTCAATCTTATAAATCTTACAATTAATGTTTGCTGACAAGCATATAAAATCCCCCCCCCCCCCCCCCGTATATTGCCCACATATATTTATATGCCTGAACACAGTATTTTGTGTCTGTTACTGACTTGCTGGATGTTTTCTTTTTCTTTTAGTAGATAGTAAATCAGTTAGTTATGCACAGAACTGTTTCCGCATAATTGTGTTGATAGTCTGTTCAAGTAGAAGGGAATATAAGGGAATAAAGTCTTTTTGAAAATAAATCTGTTTCTCACATTTTAATGTTACAGATGTTAATGCTGGTAAATTAATTATGGTGACATATTCTACATCAGAATATAGATATGTTCTCTTTTGGTTGCTTGTTTACTTCTATAATGCAGCTTGGATGTGTAACAAGTGTTTGCTGATATTTTATTAGGATAGCTTAGGTTCAGGGATTAGTTGTTAAGGTTTGGTGTTTTGTGTGGCGATATTAGCTTTGTGGTCAAACAATTAGCTCAAGGAGTTTAAGATTTAAGGGTTTAAAGTTCTTCAAGAATAAAGGGCATGGTTTGAATTCATTAGATATCTTAGGTTTTGAGCCTAACATGTTTTAAGCCTAATGCGGGTATTTCCCTAAGGAGTCTTGCTACTGTGTTACAGCACTCTCAAGTCTCACCCCATACAGCCATTCATTTCCGGCCTGAAGAGAGGCCACAAATGAGACAAAATGTATCTAACAAAAATTCTCGAACTCACTTTATCTTGTCCCAAAAAAGGTTTTGGCTGGAGTTCACCAAAATATTTCGAGATTATCCCACACATACTTTAGCATGGTTCCAAGAGTTAACTTCTCACGCAAAAGCAATTTACTGAATGCCAGGTCACATGTTTGTAATTGTCAGTTTTGCACAGTGTGAACTTCTGCGAAGCAGAGCTGGTGATTTTAGCAATTACTAGAATGTGAGGAGTGAGCTTTTACCGTGAGAGTACCAAGTGAAATGTTCTTATATGATTTGCCTGTTTCTAAGATATATTCCATTTTCATATTATGCTGTTGGTTTACTCGCACTTAATGATTAGAATTGCATTGTTTTCATATCAATTACCTAAACCTACTTATGGTATTATAAATGTAATTGTATAGCAGCAAAGTGTGTCAGACCACAAAGAAAATGGTCAGATCAATAGAGAGCAAAAGCCCAAGTGTTTTCCCGACAGCCAGGTCTCTGATAAAAGCAGGTTTGCTGAATGTATTTAGCCCTGATTTACTACGAGGAGGGCTAGGCCTGATTTTCTAAGAGGAGAGCTGGAAAAAGTCAAATGACCTGTGTTTATATTATTTACCTTGGGAACACGAGGGGAATGTGCTACAGGGCCAGTCTTTCCCTATAATGTAAAGGCTTAATTTTTCATATTATGATCCCACTAGTGTTTGGCAAGTTACATCATTCTCTTCTTTTGTTTCTTTCAGAGGATGAAAGTCCTGGACAGACCTTTCACAGAGAAAGAAGGAATGCAATTACCACACAGCCACAAGGAGGGCAAGGACTTAAAATCAGTGAGGAGCCTTCTACCTCTAGTGAGGAAAGGGCGGCATTGATAAAGAAAGAAATTCATGGATCTATAACCCAACTGCCTGAACCCTCTGTTCCATACCGGGGCACTATGTTTGCAATGGACCCAAGGAATGGCTACATTGATCCCCACTATCGTAAGTCTTAAATTGTTACCTTAATCATGGCTCATAAGCATGATGGCAGTCACCAAACATATACTGATTAAAGCTCATATATGGCCACATATGGCTCACCCTTTCTCTCCTGCAGTTAATTGCACCTTCAGGATCTTTTGCGCACTATACATATTACATCATATAAGGAATGCATGAGCCTATCCAACATAAAATCTATATTGTATTTAATTCAAAACTGTCACGAATCTTTGAAACCTGGGCCCCAAACATTATATTAGTATGATGTTGCAATAACCGAATCCATCTTGGAATCATGACTGTTTGTGGAGGCCGGGCCTTCATGCCTACAGATTCAATCTTGGCACCTGCTAAGTTTTATCACACTGAAACACAGCGAAACAGCTGCAAGGCATAAAAGGTAAGTATAGCTTTTTGTTACCTGGACAGACCTTTTAGGAGACTGAGACCTGACAGACAAACATCAACGGTCATAAATGACCACTATACGCACTATCGGTCTATTCAGAGCCTGGTGAGAAAACTTGCTTTTTTTCTGGAGATGAAACTGCCATTCACTTTTATTGTCTACCGGGTGTAAATGTTACTCCTGGCTCTGAATCAGCCCGAAGGTAGATAATGAAAGTAAATGGCAAGTTTGTCTCCAAAAAACGAGGTGAGTTTTCTGACCAGAGATTGACCAGTCAAACTTTATTAACATTTGCCTGGCAGCTTACCTGATGAAGTGTCAGCCCCACGCTAGCTCTTTGCTCTGGCCACAGAAAAAGAAGTCAGTCAAAACTTTTCAACCTTGTCCTGACCACAAATTGAATCCTGAGGCTCCTTTTTTAGTGGCAGCACATGAGGTGAAACTTCATTTTATAAATATAATATAGCTTTGTTTTCAAAAAGGGAAAAAGTTAGAACATTGGCATGTGTAGCCCTACATAATGGACATTCTTGAGTGTTTCTGGACAATGACTTTAAAGTGGACCAACACCGAGAGGTGATCGGCCCAGAAATCTATAAGATTCCCGGGCCGATCACCTCCCACCCCGCGGGACATCCGAGATCGGGATGTCCCGCGGGGTGAAACCCCCCCAAACACCCCAAATCACCTACCTTATCTTCCGCCGCCGCCGCCTCCCTCGCGCCCCTCTAGGCGTGCGCGCCCCCGCGCCGGCCGTCTGTGAATGGCCGGCACGGGCGCGCGCGCGCCGAAAGTGACGCGAGGGAGGCGGCGGCGGCGGAAGCCGCTTGGACGTTCCTGTTCCCCGCCTGGACGTTGGCGGGGATTGGACCGGGCAGTCACGTGGGAGCGGGGAGAGGTGAGTTTATTGGGGTTTCTGGGGGGTTTCACACAGCGGGGCACCCCCGATCGGGGTGCGCCGCCGAAGTGGACCAAAACCCAGGATAGTCAAAATCCTGGGTGTTGGTCCACTTTAACTATGAAGATTCTTTGTTGTGAATATTATTTACACTGTAAGTTGAGCCTTTAAAATACTATGCTATAAATATATACACACCCTTATATACACTATTATTTTTTTGTATGTAAGATTTAACATCTTTAATTGATTAATAATGATTGTTTGCTGTAATGCAGACATGAATGTGTGATCGGGATTGAAAACAAACAGTTTTGTGGTAATGAAGTGCATCTTGAGGTGTTAAGAATTCACGCCTTTGTGTCACTTGGGCAGGATATGACTTTGCTGTTTAACCTTTTGCTCTCCAGTTCCATAAGACATACAGCAACCCAGAAAATGAGCCTCTGTCCTGCTCCCTGGCCTTCATTTTTTTTTGTTGGAGTTGAGGATTTATGTGGAAAGGTCACTGGCCAGATGAGGGATTAGCATGGACAGCTGATTAGTGTGGGTTTTCCTGGAAGCAAAGTGGCAGGGATAAGAGCTAGCGTTATTAGTTGGTAAGCAGCATAATGCAAGCAATGCTCACTCATTGGGAAACATCAAAGTGCCTCACAACTTTCATCATTTTTCCACTCCCCAATAATGAGACACATGACAAGTCTCTTTCTTAATATTAATGATATATAGGCAGTGTATGAAAGGGGTTAATTATAATGACAGTTTAAAATAATAAAAAAAACCTTTAAAAACTGATTGTAAAGTTTAGAAAATTATTGGAAACTGGGGGTAAGAAAGTGAAATCTGTCTACTTTTCGGGTGTAGTACTGCTTTAAAATGTACCAACACCCATTTTATACTTAAACCGGACCTTCACCATGATGTCATGAAAATCCCAAACTCTTAAAAAACGGTTCCCCAGCATCTAAAATTAATATATTTTACGTTTTTAATCACTAACTTATTATTCTTTCCCCCACTGGCCTGCAACTCTGTTCAGGAATTTAGGATACGGGCGCCGCCATCTTGACTCAGAAGCATCACACTTACTGAGGAGAGGCGAGTGGGATAAAGTACAGGGGGGCGGGTTATAGCTGTGCTTTGCTCAGACAGGGCAGAGCTGGGGTCAGGTAAAGGTCAGCAATCCCAGAATGCAGAGCAGCACAGTCAGGAGGCACTTCCTGTTTGCAGGCTGCCTGATAAGATGGCGGCTTCCATAAGCCGCCATCTTGGATGTTTAAAGGCTCATAACATGCAGTAGATGCAGGTAGGATGATTTTTAATGTGGACAATCTGTATGTACAGGGTGTGGGAAACATATAAGATAGACTCTTATTCAGAGTGAAGGTCCGCTTTAAATGGTTGTTAAATGCAGCATGGGGGGGGGGGGGGGACTGGCAATCAGGGTTCCTCTCATTCTGCATCCACTTAGTTTAATGTGCACCCCCTATTTAAGCATGGTTCTCTGTACCAACACTGGCCTCCACAATGCATGCAAGCTGTCAGTTGCTGCTTTACAAACCCAGTGCAACTGGCCCTGGAATCTAAAAGCCCTGCCCCTGGTGCCTCCTATAGCAGGATGCCCTGCTGTGCTAAATCCTCGGGGCTACTGGTAAACTTACTTTTACTAGGGATGTTGTGATTTCCAGCCACCGCACCCCCGGCTTTCTTATAGCTGTGAGCGTTCCTGAGCCCAGTCTTTCTGAATGGCTGGGTGCTGAACTGGGCGTGCCTGAGTACTAAGCTGGGGATGCAGCCAGTGGACCTCTGCGCGTCATATGGCACTTTTGAGATCAGCCAATCGGTGATCTCAAAAGTGCCCCTGGGCATGGCTTTGGTGGTGGAAAAACCTGAAACAGTATCACCCTAGGTACTTGGACGGTGTGGGCGGGTGAGGGGCCATGGGGGGGGGATGAGATTTGACCTGCTTTAAAGGAATTCTGCTTTGGAATCCTGCATAGCTCATCGCTGTTCTGATGGTTTGGTTTGTGAAGTCAGGAGCTGTGCTTCCGGTTTCTGGCTTGCAGTGTGGTGTGGCCTTTGTAAGGACAGCTCCCACTGAAAACAATGGACGTTCCCAGTGTAAAGAAGCATCTATTTTTAATTGCAGCTGCCGCTATCCAGGCCACGTGCATCCGCCAGCTGGAACCAGGAAGCACAGCTCCTGATTTCACAAAGCGAACGATCAGACCAGAGATGAGCTATACAGATTGTCTTGTGCCCCCTGGCACTTGGCTAGTCTGAGGTCTCTAAAAAAGCCCCCAAAGCAGAATTCCTTTAAAGCAGGTCAAAACTCAATCCCCTACGGCCCCTCACCCACCAACACTGCACGAGTACATAGGGCGATGCTGTTTCAGGTTTTTCCACCACCAAAGCCATGCCCAGGGGCACTTTTGAGGTCACCAATTGGCTGATCTCAAAAGGCCCATATGACGCGCACTGGTCCACTGGCTGCATCCCCAGCTTAGTACTTGCGCACAAGACCGATCAGCAGGGTGAGTCGCAAAGGACAGATGCCATTGCTTTATACTGACAAATGAATCATTTTACACAATCCTAATTCTAGTAAAAAACTATTTGTGTTTTCCATTATTTTTATCTGAACAACTGATTTGTTAGTTAGGATTCATTATTGAGGAATGTTTATAAAGAGACATTCACTTCGACAATGTAGTATGTTCAGCACTGCTTAAACATTTCATTGGCATTTTTTAAAGTGCACTACTTGTTTGAATGTGTGAAAATATCCAGAGAGCAGTGAAGCTGTGGCCTGCATGTGTTACCTGGGTACATTTAGAACTGATGAGATCACTTTGCTTCTCATTAGCCTATAAAACTCTACACCAAGGCCCATACATTCCACAGTGTTTTAGAGAGCCACGAAGGGGGGGGGGGGGGGGCTTTTGCAAGCAAATGATCTCATTTCAGAGCTCCGCAGCTGAATGTGCAAAGAAAACACTGGTGATGACAAATGCCACTTTGACCCCCTTCAGTTCTGCTTTAAATGTCACCTCTTAAATATGTCACAGGTGCCAGGGGTGCCATTTGGCATATTGCAGACTCTGCATAGCACTTTCTTAGTATCCCCCGAGGGTCAGGCTTCTGTGACCACTACAGCCAGCATGACATCGGCACCTGGTCTGTGCAGCACCTGGCAGTGTGCATGCGGGGCATGGACTGTTCTTCCTTTGCTCTGGTGACACACTCACATATTATTAACACTGTGGAGTCTCTCTGACTCCTGAATCCAATAACAAAGACTAACTGAGCACCACTAGACATTGGGCCAAGTAAGGATGCACAGCCAAAATGGAAAATAACAATTCTAAACATGTTTCGTAATTCCCTCTGTTATCTGTTGGGTATTAGACACTTAATAGTGTTAAAAGTGTTATGAAAATCAGGGATTTCTGCTTTCAGTATCCTATATATAGTTCTAAATATAAACTGCACTTAATATACATTTTTGAAAATCTTTCACTTTTTAGGTATTTCATCCCCAATTTTTATTTTCACTATGGTTATCAGCTTCTCAGAGCCCACATTGCAACCTCATAGCGGCTCATAGATGTTAATAAAAATACCTGAATTATTATTTAGTAATACACAGACTATACAAGCAAGGTTGGAAACTCTTTGTTAAAAGGCCTTCCCATTGGTAGAGCTTCCTTTTACTTTTATACTGCAGGGCATCCCAAATAAGGGAAGCACCTCAGCCGTTCTAAAGTATTTTAATATGCAGACAATAAAAACCATGTTCCCTTTTTAGTCTTTGCTTCTACTTTATTTATTCCTAATAAAAGTTAATGGAGTGGAGCTAGGCCCGCTCAGCTAATATAAACTTATACCACAAGATCATGGCGCTTTATTTAAACATGTATCAATCTTATAATAATAGTATTAATAATAAGGTTTAACCATCTACATGAAAACTTGCATGAGAAGCATTCAGTTGGAGTGGAGTAAGCCCCACACAGCTAATATAAACTTATACCACAAGATCATGGCGCTTTAGTAAAACATGTATCAATCTTATAATAATAGTATCAATAATAAGGTTTAACCATCTACATGAAAACTTGCATGAGAAGCATTCAGTTGGAGTGGAGTAAGCCCCACACAGCTAATATAAACTTATACCACAAGATCATGGCGCTTTATTAAAACATGTATCAATCTTATAATAATAGTATCAATAATAAGGTTTAACCATCTACATGAAAACTTGCATGAGAAGCATTCAGTTGGAGTGGAGTAAGCCCCACACAGCTAATATAAACTTATACCACAAGATCATGGCGCTTTATTAAAACATGTATCAATCTTATAATAATAGTATCAATAATAAGGTTTAACCATCTAGATGAAAACTTGCATGAGCAGCATTCAGTTCCGTTATTTTTGCCCAGTAAATTCTTTCCATTTGTACGACGTGTGTGAAACTTCCCCAAAGGAGCTTGGCCTCTTCTGTCGACAAACGTATTCTGATAGTACCCAGATTGTATAGTTCTGAAAATGTGCCCCGGAGTAATATATTCTTTAAGGTTAGCATTTATGATTTATGAGTGTTTTTTGTGTTCAGAGATGAGGGGCAGCTTCCTGAAGCACAAAAAAAGTAGAAAGCAGAGAAAGGCGCCTGTATACTACTTCTTATTGTGAAAAATGTAAGCATGGTGCCGACATTTTTTTTTATTATAGTTTTTTAATAGTTTTGCTGTGGAATGTGTTCTCTCAGGGAGTTCCAGTTATCAGGCAGAACTGAAAGACTTTCATTGCAAACGGATGGTAACCATTACAGCAAACATCCATAACATATGTGTAGAATAAAGTCGTCGCGGGGGGGGGGGGGGGGCTGCTCCCTTGCTGAGAGTGGCTTGGGGATGAGCTCTGGCCCGCCTGAATCTTTGAATAAACATAGCTTTAATCCCATGACGACTCTACTAAATATTTGCTATAGAGGTACGTCACAAAAGTGATAAGTGGTTAATGTGTTAACCATGAGCTGCCCAGAAGGAACCGTAGCCAGTACAAATACCAGCTTCTTCCGTATAAAGCACCACATTTGGCTGCCAGGATTGTTTTGTAGCTGGAACTCCTGGTACAAAATAGACACGTATGGCAACACATAACCTGGTAAATACAAGAGGAATCCTTCCTTTTTACTAGGATGTTAACGTTTAATGTCACATAGTTATAAAAGGGAGATATACAATCTTTTAAACGTAAAAGTATTAGTTACACCTACAGGCTACACCTTCCTCAAAAGTCAAGCACACTGAGCATACTAAAAAGGAGCTTATATTTTGAAATATTTTTAAATATATTATAAACTAGCAAATAAGCTACTTACATGTGATGGCATAAAATCTGTTGTTGACATAGGTAAGCTTTTATTAGAAATTCTGAATAATGTTAATATTTATTTTATCTTACTTCGTTCTTGCTTTCTGTTTCACCTATTTTAAATGTCATATTTGTTTCTAGTGGGCCATCCAGCTGCAAAGTCAGCTACAGCTGCAGTATATTGATGAATTATTAGCATTGGAGCAAAACATTGTTATCCAAAGTTAGAAAAGGCAAGCGATCGCTTCCAAGGCGGGGAGGCCGATTCATTAATAGCGCCAGGTAGCGACAGATGAGCGCCAGTAGCGTGATTTTCACAGCGCCCGCTAGTATTCGCTGTGCTTGGCCGTTGTTCGGCTGTTGGGTTCGGGTTAGGAGTCGCTGTTTGACAGGTTCCACGCTGCATGGGAGCGCATGACAGCGAATGGCCATAGCGAACGGCTCCCAGCATATTCATTAACAAATCACGCTCAAAAAATTCTCGCGCTGTAAAATGCTTGTTTAAACCCCAGAGCGCTGGCGGCGATGTGTTAAAAGTAGTTTTTTAACCCCCAAACAACCATATTTGTGGGAAAAAAAAACATGTTTTTACAAACATTTTGTAATATGAATACATTAATATCAGACCTGTAATATCAATTCTGCACAATTTTTTTTTTTTTTTTACCTTAAAAATATATCTAACATGGCAGAAGTGGTCACAGAATTTTTGCCATTTAAAAAAAAAAAAAACATTAATAGCAATTAATTAAGAATATTTAAAGATTGCTCCATTGAAATGCATTGGAGAGCGCCAGGTAGCGAGAGGTCATACCTGTCGCTGTTCAAGGTCGCTCGCTGGCGCTGTGGGCTGAGGCTGGAATAATGATGAATGATTCGCTATCTGGCGCTCTGTCAGTCGCTAAGCAGGATCGGCTTGATAAATGTGTGATTGCGGAGGGGAGCCGGCGTTCTCGTGGCGGTGACCGTCATTACCGTTCGTTCACCAGTCGCTACCTGGCGCTATCCCTTGTTAAATAAGGGCCTAAGTTTGGCTGTCTTACAAGAGCTTGTAGCATCTCTTCAGGACATTATTCAGAGATTATGCTTCCATCACCTCTGCATTTGTCAAGATATAGGGCACACAAATCTGAGAGCAACTTAAACTTCATAATTTGAAGGGTAGAACATAATTACTATATATCGTTTTCCTTGTATGTTACCGCATTGCAACTTTTAGATGTCAGTCTTTAGTTACAATTTGCAAATTGCTCAGCTAAATATGGTGCTGAATTGCACTTAGGGGAAAAATCATTCCACGGGCATTCCCTGGCTGGCAGGGAAGTGGGCTGTGTGCTAACAAAATACATGTAGAGTTTATAAGCCAATGCAGTGAGCTATCAAAATGAAGGGATTGAAATGCAGTGGCCGAACTAAATGTGACCAGGCCCACGTGCAAACAATAAATAGGACACCATCATGGCACATGCTGAAACCTTTTTATCCCAACTAGCTATAACTAGACTAGAACTAGGCTAGACCTGCCTTCAAGCAAAGCCTCTCACATACAGCGGATGCCTTACCTACTTGGCCTTGCTGTGGCGGATTTCTTCTTCAGAAAACCAGCTAGATTAATGCTTTGGATTAGCATTTGTATGTTTCGATTAGCGTGGGAATTAATTAGATTCTCTACTTTTTATTTACCATATACTTTTATTTTCAGCCACTGATATGTCAGTAATGTTTCCCAAAATGGTAAGTCTACTGTTCATACCACAGTCTGCTCCTGGCTTCATACCACATACCATATTACCATTCCTAAAATTCTCTACTGAATGGTAATTTAGTAAGAAAGTCCACTTTAGTTACTTTTCCCAGCAGACCCCAAATCATAGATCTCAAGACTTACCTGCAACCACTTCCACTGCATCTGTCACTGTCCTCATGGCCTGGCATCTCTGACTTTGGATCTCATACTTCTGGATGAATGTGCGTAGTATGAGGCCTGGCCAAGGCTCCCATAAGAGAGGCTTTGTGCGTAAGCCCCAAGTACAGTGATAAATGTCATGGTAGTGGCCACAGGAAGCTATAGAGTGTTGGGAAAGTATACCAAAGTGGGCTTTCTCTTTAAATTAAACTCAGTTAATAAAATACAGGAGTGCCTTAGAGCAAAGTCACTGAGAAGAGTTTTAACTGGCACAAAAATGAATTTCATTCTTTTTAGTTTGCTTATCCATAAGATAATGACTAGTGCGGAAAACTGAGTTTACTGTGTGCTTGTGCCTTTTTCTTTAGTTTGGGCAATCATTATGTCTGCAGTTATGTAGCCAATGGCAAGAAATGCGTGTGCTACTAGGACCCAATCAAAGAGGCTGATTTATTAATAGCGACATGTAGCGACAGTTGAGCGACTGTAGTGCTATTTTCACAGCGCCCGCTAGTAGTCGCTGTGCTTGGCCGTCGTTCGGTTGTTGACAGCGACTCAGTCGGTGTGGCGTAATGTTGAATACAAGGTTACGAGTCGCTATTTGACAGGTTCCGCGATGTATGGGTGCGCATGATAGCGACTGGTCAGAGCGACCGGCTTCCACCATATTCATCAAAAAAGCACGCTAAAAAAATTCAAGCGCTGTGAAATGCATGTTTAAACCCCAGAGCGCTGGAGGCGATGTGTTAAAAGTAGGTTTTTAACCCCCAAACCACCATATTTTTGGAAACCAAAAAAAAAAAAATTTTTTAAGAATTTAGTAATATGAATACAATAATATCAGACCTGTAATATCAATTCTGCACAAAATTGTTTTTTGTTTTTTTTTACCTTAAAAATTATCTAACATGGCAGAAGTGGTCACAGAATTTTTCACATTTAAAAAAAAAAAAAAAAACATTAATAACAATTAATTATGAATATTTAAAGATTGTTCCATTGAAATGCATTGGAGAGCGCCAGGTAGCGAGAGGTCATACCTGTCGCTGTTCAAGGTCGGACGCTGGCGCTGTGGGCTGAGGCTGGAATAATGATGAATGAGTGGCTATCTGGCGCTATCTCAGTCGCTAAGCAGGATTGGCTTGATAAATGTGTGATTGTGGTGGGGAGCCGGCGTTCTTGTGGCGGGGCCCGTCATTACCGGCCGATCACCAGTCGCTACCTTAAGGGGCAGTTGTGGCCTAGGGGAGCGGACTTGTGACTGGAGGGTTGCAGGTTCGAATCCCGGTCCTGGGACATGACTGAAGTACTCTTGAGCAAGGCACCTAACCCCCCAACTGCTTCCCGGGCGCCGCAATTAGGGCAGCCCACCGCTCCGGGCACGTGTACACTCACTGCACGGATGGGTTAAATGCGGAGGACGAATTCCTATGTGTGCGCAAGCATACAATGGCCATCTATGCATTACCTGTCGCTATTCCTTCCTAAATTAGGGCCTTAGTGTGCCTAGGGAATAGGGACATGATAGGTGCTACTTAAAGCTCTGCTAATTGGATGTTGACATCTGCATTGAAGTGTTTTCCACTACGTAACAGGTATTTAATGATTGAGTCTTGTGTCTAACTCTGTGGGGAGCAAGTAGATGTTAAGCAAGGTTATCACTTACAAAGCCAAACAGCATTTTGTCTAGCATTTCTTTTTGGTTCTGTAGCAGCCCTGCTTTGTACATGTGTATTAGGCTTTGTGTGTTTAGCTATCTCTGATATGCAGCTTTCATTTTCTGGCTTACAGTTAATAGGAGTCTGTTTGCAAAGCCTCCTCTCACAGCAGACATCTAGCTCTAACTTGAAAATAAGAGACTTGTCTCCGGAGGACAGCCCCGTATTGTGGGGTGAAGTATAACCTAATTCTAAGTATTGTTTTTGCCTATTTTTTCCTCTCTCCTCCTTCCTAAATAGCTAGGGATGAAATGAGTCAAGAGGGATAGTTGTCTTTGTTTTATGTGCTAGACTTTGCAAGGTTAAAAATGTAACTGAGCTGAAAATGTAGGACATTAAAGGATACCAGCTCAAGGAGGTCAGACCCATCATAGGCTTAGCATCGCCTTCAAAGATGCCTGGGACAGGTGGCAGCTCCAGACAATCACAGGGATGCCTGCGTCTGCTCAGAGATAAGGGGGATTCACACAGAATCCTGCTATCAGGTCCCGCTTTGCTTTGATGTGCAGCCTTCTGGGATCAGGTTGTGTTCTGCCTTGGTTGTAGGCTTCTGTTGCTTGAACCTTTAAGGTCTTATTGCAACAGTCCTGAAGGATTAATGTTTTTTGCATTCTGTACAACGGGTAGCTACTAGCTGGGGGGTGGGGGATACCACTTATGCTGAGAGATTTTGCTGTTTTTTTTAGCATTTTTGTCAATGTATATATACAGCATGTATATATTCAGTTTATACATTAATTAAAAGCCAGTGTAGAGTGACCATTCTGACAGCATTTGATTAGCATATTCACTAAATCTGACCCTCTGAAAAAACATTTAACCACCTATGTTCTGCTTTTATTTCTTTTTTTCCAAATGAGGGCCCAGTTCCAGTAAATCAGCAACTTTCTTCTAAAAACCCCAGATCTGCCTGTTGACTTCAACAGGGATCTAACTGCCCAGTCATGCCCAGAGGCCTACACCTATCATCCTGACAACTTCAAAGGGGACCTTCTGGATCTTTGGTACAGCAGCAGTTTTGCTATCTCCTGTTCACTGCCCCACCCTTACACCTCAAAGAAAGTCTCACAGATGTGCTGGCAAAGAATGTGCTTTTGCCACCAAAGTGTTTGTCCTGTCCTGTTTAGCTGATCTTTGTGGGGGAACGATTTCAAATGTAAGTTAGCTGGGATGGAATTTTGCTATGGGAAACCATTGGAGTTTGGATATGACCACTCTTAAACTTGATACTGAAGCTTTAGTATTGTAAGGTCAGATAACATGGCAGGGGTGGGTATACCAACCCCCACTCCGAACAACAAGATGCTGAGGTTATAGCACTGCAGAAGAACATGAGCTGGAGTGTCTTGGCTGGGACAGGAACAGTGTGGCCTGTTACAGGACGCAGGTCTGGAAGAGGAATGAGTGAAATCCCTGCTCTCTCTATGGCCAGTCCACCCATTGCATCAGGTATATATCCACCTTAGAACTAGACTTGATCCAATGAGGTGCCTTTTGCTTCTGCTGGCAACACCCTCCTCAGTCAGGCTCCAAGATAATCCCCTACATCAAGTCATGAGGAAGCAGATAGCCTCACTGACTGTTGTTGAAGGACATTTTCTGACCAAGCTGAATGAAATTCTACAGTCTTATGTCTTTCATTGCAGTTATTTACTAAATGAATGTTCTCTGCCCTCTAGGGGGTAGCTAATCTCAGCTTAGTTTGACTGATATTATACATTGCCCTTACAGTAGGGATTTTAAATCAACCAGTAAAAACTTGTAAAATTATGTCATGCACCTTTCATGAATTTTTCAGTTTGGATGAGTTGGAACTGAAAAGATCAGTTTGGTCTTTATAAAGAAAGTCCACTTTCATAGACTTTCCACACACACCTAGAACTAAATAGTGGCAACAGACATGACCCACTTACCTGCCCCCTTACCTTTGCTTCACCTCGCTCACCCGCCGATGGTCTAGCACCCATTGAAGCCAGCTTCTCATACTGGCCCTACCACAGCCAACTCTAGTAAGCCAATGTCTGAATATCTGTGTAGTAAAGTCCTAATATTTCTGATTCTGTACAATCTGCGCATCAAGCAAATAAGCAACATCTACTTCAAATCAATTTTTGTTCAAGAAAAATGTCTGCATTCTGGAAAGAAGATAAGAAAATATTTGGTTTCCGCTATATTTTTTGAGTGCAAAATGTTTCTTACAAATTTATGGCCTATCTATATAATTGCCTTTACTGGAGGTTTTGCTGGTAAAATAGAAATATAAATTTTGCTGTGTAGTTTTATTGATATCTTTTATCTTGTTATGTCACTATTAGACAACATTTTTCAGGCACACAGGAGGTATCAAATGCATTTTCTTTTTAAATCGGTCCTTCACTCTGAATAAGAGTCTATCTTATATGTTTCCCACACCCTGTACATACAGATTGCTCACATTAAAAATCATCCTACCTGCATCTACTGCATGTTATGAGCCTTTTTAAACATCCAAGATGGGGGCTCATGGAACATCAGGCAGCCTGCAAACAGTAAGTGCCCTCTGACTGTGTCGCTCTGCATTCTGGGATTGCTGACTTTTTTCTGACCCCAGCTCTGCTCTGTCTGAGCAAAGCACAGCTATAACCCACCCCCCTGTAGTTTCTCCCACTCTCCTCTCCTCAGTAAATATGATGCTTCTGAGTCAAGATGGCGCCGCCCGTATCCTAAAGTCCTGAACAGAGTTGCAGCCTAGTGGGGGAAAGAATAATAAGTAAGTGACTAAAAACTTGAAATATATTAACTTTAGATGCTGGGGAATCGTTTTTTAAAGGTTTGGGCTTTTCAATAAAGCATGGTGAAGGTCCGGTTTAACTCTGAACTTGGGTTCAACTATTTATATACACACATGCCAAAATGGCAGGCTTCTGCCCAGTATACTTACCTGTCCCGACATACAGCACACCTCTACTCCAGGTGTGTGGCCATTTACCTAACCCTCCAGGGTTGAAAGCTCACTAATTTGCCTTTCAGGCTGTTTTCCCCTTTTTTACTGATTTTGGCAAACTGACTACTTGCCTGTAAGGGAAGGTTATACTTAGTGGAAGCATGTTATCCCTTGTGTCACTAAGGGAGGTTTATTATGTTCAGATGGTGGCTTACTACAATGTGTTAATTTCTGTGACACACTTCAAGGGTTAATAAACTTACTAAAGTGTTTTTGCTGTTTTGAAGCTTTAAACCTTTAAACGTGGCTGCCTCCCCTGCAGTTAACCGCCAGCCACCTAAATTTTACGAGCCTGACTTCCCCCCCTTATAGCAGAAAAAGTAAAAAAAAGTCACTCACCTGACCCCTCGTTCGATCCGGCCGGGTCTCCTCTTCAGCCAGAGGGGCTCCGATCACCCATTGGGGCTCCTCCAGCTGCAGGGGAGTGCCCAAAATAGGGTGCCCCCCGTTTCAGCAGCTGCCGGAAACATCACCGCTGGGTGTCGTCAGGGCACCTGGCGGTTCAGCTGTCAGATGCCGATGAAGGCTGGCCAGAGGAAGAGGGAGGTAGGCGATCCTTCGATCGCCTGCCTCCCCCCTCCTCTGTTCAGCTGTCACTGACATCAGATCGCCGCGGGACACAGAAGATGCAGATCGGAGGTGAGTAAAGAAAAAAAAATGTTTTTTTTAAATAAAGTTATTTGTAAACTGTGTCTCTCTGTGTTCTTTTTACTTTTAACCCTTTGTGAACTGGTAAGGGGTCCATGAGACCCCTATACCAGTTCACAAGGCTCAGGGGCTGGCAAGTCACCTGCAGCTAGCTAACCCGTGAGCCCCCCAAATTACCTGCCTCCCCAAAGCCTGGGGGGGGGGGCAGAAGAGCTGTGGCCCTAGGCTATGCCGGCTTGTAGCCTGCAGGGCCAGGGGCCACTTAACCTGGCCCCTGCACCCTGTTCTACAAGCCCCCATAGCTGGTCACAGGCTGGTTATGCTGGGTAGGGGGGACCTCACGCCAATTTTTGGGGGGGATTTTTAAGGGTTTTAACCCTTAAAATTCCAAAAAACAAAAATGGGGTCCCCCTCCCCGGGAGGGGGGACCCTATGTCATTTTTTTAAATTAACCCTATGTTACCTGTAACCCAGTAGGTATAAAAGGCTTCCAGCAGCAGCAGGAGAGCAGAAGCCTAAGTGATTAGTGTGGGACACAGGGATGGATGGGAGGTAAGTATTAAAAAAAAAATAAGAAAATATTTTTTATTCCGCGTCAGCGTTTTTTTTTTTTACATTTAACCCTTTGTGAACTGGTAAGGGATCTATGAGACCCCTATACCAGTTCACAAGGCTCTGGGTCTGGCAAGTCACCTGCGGCTAGTGGGTGACTTGCCATTAACCCCCGAGACCCCCCATTACCTGCCTCCAAAAAACCCTTAATATTCCCCCCAAAAATGGTGTCCCCCCCCCCCCGTGAAGGGGGACCCCACACCAATTTTTTTTATTTAACCCTTTATTATGTGGATAGTAGTTGTATTTTATTTGTAAATGCTATAAAGTGCTCTTTTCAGTTTAGGGGATCTCCTGGACAGGAACGGGGGGCTACCGATACATATGTGGTATCATTGTAATCGGGAGAAATGGGGCTTTCACATGCAATATGGTTTTCTTTAATAAAATAAATGTTTTTGTTAAAATAAAGGAGACAATTTTATTTATTTTTTTTACTTATTTACTTAAAAATATATTTAAAAAAAGTAGAAAAAATACAAACAAGACATTTCATGTTAAAGCCTAAACTCTGCCACAAAAAGAAAATATGCAATTTTCTTAGAAATTCCTGCAAAAATCACAGTTAAACATCACGCAAAATGGTGAAAAATATCCTGTAAGCAGAGGGTGACAAAATCTCAAGTAGACTGGCAGTTAAAAGGTTACAGGTACCTATGCATTTTGGGTATTGTTCTGCTCGGGGGACCTTGCGCTTTCAGATTTAGCTTGTTTTTTCTTATTTGCATATGGATATTTTAGGAAAAAGTGTTTTTTATTCTGCTTTTTTATACGTTTTTTTGTGAAACCCTGTGCAACCTAAGAATTCTTCGAGATATTACTTCCAGAAAGATGAGCCCACTACAACAAGCTGGGTACGCTTAGAAAGCTTAACATGTGTACTTTCAGGGAATATATGGTTTATGGAGCGGTATTCCAAATGTAAAGGGTTGTTTTGGTAGAAAAAGCACAAGGTGCGCACTTTGTCTGCAGAGCTGTAATTTTGAAGTAAAATTACCGTTACGCACATGCTTTACTTTGGTGTGTTTGGCAACTCTTTCCTTGACAGAACCTATGCATGTTGGGTATTGTTCTGTTTGGGGGATGTTGCTTTTTCAGATTTTCAGTTTTTTTTTTTTTGTTTGCATATAGTTTTTTTAGGAAAATGTGGTTTTGATTCTGCTCTTTGATTCATTTTTAGGGAAACCCTGTGCAACCAAAGAATACATTGAGGGATTACTTCCAGAAAACTGCACCCATGTCAACAAGCCTGGTACGCCTAGAAAGCCTGAGGAGTATACTTCTAGGGAATATATAGTTTGTCGGGGGTATTTTAAATGTAAAGGGTTGTTTTTCTTGAAAAACTGCAAGGTGCGCATATTGCATAGCATAGTTGTATTTTATCTGAAAATCTCCTAAAGCGTTGTTTCAGTTTGGGGGAGTCTCCTGAGCAGGAAAGGGTGTCTACCGATACATATGTGGTACCGCTGTAACCGGGAGAAATTGGGGTTTCACACGCAATAAGATTTTATTGACAAACTTTCCTGAGAAATTCCTGGAAATCCCTTCAAAAATCACAGTTGAACATGGGGAGCGCAAAATAGTGCAAAATGGTCTGGCAACAGAGGGTGACAAAATCTCAAGGTAGGCTGGCAGTTAAAGGGTTAAAACAGAGTCTTGTTTTTTTGCATATAGTCCCAAATTTTACTGAGATGGGATCAGGTTAAAGCCTGTTTAATATTCATTCTGGAATACTGCCTTGAGGTTCTGGATTTTCTGTGAAATTAAAGTTAACCTATACTTCCGTCCCTCGCCCAGTGCCCCAAAACAGCCTGTGTTTTTTTTAGCTCAGCCTTTGCCCAATAGCCATAAAAACACCAGGAAAAAACAATGGTGAATGGCCTGGTATTTGCTAATTAATGCAATTACAACCAAACTGTCACATGATGGCAGTTAGGTTGAAGTGGTCACCGTTGCTGAGCTGTGTGTACTCTAACTGATTGCATCATCGCTTGGGGGTGGGGCTGCTCAGCCAGGGAGCAATATGGCCGACTGCATCCAGTTTGTGTTGCTATAAATATTGGGCAGAATCTGAGGTAAAAAAAAAAAACACAGGCTCAATCACATTAAGTCCTTGAGCTCCTGTCCTCCAGTGTCAGTGCTGTCGGCTCAAATGCAGAGAACATGCTTCTTGTGAGAGATTGCTCAAGAGCATCCTGCACTGATTTGAATTTAGTACGGGACTGAGTAAGGCAGGGAGAAAATGTCATCTCTTCATATCTTGTTTTTTTTGAGGGGGGGTTGGACTGTCCCTATAAGTTCATCTTTTCAGTACTCCCAACCACTGAATCTCGCAGAATCAGCGGTTGATGTTCAGGTGATTTGCTCCCTGCTGTCAGTCAAGGGAGAGCCTGCTCCCTCATGACTAGCAGCAGGGAGGCTCACCGAGGCCAGCCAGGGAAGGTCCTATCAGCACCTGGGTTGATGACATGATAACCAGATACATGCAGCATGCAAGACTTTGTGAGATTGAGCCTGCAAATCAGAAGGTAATCTTATTTTTAATAGCCATTACTGTTCTTTAAAGTCAGTTTGGCTAACGTACTTTCATTGCATCAAAGTGGGTTAGACCCATTTGCAAATGCTGGTGTTGTCAGGATGCCAGCTTGGTCTGTACAATTAAACATCCATTTCACCATACAACTAAGAGCTGTAAATGCTTTAGGATACATGATGACGTGTTCGTAACTGTAAACCTCTGAATCCCAGCTGGAGTTCTACACACTGGAACTAGATCTCGGTGCTGGTGTTATGCACAGCCTGTAATAACTCAACAGAATATTAGATAGATTGCTGGTCCCAGAAGTCCTAATGAAATAACCTTCATTTCCCGCCGTGGGGAAATAAGAACGCAATCAAGGGTTTGGGCAGATTGCTCGATTAAACAAAGGAGTAACTGTGCTCAAATTGCCCCATAACAATTTGTAAAGGGCCCACTTTATATATTTCTCTGCAGATGTAATAGCTGATATTTTTAATCACAGCAGCAGAACTGTAATGCTTTCAACATATGGCCTGACTGTATAATTAGCTGCTACAAACTATTTGGATTTAAAATTGCCATGATCCGTGTTCCCAGGACTAATTGCCACAGGACACAATGTTAAATATTTTATTCCCACAAAAAAAAAGACACTTTTACCTTCTATTCAGCTGTTTTGTCAAATTTGGCAGGCAGTTCGGACTCCTTAAAAACTTGAGGCCAAAGAAGAAAGAAAATCATTCAAATTATTTAGCAAAGTTTCCCCCTTTTTCATAGTTTTTTTTAAATGCCCCCCCCCCCCCCCTTTCTGGACTAAACCCAGAAAACAGTGCCCGGACACATACAGGCAGGATTGGGGGTGACTAGCCTACCCCCCTATTTTAATAAGCACCCTTAAAACCCACCTATTTAGAAAAGCCATCATTTGATGTTACCCACCCATCTTACAGTCTTATCATCCCTCAGAACATTTGGCACCTGCTTAGTATATACCTATTGAACTTAAAGTGGACCAACACCCACGGGTGATCGGCCCGGGAATCTATAAGATTCCCGGGCCGATCACCTCCCTCCCCGCGGGACATCCGAGATCGGGATGTCCCGCGGGGTGAAACCCCCCAAACGCCCCAAACTCCTTACCTTATCTTCAAGAGGGACGCGCGGGAGGCGGCGGCGGAGGAGCCGCTTGTCCGCGGCTTGTCCGTCGGCGCTGGGAGCGGGGAGAGGTGAGTTTTTCGGGAGGTTTCACACAGCGGGGCACCCCGATCGGGGGTGCCCCACCGAAGTGGACCAAGACCCAGGATAGTCAAAATCCTGGGTGTTGGTCCACTTTAAGATGCTGGCAATGGCAGCAAATAGAGGAAAGACTGTACATATGGTATACAAGCAGGGTCACCAGCCCTTATGCATGTGTACTGGGCTGGTAGATCGGACAAACAATAGGTAAAAGCATTTTCCCCATAGACTTTATTGTGTTCAACTTGGGTTTTTAAAAATTGTTTGGTTTAAGAATTAAAAAAATGGTAGCGTTGATGTGGCCATTAGCTAGCGGCGGTACAAAGTGACGCTCACTGGCGCTGGGATAAACGGCAGCCGGGTCCATCAGGCGCTGACATTGGCCAGCCAATACATAGTGCAACAATCAAAGCTAATTAGTTAGCATTCTGTGCAGCAATTGCTAGCGTCAATGTAGTACACAGCGTAGTGACAAAAATTCCTGTGCTCCGGTCACCAGAAAGATGCTAAATGCCGCACATCATAAATAAGGGTCTAATATAATATAGAGGTTAGGCGTCCAACTATGTAGTTGATTAGGATCTTTATAATCAATCTAGATAGACACATTTATGATAAACCTGTTGTGCAAATATAAAGCTAAACTCCAGGCATAACAAACAGAACCCAACGGTCCTGATTTAAGAAGTCTTCTAGGGCCCTTATTTATCAAGGGATAGCGCCAGGTAGTGTCTCACTAGCGCCAGGTAGCGCCAGCTATCGGCAGCTACCAACTCCAGAACGCCAGGCTGCGAACACAATCACGCATTTATCACGCTAAATGAGGCTAGCGCCGGCGAGAGCGTCAGCTAGCGCGGGATTCATCATGTAGCCGACTGCAACGAACAGCGCCGCTGCTAATCCCATCACAGCGCCAGGTATGACCTCTCGCTACCTGGCGCTCTCCAATGCATTTCAATGGAGCAATCTTTAAATATTCATAATTGATATTGTTTGTTTTTTTTTTTTTAAATGTGAAAAATTCTGTGACCACTTCGGCAATGTTAGATATTTTTTTTAAGGTAAAAAAAAATTTGTGCAGAATTGATATTACAGGTCTGATATTAATGTATTCATATTACAAAATGTTTTAAAAAACTTGTTTATTATTTTTTTCCAAAAATATGGTTGTTTGGGGGTTAAAAAACTACTTTTAACACATCGCCGCCAGCGCTCTGGGGTTTAAACAAGGAATTCACAGCGCGAGAAATTTTTGAGCGTGATTTGTTAATGAATATGCTGGGAGCCGTTCGCTATGGCCATTCGTTGTCATGCGCTCCCATACAGCACGGAACCTGTCAAATAGCGACTCCTAACCCTGTATTCAACATTACTGCACACTGACTGAGTCGCTGTCAACAACCGAACAACGGCCAAGCACAGCGAATACTAGCCGGCGCTGTGAAAATCACGCTACTGTCGCTCATCTGTCGCTACCTGGCGCTATTAATAAATCGGCCTCTAGGTTTGGTTTTCGTTTACTTTAATATACTTGCAGAGAAGAGAATTAGCTTTTCAATAAATGTGCTTTGTCGTAAAGGGAGATTGAAAACAAATCGTATGTAGCTTCTGATTTGGTGTAGGTTTCCTGGTTGCAGCCCCCCCCCCCCAGCCAACTTTGGCTATACCTGTAATGCTAGCATCAGCTTACATGTTTTAGAAATGGTCATGTTTTTCATAATTTACAACCTATATAACGTTTCTCCTCCACCTCAGAAATAAGTTAAATGTTTAGGTGTCTTTGCAAGATGTTGGCTGTGAAAATTAACTTGATCCTGTGAAAAGCCCTCCACCATTCACACCAGAAGAACGTTGATGGTATAAACTCAAGCTTCACTGTAAATGAACATGCATGAGCTATGAGATCATAGACTGCTAATGTAATCTGGCAGCTTTAAGCCAGCAGCATCCTTTCTTTCATCCATCAGCAAAGCCAGACCCCAATTCAAACAAGTCAGAACTCTTATTCCATAATAAGACCTATCTTTGTTTGTCTTACTGGTCTCCCTGCATGCCGTAACTGTTCCTTTTATTGCTGAAAGTATGAGTAAACCTTCGCATGTATCAAAGGGACAGACAGTAGACTGTGTCAGTAACTTGCTGAGACAGAATACTGTGCTTCTATATTCATCTCAAGTACTTGAGGGAAGCTTCCCTCTTTAAACTAGAACATTAAAGGTTCCATACTTACTGTGACTATGAAAATGCCAGCTGGAGCAATGAGTCCAGAAGAGTTTTGCATTGCGGCTGATAAAGGAAACTGAGATGAAAGAATTCTTACAAAGGGACCGAAATTCACACCAAGGACATATTTCTACTGTTTTACTCAGTAACAATGACGCATACATTGATTTTCCTTTGCTGCTGCCTTGTGTTTGGTAATATAAAAATCCTTCTCTTGAGAATACAATTGTTACATCTATGCTTATGCCATCTCTTTTTCATTTTGTCTGCATCTTTAGTCATGTTAAAACTAGAGAAAGGAGAGACTCGGCAGACATAGATGATAAGATGGTTCTGTAGTAAGGTGAAAACATCACTTGCCTGGCTGTTCAAATGCTGAACATACAGTACATGCTGCCAATAGAAATCAGAACCCCTTCAATTTTGTTCTTGGCCAATTGGTTATACGGCTTGTAGTTGGAGACACAGCATAAACACCTGGCTTCTAGCATTATTTTGAAGTCAGCCAACACTTAGTTCCTATATTCCTTACACTATGATTTTACTTTAAAACCTATCTCTGCGAAAATCTCTCTAAACCCTTAAAATGGCTGGCTGTGCTAGTATTTCCAATTTATGGCTGGTGGTCACATGGCCCACAAACCCAATAGAGTATCTAGAGCTGTGGCACATAGCACAACAACAATTCGACTTTTAGAAAGTAGATAAAACAATGAAGATTAGGAGTTGACCCAAAACATAAGCAGTGTAAATACCATTTAATTGATTATACTTGAACCTTTAAAGTTTACCACATAAATGGCAGAATGTTTAAAGACATATGTATTTCATGAGTTCTAAAAGGTGTTCATGTAACTTTGAATAAGCTAATCCACCAGCAAAGACAATACAAAGGTGTTTCTAGATGAAAAATCCCTTTAATGTGGTTCTTAGTTCTGACATTTAAAAAGCACATCCCACATACCTTCTTCACATGTGACCCACATAACTTTCCTAAAGTGCCCTAGTAGGCTCCTTTAATGCTCTAAGAAGGCAATATAAATCTTTTAATATAAATTGAAAGCCTGGGTTTAGGAACTTGATATATGGCCACAAGCTATGGATGTGCGATAATAAACCACATATTATTTAGGATGGTACTACAAGCAGCCAAGGAAATATCTATATCTAAAAGTTTGCAGATGTCATAAATCTTTTTGTGGAATGCAGACAGTGTGGATTCTCACCTTAAACTCCAATCAACATACTACATGCTTCTGCTCCACGTGTCTCCTGAACCATGGGATCTGTATAGTGTATAACATCATCCACAATTTCTAAATAGGTTTAGGTCACACACAGCACATAGAAAATACTGTTTTGAGATGTACTAGTAATGAAATATAAAGAGATTAATTCTGTTGTCTCAATACCACCAGTTGGAAAGCATGGAGCACTGTGTAATTATCAGAAGACTATAGTTAGATATATGCCTCTTGGCATTCACCAAGAAAGCAGCAACCCAACCCAACATCGACCAGGTGTCATTGTCAATATGAAGAAAAACGGTGAGGGATGCTAGGAAGCAATTGCCCAGAAACTTACAATTTTACCACCTATGGGTATATTAATAAAGTGGGGCAGTGTTGCTTATGGCAAACAAGAACATGTATTTATTAGGAATCTAAAACCTCCACTCAGGGTGGTATTAAATGGTGACACATGGAATTTAAACTCTGGGGCCTCCACTAGGCTCAGACTGGTCTGCCGGTGTGCCAGCAGTGCTAATTAGTTCAGAGAGAAAACACACAGTACAGACTGCTTAGTTGGACCCTTACTTGCACGATTACTGTGATGCTGCCATTGCTGCCTCCTGCTTTTCCTCAGCTTACATTGAAGCTGCCAGTGGTGCCTCGCATACGGGGGAGGCAGTTTCATATTTTAACCAGCTACAATAAAGTTAAACAGATGTAAAAAAAGGGGGAAAAATAATTTAAATCTGCCCAGGGGCCCTCGCTACACTTAGGGGGTTATTTAAGAAAGGATAGCGTCAGGTAGCGCCTGGTTAATGAGAGGTAGCGACAGATAACGCCGGACACGGCACGCAATTCCACATTTATCAAGCAGAATCTGTTTAGCGACTGGGATAGCGCCATGTACCGTCTGATTCATCATTTTCAAAGCCTCTGCGAACAGCGCCAGCGTTCAGCCTTGCACAGCGCCAGGTGTGACCTCTCACTACCTGTCGCTCCCCAATACATTTCAATGGACGAACCTTTTCTTCTCTTTAAACTGTTTTTTGTTTTTTTTTAATTTTCCCAAAAATCACAAATAATTCTGTGCCCTCTTCTGGCACTGAAAAAGCTGTTTTTTTCACATACCCTGTTTCCCCGAAAATAAGACAGTGTCTTATATTACTTTTTGCTCCCAAAGATGCGCTAGGTCTTATTTTCAGGGGATGTCTTACATTTTTCCATGAAGAAGAATTCACATGCATTCACAAAAAAAGGAAATTTATTAACTGTTAAACAGTAGTAGTTGCCATCACAAACCAGCATAACCAGACAAAATGTGACTCCTGTCAAAATTTCATGTTACCTCCCCCCCCCCCCCCCCCGATCCTCCTGTCCCAATTTACCCCCCTTCTCCTGTACTACCGGTAGTGGCATATGTGGGGAATCCAAAACATACAACCCCCCCTCCTCATCATCAGTGGGTGAAGGTGGGGCAGGTGGGGGTAGAGTCTAGAGAATCCAGGGAATTCTCTAGTTTCCATCCCCCCCTCCCCTCACTTCACCTGGCATTTCCCCCATAGAAATTCTTTTTTTTTTTTCTTCTTCACAGTCTGCTGCCACTACTCACTAACTTACTGTCAGAGAGCGAGCAGCAGACAGCAGCTTTCACTTTGGTGGCGGCCGCTTTGATGACGAGTGACGTCCCCCTATGCGCAACGTCAGGGGCGTCACTCGTCATCAGAGAGAGCCGGCCGCAGCTGACTGAGGACTCTTGCTGCGGGGGAGGTCTTATTTTCGGGGGAGGTTTTATATTTAGCCTTCATGCTAAAATCACAGTAGGTCTTATTTTCGGAGTAGGTCTTATTTTCGGGGAAACACGGTATTTTACATTTTTTAAATATTTCTTCAGAAATGACATTACAGGTCTGGCATTAAAGTGTTCATGTTACAATGTTGCTACAATGTAATTCCATATGTTTTCGCTTTGTTACTAGTTGATTGATGCTTGAAAACACACTTTACACACACCGCCTCCTGCGCTCTGGGCTTCAAACAAGTATTTTTCAGCGCCAGAGATCTGTGAGGCTGTTTTTTTTGCTGAATATGGTGTCAGTCAGTCGCTATGAGCAGTCGCTAACATGCGCTCCCATACAGCGCTGTACTGGTCAAATAGCGACTCCTCACAATGTATTCAACATTACTGAACAGCCACTGAGTCGCTATAAAGTAGCGACCCACAGCTGAGCACTACGACTACTAGCGGGCGCTCTGAAAATGCCTGCTACAGACGCTCATCTGTCGCTACCTGCCGCTAATGATGAATCAGCCTCTTAGTTGAGGCCTGCCTTCACTATATGCAAATCTGGAGTTAGAGCTCAGAAGATGCATACACAGTCTATGAGACTGCAGGTCAGACTTACTCCCTTCCTCCAGTTTGGGATACCCCGCTGTGTAAAACCGCTGGGATCGCTGGCTAGGTCATTCTGTTCAGCAATCCTAGGGTTTCACACAGTGGGGAACCTTAAATGGGATACCCCAAGGATAATGATCAGCCGCCTGCCTGGAATCTAAAAGAGGCCGTTGTTCATCCTCATTATTCCATACAATCAGTCCCAATAAGAGAAAAGAGGACATGGTTGTAACCTGCCTTGTGGTGTAGTGGTGCCTACCCTCAAACGTATTAAAGCTTTTATTAACTAGCCTCCATTTTATATATTAATGTTGTTTAATGAAGCAGCTAGGATTGACTGTAATTAAAACTGGCAGGCAAGGATGCTGTCCTTTGTGGGTTATTATTTTGTCATCTGTCAGGCTGTGGGAAGCGTGAGCAAACAAACCTTTGAAGCAAGGTTTACCATGTTCAGTGTGAGGAGAAGAGACTGTTTACACAGGACAAAAGGCTCTTCAGGAGAGCGTGTATTCCCCCTTATGTAGTTTGCCTTTCTAATGATACCAAGCTGTTTGTTTGAAATATGTCACAGAGCGTATTTAAATAGCGACGAGTTTAAACACTGAAGTCATTCAAATAAATTCAGCATATGTGGCGTATGAAGTGAAGTGAAGCTATCTGGCCTAGGTTCACCTTTCAAAGGGGCTTCAGGAAAGCTGCTTATATTGCATCTATCATCAAGTACATTTACTGGCTTTCCAAAGTGACCAATTCGATTCTTATTTAGAGTCAACTAATACAACCTTAATTCTTTTATATAAGTATAGAGCCTTATTTATGAAGCGTGCCATTTAGCATCTTCCTGGGGGCTGTAGCGGCAGTTTTGGAGCAATGCCATCTCTTTCTTTTTTGGCGCTGCTATATTGACTCGAATGGCGCTGGAAGTCACAACACCTGATGTTAACTAAGAGGCCGATTCATTAATAGCGGCAGGTAGCGACAGTTGAGCGACTGTAGCAGTATTTTCACAGCGCCCGCTAGTAGTCGCTGTGCTTGGCCATTGTTCGGTTGTTGATAGCGACTGAGTCAGTGTGCAGTAATGTTGAATACGGGGTGACGAGTCGCTATTTGACAGGTTCCGCGATGTATGGGTGCGCATGATAGCGACTGGTCAGAGCGACCGGCTTCCACCATATTCATCAAAAAATCACGCTCACAAAAATTCTTGCGCTGTGAAATGCTTGTTTAAACCCCAGAGCGCTGGCGGCGATGTGTTAAAAGTAGTTTTTTAACCCCCAAACCACCATATTTTTGGAAACCAAAAAAAAAAAATTTTTTTAAGAATTTAGTAATATGAATACAATAATATCAGACCTGTAATATCAGTTCTGCACAATTTTTTTTTCCCTTAAAAAATCTAAAATGGCAGAAGTGGTCACAGAATTTTTCACATTAAAAAAAAACAAAACATTAATAACAATTAATTATGAATATTTAAAGATTGTTCCATTGAAATGCATTGGAGAGCGCCAGGTAGCGAGAGGTCATACCTGTTGCTGTTCAAGGTCGGACGCTGGCGCTGTGGGCTGAGGCTGGAATAATGATGAATGAGTGGCTATATGGCGCTCTCTCAGTCGCTAAGCAGGATTGGCTTGATAAATGTGTGATTGTGGTGGGGAGCCGGCGTTCTCGTGGCGGTGCCCGTCATTACCGGTCGCTCACCAGTCGCTACCTGTCGCTATTCCTTCATAAATAAGGGCCTAACTTGCTTTGATTGTTGCAATAGGTATTGGACGTCTGTTGGACCCAACTGGTGAATATAACATTGCCAGTGTGCACCACTCTGTACTACCCTCCTATACACCTATACACACTATAGACATATATACCTTTGCATTCTATACAATCTGATAATTGTTAGGGGTGGGTATATAGTTCTATTGGGCACATACATGGGTTTTCCATCCATTGTCGATAACTTCATACTTACCGATGGAGGGGATCTAGCAATTCCATCTTCCAGCCTTGCACGAGTACCAAAACCCAGTCACAAAGCACCATGTGGAGAGACTCATGTTATGCTTAATATAGGAGGGCTAAAGAGACTAAAATAAACTCTACTTGTCCTGGAATTGAAAGTATTTACACAGCGCCCAACACAAGGAATAATAGAACTAGGCTCCTAGTTTATGTACAGGATTCATATGCCTGTTTGCTGAATAGTGATGATAGGGTTAAACTGGGCTGTAAATTGGTTCCCAGGCCCTGAATAATTTTGTATAAATACTAGAATTTCCCATCCTTTCTTGCAGTGGACATCTAGGGGCCACCCAACACACTCACAAAGCCACTTTATGTGCAATGTTAAGGATTAACTTAAAATGTACACCAAACATCTTCCACTTGTAATCATGTGTATCAGGTGGCCCTCATCAGCACAAGGCTGGCTGTATTTGACTGTATGGGGTTAGACTGTAAGCTCACAAGGCAGGACAGGGCTCTCTCTCCTATTGTATCTTGTATTCAGAATACTCATAGTAGACTCATAGTAAACACTGAAATTGTAATAGACTATGTACTGTATGTTTCTACCCTGTCTGCAATTACTACTTTGTACAGCACTACAGAGGATGATGGTGCTATATGAATAAACAATAATAATAACGGGGGATGAGACTTTTATGTAAGTATTATTTAACCTCCCTGGCGTTGTGAAATAGACAAATGCAATGGTAACGAAAGCGTTACCATTGCATTTGTCTCTGACACACGGCTCCGCCCCCATGAGCCTCTGCGGCACACAAAGACGGAACCCGGAAGCGGAGACGGACGCCGCAGCCGCGGCTCTCACCTGCGATCATGGCGGAGACATCGCTGGATCGCAGGGAGAAGGTAAGGAGGCTGCGCCGCCCGCTCTTGCTCCCAGATCGATCCCGAGCGTGACTCGGGGTTACCGCCACTTACAGCGCAAATTAACCCCGAGTCACGCTCGGGTTTACCGCCAAGGGGGTTAAAGGTATTATTATTTAAAGGTTGACCCTTAAGGCAGACCGTGTGGCGCAGGTGTTGATCCCCACCACTAAATGACACAAAGCCCCCCAGAACGCCCATAACTCTTACCTTAACCTAGGCCCACCGACAGGAATTCAATGGAGCGATTGGCTGCCCCGCGCCCATGTGGGTAGCAAGCAGCGCCATTGCTCTGGCCCATGTGAGCGAAGGGCTGGGTTATGTGCTGGGGGGCTCCAGCATTCTGGATGCCTCCCCAGACTGTCATTTAGCGACGGGGTCCAACACCCACCTCAAAATATAATATGTACTATAGGCATGTAACACATGGCATGTTATATATTTTTCCTTTTTTTAAATATGAAGCTATATTGTTAAGGTAATTGTAAATGTAAGTCTCACCTCCTGTGCTTTCCTCTGTGATGGGAGTGGCAGGGCTGAGTGATGCAAGAACATTGTGGGAATTGCATTGAAGTGAGCAGAGGATTTCTCTAGCCTATCAGTAACAGAGTAGGTGTCAGCCTGACATGATTGTTTTTGTGGTCTGGATCAGGGAGGAGACGCTGGAGGCAGAGGAAGAAGAAATTCCCCTTCCTTTCTGTGATCAGAGTCAGTATCGGACTGACTGACACTATATTAGGAAAGCTGCTGGGCAAATGATTATTACATTTCACTGGCCAGTCCCTTTAACCATCAAAAATGTAACTTAAACTGAAAAAGGTGTAAAATGTGGTTGACACTTGTGTTGTGCGGATGTTTGTGTCTGATCATAGACAGTTTTTTTCCTACATATTGCAGGGGAAGGCCTAAATGTACTTATGTTAAACATTGCAGTTGATCGCTTGCAACAAGTTCTCCAGTTTTGATCCTGTTCTATCCTGTTAGATTATTTGTTGTTTAACCCTAATAAAGAATTGTGAACACTTTCATATTGCCACTTGGTGGTTAGAGTGAGACATTGGGCTTTAGGTCCATACCGTATATACTAAAAACTGCACATGCACATACCATGGTGAAAAAACATCATAAATAGGATACATCTTTTTACGTTTTCAGAATAAAATGATTAAAATACCGCGCTTGAAGACAAAGCAATTTTCAATAACTCCTCAGTAAAAATCTTAAAGGAAGGATGCTCTACGTGTGAAACTCTTTGTCCATAGAGTTCAATCAAATGTTCAATATATACACAGAGCTTCCTAAGTTACCAGTATGTTGTCCCAAAGTGCATGTGCAAGCACTACTTCCGCAGGTATGTTTAAATATGATTTCTTTCACGTCCGTAGTTCTAAGACTCCTTGCCCCTTCAGATCCAAATAAATCAACTGTTCCACTCCTCCGGTCAGTACAAGGACCCTCCAAACAGACTCCACATAGGACACCACGCCAGTGAATGTAACATAGAACAGAAAACACACACCTAGTGTAATACTGTATGGTACACACTGTTTAATAGAAGACATCAATGCACTCACATGGAAATAAAACTTAAAACGCTTGTAAAATCATGGATGGCTCTCACCGCCTGCCTTGTAGGCCTTGTAAAAGTTGCCAAGGGCAACGAAACGCGGCGGCAGGCGGCATCTCTATCTTTGTTTTGGTTTTGATCTGGCCAGATCTTATTGTGTGAGAGCCATCCTCTGATTTTACAAGCGTTTTAAGTTTTATTTCCATGTGAGTGCATTGATGTCTTCTATTAAATAGTGTGTACCATACAGTATTACACTAGGTGTGTGTTTTCTGTTCTATGTTACATTCACTGGCGTGGTGTCCTATGTGGAGTCTGTTTGGAGGGTCCTTGTACTGACCGGAGGAGTGGAACAGTTGATTTATTTGGATCTGAAGGGGCAAGGAGTCTTAGAACTACGGACGTGAAAGAAATCATATTTAAACATACCTGCGGAAGTAGTGCTTGCACATGCACGTTGGGACAACATACTGGTAACTTAGGAAGCTCTGTGTATATATTGAACTTTTTACATTTTCAGTTTGCTTTATCAAACTGAGTTTAGATCACTAATAGAAAAAGGTAATGTTCCAAAGCTTAAATGTGGCCAGACCATGGGGTCGATTCAGAGCTAGGTGACAATTTTCACTCCTTTTTTAGTAAAGAAAAATGCCATTGACTTTCATTGTCTACTTGGTGTAAATTTGCACCTGGTTCTAAATCAGCCCCAAGGTAGATAATGAAAGTGAATGGCAATTTTGTCTCCTAAAAAAGACATGAGTTTTTTCACCTTGCTCTTAATCATCCACAAGGTAGATAATGAAAGACAGTGGCATTTCTCTTCTGAAAATGGGGAGATAATTCTCACCTGGCTCTGAATCAACCACCATGCGCCATGTAAGCCATTCTTCAATTATTCTTTAATCAAAGCTGACAACTTCCCAGCGCTTGTGTGCACCAACAATGTATCCACTGTGCCATATTGGTAGTGTAATTATTTATGTTTTATGCAGCATGATTTTTTCCCACTTACACAGCCCTAACTTCATAGCAGTTTCTTTAAATTGAAAAGTTAAGCCTTGGATTAAAAGTGGCTTGCTATTAGCTGCTTGCGGTATGGTACATTATACAGTTCTTAGCAGCTGGTTTGGGAACATCAGTCAGGAAATTGTATGATAAATTAGAAGGATTAACACACTACTCTACTTCAGCAGTCTGTCTTAGGAAGAGACTGTCATGTGCATTTTCTGTGCAGGAGTAAGGGGGTAGATTGATGACATACAGGAACATTTTTACATGTATTTAGATTATGATAAGAAGCATCTGTTCTATTCATACCTGGTGTTGTATGCAGCAGTGCGTTAGCATATAGGAGCTTGGGAAGCTTTCCATATGGAAGAACTGTAGCGCACACAAACTGTACCTGTACCGTCATTCTTGATCTATAACACTTTACTGCTGGCTGTTCAAATAACGGTTGCCTGGAGTTTGGGTTTCCTTCCACAGTTTCCTGGTTAGTGTACATTCCAGGCGAATTACTTTGAACAACATTTCTTATCACAAGCTGCTGCATGACATGGAAAAGTATCAGTTTTGACTGCCAGAGAAACTCTCCCTTTCAGGAAACAATACATTGCCCTCTGATAACACTGATGTCCTTTACAATTATCCCTGTGGGTACTGTATGGTCTGTAGAGCTTGGCAGCTGTAAGAATCTTATGATGAGTCAATTACAATGCAGTGCTATACAGCTAAGGGGGTAATAACGTGAATAGTTATTCTTTCCTTACATCCCCTGAATCAATCTTGGTATCAGGTTGGGGCATGACTGAAGTGCTTATGAACAAGGCGTCTAAGCTAGGGTATGCTTAAGCATACATTGGTCACATGAGCCTATCATTATACTAATATATCTTAGCAGTCCAAGGCTGAGCTGTGGATGGATGCTCCTGTAGATGGAGTCACAATCTAAAGTGTTGTATTCCTCTTCCTGCCATCATAGGATCCTAAATGTTTACCTCATCATAAGAACTCCTGATCATAAGATTTGGGGGGACGGGAACACTATCATTTGATGCATAAGATCTGCTCACACAAAATATGCAGGGCTGGCTTACTTTGCCATTGATTTGGTACATGAGGCAGTCTGCGTGTACAGTTATGAGTATACTCACTCCAAATGTTGGGCGAGCCTTTGAAGGGGAATCTTCCACACACTGTTTTTGGCTCTGGTTAGATCCCCTTAAACTCTACAATAAAAGTTAGATTTGGGAGTTTATGATCCTACACTGCCATTTTTGGAGGCTTTGGTAGGAGTCTGCTTGTACTACAAATTGATAGAATCGATTGACCTGAGATGGATTTGCTTATACTTGGCTTGCACACTGCTGTGAATCTTGGGAGTTGGAGCTTATTTGGGGTCTGGGGCGGGGGGGGGGGGGGGGAGCTGGCCACACATTAATCTGTACTACTAACATGAAGAACTCAGATAACACACATGAATCCTATCTGACATATTTTGCATAGATGCTTTTTCGGCAGATTTGTGGGTTGGCAACCATTAAACGTTAAACACCCAGCTGAAATGTATGGTAGGACAGGGCTTGCGATTTGTGTGTCTGCACAGCACTGCACTTGAAAGCTTTGTGAGCGAACACATTCGGCCGCTATCCCTAGTCAGGCTTATCACTTTCTGCTGACATCCGTCATTTTCTGCAGAGTCTTTTTTTAGATTTTTCTTTAACTGCAAGTAGGAAAAAGGTACAAAGGGGAAGTATTTTATTCAAATGTTTTTTTCACATGTAGCCTATTATTTAATAGCATTTCATTTTTACAGGAATTTAATGATGGTTAAAGATGGATATTTTTGAATTTTGGAAAATATGGTTTTTGATTACTATTAGATTTTTTTATGTTATGGGTACTGGTGAAAAAGGCCAGCAAGGGTATAAAGTGGGTGCAAGTGCCTGTCAGCCAATGGGTTTTTCTGATGATTACTGTACATAATTAATATTTTTACAGTGATATTTTTAATATACAATTAATATTTTTCTCCTGCTAATTGAGGGCAGACCCCCTAAGACACAATTTTACTAAATATATGTTGTATTCATTTATTATTATATAAAGAACATAATTAATTTCTCTGTTCAACACAGAATTACGTGTTTCATTTTTGTTTTTTTTGTTTTTAGATCCGCCTCACCTGTTTCCAGCCTTTCACCCTCCTGTGCCAATAGACGCAAGGCATCATGAAGGCAGATATCACTATGATCCTTCTCCTATTCCTCCACTGCACGTGTAAGTAGATTTGGTTTTAAAAGATTTGGATACAACAAAGTAATAACGTCTAATGATGGACAGGTAGGTTTTTCTTTTGCAATGCAACGACCATGTGGCCAATAAGGCGCCCCTGGCATGTCCCCCAGGCTCCTCCCAAAGGAGGCAACACTCATTCCCCTCATTCTCACTCAAAGGAGACAAACTTCATTCCCATATTGCTGTGCAGGCACCCGCGAGGATGAAGGTGGAGTGCTGGCTTTTCTGCTGTCTTGGATTATGCGGCGCCACCGCTGGCCATTGCGCTCACCCAGGAGGATGATGGTAACTCTCCATCTCCCCGATCTTCCAGGATGGTCATGTGGAGACCAGGAGTTTTGCACAGCAGTCAAAAGCCAGAGGGCCAGGAGTTAAACGGGTTTGAACACACAGCTTAAACCGGACCTTCAGCATGATTTAATGAAAAGCCCAAACCTTTAAAAAACTCTTCCACAGCATCTGAAATTAATATATTTTAAGTTTTTAGTCACTTATTATTCTTTCCCCCACTGGGCTTCAACTCTGTTCAGGACCCTAGGATACGGGCGCCGCCATCTTGACTCAGAAGCATCACATATTGAGGAGAGGAGAGGGGGATAAAGTACAGGGGGTGGGGTTATAGCTATGCTTTGCACAGATAGAGCCGAGCTGGGGTCAGGGAAAGGACAGCAATCCCAGAATGCAGAGCGATACAGTGTCAGAAGACACTTTGCAGGATGCCTGATGCTCCATGAGCCGCCATCTTGGATGTTTAATGGCTCATAACATGCAGTAGATGCAGGTAGGAGGATTTTTAATGTGGGCAATCTGTATGAACAGGGTGTGGGAAACATATAAGATAGACTCTTATTCAGGGTGAAGGTCCGCTTTAAGTATACAATGTTCAACAATTTCTAATTGCAGTAAAAAAAGATATACTCACCTTACCACCCACGGGCTTGATCCTGCATGCTGAATAGGTCCTGTTATTGCACTGTCAGCTCCTATGCTTACAGCTAGTTCCCAGCATGTTTTTGTTCATCCACTGCTGATATGCTTATTGAACATGTGACGTGCCCCCTGCAGCCATTCTGGTAGGTTCTCTAGTAACTGTAAGGAGAGGCACCTATAGAACAAGACCAGGGCTAGTTCAGCCTACAGAGCTCCAGTGAATCAAGCCTATTAGTGGAAAGGCCGTAAAAAAACATTATACTGTAGCCGTTTAAATGCATCTCAGCAGCGGTGACACATTTTGAAAGCTTTCTCCTTTGCATGTTGGTGCTGCGCTGCTTACTGACTGTAGAAGGTGTTTCCGTGTTGCTTGTGCCATGACTTCCTATACTGTGTTTCATCTCAGAAATGTTGACTTACTGTAATAACACCTAAGATGATGATTAATTAGAATCTCTGTTAAACAAGTTCTCCGCTGTGAATAGATTTACTTATCAGCAATCCTAAATACACGCTTAAGTACACATATAATGATGTTTATTCTGGTGCAGCCATTAACAAGCTATAATTGCTGGAAGAATTTGCCAGAAGCAAGGTAATAAATATGTGTCAAAACTAAAAAATGGTTTCCTCTGTGCTTAGTATTTACAGTTTAGGAAATTGTATCTGTTATCGTCATTGCTTTGAACGTGACAAAATGTCAGGCCGTTCCTGGAAATCTTTAAAGTGGACCATCACCCTCCGGTGACCGGCCCGGGAATCTATAAGATTCCCGGGCCGATCACCTCCCTCCCCGCGGGACATCCAAGATCGGGATGTCCCGCGGGGTGAAACCCCCCCCCTCCAAACACCCCAAATCCCCTTACCTTGTCTTCGGCCGGCCGCCTCCCTCGCGCCCCTCCCGCGCGTCACTCTTGACGCGCGCGCGCCCGCGCCGGCCGTTCACGGACGGCCGGCGCGCGCGCGCGCGCGCGTCAAGAGTGACGCGCGGGAGGCGGCGGCGGGGGAGCCGCTTGTCCGCGCCTGTCAAATCTCTTGTCCGTCGGCGCTGGGAGCGGGGAGAGGTGAGTTTTTCGGGTGATCGGGGGGGTTTCACACAGCGGGGCACCCCGATCGGGGGTGCCCCACCGAAGTGGACCAAGACCCAGGATAGTTAAAATCCTGGGTGTTGGTCCATTTTAAGCCCAACTCCAGGCAAACATCCTTTTTTAGTTTTTGACAGAATAGGACGATTAGAAATTTATGCTGCATTTTTTATGCTGCATGTGATCCATTGGAGGTGTCTTGCACTCCTTTTCCAGTTTTCAGTGAAGATAGGAAGTTTATTTAACAGAATACTATGGTTGTTATCTGGACCAGGGCAGCAGAAACGCGGTATTGGTGACACCCTTCTTTCTTGTCATTTCGTTGTAGTTAAATCCTATTACTCATTTTATTCCAAAGTGTACTTTTTGCACCTGTTGCTGAATCAACCCCTTTACCCAGAACTTGCCTTTAAATCTTTATGTATGAATATACACATTTTTAATCTTACTCTATGTACAAGTATATTAACACTCCTCCTACTCTGGACTATCTCTATTTAAAGGAAAAGTCTTAAGTTTTCTGGTCTTTCCCAAAGAATACAGGACTGGGCAGTGCCAAATGACACTAGACAAACTTCTTTCCTGACTGCTGCTCCTATGGCCAGTGTTTAGACTCTTGCAGCTTTAGTTTGTGAAGCTGTTAGCTGTGCTGCCTGGCCGGGGGGGGGGGGGGGTTGGGGTGTTGGCCTGTGTACATGGCCATACACAGAAGTTCCTGGTGTTTTCAGTGGGAACTGGACGTACACACCCATGCCAAAGGACCAAGGACTCACTAGCCAAAGCCAAACCGGAGCTGCAAGAGACTGTTCGACTGCACAGGAAAGCGGTCAGGCAAATGCCCTCTGCCGTTGCCAGGCCTTAAGTCTTTGGGAAAAGTCTTATGAGCATTATATTGTTTATTCTCTATTTAAAGAGGAAGTCCAGTCAAAACTGACTGGACCTCCTCCAAACAATGAAGCGCAGGGTCATGGCAAGCTCATCAGTGGTTGGTAATCATGGTGACCAGGCAGGAGATACTACCTCTTCCATGTTTCCACACGCCAAGTGGCAGTGAATGGCTTATTGTGCTTATCACTGTGTGACAGTGCTTCGGGGGCGCCAGACACGGTGGGACCTCCAAATCGGGTTTGGTTGTACTACAAAACATAAAATAAAAAATTAAATGCCACATAGAAATCTGCAATAATAAAGCAAACCTTGTTTCCTTAGTTTTATATCTTACCTGTATTGGAAGAGTAACGTCCTCCATTGCTCTTGGCACATGTACCTTCAGGACCAAAAACGTAAAACAGACCTATATACATTACGATTAACAATGTAAAAAGGGGTGCAGAGATTTCATCATTTTTATACTACAACAGCCACTTGCAGTTTTTTCCCCTTTTTAAGCGAAAATGAGTTCACTGTTGTGTGAAGGGGGTTTCTCATTTGTTTTCTTTGATTACATTTTCTTTGCACACTTAATTCCGACAGTTCTCCTAGCCAGCAAGCACAAATTAAGACTTCATCACAAAAGAGCAGATTAAATTAAAATCTCATAACGTGAAATATGCGCTATATTAACTCGATGACTACTCATTTACTTCTGAATATGTAGGAAACTCACAAATTAACCTGCCTTTGTTTTCCCATCACAGCATTTCAATAGCCACACAATTTTGGTTACAGCTGATAACAACAGCTGATCCCTGTAATATAACCTACAAGAACAAATGCTTTAGCTTTTGCATGTTAATTAAAATTATAAAAAAAACTGAAATGCCTTTCAGTGGCAATGATTCCAATCAGAACCTCAGTCTAAATTTCATACAGCTTCTTCTGAGACCAGTTTGGATGGGATTACAACATCTTTTTTGATTGCTTTTACACCTAGTGTAGCATTGTGTTGCAATGTAGGGCCCCGTGCAGTCATAGTAGGCCCAATATGCCTCAGTGTGTTGGGTTTTCTGTGCACTGTGTGGAGTAAAACGGCTCAGTGTGAAGTAGTGTGACTATCTAGTAGCAATGAGACAGCCTGAACATAGTGTGTGCCATTGTGGGCCATTGTGCGTCTACATTGCTGTGCAGTGCAGTTACCATGCACATAATTCTAGATGGCATAGTTCCCATATTTGCACTGCATTAAAAACAAGGGTTGCAGACACCTTTTTCAGTGCAACGTGGTAACAGTGCAGGTCAAAAGAAGTCTATGACAACACAAGCACGTATAACGCAGCGTTGCAAACACCTTTTTCCAAGTATACAGCACGTCCTGTTTCACTAATTTCTTACGTCTGGGTTATCCGACACAAGGTGGCGCTGTGGACTGCAGAAAGACTTGTGGCATCTCCCTGCTCTATAAAAAGCCAGGAACCTCCCACAAATTCCCAGTTTTTCTTCTGCAGTCGGACTGCGAAGATAGAAGATGGCTCTCTATACTGCGCAGGCAAGCGGGGCTTACCAGCCTGCGGCCCTGCAGGACTATTTTCACCCGTTCTGGACCCACTGCCTCCCAGCCTCGGCTGCCTGGTTCGGGTGAAGGTAGGACAGCACCAGGGTCAGGTGCTTGAGGAGCGCTGCTCCAGACCGCAAAACCCTGTTCCACAAGGGTAGCCGGTTACAGGCTTTTATGGTAAGCCATTGGGATGCTGAGACCCTTGCTGTTTAGCCCCTTTTGGGTAAGGGGTTCTCTACCACCCCCCCTTCTTCATTTCCTTGGGTTGGGCCCTTGACGCTGTTCTGTTGCCCTCTCGCTCTCTCCCTGGGCTTGGGGGGGGGGGGACAGGCAGCTGGCGGGGGTGCCCTGGGGATCTGCTTGTGCCCGCGCCTGCATTTGTCCCCTAGTGAGGGACATGCTAGCGAGGAATCACATTTTGAATTGGCTATGCGGGTGGCCAGCCTGGAAAGGCATATTACTGGGCCTGCCCCCTGTAAGGCTTCTGGCAAGAAATGGCATTCAACTCCCGCTGTTTCCCTTTTTCCTGAGGAGGATGAGGGACCTTATTCTTTTTCCGGCCATTACCCCCTAGAAGAGGGGGAACTTTTCTCTGATTCCTCTGGGGAACAGCAGGAGGTTTATGACGGTATTGGGTCTCCTTTTGGAGAAGAACCATGGTCTCCCGAGGATACTGATAGGCTGTTGGCTTACATTTTTTAAGTATTATGTATTACCCCTCCTGTGGCGGCTAAAAAACAGCAGGGTAAGCTTTTTCACACTGTTAAACAGCGCTTGGAGTTCCCTGAGTAGAACCACTTTAATAATTTGGTGCTCAAGGAGTGGGAACATCCTAGCAGATTGCCCGCGGTGCCCAAAAGTTGGGACAGGAGGTATCCCTTCACTGCTGATGTGGTTAAGCGCTGGTCGTGTCCCCCCGAGGTGGATGCTCCCGTGCTTGGGTTGTCCAATACCTCGGTCATGCATTCCCCTGACACTTCTACTCTGAGGGATGGTGAGGACCGGCGTGTGGATCAGCTGGCCTGTCACGCATTTGCTTGTGCAGGGACTGCACTGTGCCCTGTGTGCGCTTCTGCCATCACGGCTATTGCTATTAAAGGGCTGCTCAAGTGCCTTCTGGATAATGCCTCGGCTGCCAGTAGGGGAAAGGATTATAGATCCCTCCTGCTTTGCTATGAATTTGTTGCATTTATTGTTTCTGCTATGGATGATGCGGTCAGGATGTGTGGTAAGACTTCTGCCCTTTTGGTGGCTATACGCCGTTCTGTTTGGCTGCGTCAGTGGGCGGCTGATAATGCGGCTAAGAAGGCTCTCACTGGATTACCCTTTAAGGGGGTTCCGGCTCTTTGGTGAGCGCCTAGATTTGTTTGCCAAGGATGGTAGGCTGCCTCAGCGCAGGAGGCAGCCGCGGCCTTTTCGAGTTCCCAGGACTGGCCGGGGTGCACCATTTGCAGGGACACGTAGAGACCCTTGGGGCCGAGGTGGAGGCCGTGGACGTCCCGGTCTCTCATGGGGTCCCAAGTCCAAATCTTCCCCCAAGCCCCATCAGACATGAGGAGGCGCCCTCACCCATCCAGGTTGGGGGACGGTTGCGGCTCTTTGCTAACATCTGGAAACTGCGCGTCTCAGACCGGTGGATTCAGGAGGTGGTGTCCTCCGGGTACAAGATAGAGTTTGCAGCCTGGCGGCCCCCAAGATTCAGCAGATCCCGGATGGCTCAAAACACTCTGTCAGCTCAGGGCTTGCGGCTTGCGGTCCAAAGCCTTTTGGATTTGGGTGTCATCTGCCTGGTGCCCTTCCGGGAAAGGGGCAGAGGCTTCTACTCCAATCCGTTCACGGTTCCCAAAAAGGATGGGTCTCTGAGGCCCATCCTGGATTTGAAGCGCCTCAACAAATTTGTCAGGTTCAAGCATTTTGGCATGGAGACTCTGCGCTCGGCGGTCAGTACCTTGCACCCGGGTGACTTCATGACTTCTGTGGACATCAAAGATGCTTACCTTCATGTTCCAATCTTTCCAGGTCATCAGAGATTTCTCAGGTTCGCTCTGGAGGATCAGCACTACCAATTTGTGGCCTTGCCATTCGGTCTTACCTTGGCCCCTTGGGTTTTCACCAAAGTGTTGGCGGGGGTGATGGCTCTGTTGAGATTTCAGGGCATATGCATCCTTCCTTATCTGGACAACATTCTGATTGCGTCTCAGTCCTTCCATCAAGCCGAACTGGATACCCAGATGGTGGTCTCCACACTCGAGTCCTTCGGCTGGGAGATCAACCATCCCAAGTCTTCACTGTCTCCGTCCTTGGTGAGGTCCTTTCTGGGCATGACTCTGGATATATCTCAGGTCAAGGTTCTCCTGCCTCAGCAGAAGGTGGAGAGCCTGTAGACGCAGGCACGGTTTCTACTTTCTTGTCCTCAGCCCTCCATTCGGCAGGGGATGCAGTTGGTGGGCCTGATGGTGTCATGCTTCGAGGCGGTTCCCTCAGTTTGACATGAGACCCCTTCAGCTACACCTTTTGTCAGTGTGGGATCGGGACCCTGTGTCCCTGGATCAGGAATTTGCTCTGTCCCCTCTGGTCAGTCAGTCCCTCTCGTGGTGGCTGGACTCAAGGAACCTTCTTGTGGGCAGGACCTTTTTGCCCCCGTGCTGGGAGACTGTCACCACAGATGCCAGTCTGACAGGTTGTGGGTTTTTTTTGGAAGTCTCTGAAGTTCCAGGGTCAGTGGGGCCCTCAGAAGGCCCATGCTCCCATCAACATTCTAGAACTGCGGGCGATAAGGTTGGTTCTCTCCCAGTTGACCTCACACCTTCGGGGTCGGGCTGTTAAGATCCACTCGGACAACCAGACGGCGGTTGCCTACATCAATCATCAGGGAGGGACTCGGAGCAAGCAAGCTCTCAAGGTAGTGTCCCTGATACTTTCCTGGGCGGAAGAGAATGTTCCCTGCATCTCGGCAGTTTACATCCCGGGAGTGGAAAACCTGGAGGCAGACTCCTTGAGCAGGGGATGTCTCGGGCTGGCGGAGTGGTCCCTCAGCAACAGGGTGTTTCACTCCCTGTGCCGTCGCTGGGGTCTGCCGGATGTGGACCTGTTTGCGTTCCGTCACAATCACAAGCTTCCATTCTTTGTCTCTCTGTCACAGGACCCTCTGGCCTTCGCCATGGATGCACTAGCAATGCCTTGGAAGGGGTTTCGGCTCCTCTATGTGTTTCCTCCGTTTCCTCTGTTGGGCAGGGTGCTGCGCAAGATAGCCCAGGAAGGGGTGCCAACCATTCTGGTGGCCCCCTGTTGGCCAAGAAGGGTGCGGTTCGCAGACATCGTGCAGTTGGCGGTAGATCAATACGTCCTGCCCAAGGATCCGAACCTGCTCACTCAGGGGCAGCTGCGCCATCCCAATTTACAAACGCTGGCTTTGACGGCTTGGCTGCTGAAACCTCCATCTTGATGGAAAAGGGGTTGCCTGCCTCTGTTGTTGATACCATGATTAGGGCTAGGAAGAAGTCCTCGTCCTTTATCTACTACAGGGTCTGGCGTGCTTACATTGCCTGGTGTGAGTCCAAATCTCTTCCCTGTCGGGTGTTTTCTATTCCCAGGATTCTGGAATTCTTGCAACATGGTTTGGATTTGGGCCTTCAACTTAGTACACTCAAAGGTCATGTTTCAGTTCTGGCTATTTTTTTTCCAAAGATCTTTTCCCAATCACTGTTTGGTTAAGACCTTTTTCCAGGGGGTTTCTCACGTGCGTCTGCCACGTAAGCCTATGTTACCAGTTTGGGATCTGAATCTGGTATTATCTGCTCTGCAGGGTCGTCCCTTTGAGCCTCTTCGTGAGGCCGCCTTGCCCATTCTGACTCTTAAGGTAGCCTTTTTGGTGGCTATCACTTCTGTTAGGCGTGTTTCTGACTTGGCGGCGCTCTCATCAAACCTCCTTATTTTGAGGGACACCAGGACAAGGTGGTGTTTCGGTTTAAGCCAGATTTCTTGCCTAAGGTTGTGTCTGCCTTTCATCTCAAGCAGGACATTGTTTTGCCTTCTTTGTGTCCTAATCCTAATAATCCTAAGGAGTGGACCTTGCATTCTTTGGATGTGGTCCGGGTTCTGAAGTTTTATTTGGTAGCTACTGAATCCTTCAAGAAGACTGATTCTCTTTTTGTTCTCCCTTCTGGACCTAGGAAGGGTTTGCCGGCTAAATCCACTATCAGCAAGTGGATTCGTCAGGCGGTGGTGCAAGCCTATTCTGCTAAGGGGAAGGAGCTTCCCTTCCGTCTTTCTGCTCATTCCACTCGTACTATTGGTGCGTCTTGGGCTTTTCAGCACCAAGCTTCTGTTGAACAAGTTTGTAAGGCCGCAACTTGGTCTTCTGTTCATACTTTTTCTAAGTTTTACAAGGTTGATGTTAGGGCCTCAGCTGATGCTGCTTTTGGCCGCAAGGTTCTTCAGGCGGCAGTGGTTTGAACTGCTCGCCGTTGCTTTTGGGGATCCCACCCTACCTTACGGACACTGCTTTTGGATGTCCCAGACGTAAGGAATTAGTGAAACAGGACGTGCTGTATACTTGGAAAAATACAATTCTGTGAGTACTCACCTGTAGAATTGTTTTTGTAGTATACAGCACGTCCTGTTTCATCCCTCCCTTGTTATCATTTTTCTTGGTTTCCTCTGTATGGTGATTTGTTCAAATGCTCCTTTTGGGATTTGCGATACGCGTCATCACCTGGCCCCGCCCCCGAAGAGCACGAAAAACGGCGCTCACGTGACCCGGCCGGCACCATGACAAAGCAAAATCACCTCAGGTTATAGCGCCCACAGCCGCGGAACGCAGTACAAAGTGACGCGGCAGCTAAAAACACCAGAAAACACAAAAAACGTCAAAACACCACAGATATCACCACTCGCCGCTACCACCCACCCCCCCTCCCCCCCCAACTTAGTCAGGGGGGGGGGGGAAGAGAGAGACGAGAAGGCAGCAGAGAGCTGCCATGGCCAGGAAGGAGGGGGGGGGGCCCAAAAAGGAAAATTAGAGGACACAGTCCCCAAACTACTTACCCCCTCAGAAGCCAGGACAGAAACTCTGCATCCCTATTAGGCTCACCATAAAGCCTATGGCTGGCTACCCTTTGTGTTACAGGGTCTGCGGCTTGGAGCTGCGCTCCAGGAGCACTTGACCCTAGCGCTCTTCTACCTTCACCCAAACTATCAGCCGCGGCTGGGAGGCAGTGAGGGTCCAGAAACGGATGGAAATAGACTTGCAGGGCCACAGGCTTGGTTGCCCCGCTCACCTGCGCAAGAGAGAGAGCCATCTTCTAACTTCGCAGTTCCACTGCAGAGGAAACACTGGAGAACTCTATAGTTAATCCCGTTTTCGTAGGGAGCCAGGACATGCCACAGCTTTCTGCAGCACCACTGCGCCACCTTGTGACGGAATAACCCAACTGTTATGAATACCGAAGCGGGCCGTGCCATGCATTAAAGAAAATATAATTTTCCCATAAATGCTTGTAAACTACTGCAAAATCACAGTTAAACATACATAGCGCAAAATGGTGAAAAATGGCCTGGCAAGAGCGGGTGGCAAGATCTCTAGGTAGGCTGGCAGCGAAAGGGTTGAGGTAGAGGGTTCTCCCTCGAAAGATGTGTAAGCAGCTTCATTTCAGTAAGAAGTTTGTGTGCAGAGTGCAAATAATCTATTCAAATCCTAACAACACTAAAATAAAACTTTACCGAATACTGCACATACTGCAGGTTATGTATTTGATACAATGTCCTTATAAAATTCTGCATTTTAGCTGTTCTGGAAATAAATAGGTATTCTTATATAGCAGTGCAAATCTTTCTCAGGGGAAGCTCTTTTATGAAAAGTAAAGGAATGCAAACTCCCCATACAGTGTACATTTGGGGGTCTAGTTCCTTGGACAAAACTCCTGTGTTCTTTGTGCTTCAGTCAGCAGTATTAGGTTTGAACTCTAGTATTCATAAGCAGTGAACCGGAAGCAAGCTGCTTCTATAGACTGCTGTCAAACCTGTTGCCTTGGTTGATGAGGCATTGATCTGTAACAGCATTCCTACCCAGCAGCACTCGGATACCTCTGATATTTAACATGGTGTCAGTGACTGATACTGAGCTACAGCTAATGGGGGATATCCAAATGACTTTCAGAGCCTCTGCAATATTTGGACTGGCTGAGATTTAGGAAATTTGCAAGTGAGACAAAATTTTCCCTAAGCCTGCAATTGGGCAGTTTTACAGGCAATGGGCCAAGTTTTGAGAAAATAAAATATTATTTTTCCAAAAATATGAATGATGGCAACCTATGAGAATTCTAAATATTCTGAGAAGCTTATTTTTTATTCCAATAGGCTACTGTTGTTCATAGATTAAAATAACATAAAATAAAAAAGTTAACTCATTTGAAAATATATGCTAATCACATATAGAGCAGTCCTATTGTAGTTACTGGGGATTTTTTTTAAAAAAGGAGAAAAAAACACAAAAGAAAAACAATTCCCATTGTCACTAAACAATGTTACTAAATGTTACTAAGTTACTAAACCACACCCAAAGGTAAATGAGAAAATCAGCTCCACATCTGTTTATTGACAGAGGTCATAATGGAAGTGGTGATGGCTAACATACTACATTTATTGGAGCTTTGAGATCCTGTGCTTTGTTTTGGCGCTGAAGAAAACATGAAAAGGGGATGTTTCTGGACTATTAAGACATTCGAGAGGTAGTGTTGTTGCTGAAGTGTTAATCAAGGGTACAATCCAGACAAAAATAATATATATATATATATATATACAGCTGACTTGTGAAATCCGACTGTCCCATTCTTAAAGTGGAACTTTGCAGGCCCTGGAGTCTAAAAGACCGCAGCAGCGTTCAAACTCCACTGCTTGGGGTACCTGCATACACTATAAATTTATGTACTTAAAGTTAGTAGTTAAAAAACTTGGGAGTCCCTATTAAATCAAGTGGAATGCACTGCCCACTGGGCGCCTTGCTGACCGGTATACTTCAAATATCCAAAACACAAAAACACATTATTTAACTGCAAAGCTGGCAAATCACACCACAGCACAACTATTGCCAAAGGACACAATATTTAATTGATTAGAAGGATATGGCACAAAACATATACAGCATGTATTTACAACCAGTCTACAAAAATCACTAAAAAGCAATTGCTAAAGCTAATTGCTCCATTTGAGTACCTATCTGCCTACCCACCCACCTTCCTGCTCACCCACCTACATGACTCCCCCACCTACCCATCTTTCTACCTGCCTACCCACCTAACTACCCACTAACCTGTATGCCTGCCTGCTCACCCACTTACCTTCCTTATGTAGTGTACCAACCTACCTACCTAGGAAATACAGGGAGGTTGTCATTTTTTGTTGGGTGGGGCCCACACAGCATAGATGTACAGCATTAGGTAAAGTGGTTTTAAACAGGAGCACAGCTTATCCACTCATGGTAGAAATTAGCTTGTGTTTCGTTTCTTAGTGGCGTTGGTTACTGACATGTGTTGTGATCATTACAGTGATTGGAGCAAGGAGCAATGATTGATTTTGCAGTTTTACGGGGGGAGGAGCATCCCCACTCAGTGTGTGAAGTGATGGGGGGTAACCTGTTTCTACATACATGCAGACCCCCAACATGTCCCCTCTATTACAGAGGATGGAGTGGGCGTGACAGCATTACTGAGACAGATTTTGTTTTTGTCATGTTACTTGGCTGGACTATTACTGAAACTTGGATGTCCAGTGTCTTCATAACCCCCGACGCCCTGGTTGCTGAGATGGGGGTTACAAAAAAAAAGCCTTACCTCTCCTGTAATTCTCTGTGGCCGCACAGAGAGTGTACAGAGTGGCCTCCCCCCACTTTGCACACACCTACCACCCCTGAAGCATGGGATTATGTAGACACTGGACTTAATACTTAAAAAATACTGCATCAGGGATCTCCACCAGATTTTCTGCCCAGGGGCCTCCACCACATTTAAAGCAAGCCAACAGTCAAAAATGATTTATGATGATGATAAACCAGACCAACACAACAAACAGTGCTCATATGCATCCCTCCCCGGGGCAATTTAGATTGCTGCACATAAAAATTAATTTACCTTTTTTCTAACTCTTACTGTGATAAATTGTAGAAACAAAATGTCAGCTCGTGCATTTGCAGGCTGCATGCCAACAGGAAGTGTTGCTGAGCTTCCTGTTACTGTGCATTGTCAGTTATGTTACTTGAATGCAGGCAGCCGCATGGCTGAGATGCTGGGAGAGGAAGCTCCAAAATGGTCACTACCTTACTTTTCCAATTGTTCCCGGCTGTTGGTCTGGGTTAATCTGGCCCTGTGTAGAAAGCTCACTTGTTGTCATTGTAGTGTAAGTAAAGATGCCTATTAGACATGTATGGCTTGTGCGTATTGTTCTTAGAGCAGCCTGAAAATAAGATTTCTGTATCTGGATAGCTCATCCAAGCTAACCAGATGAAAAAGAAAAATGGCCTACGTGTTTAATATGCTTTAAAAATGCATTGTTTACCTCATAATGGCGGCCCCTGTGCGCATAGTGGCCCGGAGAAGCGGAAACCGCTTTGGCCGGCAAACCAGATAAGGTAGGTAAGTTGGTGAGCTATCCAGATACAGAAATGTTAATTTCAGGCGCTTGTTCTGGTTTAAGGCCGACCACCATTCTAACTTTAAATACTAATACTTGACTTGATATATAGGCTGCTATTTTCCTCTTTAGCCAGTCCAGATAAGCCATTAGAGGGTTATCAGCCTGCAATCCAGCCATTCAGCCCATCTTCAAGGCCTGAAAAATAATCTCTGTTTAGGGGCTAAGCAATAGGGCTAAAATGGAAAATGCAGGTTACATGCAATGTTTTGCTGAAGCTGTACAGTGATACTAAGCACATCCACTCTGTGGCTGAGACTTCATGATTAATGGTGTTTATTCTTGACAGAAGCCTCCTCTATTTATCTGCAATACAGTTTAGCGATTTTATCAGTCACCTGAATGAGAAATATTCAGTCATACCAATATTGCAGTGTAAATTGAGTAGAGTCACTTTTTATTATATCTCACAGCCTTATCATCCTCACAGTAATTTTCTCGCTGTGGTTTGATATGGAAAGGCTGGATTTAGCTGTACTTGACACAAAGCCTCTTCAATTCCACTAAAAGTTCAGGCTGCTCTTAGAAATGCAAAAGAAAAAAAAAACTTCACTCTTATCCAAGCAATTTCAGGATTTGAAAGAATACAGATAAAGAAGCGGAGACCTGGATGGGGATAACGATGTAAATGTGGAATCGTCTAATAGCGGTAAAGTGACTTGTGAAAAGGTCCTTCAGTATTATAACTTTGAGCCTCTGTACTGTTTAAGGCAATTACCCTTGAAATGTAGCTCTGTTTGTTCTGATCCATAACAACCTAGGTTTGCTCCCCCATCCTCCATTATACTGATTACAAACCCCGAGTTGCTGTTTAGGAATTGATATGTCTGTTTACGGAGGAAGCTTCTATTTGTTTTTGTGGGAAAAGAAATATCACTGGCAAAGGTCAATTGTTTAGAACCTGATCCATATATGGGTACATTTATCTCTATTGTAAAAGCATTCCACGCCTCCTGGGATTTTTCGTTTACCTGTGAGATGTGCACCAACATCCCCCCCATACCTTAGCGAGCTTTTCTCTTTTCATTAAAACGCACAATTTGAAGCCTTCCTGGCACTGTGAAGATGAGTATTATGACATTCAACACTGTATAGTCAGGAAGGGGCCTGAGGAGAGTTGTCACAGCAGCAAAAAACAACAATTTCAAAAAGGACAGGTGCTACATGGGGTGGCTGCAGTAACAAGAGTTCCCGTATTGAGGAAAAGGTCAGTGTATGGAGGGAAAGATAACTGTGTGGTTGGGCTTTAATGCGAGAACCTCCAATTTTACCTCCCCTAGACTTTGGACGCTAGAGGTGTTTGAAGTCAGACCCCTTTCGCATCAGACCCCATCTCCCGTGGTAAGCAGAAAATAAAATGTCATGCTGGTGAGAGCGTGAGAAACAGGCACATATACACAGATGTACAGAAACATGGAACGTCCCCCTGCTTCCACAGCATGAATGGAAGAGTCCCAGTCTGTACCTTACCTAGATACAAGATGTTGTATCCTGCCATGGCTATATAACAAGCGATAATACATCGTCCAAACAATTTTCATCTGAGAGATCAGGCTACCAGCAGTCAGTAGCAGAATTTGGCAGATATAGCATTTCGTTAAACACCTTGAATTTACTGTGTCTTTGAATTTCACTTGTAACACATTCATGGGTGTTTTAATGTACCTTGAATTATGCTATATGTGCTACATTACAGGAGAGTAAGAAAATATTCATTTGGGATGTATTTTGACTATTTTTCAGCACTTTTATCCAAATTGCAATAAGGGGAGGCCAATTCATTAATAGCGCCAGGTAGCGACAGATGAGCGCCAGTAGCGTGATTTTCTCAGCGCCAGCTCGTATTCGCTGTGCTTGGCCGGGGTTTGCCTGTTGACAGAGACTCAGTCGGTGAGCGGTAATGTTGAATACGGGCTGGGGGGTCGCTGTTTCACAGGTTCAGCGTTGTATGGGTGCGCCTGACAACGAATGGCCAGAGCGAACGGCTTGCTGCAGATTCATTAACAAAACACGCTCCGAATTTATTCGCGCTGTGAATTCCTTGTTTAAACCCCAGAGCGCTGGCGGTGATGGGTGTAAAATAGTTTTTAACCCCCAAACAACCATATTTTTTGATTGTAAAATTATACAAGTTTTTATAAACATTTTGTAATATGAATACATTAATATCAGACCTGTAATATCAATTCTGCACAATTTTTTTTTTTTTTTACGTTAAAAAAAAATCTAACATTGCCAGAAGTGGTCACAGAATTTTTGACATAAAAAAAAAAATAAATAAACATTAATAGGAATGAATTATGATTAATTAAAGATTGCTCCATTGAAATGCATTGGACATCGCCAGGGAGCGACAGGTCATACCTGGCGCTGTGATGGGATTAGTAGCGGCGCTGTTCGTTGCAGTCGGCTACATGATGAATCCCGCGCTAGCTGAAGCTCTCGCCGGCGCTAGCCTCATTTAGCGTGATAAATGCGTCATTGTGACCGCCGCCGTTAGCTGGCGGTACCTGGCGCTCATCAGACACTACCTGGCGCTATCACTTGATTAATAAGGGCCAAAGTGTTTAGTCCTTCGGACTATTTTTTTTGTTATATTTTGTACGGTCTAAAAAGAATGAACGCCTGAGTGCCTATGTGAGGTCATAGATAAAAAGAGTTATGCTAGGTTTGTATTCTGGACATTTTACATATTACTAATCATCTTCTTTGTCATAGTCTTTTTTAATGATGTATATACAATATTTTCATACCGGCACGTGTTTTTTAATTTTCTATATTTTGTTTTTATGCTACTGTAGATAAATATAGGGAAATATTTATTTATTCTTCTCAGGCTATTTGAAGTAGATCAGCAATTTGGACTCAGCTTTAGAGAATCTAGAAGCATGTGGGTCCATTGTTTGCCTGTGACCGATAGAGACGTAAATTGTGCCATATTTTATCAGCCCTGCTATTATCAGACAGGAAGCCCTGTAAAGTTTTCAGTAGTATGGATTTATAAGAACACTGCAGGTGTGAGATTCCCAAAGGCTGTTTGACAAATTAATTGCTTCCTGAGTTCTGCGTTCTCACACAAAATGCCCTCTATTTGAATAGCCCAGATTCTTCAAGCTGTTTGAGTGTCTGTTACTAATAGACCCGGAGACACTGAAGTGTGGACCGCTAACCACCTCGGTATTTATTTGTCACTTCATTAATGATCTGAAAACAGATACTTTTTCAAATGTACCTTTAATTGTTACTTGGCCAGCTCTTTCTGTGAATGTTATGTTACACCTCTTCTGTTACAAAATGTTATTGACATCTATTCATGTTACCCAGCCAAACCACAGCAGAATTTATGTGCATTTCAGATAGCAGTTTCAAAGAATTTTTCCTGCAGAACAGGCTATAGAGTTTTGTAATAATTATTAAAATCGTGTCTGCAGGTAGAATCAGAATGGCAGTGTATGATTCCACAAGTAGGTCCCATTAGAATAAAACACAATCCCCAAAGTTGGGGGAAATATTTGTGCATCTTTCGGAGTGACTAGCAGTGTGAAATAGTGACTGTGGGTTGAGCAGCCAGTGTGGGAGGGGATAAGGGCATCCCTGGCCATCACATGAAAGCTGTGTCATACAGTATTTGTGATGGGCGCTGAGGCCGGGGACTTGGCTGGACTCGTGCAGTGGTGGGGTTTTGTGAATATAAGCACACTACCCGGCCAGGTGCTCTGCATTTGGTCACTGCGTGGTTGGCACCCAGTGGCACCCAACTGAATATCGGGGGGTGACTTGGGGTGGTTGGGGAATCTGCACATTGCCTGTTATGGTGTGATTGGGGGGATTCTGCACACTCACTGTTATGAGGGGATTGGGGGGATTCTGCACACTCACTGTTATGAGGGGATTGGGGGACTCTGCACATTGCCTGATATGGGGTGATTGGGGGGATTCTGCACATTGCCTGATATGGGGTGATTGGGGTAAACTCTGCATACTGCCTGTTATGGGGTGATTGGGGGACTCTGCACATTGCCTGATATGGGGTGATTGGGGTAAACTCTGCATACTGCCTGTTATGGGGTGATTTAAGGGGATTCTTCACACTGCCTGTTAAGGAGGGGTGAGGGGGGTCTGCAGACTGTCTGTTATGGGATGATTGAGGTAGATTCTGTTATTATGTTTTTGCGGGGAGGGGTTTTGCACACTGCCTGTTATTTTAATTTGCCCTCGTATGTGAACATGTAAGGTAAGGTAAGGTTTGTGAAACTGATAAAAAGGTTACAAATGTCTGCAGCAATACCTTCCACTGCGGCCCACTCTTTCTGGCTGGCTGAAGTCATCTCCTTTCATGTCACACAAGTCACTCTATTGGCTCACTGACGGGCTTTCAGTGGAAATACACCTTTATCGAGGTTACATGGTAAAAAGTTATTTACTCTGAAAGCTTGTCAGCTGTACAGAATTATCAATAAGCTGAGCTATGCCCAATGGAATGGCAGACTGAAGTTTTGATTTAAAGATTATAACAAGAAAATCTCAGTATCAATGTACATGCTTGTTTGTTGGGGATGGCAGTTGTAAACAAATCTTGGTAAAGTGATGTCCGTGCTGTTAATGCAGCATTATTACCCTCGAAAGGACTCCTATGCACTGTAATTTGCATATTTCCCCCTACAACAGTTAACATTATGTACTGAGGATACAACAAAGATGTGTAAGTTACAGATCAATCGGATAGCAAAGGAATGAAGGAGAGACAACCATCACATTCACTATATTTTGTTTCATTGGCACAGGAGCTCTGTGGGGAATTGCTTTGATCTGTGATTAAGATATCATTGTGCCTAGCCTAAAAGACACGGAACCTGCCTCTAACATTAGATTATACTCAGCTTTGGTGACATCTGCCAATTGCAGGCCTTGCTATTATCAAACAGATCTTCTGAATTCTGTACTGAGGAGCCCTCTGTCTGCTTACTACATATGTTATGTAATTGCAATTCAGATTGAGGAACAGTGAAACCTGTAACAGAAAGAGTCCTATTTCTTTTACAGTGAATTTGCTGCAAATCAGCGAGTATCACATCATTTAACAAGTTAAGTTTTATGTAACCTATATAAACATGAAAAGAAATGAAGACCATAAGAACTTTCGTAGCCAATTTGGCAAAACTATGGAGCTGTAATGGCAGATTTTTTGTGTGTAGGATTAGTTTCTTTCATGTAGTAAGAGGAAACATATGATTTAATTAGGATTTGCTGCACATTAATCTCCAATATTTCTATTAAAGATTAATATTATAATATTGCAAATACCATTAATCATATCAGCCCATCGGCCATCAATCTGATACAAATCAATGGTCACTGAGGCTCTCCTCACACATCCAGTGAAATGCCCCAGGAACCAATATTCCCTCAAATGCCATATACATACAATCTATTGTGTGAGAATTTAGCCAAAACATGCACAGTAAGGTGCGTTAAAGAAAACGGGTTTAATTCATTAGCGCAGTAAATATCCTTCACTAATTCAGTACATTGCCTCATTTTTCCCAGAAAGAACTCAAATGTCACAGGCAGTTATTACATTTGCAGTGTACAAGTTATGATATGTTACAATTCAATATATATTACACTTCCTATCCCTTTAACACGGGCACAGGGAGTTTCTTTTGTAATAAATTACTGTCCAAAACAAAGACACCGAGCAATAGAGACACTACTGTTTGAGAAGCCCTCTGCTCAGACAATGAGAACGTGCACTGGTAACTTACACTGGCCATCTTATAATGTGTACAGGCAGATGTAATGACCGCTGCTTAGACAGCCAGCGCTGCTGATTAGCTCACCTACTACGGTGGAAAAATCCTGGAACTTGTGGTCGGTAGTTTTTATCTAAGGCCATAAACCACTCTCCTTGCAGCAAAACAGTCCCAGGAATATGAGCAATTTGGAAACAGAGGCTATGGGGACACAATCCTAGCAAAACTGTTTATTTTACATTCAAAAAGAGGAAAGGTAGAACACCAAAAACTGAGAGTTTCCCTTTAAGGACAGTTCTTTGTAGCGGAGCAATACAGGAAAAACATTTTGTGCAGTACTGTAAACACCAGTAGGGTTATTAAAGCATGGGGATGTTTTGGCAGCACAAAATACTATAATCCTCTGCCTGAGTGAACTTATTGTTACATAATAATAATAATAATAATAATAATAATGAATGTACTAATAGTTGAGTATGTATCTGCTTTCAGGCCTTCTGCGTTAGCAAGCAGTCCAGCATATCCAGATCTTCCATTCATAAGGATATCTCCACACCGCAATCCTGGAACAGCATCAGACTCACCGTTCAGCCCTCCTCACCCTTACATTAATCCATACATGGACTATATTAGATCGTTGCACAGCAGCCCTTCATTATCCATGATTTCAGCAGCACGTGGACTCAGCCCTACTGATGGTAAGTTTGCAAAGTAATGCAGTCAAAAGTGGTGGAAGATCCATGACTTAGCTAATGATAGCTAACAATGAAGGCAGTGCTACATGTCTACTTTGCAGGCTGGGTTTTAGGCCTTCAAAGTTGCCAATGTTCTCCAATGCATAATACTCTACACAGACAATGATTTCGGCTAAAGCTTGCCTTGTTCTTAGCACAATTTCTTTGAAACGAATAGACGGAAGTTATAAAGACTGGAACTGAAGCCAGCCATGACTATGCTGAATTGCAAGACCTGATATCTGTTTATATTTTTTATAGATAAAAGAAAATATTTTCCTGGTCTATATGATTATTTTATTAATTAACTGAATTATCAACATGCATGATTTGAGTTTTGTCCCTTCTGTCCCTGTTTTTAAGTCCCTTTAAAGTTGAAATATAAAAAATGTGCTTGCCTTTATAGGCCAATAAATTCTCAGTATGTTGGGATCAAACCATTGGTACTGAAAGCCTGGCTAACATACCTAACCATTATGTACAACCTGTTTAATAGTTTGGATACACAATTTTGCAACATACTTGAAGCAGAGCTAACATCAAAATAGTCCACTAACACCTGCATTCCTAGGGTATCCTATTTTGGACGTTCCATGTTAGGCATGAAATTAAACCGGACCTTCAGCATGAATTAATGAAAATCCCAAACCCTTAAAAACTATTCTCCAGCATCTAAAATTAATATATTTTAGGTTTTTAGTCACTTATTATTCTTTTCCCCACCGGGCTGCAACTCTGTTCAGCACTCTAGGATACCAGAGGCGCCATCTTGACTCACACACTGAGGAGAGGAGAGCAGAATAAAGTGCAGGGGGGTGCAGGTTATAGTTGTGCTTTGCACAGACAAAGCAGAGCTGGGGTCAGGGAAAGGACAGCAATCCCAGAATGCAGAGCAACACAGTCAGAAGACACTTCCTGTTTGCAGGCTGCCTGATGCTCCATGAGCCACCATCTTTGATGTTTAATGGCTCATAACATGCAGTAGATGCAGGTAGGATGATATTTAATGTGGGCAATCTGCATGTACAGGGTGTGGGAAACATATAACATAGACTCTTATTCAGGGTGAATTCCGCTTTAAGTGTGTTCCAGAACCTTCCACTTATCTATGTGTAACCAGGTGGGTTTTGCCATAATTTGTTATCGAAAAAAAAATCTTCTCTTGACATGCCCCCCCCCCCCCTCCAATGCTGAGTATGGGTCATACTAGCACCCATTAGGTGAAAACAGGCATTTGTCCAGTTTAAATCAAATTAAAAGTTACTGCTGGTTTGGTTGTTGCCTAATAATCAATATTTCAAAACAATTCTAAAATAACAACTGGTATGAAATCCATTAAAATAGGCTCTTTCAAAAAAATGGTCCCTTTTCTTTTGAACCCTTTAACTTGGAATAAAAGAATGTTCAAAAATGTTGTCCCATGTCCTGCTCTTCAAAGAATTTCTGACGGACATATTTTTGAAATTAATATTTAAGCTGCTCGCTAGTTTAATGTTACTAAGATGAAATGGAGCATTTTACAATGAGGTCAAGAGTATGAACATATCTTTATAAATGTACCTGACCAACTGTACATTCTTGGTTTTACAAGCACCTATGGCACAATCTTCTTGGCTTGAATCACCAGTAGAAGCAAATCTTTTCCATTCAGCATGTGAAAGGCATCCACGGCCGTTTTCAGCTGCCTTCTCGACAGCAAAGGACATGTCTTATCTATTAGACACCTTAATAAATTATAGAAGATAAGGTGGCATGGAAGAAATTGCTAACATTTCCTCTTCTACTGATTTAAAACATCTTGCATTCTGTCTTTTCACAAGCACTGATGTTCACGTGAAATCTCCAATACATTGTCATTTTTTTCTGTTTTGTGTCTAAATCTGTAAGTAAGATCAGTAATATAAAACATGACAATAAAGCCCAGCATCCATTTCATCTGTATTTTGTGCATTTACATATTCTAGAGAGATGTGTTTACTGACAGCACCAAACCAAGATGCTTAGATATGAAAAGTGACAGTTTTGTCACTTGTTTAAATAGTCAAAGGAATCACATACAAAGAAATCAGATCATTTGACGAACACGGGTTGTATCAATGTACTTTTTGTTACTATGTGTTACTGTACTTCCATCAGTCAAAGATGTGTAAAAAGAATAAAAATGCAGTTCAACGGACTAGTGTCTCTGAGTAGGGGAGCTCTCATTCTCCTTATGAGCCTGATACAACCAGTAAACAGGCTTAAAGAAACCACAGATTGGAATGCATATCATGGCGGAACTGGACACAGCCATTTACTTCTAGTGTTAATGACCTGGAAAAGAGCTGAATGCTTCCACTTTGAACACATGGACTGTATGTGAAGACTAGCAACATTTTGTTAAATGGCTTCCATTTGTTTATTTTAGTTAATACTATGTCAAGAGAGCAGAGAAGATTATTAACATATGTTTTAAATGAAGAAGCTGTACTTTTAAAGGCCATCTGTGGCCAAAAGAAATGTAGACATCAGAACGTTGATCTAGTGCAGCACCAGTTCTTTAAAGGCCTAAGGTCTTCTGTCTACTTTAGGTATGCCCCCCCCCCATGTTTCTCCCCCACCTGACATGGTCCTATGCGCCCAGTCAAGAAAAAGCAGGCTTCATTTGTTGACTGAGAGTGCTCAGCAAGCTGTACTTTTGTTGGTCTGAAACATTCTGGAGCCAGTAGGGTACTGAAAAGAGCAGTAAACCAGTGGAGTTTCAGGAACTGGGGCTGCAGTTTTAAATGTGATAAATCACTGTATAAGTCATAAATTATGGCAATCCTATACTCTGAAAGAAAGTTTATGTCGCTACCTTCTGTCCCCAGTCCAGTGCCCTAAAACAGCCTGTGTTTCTTTTTTTTACTAAAGCCTTTGCCCAATATTCATAACAACAAGAACTGGATGCAGTCGGTCACATTGCTCCCTGTCCAGTTAACCCCACCCCTGGTGCTTTCCAGCGCTGGATGATTCAGTTATTGTACACACAGCTCAGCTTTGGGGAGAATTTAAACCTAACTGCCATTATGTGACAGGTTAGTTGTAACAAAATGAATTAGCATAATGCTGCCATTAGACATCATACTGCTTTCTGGTGTGTTTTTATGAATATTGGGCTAAGGCTTAAGTAAAAAAAAGAAACACATTTGTTTTCAGGCACTGGGCTGCAGATAGAAGGTGACCACATAAACTTCCTTTCTAGATATAGGGTCACTTAAAGCATTTGCTTGTCCGTTTCAATAATATCTACCTTCAGTGACTGCTTATAGTATATATGTACATATGATATGCATAGTCACATGTGTTTAATAATCATATTCTGAAACAACATGTCTTTTAGTTTCCCATGCTGGTGTGAGCCCTGCAGAATATTATCATATGGCTGTGCTCGCAGGACAGAGAAGCCCGTATGCTGACATAATCGCTTCCCCTACAACCCCAAGTGCAGGAGCCACCGCTCTTCATATGGAATATCTACATGCTATGGAAAGTAAGTACAGTTATCTTTGGCCAATATAGAGCATGGGTGAGTAGGTACAGCATCTCTTTCCATATTGGCTTTTTGCAAAACTGTGATGTAGTCACTGTCTCTTGAATTTTAGGCTTGACATGCCATTAAAAGCTGGTGCTCCTTATATATTCCTATTCTCAATAGCAGCCACAGTACACAGGCCCCACCTACCTGTTGGCCTAGTTTTTCATACCGGGACTATGGAAGAGAGGTCAGCAGCGCTGGAGCAGGTGTCAGGTAAGCAGGAGAATCTCATTCCATGATCTTAGGTCTGTGGGAAAAATCCACTAAAAATAACAATGCTTATTCAGGAGAAGCACTGTAAAATAAATCAATATGAGCATCTAGTCCCTGCATGGGGCGGCCTATAGGTTTCCTCCTAGTGCAGTTCTTAGCACTATGAAAAAATGTGATCCTTTGCATACCGCTGCTGCTTACTGAACTTACTTGTGGCAGAGATGAGTGGTGATGGAGGGGGGAAGTGCTTCTGGTGTGCCAAAACTAACATACCTCCAATGCTTCCTCTTAGCTTCTCTCTTGGCAAATCCAGCAAAATCTCCACTGATTTGTCTAAAAATCCACAGGCTTGGTTATTCACCTTTTTCACAATGCATTTATCTTAGCTCTTCCTGTCTGTCCAGAGACCTTGAAAGGGAATGCTTTACACCACAGGCATAATAGATTCAACATATAGCAGCCACTCAGCCACTAGTCTTTAAAGTTTTTAGCTTTGGAAAATTCCCAAACCTTTAAATCTGCTGATAGTCAAGGAGTTTGAACTGGACTTTTTGCAGAGATCCTTATACATACACTGTCAGGCATAATGATCTCTCCATCGTAAAGTGTGGCCATTGCATTCATTCCAGTTTAGAGACTAGCAGCTTTTGCCAATGACAGTAGTTGCACATGCATTCCCAAACTGATGATCATGAAATCTGGGACACCCTCTACAGAACTAGCAGTATGGGCTTTTGATAAGGCTTGCTTATACACAGTATAGTTTGTTCTGAGCCATCCTCAGTGAGCAAATCAGAGTGTACAACTTACATGCTTGGTGCCTTCCTTAAAAGGGCCCAGAACTTGACGTGCTTACTTGATGAGCACTCGCATTGTTGGATAGAAGTGACAGATGCAGTTTTGACCTGTGTAGAAAAGACCAGTAAGATTTTACCAGGAGTTTCCAAGCTACTTCTTTAGATTTCAATCCAAAAAAGGTTTTTTCCTCAATGCACCACTTAACTAAATTTTGTATATTTACAATATATGTATGTAGGTGTGCCTTAGAGGAATCCCCAAAAGAGTATATCCAAATACAAGCACACAATATATGTGGCCCCAGCTGCCACCGGGGACAACCCCAGGCACCACCAAATCAAATAACTTAAATCAAAAATATATCATAAATAATCAATATTTATTAATGGTTATATATACACCATCACATATATATTTTTAAAAACAAGAATCCAATAGCACACAGACAATCATCCCTCTTCCCCCTTATGAAAGATAGATCCCTATAACACAATGTATAGTACAAAAATGAATAAAGTGACTAGTGCAATGTTAAAGTGCTAGATACTAATCTACAAAAGTGCTACAGTGCTATAAAATGACAATCAAAAAATATATGTTTATCCCATATAAAAAGAGAGAACAAATAGCCACTCAACTTGCCCCAAGAGAGATTAATTATAAATGGTTAAAGTGCAAAAGATATCACCAGATCGAAGGCTTAGAGGGGTCCCTGCTAGAGACTGGCGTCCTGATCCCCCACGCGAGACAAGCTCACTTCTTCAAAGGTGCCAGAGAACAATGCCATTGCACTTTAACCATTTATAATTAATCTCTCTTGGGGCAAGTTGAGTGGCTATTTGTTCTCTCTTTTTATTCTCTCTTTATCTATTTGTTCTCTCTTTATTCGTTTTTGTACTATACATTGTGTGATAGGGATCTATCTTTCATAAGGGGGAAGAGGGATGATTGTCTGTGTCCCTGCTATTGGATTCTTGTTTTTAAAAATACTTCTTTAGATTTCAGTAAGAAAATTCTATTAGTGCAGGGTAGGTGTTGGACTGAAGCTGTGGTCTTGGGGGGAGGAGACAATTACTTTTACATTGCGGTGCTATTATCTGACCTAGCGTAAGAGACCGTAACAGCTTTAAAGTGGACCAACACCCTGGGGTGATCGGCCCGGGAATCTATAAGATTCCCGGGCCGATCACCCCCCTCACCGCGGGACATCCGAGATCGGGATGTCCCGCGGTGAGGAACCCCCCCGAAAACCCCCCAAAAACTCACCTCCTCCCGCCCCTCTAGCCGTGCGCGCGCCCGCGCCGGCCGTTTGTGAATGGCGGGCGCGCGCGCTGTCAGAGGGACGTGCGGGAGGCGGCAGCGGACGCGCTGGCTTGTCCGTCGCTGTCAGCGCTTGTCCGTCGCTGTCACCCGGCCACGTGGGAGCGTTTTGAGGTGAGTATTGGGGTGTTTCTGGGGGGTTTTACACCTAATCGGGGTGCCCCCCCTGAAGTGGACCAAAACCCAGGATAGTCAAAATCCTGGGTGTTGGTCCACTTTAAAAGTTTTAAATACTCTCTGACAAATAAATCCCACCTTTCAAGCAGGACAATATCAATAATGATTAATAAAAAGAATAAAAGCAGGAAGGTATACTTTCCGGCCCCCATAACTGCTGCTAACTATACATTGTAATGATTTTGTTCTGCCCCAAAAAATTAGATAAAAAAAATCTTGTGTAGACACAGCTGAAAATCAGAAGATCAGAATATAACCAGACTATTTCCTGTGCTGCTGAACTATAGAATTATTCCACATAACCCAATAACCACGTAGTGTACTGTAGACAGCTTGATATACTATTATAGTATATGATGAAAGATAAGCAAGCAGAGCCTTACAGTTCTAACAGTCTCAGAACATTAATAATGTTTTATATTCCCCTAACATGGGTCCAGATCTGCAAGCCTGAGGGCTTAGCCAACAGAAAATTAACTCAGGTCAATTTTCTGCGTATCTGTGTATACGTTTTTCTGTACATTCTTTCAAGACTAATACAGTCATCACAAACTTCACTACTCATTCTCCTGCTTATTTTCTGGGATTATGTCCAAATTCAAACAACTTCTGGAGCAGACCTTGTATGAACATCAAAGAAAGACTGGGGAAATGTTCAAATATTCTTTTTTGTGCTCTTCTTATTAGTCCTTTTCCTGCTAAGGCATTTGTCATGCTTGTGAGTACTATTTAGAAACACTGGGCAATGTAGTGTTTCATCATAAATTCTGTTGGCCCAAGCAATGGCAATCTGGCATTGATACAGTTCTGTACTACACCGGTGTGTCATTTTCATGTTCTCAGTTGTCTATTGAACAGCCCACATAGGAGAAACAGAACACTGAAAAAAAAAAGAGCAACTGCTTTAAAAAACATTGAAATGTAATTCAGAAGCACTGACCAGAACTATGTCGACTATTATCAGTTTAGAGTTAGCACAAAACCCAAGATGTTTTACACTCAGAAAAAGATATGCTCCTTTATGGCTTTATGCTTATAGACTTATAGAAAAACATCACTTCGCTACGGAGCTGGAGCTTTTGTCTGCACTTCCAGCCGGCCTCAGTTGCTCACCCTGCTGCCAGTCATGAGAACTCAGGCTTTCTTGTTGATATCAGTGAAATGCATTCAGAGATGGGCGCTTAGATGCACACAGGGGGGCTGGTTGGGAACATGTGCTCAGCTTTAGGGCCAATAGCAATGATATAAGACTGCTGCAGGCTGTAGGACTATGTGGCATTGAGCCAGCTGGATGACAGGTAAGTGATGTTTGTTTTTTTAATCAGCCTGGGTTGTTAAATTAAACACCCTCTCATCAACCAGTTCCTTTCCCTAAGAGTCACAATGAGTCTATACCAAGAAAGGTTTGCATTTGATAGGGGAACAAGATCACACAGTGAGTGGCCAGCACCGCCTACAGTCAGACATGATGGCCTCTGCATTGTTTACTGTGGTTTTCTCTTCCTCATTTGCGTAGAGACCCAGTGGTGGATAGGTCAGAATGGATTCTTGGAAAGGGGGGGGGGGGGGGGGGGGACAGCAGGATGGAGTGCCAAGGTGACCTACATTGTATATACACTTTAGTATCTAATGTGTGTTGTAAAATAAATCAATAATTGTCCCCCAAAAACCTTTTTTTATTTTTAGAGATTTATACAAAAGTTTGTGTTTTTATGTCTTATCTCTTAAAGTCCCTGTCTGGGCAGAAATAACAAACATACATACTCACCTTTTGTCCAGTTCCCAAGATTAAGGATCGCAGACTTCCTGTGGCCTCCTTATCGTACACCTGACCCTCCTCTGTCAGTTACAGTGACTGGCCATGGCCATTTATTATTATTGTTTATTTATAAAAGGCCATTATAGTCCATGGAGCACGCTTAACCTGACGAAGCCCATTCACTTAGGGGACAGGCGATACAGTGATAGCATTATTGCAGACCTGCTTGCCAGGTGACTCAAAGTCTCAATCAACCAAAGTAGGATGGATCAGCTGCAGGTGAGAAAAGGTGTGTATTCAAGTTTGTATATTTCTACCCGGACCATCCCTTTAGGCTGTTTTTGTATGTGTCTGTGTTTCTGACAATAATTTGCCCTCCATTTTTGTGTTACATTATAATCGTAATCTCATGCGTTGCCCGTTTTATAGCAAATTTATTGACACTAATCATTTAGAATACAGTGTGTCATTTAATACGATTCCATGGATGTAGGCAGCATCTCTTTACTGATTATCGTTTGAAGATACACTGTACAAACATCACAACTGATGCAGAGGTAGCCCCCAGCACTTTTGTACTCCCTATAAAACCTGCTTTGTAGTTGAAGGAAGATCAATAAAATCATTTGTACCTGCTGTAAGAGCTCTCATGCCTATGTCTGCTGTTTGCTTTTATTCAAACTCTGCAAACTGCTATTATTTAATAGGTCAACGTTCTAGGAAGCTCATTAAGAAGAAGGGATTATTGAATAAATGTTAGGCTAAACTATTCTTCAAGTCAGACAAAGAATGCCAGACTTGAGCAGACAGGAATAAGTGCTCAGCCAAAAAGCTCCACTTTTCCGCATGTTGTACTATTAAAACATTATCTAGAGAGAAATATACCTTCAAACATACACAACTGTTTTTCTATCGATATGTTTTCCAAGAGAGATATAGGAGGCCTCCACACAAGGGCTTGGGACAAAGTGATAGGGCCACATATGTCTGAAGTCTGATTTTCAGTTCAGTTATGTAGAGCAAAATCCAGAGGCTTAGCTAACATTTTGCATTGTGATGTTCACATGCAGGGATGTTTATATGGGAGGGCGAGCAGGGAGATCACCCTGGGCACCAAGACCATTGGGGGCTCCTTTTCCCCCGCCATCTTGTTTTTGGCAGATGAGTCCGGGCCAATCTTAGTGGTGCAGGCCATACGACAGGTCCTTACTGGCACATACTGTATACAACAGCAGGAGCAACAAGTGTGAAACACACTAAGCACTATTTCTTCCTAGAAACTACCCTGTTCACATGTCCTTATATATGCAAACCATTACTATGTGTAACTTTTTTAAGCTTACTTGGGTTGTTCACTTTCATTTTCTGGGGATTGCCCAGAAATAGTCTTCATTTTCTTACGTTTCTTTGTTTTACCAGCATTCTTTGTTATTGATTATAGCATTTACATATACATATATCTTAACATATGCAGGATTATCTAAAGGATTTTTCAGACTTTTACAAATGACCCCTCCTCTCCTTAGCCGACGTGTTTATATGGATTTTTAATATTATACGATGTTGTGAAAGTGCTCCTTTAAATTAGGAAGCTCGCTTTTAACCTAAATGTAAAAATAACAGCAGCCTATAAGGATTCAGACACATTTAAAGAAAACATTTCTCGATGAACCATAGAACTATTAAATGGCCCCATCACGTTGAAGATAACTTTTTTTTTTTACATTTTATTGTGTTACTTTAAAAGTCTCTCTAAATGTTGCACAGTCTTTCAAAAACGTTTAGATAATCTCCTTAGAAATATACATGGAGATTCTCTGCCAGCCATTTCAGATCTGCTTTGGCCAAATATACTCGGAAAGCCATGAATATAATAAATAGAATAATGACCACAGTAGAACATTTTTAGTGCATTTATAGCACAAAAATACAGCAGTGTGCACAGGGCTGTAAACACGTGGTTGGTTTACAAAAGAAGTAAAAACAGCCATGTTTGTTTTAATTAAAAACAAAGCAATATGCAGAGCAATTAAAATGAATTTAAACGTTTTCTAGCACATGCATAGGTATTAAAAGCTGTTCATTTTGACAGAAGCTATTAGATAGTTGCTTTTTAAATGGTCGATTCAGCACCTGGTGCAAAAAGTCTGATAAAAGAGATATTACAGTCATTTTTCTTTAAAAATTCCCCTAGATGTGATCTGTAACCCTTTGCAGAAACTTGTCTGAAACTGAATCTGTGCCTTGCAAGTTAGAGAGATGACAACTATGGTCTATAGCACAAGCTCCCAACTGATTCATAACCCCTTGTACAGGAGCCTTACTACTTTGTTTAGTGAACTGAGCCAGACTGAACCTAAACAGGCAAGAAAATTAATTGAACATGTTTTTACCAGCAGTCACCAAATGGTCTGCAACCTCTAATTGGCTGAAATTTGACCTTCACTTTCCCATGGTTTAAAGCAATTTAAATCCACCTCTCTCTACTTCCTCTCCTAATCCCCATCGACATTGATGAACTGCTATACCTACTTTTGGACTAGACTAGTGGCTTGGGCTTAATGAAAAAATCAAAAAGAATAGATCATTTATGTGTCACTAATAACTTGCATTTCTCCAGATACAAGCAATTTATTCTAAATTTTGTTTTTTGTAGCCGCATTGCTAACTACATAATTACTTATTCTCAGGGTGACAGTCTTCTGTTTTAAAACCATCAGGTGAGCCCCAGACAAGGCTTTTCTGAATCTGGCCAAAAAGTCAGGAAAAAAAATCTAGAGCCTGTGGGTAAAGTGTCAAAACAAAAGAGCTACTCGTTAGACTTTTACCCTTTTAGCCTCTACCTTTTTTTAATAAATATTCAGTTTATTTTAAATTACAACTTTACAATTACTCCTATTCATGCCAATGCTGATCTGCTAGTCTCACACATGAAAAATTAGGGGGTTTGAATTTTTTTTAGTATTATACATGTACATTAAATTATTGCAGGAATTCCAAGAATGTCATGAATGACTTAACATTAACACTGAGAGCATGCGCTTGAAAGTATGAAATCCAGTCTCTGCAGTTATTTATCAAGTGAGCAGAAGGCCAAAAAACATTTCCCACTCAAAATAATGCATTTTTTATGTCTTTTAACCAGAACTTGCCTTGTACTGAAAATTGCTTTAACATATATATTATATATGTTACTGACTAAACAAGCCATGTGCAAGCAGGCAAGCTGGTTTGACCACAGCACAATACATATATATATATATATATATATATATATATATATATATATATATAGTGGTAAGGTGCAAGGTGACGGTAGGTATGTGGCACCAAGGTACCTGGCCTTGGTGCAGTAAAGCTGTATAGTTTTTTCCAGCATCAGCTGCTAATGGCAGTCTGCTGCTAAAATGTTAGTATAGCCGAAAGGCTAACCCGGGACGGCTTTACTGGGATGGAGTGGAGCAGGGTGGGACTCCATCCCCTACCCAGGTCCAGGTTTTGCGGGCCGCATAAATAGCCTGGGGAGTCAGCTGTGCACTGGCTGTGTCTAGAGCTCACTTGTGGAGTGAGACACTGAGGCTGATTCATTAATAGCGACAGATAGCGACTGTTGAGCGACTGTAGCGGTATTTTGACAGCGACCGCTAGTAGTCGCTGTGCTTGGCCATTGTTCGGTGGATGATAGCGACTCAGTCGGTGTGCCGTAATGTTGAATACAAGATGCTGAGTCGCTATTTGACAGGTTCGCTGTTGTATGGGAGCGCATGATAGCGACTGGCACCCACCATATTCATTAAAAAATCAGCCTTAAAAATTCCTAGCGCTGTGAAATGCATGTTTAAATCCCAGAGCGCAGTAGGCGATGTGTTGAAAGTAGTTTTTTAACCCCCTAACCACCCAAAAAAAAAAAAAAAAATGGAATGATTTTGAAATAATATTCAAACCTGAATAGTTTAAAATCATACCTGTAATATCAATTCTGCCAAAAAAAAAATTTTTTTTTTAAATCCCCAAAAAATACATTTTCAAAGGAAGAAGTGTTCACAAATTTTTTTTTTTTTAAATGTAAAAAAAAAAAAAAAATATTAAAAAATTATTATTAATTAAAATACATTCTGCCATTGAAATGCATTGGAGAGCGCCAGGTAGCGAGAGGTCATACCTGTCGCTGTTCAAGGATGTTCGCTGGCGCTGTGGGATGAGGCTGGGATAATGATGAATGAGTTGCTAGGTGGCGCTATCTCAGTCGCTAAGCAGTATCGGCTTGATAAATGTGTGATTGTGGAGGGGAGCTGGCGTTCTAGTTGCGGTACCTGGCTTTACTGGCCGGCTCCCCAGTCGCTATCTGTCGCTATTCCTTGATAAATAAGGCCCACTGTGTGCCTGGCTGGAAGCTTTTATACAGGCTATTTCATGTGGACCCGAGGTGGAATCGGCTACAAGTGTGCAAGCTTGGACAAAAACTAAGAAAGGCCGTTGCCTGTCTGATGCAGTTCTGTGGCACTTTTCCTGAAAAGGTGATGTAACCCAAAAAGGATATTTTGTGTTATGGACTTTTTGTGTGAATAAACACAGACTTTAAGTTGAACTTTTTGCCTCTGAACCTCTATACTGCTAACATCCTGCTGTCTAGCAGAGCTGATCCTCACAATATATATATATATATATGGAGAGAGAGAGAGTTGTATACATATTTTTTTTATCAGAATAGGTATTGTTACGACATAGAAATCACATATAGTATACTCAGCAAAGTTTGTTGTGAGGGAGCAATAGTGCATCAGAATAGGCAGTGTGGAGCTGTGCCCTACTCATCTTGAACATCATTCCTCTCTAACAAAAACATGATCAATATTAGAAAATACAATAAATTAGCATTATTGTGCTAGTGATTTTTCTTTAAATCTATCGATCTATATCCAATATAATGGATGAATTAGAACTGATAACAGAGGAACAGTATGACAGTGGGGGTAACCGAGAAATGGCTGGATGAAAGCTATGACTAGGCAGTAAACCTACGGGGTTACTGTGTGTTTAAGAGGGGCTATGCAGCAAGGGGGTGGAGTCTGCTTATTTGTATAATTCTCTCTACAGCCCACTCTGCTGGGGGATATATGTGAGGGAAATGAACAAGTGGAGTCTGTATGGGTAGAAAAACTTGGTAAAATACTGATCAAGGTTTGATACAAGCATCCAAATAATACTAACCAATGTACCAGACAAAATAACCCAAGTGCAGGTCGGGGACACCTTGGAAACGGTGATCATAATATTGTTAATTTCTGCTTAACTGTCATTAGGATTCCTTTTCAAGAAGCCACAAAAGCACAGAACTTCAGAAAGGGAAAATGTGACCAGAAATGTCCTAAACCTCACTAGCTGTGAAAATGTCCTCAAAAACAAAAGCATGGACACCATATGGGATACCTTTAAAGAAATTCTTAACACGCAATGTGATACATATATACTTTACAGGAATAATAAGAGTAGAAACAAGAGCAAACCTATGTGCCTAAACAGAAGGGTTAAGGGGGCAATAAATAACAAAAACAGGGCATTTCAAGTGTTAAAGGAAGAAGGCACTTTGGACAAAGATAAGAAGAAATAAATAAACAATGTAAACAACAGATAAGAGACAGATGTCAAAGCAGGAGGAAGAAAGATGGATTGCCAAAGGGAGTAAAACTAACCCCAAAAAGTTCTACAGCTATGTAAAGATACACACCTGAAAATGTTTCATGAAAAGCAAGGAGGGGGCAACTATAGAGGGGAATGCAGAAAAAGCCAATGTACTAAACCTCTTCTATGCTTCCACATTCTCAGAGAAACATGATATGCCATGTGACATGTGAAGCAGTAATCCAAACTCCCCATTAAATGTCACTTGTCTGACCAAGGGAGAAGTGTGGCACCACCTTAAACAGATTTAAATAGATAAATCCCTGGGACCAGATGGCATTCATCCCTGTGTGTTAAGGAAATTATATACAGTAATAGATTAGCTATTTTTAATATTTTAAGATTCCATAATATGGTGCCAATATTAAAAAAGGAGAACCTGTGAACTACAGACCTGTAAGTCTAACATCTGTGGTGGGCAAGCTTCTTGAAGGCTTTCTAAGAGATACTTCTTATCAGCATATATATATGAAAAATCCCTCCTGCCAGACAAACCTCATCAGCTTTTATGAGTAAGTAATTTCAAGACTGGATCAGGGTGAGTCATTGGCTCAGATATCTTTTTTAAAGCATTTAATACTGTGCCACATAACACAAGACTATTACTACAGAAGATGAGAATGCTTGGACTAGGGGAAAATGTGTGTACATGGGTGAGTAATTGGCTTAATGATAGCAAACAAAGGGTGGCTATAAATGGTACATATTCAGATTGGGTCACTGTGACTAGCACAGGGTTCTTTTTAACATATTTTTTTAATATATATATATTAATTATATAAGTAATGGGTTAAACAGTGAAAGCTCAATATGTGTGGATGATACTAAGCTGTGTAAAGTAATTAAGTAAATTAATAAATTCAATAATAAACTAAACTGTAGTGATCAATGTCAGACAGCAGCTCCCGAGGCAAACAAGATCATGGGGGCATCAAGAGGGACATAGGTGCTCATGACCAGAGCATCATTTTACCCCTGTATAAGTCACTGGTCAGACCCAATATAGAATATAGTATACCATTCTGGGCACCAGTGCATAAGAAACACATATTAGAACTTGAGCATATTTAAAGGCGAGCCACTAAATTAATAATTGGAATGAGGAATCTAGAGTATCCTGAAAGATTTTCAAAGTTAGGTTTATTTAGTTTGGAAAAGAGATGCCAGAGGGATGACCTAATAACTATAAATACATTTATCCAGGGTAATTACAAAAATCTGTCCCTCGATCTATTTAAAATCATGATTAATGTAAAACTCAGGGACATCCACTAAGGTTAAGGAAAGAGGATTCTTGCACCAGCATAGGAGAGGATTCTTTACTGTAAGAGCAGTGACACTATGTAATAACATTTCCGCTACTAAACCACTAATAAAGAGGCTGAACTGGATGGACTAAAGTCTTTTTCGGGTTTTACATACTATGGTACTATGATAAATACTGTCATAAAACAAAGAAGTGTATTTTCTCTCAGACAAACAGTAATAATAGGCACAGTTGCTTTACCAGGCTGCTCTTGGCCTAAGTGAAAACACATTGCGAGCAGATAATTATCTCTGGCCATCAAATAAACCCTGCTATGTTTGTATTTATAATGAGAGCCAAAAGCTTTATTGAAACAGCAGATAAATTGTATTCACAGTGGATAACTTATGTTAATCTCCTCTGCAGTGGGACGGCTTTAATGGTGTTACATGCCATGAGTGGCTGAGAATTGAGGCTGTCATGCTATTTCATCTTACTGACTTAAATAAGGGATAATGATACCTGCAACCTTAGTGATAGAGCACAATTAATTTTGAAAACTAGTAATTCATCTTCTGTTCATAATCCTTACAGTGTAATCTTACAACCTTGAAGATTATTGTACCCTGTTTTAGCATTAATAACAGCAGTATATAACTGCAATAACTTTAAAAAGGAAAAACGTTACCTTCGGAACCTCAAGCTACTGTATGTTAAATTGGTGACATTACGTTTTAGATTTTACATATAAAATAGTAAACATCACTATTCATGATAAAGAGCTTACCAGCTTACCCATATGCATGTACATGAAGATTTTCTGACAGGAAACTAGAATATTTATCATCACGGCATTAAAAATGTTGTGCCCCATACCACCTCAATGTCATGGCACACCCTATGACAAACGTCATATTCCGATATGAATTTCCATAGATGTGACAGTGAAGAGCTGCTGCTGGGACAGACAGGACCGCGTGTGTCTACCACATTGATGATGCCAATAAGAAAGTTGTTTGATGAAATGGCTTAGGCAGGCATCTCTGTATGGCCATCACAAGTGTTAACCAGATCTCAGGGTCAACTGCCCCAAGAAACAGATCAATTGCTGCACTAGGTAGTAGGTGCCCATGAGTGACCAAATCCCATACAGGATTCTTGTCTTTACTTCCCACCAGTTGTGATCTCTCTAAATGCCATTACATTTGGTTAAAGCACATCTTGCAAACATGATTGCCGATTAACTGCCCAAGAAGTAACCAAACTTTGCCCGAAGACGTGTCTCCTTTATGAATTTACTGGAATTGTATTTCATTATTCATCAGCTCTAACACAGCAGTTCTTTCCCCAAAGTCTTTAGTCTTAGTCTACAAAACTAATGAAACTGGGCCAGGAAGTATGTATCTCAATCTGAATGTTGGTTATTTTAAGCTCCATGCATTTTCTTAGCAAGGTACATGCTTGTCTGTTAGGCCTGAACAGCGGCATTTCATTGTTTGGGGTGAATTAATGATGGGAATGTCGCTGCAGCCGTCAGATTCATAAATCACCAGAAATGAGAGGGCTAATACATAGAAGTCTTATCCTTTTGTTTAGCAATTTATCATGTTGCTTGCACATTAATAAACAGAGCTCCCCTGAGGAAAGCTTTGGAAGATACATTTTTCTTCCTAATTTTCCTCAATTGTAGCCAGTAGATCACAGGTGGAAAGTGAAGGCACTTGTCAAAACCACTCGCTGTTTTGATCCTGTCTTTAGAGAACAGGGACTGCACTGTAATAATAATGTTTTGTATACACACATCACCTCTTACATCTGCACTTTCAAAGGAAAATATAAATATCTTGTAAAAGTCAGTCTGCTCATGCAGAAGCTTCAGTCAGGAAATATATCCTGGTGGTCGAGCCTCATGTGCAAAAAACAGAAACATTTTTTACCTGTACTATAGGTAAAATTTAGTGACAGGTATTTAAACTACCTTACTCTGTGCACCTATTTTCTTAAAGTGGACCAACACCCAGGATTTTGACTATCCTGGGTTTTGGTCCACTTCGGTGGGGCACCCCGATCGGGGGTGCCCCGCTGTGTGAAACCCCCCAGAAACCCAAAAAATCTCACCTCTCCCACGTGAACGCCGCAGCCAATCCCCGCCCACGTCTAGGCGGGGGACAGGAACGTGCAAGCCTCTTCCGCCGCCGCCGCCTCCCGCGCGTCACTCTCGGCGCGCGCGCGCCCCCGCCGGCCATTCACAGAGGGCCGGCGCGGGCACGCGCACGCCTGGAGGGGCGCGCGGGAGGCGGCGGAAGCGGCGGCGGATCAGGTAAGATCTTTTTGGGGTTTCTGGGGGGTTTCACCCCGCGGGACATCCCGATCTTGGATGTCCCGCGGTGTGGGAGGTGATCGGCCCGGGAATCTTATAGATTTCCGGGCCGATCACCCCTGGGTGTTGGTCCACTTTAAGGGGAAAGCCCACAAAAGTACACATGTATGGAAGCATCCACATGCTCACCCAATGCACTGGCTTCCTATACTATCGCTATGGATGAGAGATGATGGCTCATGTGGTCTGAGGTCTGCCAGGTAAAGCCCACGAAAACTTAAAGCAGACCAACACCCCCCCCCCCCCCCCGCGTCAAGGGTGTTGGTGGCCACCAGCACCGCCACACATAACCCTCCAGGATGCCTGTAAATCTCACCTTATCCTTGCTCCCTCAACCAGGAGTCCATCTCTGCGATTGGCTGCCTGGCGATCACATGGGCAATGATGTTCCGGACGCCAAATGTCCTGCACATGTGAGCCCCGGGTGGTCAATTGCGGTGCTGAATTCCCAGCGGGGGAGCGAGGTTAAGGTGAGATTTACAGGCATCCTGGGGGGTATGTGCAGAGGGGCTCAAGCATTCTGGATGCCCTCCCAGACTGTCACATATGGGCGGTGCCAGCGACCATCAACACCCTCGCCTCGCCACGGAGGGTCCGTGTTAAAGTGGCCAAAGTGTTAACTTAGCAAGCTTGATAAATCAATTGTTTACCATCAGGGTGGTGAATGAGTTGTCACAGTTGATTTTGCCCTAGGCTTCTTTGAATGGTGGGTCATCCCAAAATGGGGATTGGGAATGTAAGCATACTAAAATCTTTTTTACTTTAGTAGTGTTAGTAGTATTATTTTAAGGACTGCATCCTGTTAACATTACTTGGTGAAGTCATGTCTTGGTGGTAAAAAACCTTATCCGTTTCTAAATATCTTTTTCTGTTTTTGCTTTAAGGTTCTAGGTTTCCAAGTCCCAGACTCACTTCCCGGCCTAGCCGAAAACGGACTTTGTCTATATCACCTCTCTCTGATCACAGTTTTGATCTTCAGACCATGATTCGAACGTCTCCAAACTCTCTAGTCACCATTCTTAACAACTCACGAAGTAGCTCATCAGCTAGTGGCTCTTATGGACATTTATCAGCAAGTGCAATAAGGTAAGGGGGTTTGGGGGTTTTGGGGGGGTTTCACCCCGCGGGACATCCCGATCTCGGATGTCCCGCGGGGAGGGAGGTGATCGGCCCGGGAATCTTATAGATTCCCGGGCCGATCACCCGAGGGTGATGGTCCACTTTAAATTCACTTACTGTTCTAACATTGCTCCTGATCTTCCCTCCGATTAGCTTTAGGTTGTAACCCCTTGTTTTATAATTATCAACATAAATATTAGCTATGAATTAGAAGGTTTATATATAGAATGTTTATCAGACTAGTTACACCTATCCTTTACATAAATGTGAACACCTTGGGCTATATGTTTTCCTTTCTCATAAAATCTTTTAATGTTACTTGCAATGTAATAACGTAACTTTTAGGACTGAACATTTCAAACCTCAACACACCTTGTTGCAAGTGAGTTGTTTGCCGTTCTGCTTGGTAGGTGTCACACATTTGAAAAGTACATGAAGCTAATACTAAATGCACTGACCTAATAAGGAATGGAATTATGACTCATTATAAATCAGACTAGAAAAAAAAAACCTGTCTATACAAGGAAAATAGCAGATTGACTACAGTATGGGCATTCAGAGTCTGCCAGGTCTTGCTAACATAATAAGAGCGTCTGTGTTTGCAGAATTATATGTAGAACTATGACTAAGCCTTCCACATTGTTTTTATTAATGTTCTAATATACTTATGAAAACATTGCCTATTACAAGCAATTATTTAGCGAGTGATATTAAGCATTTCTAGTTTTAGTACTATGTATGAATGTTGGGTGCTAAGGTACAACTTACACTTGTTAAAACAGCACGAAGAAAAGTGTGAAAAGAGTTTATTGCATTTTAATAGGGATCCTATTAGTATATGGCAAAGCTTATCATTTTTGAAAGTCACACATTAATTTAATGCCTGTTTGGACCTTTTAATTTAATACATACAGCTATACCTACTTGATGAGCACACCATAATGTTGAACATTAAATGTTTATTTCATTCAGATTCATTAAAAAATACTACATACTAAGCTAAAATTACTCAAAACACAATAACCCACCTCCAACGCTCAAACAAAACAATAACCCAAAAGGGTGTCAATAAATAACTTCAACCTTGGAAAAATTTGTCCCCACTAATAATATTATATGGTCCTGCCTAGGATCCATTGATAATGTATGTGCAACAAGTTTAAATCGTGCACAACCACCAATCAGTACCCAATTTTGATTAACTAAATGCATCACCTAATTGCTTAAAGTATTTGAGTCCAAATGCAAAACAGAAGCTCCGCATAGCGATAGCATAAATAGAAAAATACATGCATTAGCTGCACCTCCTGCCTTGGCCATGGGACAGCTCGCTGTAAGTGTGCATCCCAGTGATGTGGCCTGCACGCCACAAAGTGGAACATAACTATGAAATAGGCTGGCCCCTCATGCTGGGGATAATTCAAATTAGCACTAGCTGCCACTTACCTTTTGACAGGATGAGACAGGACATTTTCCAGCAGAACTCTATGCAGCATACAGTTAAAGATACCTGAAAACATGTTTGGTTGACAAGAAAGTAACAAACCTAAGTAATTTTTTCAATAACCCCCACACACACCTGCCCTACTATTTTAGTATCATTAAAGTGGACCAACACCCAGGATTTTCACTATCCTGGGCTTTGGTCCACTTCTGCGGGGCACCCCGATCGGTGAAACCCCCAGAACGCCCGATAAAACTCACCCCACTCCTACGGCACATGCGTGACCGCTCGAGCAATCAGCGCGCTCAGAGCCGCTGTGGTATGCGCGTTTAAGCGGCGTCCAACCACAGCGGCTCCGAGCACGCTGGTGGCCGCATCTCGCGCTTCCATCTAACAGGGAGCACGCCTGTGCCCTGCTAGAGAGATGAGCGAGATGCGGCCCGTGCATGCGCCATTGGACCAGGAGTAAGGTAAGGTTAGAGGGCGTCCTGGGGGGTTTCACACAGCGAGGCATCACGATTTTGGATGCCCCGCAGGGAGGGGCCGATCAATGAGGGTGTTGGTCCACTTTAAGCAGGTTCGAATCCCGGTCCTGGGACATGACTGAAGTGCTCTTGAGCAAGGCACCTAACCCCCCAACTGCTCCCCGGGCGCCGTAATTAGGGCAGCCCACCGCTCCGGGCACGTGTACACTCACTGCACGGATGGGTTAAATGCGGAGGACGAATTCCTATGTGTGCGCAAGCATACAATGGCCATCTATGCATAAAAAAATAAAAATAATACTTACCTGTACCTTCAGTCCACCATAGTCCTAGGTCAGGCTCATAGGTCTTGTCCAAATGCTGAACAAGAAGAATTCCCTGCCTCACTAGTGGTCACTTTTACTCACTGCCCTCACTGCAGCTTCCATCAAGGGGACAGTACAGGCAATGGCAATAACAAGGCAGCAAGGAGCTCACCTGTCCCATGTGCCTTTCCGCCATTTCTTGTAGTGCAGGGTAGACGCTGAAGCAGAGCTCCAATATTTGTCCCTCTTATTCTTCGAGTACCTTGCACAAATGTTGCACTCAGTCCCCCAGTGCGCCAAATGTAAGCGAGCCCGGCAAGTCACATTGGTCACATTTGCAAGGCTTGCAAACAGGGAGTGCTGAGAGAAAGGGGAAGCCAAATGATAACACCTAGAGTGTGGTCATGAACAAAAGGAAAGGAAGGGACCAACTTTGGAGCCTCGCAGGAAATAGGCACACTAGACAGGCTTGGGACAAGATCCTTGCTGCCTTATTGATGCCATTGCCTGGACTGTTTATTTAAATATGATCATGTTTACATAAGACATGACCTTCTTCACAGAGCAGGGAGGCGTGTTCAGTGTCAGCCCGGTGCTTCAAAATGAACAGGTAAGTGTATTTCATACTGAAACTCATTTAGTAGAGGGAAGAGGAGGGTTTAATTAAATAATTTAATTCTTGGAGTTGGGCTTTCAGCAACAATATGTAACTGCTGGAATCCCTTTTTTTTACATTACTAAGCCTGGTGTTCCACTAAGAATTATTGATTCCTAGCTAGTTTTAGTATATTTTTAGGTGTTGACATATCAAGTAGTCTGCAGTAGGCTTTTGGTACTCATATTATTAACTGCCATTGTCCTTTTGCGCTAGCCTTGTTTGTTTGTAACCTTACATAATTAACGACCCCGTATTTATTATAACTAACATGTATTAACACATTAGCACTGGGCAATTTTATTTTACTAAATACCTTCAGGTAATGGAAGAGAGGCTGTTATAACTAGACCACACGACATTAACTGAATGTGGTATGTTATTCAATAGAAAATAGAAAAAAGGTATTACATATTTATCAGGACTGTCTTTAACAGCTAACTTTTTATTTCACTATACACTTGGCTCCAGTCAATGCAGAGCAGTCTTCCAAAGCCACGCATGACATTGTTTTTTTCTGTTTTAATGAACAGAGCGGAGTAGTTACACTTGGTAATATATGTTCACTGAAAGGAAGAGGGAGCATTAAATCATTGTGCTATGTGATGAATGGCCTGTACTGTACATTGAAGAATAAATTGAACAAACTGGCACAGAAGTCAGTGAACATGAAATCAGCTATTAGAAGGGAGCTTGTGAACAAATTCTGAAGCTGATATGCATCTTTTGATTAATGCCCTATCAATCATCCACAGTGGTTACCTTAGCAAAGTCAGCCTGTAATCATTCATAGCTCCTTTCAGGAACACTGGCAGGAACTATGGGCTTGTAATAAGGGAACATTATTACTGATTTCCTCCTGACTTATGCTGAGAACAATTACTGTTTCCCTCATGTTTAGGTTTTGCGAAATATAAAAATAAAGTAGCATGGTGTAAAATGAAATGGCTCTCTTTAACTACAACCAACATTCTCTTAGGGTATTTAAAATGATATTTCGTCCTAAGCGCTAATGTTGCTGCAATCCCTATAACTGTAACATAATTACTTTGAAAAAGACTTGTTGTAAGGCTGCACTTGATCACAAAAGTTAAAATAATGTAGATTACTGAGAATTATTTGCCCTAATGAGTTTTGCCCTTAGTACAAGACGTACGATTTTTTGCCTAATGAGAGGAAAAGAAAGATTCATTCATTCTTCATTAAATGGGCTCCTAATAGGCAGAAAAATTAAAAGTCATTTTATTGCCAAATCGTTTTTTCTACAATCACTCATTTAATGGCCCCTAGGAAAATGTGGCAACAACTGACCACTGCTGTAAAAAAAAAGAAAAAGTTTATCCTGTGGATTGGAAATATTATTCTTGTTTCCAGCGGTTCTCTTCAGTTGTGCATGTGGGCTTCGCATATAGGAAAAAATATGTCTAACTGAAGTATTTGTTATTTTTATGTAGACATGTAATAGCTAATCGGGATATGTTCCAAATTGGCACTGTCAGATACTGTGCCTATGGCCTACGAATCTTTCGAGCCTGAGAAGAACTAGAGGGATTTAGACAAAATATGGCATCCATAGTCTATAGTTGTAAAAGTTCTATCAACAGTTGTATCAGTGGTCATATGACCATTGAGCTGTTTGTACCAGTGACCATATGACCCTGAAATACTCATCACTGGTTACTGTCCAAAATGACCATGTTCAAGTTTCCATAATATATAAGCCATTTCGGTGTGCAGTACTCTACTATTTATGAGAGAAAACTGACATTCATTTTCATTGTCTACCTTAAGAATGATTCAGCAACTGGATGTACACTTTCACCTGGTGCTGAATCAAACCTTAAAACTTCCAGTCTCCAGTGACCTATAATGGGGTGAGGCTAATGCTCGGTTCTCACTGCTGTGATCGCATTGTATAATAATAATCGCTATTGCCTTGTCTTGACTATTTGTCATCATTTTAGCAGCGATTACGCTTGCATGCTATATTAAACAACAGTGATAGTGGTAATGGTATTTATATACATTACATGATATTACCTGATTCTATGGGAATTATTAAGCATGAATAAGGTGAATAAAGTATGTTTTGTTTCTTATCTTGTATTTGCTGTTGAAGTGTATTACTGGGAACGATTTATTTGAGGAACATGCAATAAAGAGCGGTTTGGCAATGCCTGCTTGCAGAGTGAAGTCTTTATGCTGTAATATAATTTCCCCAGAATTGAACTGTAGGCTCAGAAACACAGTGGAGTAATGAAGTGATGACAGGTATTAGTATGCATAATGGGCTTTAATAGACATTTAATGATGTTAAACTGAAAGAGAGAGACGGGTTCTCCCTTTGGAATATCCCCTCACTGAAACATTGATCAGCAGTCTTGCAGCAGATCTTAGTGCAAAAGGCACTGAAGGAAATTCTTTTTTGGTGACATTCTGGCTGAGCAAACTTTCCGTTGTCAAAAAAAATAAAATAAAAGAATGAGTGATGTGGAAAGTGCTATACACAAGGCGCATTTATCGATTGATTTTCTTTTTTCATTGTGCAAATGGAAGATGTGTGTATGTGATTCCTTCTTTAAAATAAAATACATTTCTGCATGGATGATTAATCCATAGAATCCATTATACATTAACTTATTTTGACTATTATTTGTTTTATTTTGTAGAATTGAGTATATTACTATATTTAAATGTAAAGAGATTAAATGCATTTACATTAAAAATATGTATGGCTAGCTGTCCATAAAACATTATATGATTATATCAAGCATCATGTTTTGCTAGCTGTTCTATTGTTTTATGCCCTTTTCAAATTTGACCAGATTCTTTGGTTTTAATAATATCACTTTTCTGTTTTTACAGTCCAGCTTTGAGCTTTACATACCCACCTACACCTGTGTCCCTGCAGCAGATGCATCAACACATAATAAATCGCCAGCACAGCATTGGCTCAGCATTCGGACACAGCCCCCCGCTTATTCATCCAGCACCCACATTCCCTGCTCAAAGAACTGTCCCTGGCATACCCAGTGTATTAAACCCAGTACAAGTCAATGTGGGGCCATCAGAAGTCACACAGGTGAGATCCTAAGAGCAACAATTCGGCTCTGCTTCTTTTTTGACATTTCCTGAACGTTGTTAATAACAGAATGCTAATAGTTTCATACTCTTGAATACTGACTTCTGAAACGTAATTCCTGTGTTATAATAGGTTGCTGTGATTTGCTGTGATTTGATGATAATGCCATCGCTTGTCACCTGACAAGTCTTAGCAAACCTAGCCCAAATTGGGCTTAGATTGGGTAGTTTTTTCTGAATTCATTGGTAGACATCTTTAAATCTTTCCTAGGTAACTTTAAATAATTGTACAATACATGTGATGTTATTTTAAGGGTTATCAGGTATGTCTTTTTACTATTTAGTCTGGCGCCTGAGCACCTGGAGGAAAGACCTGCCTCTAAAAAAAGCAGTGGAGTGGCACAGTCACAAAATGAAATTTGCTTCATGTCTGCACTCATGTATCAAACTCATTTTGCTTGTCTATCCCAGGCTGTAACTTGTAAGCATGAGGATTAGTTCATGCGTTATGTAGCGCGCACATTATGCTAACATATATCATCTCTGTTTTAGCCATTGTGAGTCGTATTTGTTGTTTGGTGGCATGTACTTCTGTGTATATTATGCACATAATTATAATACCATGGGATTCTACTGGGGCCCTAATTATCTGTCACTGCACGCCTGCCTCCACTTGTCTTCCTCAGAACTAAACCACAATAGACACCAATCACATAGTCATGCAGTGCATTATATCTTATCAGTCATTGCACCGTATCTCTATACATTTAATGGCCACAGCTATGTTATAGAAAATTATAAATCCTAAACAAATCTTTATTATATATATATTTAAAATAGTACTGGAAGCTCTTTTCTTCATGACCACCATCTGACTGTAATTGCGAAATATACACCCCCAAAGCTCCACAGTGCATATAAGCACCCAGCATGCAGCATATTTACATACATTCATTGGAAAGTTACTAATCAATTTGCTAGGTACTTTAAAGCCAAAAAAAGTCAAAAAAGCAAGATCAGTAGATTGCATCTCGAATGCCCCACTCTGGCAATCAGTGACATAAACAATTTGCCTCATACATGATTCCAGCTATGCCTCACATATCAGTGCAATCCTCCTTTATTCCTTGTAGAAAGCCATCAGCTGTGATGACTCATTACTTTGCTGCACAGCTGAAAGAATTGTATTATTTTTTAAGATACATATTGTTTACATTGACTGAATGGGAGTACGGTAAATTAAATAAATGAGTCTGCAGTGAACAGTGATAGAGATACATTGTTGCAACTCTCCCCTCACACACACTCTCTCTTCTTGCTGGTTCAGTGTGTGTGTTTATGTAACATAACACACAAGCTTCCCATGTTTCTGAGGCATTTATCTCTCGGTTTGCTGTGGGCTGCTGCTGGCACAGCTCTTCCCTCATGCTTATGTGGGTGACAACATGGCCAGAACATCTGCATGGAGTTAAGCCCTCTCATATAATTTTGCCAGAGGGGAGCTTTAGGGGAGCAATTTACTACATTTTATTTTTGACTTTTTGGTCTACTTTAACATGCTAATAGCTATTAAAGGTAACCAATATTAAATATAATAATTTCTAAATATAAAAAATAATGGACCTGATTTACAATGCCACCATTTTAAATGTAAGTGATTTTCGATTGTCGCTGCCAATGTGGAGGTTGCAGAACCAAAGATTGAAGAAATTATGTGTACGATGCAGGAAGCGCAATTCCTGCCATTTACACCACTTTCTGACTCAAATTCTAACATATAACAAAAAATTGTGCATGTCACTAGTGCAGAGGGGTGGTACTTCTGCACTTACAATAGAATATAGTTTTCAAAATGTGGACTTGAGACCCATTTAAAAATACAAGTTAAAAAATGTATTGTGGAGAAAAGCCACTATTGATTTATTTGGTCAGTGCCAGAAGAAGTAAATGACCCTGCCAGAGTCTGACAATCTCTGCTAGGTTTCCCCTTTGCATTGGTAAATTTTCCTAACTAGAGTGGACCAGTTTTCATACTTAGATACAGCTTAACCTGGAGGAGACTGGTGGATGCCGTTGAAGAGGTTCTTAAACAGGCCTCAAATGTTACCAATCCCTGGCCCAATAGCGTTCCTTCATTCCAGCCCCAACTTTCATCCACCTCAGCACTGAAATGTATTGCCCAAGCCTTACTATGAAATATTGGGCATTTTGTTAGCTTGAAGCCAGTACAAGTAATGGTGCAAGGAAAGTGGAAACATTGTAATAATAATAAAATGTATATTTATGCATAACTAAACTTAATCTCTGGTGGAAGTTCAAATAATTTTTTTTGCTGTTTGTTTCCCATTTAAGATGGTTTAGGCTCAATACCTTTAAAGTGATTGGCAAGTTAAAAGTAAAAAAATGAACTGAAACACCCCCCCCCCCTTTCTCCCCAGATGGCCTGATTAGCCGCCTCTCTCTGCAGTTCTGAAACCCTGCGCTCCTCCCTTCTCTTTGGTCACACTATGTGCTGGCAGACTGGAGACACTTTTAGCCTGCAGCATCTCTCACCCCCTTTTTTCTGATCACACTATGTGCTGGCAGTAACAATGCACTATTTTTTTACTATGATATTTGTAAAACACACAGTGTGCTTACATCACATCGGTGTTGCCACATCCACTGTTTCTTCTAATTTTTTCTCTGCATCTCCAATGCTCTAATACTTTTACAAATATCTTCAGAAATACAGGGTCTTTTTGAAAATGGATTGAGGTTTGGGACAACAGGACAACAATCGGGCTTGCCTTTAGTATAACTTTTACCAAACATTTACGAATAACAGGTAAAAATTATAACTAGTCTAAGTCCAAGGTTAGTACCAATGCCAAGTTGCGTCACAGTCACAAAATATGTTTCAGTTCAGGTGATACCACTTTTGTCAAATTCACACCTTATTGGGGTTTTATTTAGGTGTACTTCCTCTTGTATTATTGTAGACAAGAAACTGATGTTGTATATGTCCAGTGGCTTCAAAGAAACCAAAAAATCTCACTGTTCCCCCTCTGTCCAAAGCAATATTTTTTTGTCCCTGGAATTGGTCTTAAATAATACAGCTGAATACAGAAGAGGGTATGGGTTAGCACACAACTTTGTGAGAAGGTTGGGTGCTCACATGGTAAGCATAAGGCACCACACATTTTTATAATCCATAGGTGCGTCTTGAAGTAGATGTTCCATTTCAGAGAATCCATACGAGTAGACAATGTTGTGGGGTCATGCAAGGCCCCTTAATTATGTAAAAAGATATATTTATACCAAAGGAAGTGGACCTTTGTGACATTATATATGCTTGTTGCATACGATTACGCATTTTAAAGGTTTATTAAAATACACAAACTCTTGACAAATGTTCTATTTGGTAGCATTATCCTACTGTGTTTCTACCCTCCTAATTGTTTTACCACCATTTACGCTTACGTTGTATTAATATTTTATTATGATTGAATATATTAAACAGAACAAACCTACCAGTGAGTCTGCAGTGAGTAGTACGGGGGACCCAATGCACAATAAACGCTCCAAGATTAAACCTGAGGAAGAGCTACCAATCCCAGCTGCTGGAGGTTTACAGGTGGGTGTGATCTTTATACATTTCCACATTCCTTATTAAGGAAATGCAAATGTTTGAGGTACAAAACATGTTCTTTATAAGTGTAAGTACAGTATCACCTAGCTTCAGCACTTAGGGGTGAAAATCACAGAAGCTTCAGGAAGTATTTGTGTGTGTGTGGGGGGGGGGAGTAACTTTGTAATTGTCCCTCCCACAGTTAACTATCTTGTGTTTTGCATAATCTTGGGCCCTCTACATTCAGCCATGCATAGCCATTCACATTAATTAATTACTTGATTATATTGATTATAATTAATTGATTATATTCACGTGTCTAATGTCTATGCACAGTATACATGCCCATATTTGTCTTAACATAGAGAAACATATAAAAAATGTAAGTTATGTTTACATGTTCATGTTAATAAAGTGCGGCAGAATTCTCTCTTATCCTTTTTGTTAAGACACTGCAGCCCCCTCCCATTTTATTTTAACATTCTCATCTTTTAACTCTGTGTCTAGGATCAGCCAGATGGAATGACTCTGGTGAAAGAGGAGGGGGACAAAGATGAAAGTAAACAAGAGCCTGAAGTAGTCTATGAGACAAACTGCCATTGGGAAGCCTGCTCCAGAGAATTTGACACACAAGAACAGCTAGTGCATGTAAGTTAATGGAATTCAGGAACTGGCGTTTGAAAGCTATGCAACCTTTTTCCACGGAGGTCATGCTCTTTGACCCCATGCTGAGTCAAGTTTCTTAGCCAGCAGCATTGCAGGCTGGAAAGGACTATATGAGTTTTAGAGAATAAAGGAATGTCTTAGCCGTGGTTGCTTGACCTGTTCAGTCAGCTAAAGCTTACTGCAAAATTCAATAAAGTCTTCAGCAGAGAGTGTAATGACTCTGATCTTGTAAGCTAGCAAACATTATGTTTTTGTAGGAGACTTTGATATTTATTGAGTAATAGTAAGCTGAACATAAATTAATACTAACCCGAAGCCATGATTTCTTTCTATAAACATAAGCTTCTCTTTTATCTTCACATTTAATACATTATTAGATTTGTTAAGGAATGATTGTTTGCTTTAGGCAGAATAGAACTGTTGACCTGCACATCCTTCGGACCATTTCTTTGTGACATTATTTTAGCCTTATACTAAAGCAGAATGTCTAAACTTTCTAGCAAGGGAGCTAAACTGTCCTTTTCTGCTAAGGTATGATTATCAAAAGCACATATTTCAAGTATTTTCTTATATTCCACATCCTTTATTGACACAGCAGTCTGGTTCCTACACTCATGTTTACACACTACACCAACCTTACTACTGCTTTCTTCTCTATAAAAACCCTGTGCACGAGAAAATTACATTAATGTTTTCTGTACTTTAGTTTGTATTGTAAACTATGAATTACAGGCCATATGAGGGGGCAAATATGGACTAATACCCCATATTTGGATGGCATATGCAGAAATCCGGAAAAAGTTCTGGTAGGATTTTATGGTAACAGTGGCAGCAATAAATAGTGTAACTGAACTTTTAAACTGGAAATTATTGGTTAATATTTGTTAAATGGTAATTTATGCACACTAACATTTGAGGAAGCCTAAATGGATACAATTTAAAAAAATATATAACTTACCTGACGGATTTCAGTCTTGTTGGCAATAGCTCGGTCTGGTTGCAGTGCTATCAACTCCAAAGCTAAGAATACACTCCTACCTCAACCCCCCCCCCCCCCCCCCCCCGGCACACACCTGAGTATCTGCCAATGATAGTCTATTGGTGTTGGAGGTGACAGTGAGACAATTGAACCAGCTTAGTACTCTCTAGGATCGATTCTGCCGGTTGTCGGGTAATTTTTAATTGCCTTGACATGGATTTTAATCTTAGCAAATGTAAAATAGATTTCCAATAAATTGGAAGAATATGTTTTTGTTTATACCTGCAAAAAATGCCTCCATTAAGACTAACACTCCTGCCAGACTCACCTGAATAGGCGAGCAGCCACATGCAACGCTGAGATCAGGCACTCAGCACCGGTGGATTAAGTGTGAGGTAAGTGTCTTTTTGTTGTTTAACCCTTTAGCCCCGCGTTAGCGCTAGGTAAGAGTGACAGGAGGGTTGTTTAAGAATGGGCAGTCTGGCTGGACTGGGCCTTTAAAGATAAATGTGTTATGTGTGTCCATGTGACAATTAGTAAAAGATTACATAATTGTTTCCATCTTGTGTTTTCTCAGCTGGTTTCACCTTTTGACTTCCTGTAATAATAGTAGAGAAAACATTTCTAAACTGAACAGCAACAGAAATAGTTTTTCCGTTTTTTGAGAAGTGAAAACTACAGCAAATGCTTCTTGGATGTAAAATATAATTAGCTTTTTTACAGTAATACCCTATTTATATTTTATTATTTATTTATATAGTGCCATCTCCTTCCGTAGCGCTGTACAAGGTACAAATACAAACAAGGTAAAACATACAGTACAGGGATCATTATAAACTAGATGTTACAAACCAAATGTGATAACAAAACACAATAGCAGGAGAGCGCTGCCCTTGCAGGTTTGTACACAGATAGCGAGACAGTTCAGAGTAGACTTGTTGTTCAAGAAGCTTGGATGAGAAAGGGTGTAGCGAGATCGGGTGGTAAATGGTGTTATAACAGCATGCTTAAAGGATGAAGGAAAGGTACCAGTTGAGAGGTAGAGGTTAAATAGTGATGTTAAGGCTGGAATCACAGCTGGAGACAGTGGAGGCATAATGTGGGATGGAATAGGATCAAGTGGGCAGGTGGTCAGGTGGGCCTTTAAAACAAAAGAGAGTCCTTTTACAGTTAGCTGAGTTAAATTAGTTAATCAGTGGGGCCGGGCGGATGTTGGGGGGAGAGAGTATTCTGAGGGGTGAAACAACTTCGAATCTTGTCTATTTTATCTTTAAAGTATGTAGAAAATTGCTTAGTTGTTATCTGGGAGGATGGAGGGGCTGGCTAGAGAGTTGTAGGTGTTTAATAGCTGTTTTGGATTCCGGGCATGTGCTGATATAAGTAATGAGAAGTATTCCTGTTTAGCACATGAAAGGGCAGTCCTGAGTTCCTGAATGGCTTGTTTGTATAATAGGAAGTTATCCTTGGTTTTGGATTTCCTCCATAGCCATTCAGTGACTAGAGAATGCCGCTTCAATGTTACAGTGTTGGTGTTAAGCTAGGGTTGTCTTTTTCGGAGTGACTATAGATTAGGGGAGTCAAGGACAGAGGTTAGTGTTTTATGGCAGTGTGAAGCTGCAGTTTCTACACTGTTGAGAAAGGGCAGGGTATGCAGGGGTTTTAGAGAGTTAGAAAATGATTGAAGGTTTTAGAGGGTCAGAAAATGAGCAAGGTTGCAGGAGGGAGTATTGTTGAGGGAAGAGAGTCTTAGTGGTAGGAGGTTGTTATCAGAGGGGGGAAGTGGGGATGAAGAGACACTGGATACAGAATAGAGGTGAGTGAAGAGTAGGTCAAGTGTGTTTCCGTCTTTGTGGGTGGGGCTACCAGGCCATTGTTTGAGGCCAAATGAGGTGGTGAGTGTTAGTAATCTGGTGATGGCAGGGTTGTTGGTGTCAATAGGTATGTTGAAGTTACCCATGATTATAGTTATGGGGTGTTAGCAGACAGGAAGTAGAGGAGCCAGGTGGAGAAGTGGCCAAGGAAGAGAGTAGCAGGTCCAAGAGGGCAAAAGATAATGGCAATATTTAGGTGGCGGGGGGGAATAGAGACGGACACAGTGGACTTCAAAAGTAGAGAGGGATGGGGAGGGTAGGGCAGGGTAAGTTAAATGAGCAGTGTTCTCCTAAAATGATTCTAACCTCCCCACCCTGTTTGTTGGGGTGTGACTAAACTGTAAGCCCCCATAGGAGTGGGTGGGACTTTCTATATAAATAGTAAATATCTTACCCCAGTGTAAGCTATACATTAAAGGAAATGCCTTAACATTTGGCTAACCTACTCCTCTGGTCCCTCCTGCGCCAACCCATTGATCCCTGTTGGTCACCAGCAGTGATAGGCATGAGCAGTTGTGTCAGCTGATGACCCAGGAATGATAAGTGTTGAGTGTTTTGACAACTTTTTGGACATGTTTAGGGGTCTAACAGCAAGTGGCCATCCCAAAATGGAATGCCTGGTGGATGAGGGACTAAACACCATATGGGCCAATTTGGTTTTTGTTTTGCTTACCATTGGTCACAAAATACAATAATTTTCTCACCTGCCTCACCCCAGCTAACCCCACTAAATAAAACACATACTTCATCCCCAGCTGTTTCCCTGCTTCCACTCTAGGAGCTTGTCCGTGTCTGATGAGCTCTACTGGGATGACAATGAACAGCCTCATCACCCAATCACAGCAGCTACAGGACACTGACTTGAAGATAAAACCCAATCAAAGCCAAAGAGACTTGGGACACCCATGACTCACTTCAATATACATGCCACACCCCTGCCGCTGGGGCAGGTAAAAGACCAGGGATGAGAGTTTTTTTTGTTTTATTTAGTTCATCAGGCTTCGGTATAAGGTTTTGGGATAAGGATGTTGGGCCATTTCATGGTCATTTTTGAAGCCTAATGTCACTTTGGAAATTCTATCCCCTACACAGCCAGATTTCGTATTGAAGTGCCACATACAGAACTTCAATAAGAAGTCTGGCTATGTAGGGGGTAAACTTTCCAGAGTTACGTTAGGCTTTGAGGATACTTCCCTAATTTTCACAACATGACAATTAGCATGGAATGGCCCATAAAAAAAAAAAAAAAAACAAGTGTTGCGTGCAGTATTATTTCCAGACTCTCCAGAAACTTGTTATCAGTCCTGTGGTGTTTCATTTATAGAGTGTTGGCTATACTTAAAGTTTTCCATGGCTTTGAAACAAGGTCAGAAGACAGTTGGACTCAATTAATCCTCGTCTTGTTTTTTGGAAACACTTCAGTTTTCTATGCTGTATTAATTCAGCTTTGTATAAAAAAACAATTGTTGTGTCACAGTTCCAGATCACAAAGCAGAACTGTTTACAATTATTTGCACTCGTCTGTAACATGTTATGTTTTAATGCAGCTTCCCCATAATCCCCCCAAGTTTTACAGCAAAATCTTCCTAGCGCTTATTTTCTTTACAGTTATAAAACATTGTCCATGTAAAATACATGATCACATTGGACCCCCAATAGCTCAGTCTTTAGTTTGGGTTCAAAAAGCCTGTTTTAGTGTAAATAAACTTGCTTATACAGTCTACAGTACGATGCCCATTTCGACAGGCTGGTGACACAGGAGTGGGAGAAACTGGATAAAGTCTCTTCCTAAGGCCTTGGACGCCAAGTACCCCTTTCCGGATGAGGCAGTCAGGGTCCAGTCTTCGACACCTGAGGTATAATAAATGGTGTCGAGTCTGGCTCGTCACACCATTATCCCTACTTCAGATAGTGCAGCCTTGAGAGACCCGGCAGAAAGGAGGTTGGACCAGCTGGACAGGAATGCGTTCTTCATGGTGGGGTCGGTCATGTGCCCAGCTTGCGCCACGTCCATGGCAGCTACGACAGGCAAGGTCTGGATAAAGCAGCAGAGGAGGCATTTGCAACTTGGAGGTTGGGGACCTCTGCACTTCGTTTGAACTCCTTGTGAGCAACAGTTTGAACTCCTTGTGAGTAAATGTTTAGCGATGAACAGTCAAAATGACTGTTCATCGTTAAACAGTTGCTCACAAGAGAAAAAAGGCAGTTTACAGTATAAAGTCTGAGGTTTTCCAGGTATCTGAGCAGACCAATAAACTAGCACTGGGATGGAAATTGAGATAGTGGTAAAGCAAAAGAGCGGCACTACATGGCAGTCTGCATACTTCATTTTAAAAACACGACTATTTGCGTCTAAAGATAATGCATTTCTGAGTGTGGACTTTTAAACCAACATATATACCATTATTTATTTTAACTCAAGCCAGAATTATGTGTTGTAAATATACTTGTGTATACCTCCCCCTCAATAGATAGTACATCTTTTTTACCACTTCTGGGCTCCCTCATCTGAGCTGTCATGCAGTGTTTTTACTTCACTCAGTCACACAGGACAGTCCTCACATTAGAGTTATTAGAGTTACCTGTCACCAGGAGAGGTCAGATATTCACCGGAGATTATGCAAAGCTGGATTTATGCCAACACCAAGGCTGCCCAATCCAAAGATGTAGAGCTTAGCAAAATAGCTGTTTTTTTTTTTTTTTTTGCAAAATTGTAAAATAATAATCTTTACTTCACTGGAGAAATTCTGCCCAGGCGCGTAAGCATTCAGGTATTCAGTTAAATATTCGTGATTCACACACTTAATTGTATTTTTGACTGGATGTTCACAACACAGAGGGGGAGGGGTGTTTTTTGTGCTGCATTTTTTTAGTGTTATTTTTAAGTGTTTTCATATCTGATCATCAGAATAAACTAATACATGGGAGGTGATCTCCCTTTCTCCATGTGTGTTACATGCTAAACTATAGTATAGGTATGGGACCAGTGTAACACAAGGCCTAGACACGGCACTGCTTAAAGAAAGATAAGTATCCAAGCTGAAAATGAAACAAAGCTCTAACTATATTCTTCCTTGTGTTCAGCAGAGATAAACTTTGCTGGAGTCTCAGTGCTACTCCTGGCAGAAGCTTTAATTGGTTAAATGCAGATTTTTTTTTGATCAGCAGGGATTACTGTTCTTATCAGCATAAAGCATCTTATTTGAAGATGAAAAGGCTTTGCTGAATCACAGATGCCAGCATTGTTGTAAGGAACTGTGGCAACTGACATTCCCAATGCAACTGTGATTTATTAGGCTATACCGACTAGCCTGGCCTAAGAAATCTAGTGCAGGTATCGCTGATTTGCAAATTTCTCAAAATTTTATAAACATTTCCCTGTTTATATTTCTTAAAATGACATTTAGAATAAATAGCATCTGAAAATGGCACGAGCTCTAAGAAGGAAACAGAAAACTGGCGATTTTTTTTTTATAATATCAAAAGCCTGTTGTAGTTCCTTCATATCTAGTTTGGTGGTTCACCGATAAGCTGGCAAAGAAAAGATTAATAACAGAGGCTTGTCGCTATCAGTAGCGTCTTGTCGATTCTCTGTAAGAGGCCTGTCTGCTCAGCATGGAAATTATTGATTAAATAAAAAGTGTCATTAGGTTGCGGGTTGATCCATAATCACAGACAGCAGCGGACAGTAAGATGCCGAGTCGTGAATCAAGCAGCCTGCCACACTCATTCATATTGTGGTGACATTCAAACCTATTAGAGATATCCATTTTATATACGAGCCAACAAACTAAGAACAACACTAAAACTACTAAAACTAGGAACCTGTAATGTGACAGCGATAAAGACCAGTACAGGATAGGAGACAGAGGGTGCCAGGCATTAGTTTTAAGATTTTCTATTAAAAATAGTTATAATGCTTTTTGAGCCTTTTATACACTTTTTTGAGCTCTTATTGGCCATATAGCAATATGTATATATATAAGCACCGTACATATCTAAAAAAAATCATAATGAAAGGAATATGCTGTGTATGTGTATGGCAATTACATTTCAATCATCTGCATAGGCTCATCGCCCCTAAAAACCACAGGGCGCTGTTAGGTATGTTTGTAGGCTATACAGAATTCACATTCCGATGAGTTTTGGTCCCCCTAAATTATGCAGATTTTTTTGTGCTTGACTGTTGGAGTGAATACCAGCCAAGTCAGGCGAGAAGTTCTCCAGTGAGATGGAGAAGCTCTTCACACTTAATTTACAATAACTCTCATTATTTATTTTATGGCTTATTTTGTTTAATCACATTAGATGACATTGTGGGATATATTTTTCTCAATGCATGTTATGTTTTTTATGTTTATTTTCTGTCTTTATCTGCAGTTTTCTAGAATTATTTTTTTTTAGAATCACACCCAATAGAAAATCATTTTATAATGATCCCTCATATGTTTGAAATGATAACTGCCAGAATATTCGTAGTTTGAAGTAACGGTGCAATATTTCAATATTTTATTGATTAAAGTGAAAGGAAATCAGAATTCCAATAAGCTTTCAACAGTGTCAAAAGACTGTTTTTATATTTGGTAGCAGATGACACAGTGGTTACACAGAAAACTGTAATATTACATCAAAGAGCTTGATGGAAACAGATCTTCTAAGTTATTAATATATAGATAGATAGTATAAAATAAAAAGCGTTATGTTGAAATTGTGAAAATGAGGATCCAGGAAGTCCACTTCTGCTGCATCAGGCAAGCCAGTTGCCGATGGAGATGACTTTACACATGAATCAGTGCTGGCTCCACTAATCAGAGGTGTGTATCACTGCTGTATGCATACATTGTTTGTGCTTTCCCAGCCTGAACATCTGCTAAAGTACATCAGTAGCCATAAAAAGGATATTATTTTTACCTCGCTCAGCTGATCGAGTATGTGACATAAAACTTGCCACTTCAGGAGATGCACAAGGCCCTCATTTTTACTACCAGAGACCTGGCATTCACTTGCACAGGATGGGGGTCATGCTAATTTTTTGGTGAAGCAACTTAACCTTTGGGTTTGCTTTTACAACTGAGTTTTTTCTTTTTACGTTAACAATTTTGTTTTCATTTTCCCCAAAAAACTGCTTGTACCTGCAATGGGTCCTTTTTTGCAGGTGAGGTACATAACTCTTCCAGTCAGGTAAGGTTAATGAAAAAAAATGGAAACAGAATTTAGCCCATAGGGTGCTGTTGTTTCCTAACTTTCAAAAAAAAGAAATTGAAAAAATTATATATCCTACCTGTAAAAATGCAGCTGCAAGTTTCAGTTCACCACAAAAAAAAAAAAAAATATATATATATATATACCCCCCTATTGTGATTACATGTATCTTACCTGTAATGTTCATCTGCCAAGGGGATAGGGTTAATATAAGTTTTGTTTTTATGTATACAGATGCTTTTTAGGTTTTGAATATCTCCAACAGAAAATATTCATAGTCACCCCTTTTCCACTGATGTACAGCAAAAATCAAGCCTGATAACACCCACCACCCTTTTTTCTTTTTAATACCCATATGACATCTAGAGACACGCAAGGAGTATGTGGTGGGTGGTTGGAATTAAGCTGAATTTCCTCTTAAAATTAATAAGTGTAATTCATAATTAATATAGAGTAACTCAAGTTACAGTTTTTGAAAGACATTAAATCCAAGCCTCTGCATGGGAAATTCAGTACATTTTACTTTTCCCGTATCCAATCATGTCTTTTTTTCTGGAAGGGATGCAATCTATTAACTACCTCAGCACTGTTGCAATTATATCAGCGTCCCTGTCTAATTATCGATGGTTCATAACTTACAAAGCAGATCTAGAAAATATTGCTTGCGACTTCAAGATGTTTCCAGGATTGTAATCCTCTCACTCATCATCTCGGCTAGACTTTGTAGCCTCCGCCAAGCGGGCATCACATTGAGCTGTCTACTCTGTCTTCTGCATGCCAAACATGGAGCTGAAGTACTACCTAGTTCTCACAGGCCTAAGTTATGGGTCCACTATTAGTTTTTTCATATCTTGGCCTACCTATTTCTGTTATAAATGGAGTATGTTAAATATTTCATTGTTGTTGCTTATTTACCAAAACTTAATTGCTTCTTTTGAAAACCTTACCATTGTGTTTCCTATCTAGGAACAAATGTATTTAGTATTTATTGTAGTTGATATGCCAGTATGATTAAAGTCAGATGGTTTCTCTTCTTTTTCTTCATAGGGTTGCTAAAAGTGGTTGCAGTGATTCAGCATGGTGCACTGTTGATTTATTATCAGCAAAACATCGTATAATCTATAGATTCAGCCTAAAAGCTTGTACTCGCCTTTAAATAATTCTTGTGTTCAAATCTTATTATTAACATGCTGCTGTATAGCTCACACTGTAGGGATGCTTAGTGTATCTTCACACAACTTTCAATTGCTACAAGCTTCAAATACTTAAAGACCTACTATAGGTGCATAATATCTGGTTCAAATGCTCAGTATTAATCCATTGAACAGATCAGGGCCCTGTGCACCAAGTGTACCCCCAGCTACTTTGGATAGGGAAAGTGATTTCACTGTGGTAGCTGCAGGGAATGTAATGTGATTTAAGATTTGTTTTATGTTTTTTTCCTTTAGTCTCATTATAATCATTAGTAGACCTCCAGTTACAAAATTCAAAGTTTAGTAAAATCAGTGACATAAGCTTAATGAGATGGATTAACACCATGCATATGTTTGGAATAGCAGGAAGATTTTGCACTCTTAAACATTGCATGGCTGCTGCCATCTTGCCACACACATGAAGGAGCTGATTCTGAAACAACGAGTCTGGTCAGTCAAACTTGCTTCATAGCTCTGTGCAATCATCTCTTATTTCTAGTCAGAAGTAGTAAGCTGTCAGCTATAATAACTAATATTTGCTTTGCTAGCTGCTCGCATTTTCCCCTGTCTGAATGCTTTTGCGGCCGCCACCTTAGAGATACATTGTAACAGCTCCCCTCACGCAGATTTCATTTGTTACATTAGCTGTTTATTCAGTGTTTGTGTGTGTGAAAAATGACAGGCAAGCTTCTCCTTGCTTCTGAGGCATATATCTCTCAATTTGATGTTAATTGCTGCTGGCACAGGTCCCTCGCAGGACTATCAGGGATGCGGTAAGATAGCCTTCCCCCATGTAGTTGTAGAGTAAATAATATTTTGCCATTTGACAAAATCTGCATGGGGTTAAGCCCTCTCGAACTGCTCATGCCACTGATCATAAGAAGGGAAGCAATTTACTAAACTTGAGGTCCACTTTAAGTTATTTTACTTAAGGTAAATTCACATCCAGCCTTTTAGCTATCAGATATAAAACTTCGGCCTTTTGCTTTAACCATCAGGTCTTGTTCTTGGTTTGAAGTGAACCTAGACCAGCTGCACTTTTCATGACATGATTGCAACACTCTTTTTCTTTAAATGGCTGTGAGGTGTTAGCAGGGCAATCCCTGTAAAATGATTTGCTTTTAGATGCAGTGAGCTGTATCATGTTGCATTTTTCATAGAGCCGTTGTGTATAGCATGGCGTTTTACCCGTAACACAGTAAAGGCTAGCACATTTTAAATGCCTTTTTGACTTTAGATGAGAAAAACATTAGGACTCACTAGGGTATGTCTAATCATGTATATGCTTATGAAAGTCATCTAGAGTAGATGTATCCCCAAAGGCCGATTCAGGCTGTAAGTGTTGCAGATGAAATCCAAATTTGAAAACATTGCTTAAAAAGAACATGGTGTAAACTACGGAAATTAAGATCATTTTATAGATTTACTTTTTAAACCAACTACTCCTTAAAGTGGACCAACACCCAGGGGGGATCTATAAGATTCCCGGGCCGATCAGATCCCTCCCCGTGGGGCATCCGAAAGCGGGGTGAAACCCCCCAGGACGCCCAGAAACCTTACCTTATCCCCGTTCCAACGGCGCATGCACGGGCCATGGCCGCATCTCGCGCTTCCCTCTAGCAGGGCGCGCACCTGCGCCGGCCGTTTGTGAATGGCCGGCTCGGGCACGCTCCCTGTTAGAAGGAAGAGCGAGACGCTTGTCCGTACATACCACAGCGGCTCTGAGCGCTCTGATTGGACGAGCGCTCGCGTAGGGGCGGTGTGAGGTGAGTTATTTAAGGCGATCGGGGGGGGGGGGGTTTCACGCAGCGGGGAAGTGGACCAAAACCCAGGATAGTGAAAATCCTGGGTGTTGGTCCACTTTAAATTGGATGTCCCTTTAAAAGTGTCCTACACTCAGGTCCAACATGCAACTTGCTTCCCCCACCACTTTTTTCATTGCATACCACATGCTCCCACAGAGCAAGTGCTGGTCATGTGACCCACCAGCAACCACTGGGGTTTGGCCTGCAAGGCATGCAGTTTTTTATGCAGTTTACTTGCTATGTGAAAAAAGGTGCCTTATAAGCAAATGTACATTTATCCAGCATGGCACCAGTCACGTTAACTTCCATTTTCACAAATAGCTACACTTTTTAGTATTTTCTGTATATATATATATATGTATATATATTTATATATATATATTGTAGATTTAAATCTAACTGCTGATCTGCACAACATCTATATTTATGATACACTGTAATACAGTTTATTAGCATGACTAAGTAAACCCTGGCCTTTGCTGCACAGAAAGTGCATAGATAGCATGCCAAATGGAAACAGTGCCAAGCAGATGAGACTCTCCAGTCCAGCCCTGTTAATTCCTGCAATATTTTCAGTGTATGTCTCCATGCTGGAAATAAGCAATAAAAGCCACAATGTGCTATGTGTTTTAAAACAGGACTAAGTAAACCTGTTCTAAATTTGGCACCACTCATTTCTAAAATGCTGAATTACATTCTCTTCATCCGTTTAAGTAGCCAAAAAAATTGTATAAGGCATTTTTGGCCCTGCCATTTGCCTACACGCACTCTGCCAAATACAAGAAACGGACATTACTAGCTTTGTTTGTGAAAGCGCAACTTGTATAGTGTTTTACAAGTTCTTAGCCTGCAATTTTTCTAAGTTTTATGATTATTTTTATGTTTATTGTTATCATTTGTGTATATTGGCAGTTACCAGTGCAGTATATAGTAACCGTCTAGTCTTAAATCATTGGTTTTATTTATTTGTATAAAATTGGACTCTTCTTTCTACTATGTTGACCCAGTCATTTCCTGGGTTTGAGCTTACTTACTTGTTTGGGGGGCAAGCTCACACCCTAAAACTTATCAATTAGAAACATATGTCTACCACAAACTCACTATGAAAGTGCAGCCTTCATTGTGTACCAATAAAGCACAGTGGACAACCGTCACATAATACACAATCCTTTTAAAATAATACAAGCAATGAAAAGGCATACGCTGTCTGACCACCAACTGTTTTTCTTAAAAAGCTGATGAACCTCATCTAGAAAAAATATACCACAAACTGAATGCCTTTAAATTAAATCCGCTGAGATATCCAAGAGATAAAATCTGCTCCCCCCCCCCCCCAATATTCTTGTTAGGAAAAACTGCGGAAGCAGAGACCAAATTCCCGCCATACGTTTAGCAGGGCGCATGCCCAGTCAAAATCAAGGGTTTCGGTCTTTAAGTCAAAGCATCATGAACCAAAAGGCCAATTCTAGAACTGTAACTGTGTGAAATATTGTAGTGATTGCAGCAAAAAAGTCCTAAAACATAAATTTACTTTTATAGTTTCTTTTGCCAAAAGTGAATAAGTGAAAATTCTAAATTGGCAACGGGCAGGCTGATTCATCATTAGCGGCAGGTAGCGACAGATGAGCGTCTGTAGCAGGCATTTTCAGAGCGCCCGCTAGTAGTCGCAGTGCTCAGCCGTGGATCGCTAGTTCATAGCGACTCAGTCACTGTGCAGTAATGTTAAATACATTCTGAGGAGTCGCTATTTAACCAGTACAGCGATGTATGGGAGCGCATGTTAGCGACTGCTCATAGCGACCGACTCACACCATATTCAGCAAAAAAACAGCCTCACAAGACTCTGGCGCTGAAAGATGCTTGTTTGAAGCCTAGAGCGCAGGAGGCTGTGTGTTTAAAGTCTGTTTTTTAGCATTTATCCACTAGTAACAGCGAAAACATATGGAATTACATTGTAGCAACATTGTAACATGAACATGTTTCATTTTATGCCAGACCTGTAATGTCACTTCTGAAGAAATATATAAAAAATGAAAAAATTGTGAAAAAACTGCTATTTCAGTGCCAGAAGAGGTCACAGAATTATTTGTGATTTTTTTGAAAAGAAAAAACAAAACAAATACTCAGTTTAAAGAGAAGAAATGGTTCGTCCATTGAAATGTATGGGAGAGCGACAGGTAGCGAAAGGTCATACCTGGCGCTGTGCAAGGCTGAACGCCGGCGCTGTTCGCTGAGGCTGTGAAAATGATGAATCAGACGCTACATGGCGCTATCCCAGTCGCTAAACAGATTCTGCTTGATAAATGTGTAATTGCGTGCCGTGTCCGGTGTTCAGCAGTCGCTACCTGTCATTAACCAGCCACTACCTGACGCTATCCCTTCTTAAATAAGGGCCTAGGTTTCATGATGTGTGGAAATAATTACATCCACCCTGCGCCCTTGCAGATGCTTTAAATAAAATGTCAGCACCATGTGAGGGAAGATGGCAAGACTTAGGGCCTTATTTATCAAGGGATAGCGCCAGGTAGTGTCTCACTAGCGCCAGCTATCGGCGGCTACCGACTCCAGAACGCCAGGCTGCGAAAACAATCACGCATTTATCACGCTAAATGAGGCTAGCGCCGGCGAGAGCGTCAGCTAGCGCAGGATTCATCATGTTGCAGACTTCAGCGAACAGCGCCGCTGCTAATCCCATCACAGCGCTATGACCTCTCGCTACCTGGCGCTCTCCAATGCATTTCAATGGAGCAATCTTTAAATATTCATAATTAATTGATATTAATGTTTTTTTTTTTTTTTTTTTTTAAATGTCAAAAATTCGGTGACCACTTCTGCAATGTTGACACAAAACAAAACTTAATAGTTCTAGGAAACTGCGCTACAAATCAAAATTAAATTGTCCCAGTGAAAAAGACTTTCCGCTCCAAGCCTTTAGGCTGTTGTCATTTCAGCCATAAACATTAACATGTAGATGTATAAATACACTGCTCAAGAGCTGTGTATAAGGCTCAGCGTAACAAATGTTGACACCACAGGTGCTCTTCAAATCAATTCAGTGACGTCACTCCACCACCACCTTCTTATATATAACGTACCAGATATCTTCTTGATATTTTGCATATATGATCTCAAATGTAATCTGAGAGGCTCTACAATTTTCCTTTAGCCAGAATGGACCGCTTATCAATTTAAAGACTTATTTTTCACCGCTGTACACAAAAGATTAGAAACTCCACTCTCCACACAAGAGGCAATCAACTTGCTCCGGGTTTATTTTGCATATTATGGGGATAAAAACACAAGAAATGCTCCAATAGCGTAAAAACGTTTCACACAAATGAATCCACTGTAAGGCCTCTGGCCCTTTAAAATGCCGCTCACCAGATTTCTAAAACAGTCGCGCATTCAATTTAGAGATAAAAGCACAGGCGTCATCCAACCCCTTCAGTATGGACCCGCGCATCAGGTATAACACACTTAATCCAAGTGGCAGCTCACCGCCTCCTCCGGCCGTAGGACGCGGCGCTGCTCGTCTGATCCGGCACACGTGACACTCCTTGGCTCCGCCCAACGCGTTTCGTCGTTACGACTTAATCATGGGCTCGCGCGGGGCCAGGAGTGTCACTAATTTATTCACCTCATCTAGTCACGTGGATTAAGTGTGTTATACCTGATGCGCGGGTCCATACTGAAGGGGTTGGATGACGCCTGTGCTTTTATCTCTAAATTGAATGCGCGACTGTTTTAGAAATCTGGTGAGCGGCATTTTAAAGGGCCAGAGGCCTTACAGTGGATTCATTTGTGTGAAACGTTTTTACGCTATTGGAGCATTTCTTGTGTTTTTATCCCCATAATATGCAAAATAAACCCGGAGCAAGTTGATTGCCTCTTGTGTGGAGAGTGGAGTTTCTAATCTTTTGTGTACAGCGGTGAAAAATAAGTCTTTAAATTGATAAGCGGTCCATTCTGGCTAAAGGAAAATTGTAGAGCCTCTCAGATTACATTTGAGATCATATATGCAAAATATCAAGAAGATATCTGGTACGTTATATATAAGAAGGTGGTGGTGGAGTGACGTCACTGAATTGATTTGAAGAGCACCTGTGGTGTCAACATTTGTTACGCTGAGCCTTATACACAGCTCTTGAGCAGTGTATTTATACATCTACTTCTGCAATGTTATATCTTTTTTTTAAGGTAAAAAAAAAAAATAAAATTTGTGCAGAATTGATATTACAGGTCTGATATTAATGTATTCATATAACAAAATGTTTATAAAAACTTGTTTATTATTTTTTTCCAAAAATAAGGTTGTTTGGGGGTTAAAAAACTACTTTTAACACATCGCCGCCAGCGCTCTGGGGTTTAAACATGCATTTTACAGCGCAATAATTTTTTGAGCGTGATTTGTTAATGAATATGGTGGGAGCCGTTCACTATGGCCGTTCGCTGTCATGTGCTCCCATACAGCGCGGAACCTGTCAAACAGCGACTCCTAACCCCGTATTCAACATTACCGCACACCGACTGAGTCGCTGTCAACAACCGAACAACGGGCAAGCACAGCGAATACTAGCGGGCGCTGTGAAAATCACGCTACTGTCGCTCATCTGTCGCTACCTGCCGCTATTAATAAATCTGCCTCTTAGGCTGTAAGCCAGCTTGGAAGTGTCTTATAGTTCTTATTTTTCCATAACACATAAATGAAGCATTTTGTAGCTTTTTCAGGATATGATTTTAGCTGGAATGCTAAATCATAGTAAACTACTATCTCATAAAATAAGTAAGAGTTTATGCTGTATTTTCAGCTGTTTCAATTATGCACGATTCAAAAAAAGAGCAAAAGGGAACATGAGCTAACAAGTGTTTCAAGAAGCTTTTGTGCTGGGTATTACCACCTAAAACTTTTACTCTAAGTGAAAGGAGCCTGTGAATTATCCAGTGGTATTATGGCTAATTCATTTCTTAAGTTAATAAAAATACAGATGATCTAGGCTCCATTCTTAGCCCAAAGCACTGTCTGGTGTGCTCTCCTGCAGAAACTGGGAGGCCGATTCATTAATAGCGGCAGGTAGCGACAGTTGAGCGACTGTAGCAGCATTTTCAGAGCGCCCGCTAGTAGTCGCTGTGCTTGGCCGTTGTTCGGTAGTTGATAGCGACTCAGTCGGTTTGCCGTAATGTTGAATATTGGGTGAGGAGTCGCTATTTGACAGGTCCCGCGCTGTATGGGAGCGCATGATAGCGACTGGTCAGAGCGACCGGCTTCCACCATATTCATTAACAAATCACGCTCAAAAAATTCTCGCGCTGTAAAATGCATGTTTAAACCCCAGAGCGCTGGCGGCGATGGGTTAAAACAACCATATTTTTGGAAACCCAAAAAAACAAGTTTTTAAAAGAATTTTGTAATATGAATACATTAATATCAGACCTGTAATATCAATTCTGTACATTTTTTTTTTTTTACCTTAAAAAAATTATTTAAAATGGCAGAAGTGGTCACAGAATTTTTCACATTTAAAAAAAAAAATTAATAACAATTAATTATGAAGATTTAAAGATTGTTCCATTGAAATGCATTGGAGAGCGCCAGGTAGCGAGAGGTCATACCTGTCGCTGATCAAGGTCGGACGCTGGCGCTGTGGGCTGAGGCTGGAACAATGATGAATTAGTGGCTATCTGGCGCTATCTCAGTCGCTAAGCAGGATTGGCTTGATAAATGTGTGATTGTGGTGGGGAGCCGGCGTTCTCGTGACAATGCCCGTCATTACCTGTCGCTCACCAGTCGCTACCTGTCGCTATCCCTTGTTAAATAGGGGCCTGAATGGAACTGTACTCTCCCACACTGTAATGAAAGCAGGCCATGATGCTTTAGCCATGGCTCTACTCCTATTAGACTGCTCTCAGAACATAACTGTGGCCACTACTCTTGCTGGAGGAGCCTTCTATTAGCTATCAGATTCTTCAAGCAGCATGACCACCTCCACGGTCCACAGAAAGACGAGGCCAGTGCAGCAGACAATGGCTTTTTCCACTGCAAAATTCAGGAAGCTTGTTTATTTTTTATTCTGGGTTAGTGCAAGCCAGTTCAGGTTTCCGGGTGTTCCTATACACCAATTTTCATATTGGGAGTCGTTTTCAAATAGCTGGTAAACAACAACGTGAAGGAGGTACACATAGCAACCAACCTAGTTCCTGCAAACTAATCTTCATATTTTTCCAAACAGAACGTGAAGGAGGTACCCATAGCATCCTATCAAGTTCCTTGTTTCTTCTTTGAGAACTAGGTACAAGTTGGGCAGTTGCTGTGGGAGATGTTTCACTTTTTGTTTCTTAATTTCTATATAAAGTGACCCTTTTGCGGTATTCTTTGTTTGTCAGTTTGATTAATTTGTTTTCACTAATAGAGATAAGGGGCCACATTCTCCATAAGAAAGTGTTGCAAAGCCCCTTTTTCAATGTTGCTCTGCAGTCATTGGTAACTGCATTAGCCAACAAAGTTCGGATCTCAGGGGATATATGTCACATCATAAATACCACCTCCTTAACTAGCTTCCTGCTGGATTTTGTTTCTTATAGCTGAACAATGACTGCTTAAAGACAAACTAGCATCACATTGCAGCTGCCTTTTAGAACAGTGTTGACAGAGCTTACACGGGAATCTCAGCAGCCACACTGCTGTGAAACAAAGTACATATAACCCACGGGTGTAGTCTGGCATTAAACTCTGTATCGCCTTGAACGACTTGTAGTTCTTCATTAGTTTGCTTCTGCTATAAAAAGTATAACAGCACATTACAGCACAGTATCACACAAAAAACAAGTGAAAACTGTACATACACAGCGAAAGATGTGTGTATTTAAAGCAGTTAAAAATTCCTTTCTGCTGACATGCTAATAGGGTTATTTTGTTACATACGCAGCTCATGCAGGAGCAAGAGCTGGTGTGTATAAGTTATTCCCTCAAGTGGTACAATTTTGCATATTTTTGTATTTTTGAAGCAAACACATGCCCACATAACATTTTGGATATTGCAACAGCATCTTAGGAATTAAAAAAGTACAATGAGCCTCAAATTCTATACTTTTTTATACATTAACTCTGCAGAGCATGGTAAGAGCCACGGGGAGGCCGATTCATTAATAGCCAGGTAGCGACAGATGAGCGCCAGTAGCGTTATTTTCACAGCGCACGCTAGTATTTGCTGTGCTTGGCCGTTGTTCGGCTGTTGACAGCGACTCAGTCGGTGTGCGGTAATGTTGAATACGGGGTTAGGAGTCGCTGTTTGACAGGTTCCGCGCTGTATGGGAGCGCATGACAGCGAATGGCCATAGCGAACGGCTCCCAGCATATTCATTAACAAATCACGCTCAAAAAATTCTTGCGCTATGAAATGCTTGTTTAAACCCCAGAGCGCTGGCGGCGATGGGTTAAAAGTAGTTTTTTAACCCCCAAACAACCATATTTTTTGAAAAAAAAAAAACATGTTTTTCAAAACATTTTGTAATATGAATACATTAATATCAGACCTGTAATATCAATTCTGCACATTTTTTTTTTTTATTTTTTTTTTTAACCTTAAAAAAATTATCTAACATTGCAGAAGTGGTCACAGAATTTTTGACATTTAAAAAAAAAAAAAAACATTAATAGCAATTAATTATGAATATTTAAAGATTGTTCCATTGAAATGCATTGGAGAGCGCCAGGTAGCGAGAGGTCATACCTGTCGCTGTTCAAGGTCGCTCGCTGGCGCTGTGGGGTGAGGCTGGAATAATGATGAATGATTCGCTATCTGGCGCTCTGTCAGTCGCTAAGCAGGATCGGCTTGATAAATGTGTGATTGCGGAGGGGAGCCGGCGTTCTCGTGGCGGTGAGCGTCATTACCGTTCGCTCGCCATTCGCTACCTGGCGCTATCCCTTGTTAAATAAGGGCCTAAGTAAGAAACAGAATTATGTTTACCCATGGTTATTGTGTACAATTAGATGTGTTGTAACATGGAGAGGATTCAATCCATGAACTTGGTTACACTATGGATGAGACTGCATTTGTATGAAAAGGCACTCCTGCACTTTTTCTTCCAGGGTTCAGGTTTTTTTTTGGGGTCAGGTAAAGTGTATTTTGCTTCTGCAGGATATTGTGTCTGCCCTGTACATTTAAATTGCCACAAAAAGCATTTTGGAGCAAAGTACTGTGTTTTTATTGTACAGCAGCCAGGGATTTTCTTCTCTTATGGGAATTCTTGGACTCCTATTTGACCGTACAAGCTAAGCACATTTAACCTATTGACTGTTATGTATGGACAGCTGCAAACTCGATGGATAAAAAAGAAAAGCAGGCTTTATTATGAAATGAGGGCAAAAGTATAAACTACCCCGTATCTCAGCTCAGATTTATCTCAGGGATTCAGTTTGTTTGACAGGTACTGCGACTGCTGCCCCTACAATGTCTAACAAATATAGACTGTTATTTTCTTCCACTAGTTCCCTGTTTCCGTTCTGTAACAGTATTGATTATTATTAAATGTTGACTGCAGACTGGATAGTGTTACATAGAAGAAAAGCTTATGAGTCAGAAAAGTAAAAAGGCACATGAATGCAATGATTGCTTTAAATTGGTGCAGTAACAAAAAATCAAACGTGAACTGAAACCATCTAAACATCTGTTGAGCATTTTATCCCAAAAGATATACATAACCAATAAATCTGACATTAGGCTGCAATGCTGCAATCACTACTGCATAGCAGCACTGCACCGTATGACCAGGTAATAACATCTACTGAGTCATAAATCTAGCTCAGGGTTATCTGTATTAATAAATCAAAGCAACTGGACTGTAATATTTTTTCAGTACTGACTCATAGTTTAGTTAGAGCAGTGGCCATTTACGGGAATTGAAGTAACTAACAGTTAATGGTAATACAAATGTAAAAAAGGTCTATCCACCCTGTCTAAAAGACAGGTTTTTAACCTTTCATACTACAACTGTTATTGTTTTCATATATATATATATATAAAAAGACTGGACCGCTTTAACCATTTTGCCTGATTTAATAGAATTGTTTTTCCTGAATCTGCTGCCCCTCGTTATTACTCAAAAGACATAGCCCTAATAATTGAAAACTGTGGAGACAGGATGGATAATTCACAAAAATGTGCAGAGGTGTGGGAAAGCTTGTGGCATTATGTGACAAGCTCGCCATTGCCACCCTGTGGGGTATTTAATAAAGTGTGGGAGCTCTCTACATGTGGCACCTAAGGCAATGAGCTCTCCGACATGAAAGTGAGCGCTTGCCACTTTTTAAAGTGGACCAACACCCAGGGGGGATCGGCCCGGGAATCTATAAAATTCCCGGCCGATCAGATCCCTCCCCGCGGGGCATCCGAAATCGGGATGTCCCGCGGGGTGAAACCCCCCAGGAAGCCCACAATCCTACCTTTTCCACGTTCCAGCGGCGCATGCGCGTCCCTCTAGCAGGGCACGCTCCTGCGCTGGCCGTTTGTGAATGGCCGGTGCGGGTGCGCTCCCTGTAAGAGGGACGCGCGGGAGGCGGCGGCGGATGCGCTCTGCTTGTCCGGTGCTGCCTCTCACTTGTCCGGCGGCGGGGATTGGCTGCAGCGGTCACGTGGGAGCGGGGTGAGGTGAGTTTTCGGGGCTTTCTGGGGGGTTTCACACAGCGGGGCGATCGGGGTGCTCCACCGAAGTGAACCAAAACCCAGGATAGTCAAAATCCTGGGTGTTGGTCCACTTTAATGAAGAAAGCTAGCCTAGACATGCAGTACACAATAATTATTATTCAAGATACGCAATAGATCATTTTTAGATTCTTACTTTTCTGGTTAAAAGATTTGTAATTGTGATTTGTTACTATTGAAGTAGGAATGTCATTTGCTGTACAGTCTTAAAACATATCAACCATTGATTGAGAGTTAAACCTCATATAAAGAATAAAATGTTATTGTTTTTTGACAATAGAAGTTTAAACTAAATCTACACCTACATTTGTTGCTCAGGTATAAGCAAGCCCTGCTTATCTGAAAGCTGCCAACATCTGAAACGGGGAGGCCGATTCATTAATAGCGGCAGGTAGCGACAGTTGAGCGACTGTAGCAGTATTTTCACAGCGCTCGCTAGTAGTCGCTGTGCTTGGCCGTTGTTCGGTTGTTGATAGCGACTCAGTCGGTTTGCCGTAATGTTGAATATTGGGTGAGGAGTCGCTGTTTGACAGGTTCTGCGATGTATGGGTGCGTATGATAGCGAATGGTCAGAGCGACCGGCTCCCACCATATTCATCAAAAAATCACGCTCCAAAAATTCAAGCGCTGTTAAATGCATGTTTAAACCCCAGAGTGCTGGCGGCGATGGGTTAAAAGTAGTTTTTTAACCCCCAAACCACCATATTTTTGGAAACCAAAAAAAAAAGAATTTTTAAAGAGTTTTAAAGAATTTAGTAATATGAATACAATAATATCAGACCTGTAATATCAATTCTGCACAAATTTTTTTTTTTTTTTTTTTTACCTGTGACGTGGTCACAGAATTTTTCACATTAAAAAAAAAAACATTAATAACAATTAATTATGAATATTTAAAGATTGTTCCATTGAAATGCATTAGAGACCGTCAGGTAGCGAGAGGTCATACCTGTCGCTGTTCAAGGGCGGACGCTGGCGCTGTGGGGTGAGGCTGGAATAATGATGAATGAGTGGCTATTGGCTTGATAAATGTGTGATTGTGGTGGGGAGCCGGCGTTCTCGTGGCGGTGCCCGTCATTACCGGCCGCTCACCAGTCGCTACCTGTCGCTATCCCTTCATAAATAAGGGCCAAAGTAAACAAAACTGCTACTGTGAGGGCACCACTATAAAATAAACAATCCAGTGGGTGCTCCTGGAATTCCTATATTAACACATGTAAGAACACAAAACCCACAACCAGAATTCCAACAATAGGGCACTCAAACATCTGAAACAGTCACTTTTTTATAGCTGTACATTCATTTGATTACTTAGAGGCCGATTCATTAATAGCGCCAGGTAGCGTCAGATGAGCGCCAGTAGCGTGATTTTCACAGCGCCAGCTAGTATTCGCTGTGCTTGGCCGGGGTTTGCTTGTTGACAGCGACTCAGTCGGTGTGCGGTAATGTTGAATACGGGGTTAGGAGTCGCCGTTTCACAGGTTCCGCGTTGTATGGGTGCGCCTGACAGCGAATGGCCAGAGCGAACGGCTTGCTGCAGATTCATTAACAAATCACGCTCAAAAATTTCTCGCGCTGTGAATTCCTTGTTTAAACCCCAGAGCGCTGGCGGCGATGTGTGTAAAGTAGTTTTTAACCCCCAAACAACCTTTTTTTTTATATGTAAAAATTATACAAGTTTTTCTAAACATTTTGTAATATGAATACATTAATATCAGACCTGTAATATCAATTCTGCACATTTTTTTTTTTTTTTTTTTTTTTTTTTACTTTAAAAAAAATCCTAACATTGCAGAAGTGGTCACAGAATTTTTGACATTAAAAAAAAAAAAAAAAAACAGTAATAGCAATTAATTATGATTATTTAAAGATTGCTCCATTGAAATGCATTGGACCACGCCAGGGAGCGCCAGGTCATACCTGTCGCTGTGATGGGATTAGCAGCGGCGCTGTTCGTTGCAGTCGGCTACATGATGAATCCCGCGCTAGCTGACGCTGTCGCCGGCGCTAGCCTCATTTAGCGTGATAAATGCGTCATTGTGACCGCCGCCGGGCGTACTTGATTCGGTAGCCGCCGATAGCTGGCGGTACCTGGCGCTCGTCAGACACTACCTGGCGCTAGCTCTTGATAAATAAGGGCCTTAATGTGTTCAAACTTTTAGTGTGTCCAGTTTTAGTTGAACGCTTATTTTTAGGTGTTTTTTTTAATATTATACAGCTCATTCGTTATGTTGCAGTGTGCTTAGAAATGATAACATAAGCTGCTTCTTAACACTAGTTATGAACTTTCCTAGAGAATTTGCTGGCATTGGTGGGCAAAGAAAATGAATACTTACCTTACTTCCTCCTCCTCCTTGGCTGATCCAGCCAGGTCTGCAGCTTTAAAACGTATGCACTGAGAAGATCCAGCCCACCCGGCTGTATAAAAATAAGGGGATTTTTTTCCTTAGCCTACAGATGCTTATCCTATATATATGTTTTATGGTTAAAGGCTAAATGGTTCACTTTATATTTAGCATATTGCAACAGATTTTAGAAAATAGTTGCTTCTACTCTGTATCATAATAGTGCTCTTTCTGTTATAGATATGGATAATGGATAATGGATAATTGAGAGCCTCAACAACCTTTAACTAATTACCCGGGCTTTTTATTGGAGAGACTTCCTGACTGAACACTAGAGTGCACAATTTCTGTTTGATCCCCTTCCCCCTCACAAGAAAAGTATATATTTATGCCTTTGCCATTATGGTGCTTCCTGTCGTTTGACCAAAATCAGTTCAGCTAGAATAGGCACTTGGATCAGCCTCTGTGGCTTTCACATCTTAAAGCTACCTACATGCTTTACTTTACAAGACACCTTTGGCAGAATTGTTGTGGTTATTTAGTTTGATATTGAATGTCAAGAAGCAAAATGTTATAGTGCACTGTAGCAAACTCGGTAAAAACCTGAATCCTGAATTTATAATGTACTTTGCTACTCAAAAATAAATTATATATGATTGTAACTGTATTTCATTACATTTTGTATTAACTGATGGTTATATGATTTTTGACAGCATATAAACAATGATCACATACATGGTGAAAAGAAGGAGTTTGTATGTCGGTGGGTGGACTGTTCACGAGAACAAAAACCTTTTAAAGCTCAGTATATGTTGGTAGTCCACATGAGAAGACACACGGGCGAGAAGCCACATAAATGCACTGTGAGTATCTGTATTTCCCATTGTAATGTTTAAAGTGCAGCTAATATTCAGTCTAGCATCTGGCACTAATATTTGGGGCAGATTTATTAGAAATTGACAGTTTCAAATTCCCATTTCATATACTTAGAGGCTGATTCATCATTAGCGGCAGGTAGCGACAGATGAGCGTCTGTAGCAGGCATTTTCAGAGCGCCCGCTAGTAGTCGCAGTGCTCGGCCGTGGGTCGCTACTTTATAGTGACTCAGTCGCTGTTCAGTAATGTTGAATACATTGTGACGATTCGCTATTTGACCAGTACAGCGCTGTATGGGAGCGCATGTTAGCGACTGCTCATAGCGACCGACTCACACCATATTCAGCAAAAAACAGCCTCACAAATCTCTGGCGCTGAAAAATATTTGTTTGAAGCCCAGAGCGCAGGAGGCGGTGTGTTTAAAGTGTGTTTTCAAGCATCTATCAACTAGTAACAAAGCGAAAACATATGGAATTACATTGTAGCAACATTGTAACATGAACACTTTAATGCCAGACCTGTAATGTCATTTCTGAGGAAATATATAAAAAATGAAAACATTATGAAAAAACTGCTATTTCAATGCCAGAAGAGGTCACAGAATATATTTGTGATTTTTTTGGAAAAAAAAAAAAAAACCCGTTTAAAGAGAAGAAATGGATCGTCCATTGAAATGTATGGGAGAGCGTCAGGTAGCGAGAGGTCATACCTGGCGCTGTGCAAGGCTGAACACCGGCACTGTTCGCTGAGGCTGTGAAAATGATGAATCAGACGCTACATGGCGCTATCCCAGTCGCTAAACAGATTCTGCTTGATAAATGTGTAATTGCGTGCCGTGTCCGGCGTTCACCAGGCGCTACCTGTCGCTACCTCTCATCAACCAGGCGCTACCTGACGCTATCCCTTCTTAAATAAGGGCCTTAGATTCCTTCTGGGAATGTGTCTGATTCATTTTATATCCCCAAAATCTAAAGAATTTAATTGGGAGGTTCAGTTAACCTGTATCATTGGAAGAAAATAACATATTGAGTAAAACCAGACTTTTTATTAAAGCCCAGTCACTAACGTACTTGCTAAAGTGGGAATTGGATACTTGCCTTTTTTGCTACATGCCTGCTACTCTTAAGGCTAAAGAAATCCAATAAGCAGTATTAATGATAGCGAAGGCTGACGCTTTTCTGAAATTAGGGGCTATTCTGCATACCCCTTTTAGGTGGAAATATTACTTAGGACTTTCCTTCTTTAACAATATGGACTATAATCACTGTTTCACTATTATGATATATCTCTCAAAAACTCAGCCTTGTGAATTTCTTTCTTATTTTTGTAGTTTGAAGGCTGTTTAAAGGCATACTCCAGATTAGAAAACTTGAAAACCCACTTACGATCTCACACTGGAGAGAAGCCTTATGTTTGTGAGCACGAAGGCTGCAACAAGGCTTTCTCCAATGCTTCTGACAGAGCCAAGCATCAGAACCGAACTCATTCCAATGAGGTAAACTACTAACAAGTGTTCTATTTTTTGCAAGTTTGGATGTTTTGAGGCTATCATATTTGATTAGCTTAGCGAATTTGAAGACTTCATGTTACACAGTGGTATTTAGCCATGGCTTCTCTATAAGCTATGAGCTTTGCACAGCCTATCAGTGCTTTGAAAGACAATTTGGTCCCATGATTGTAAAGCACATTAAACCAGACCTTCACCCTGAATAAGAGTCTATCTTATATGTTTCCCCCGCACTATACATACAGATTGCTCCCATTAAAAAATCATCCTGCCTGCACCTATTGCGTTTTCTGAGCCTTTTACTATCCAAGATGGCGGGCCTCAGGCTGCCTGCAGGCAGGAAGTGTCTTCCTGACTGTGCCATTCTGCATTGTGGGATTGCTGTGCTTTTCCTGATCCCAGCTCTGCTCTGTCTGTGCAAAGCACAGCTATAATCCGCCTCCCTGTACTTTTCACCCCTCTTCTCAATATGTGATGCTTATGAGGCAAGATGGCAGTGTCTATATCCAAGAGTCCTGAACAGAGTTGCAGCCCAGTGGGGGAAAGAATAATAAGTAAGCAACTAAAAACTCAAAATTAATTTTAAATGCTGAGCAGTAGTTTTTTAAGGGTTTGGGCTTTTCATTAAATGACGGCCCAGTTTAGGTGTTTGTAGTTAAAACAAATATAGTCTGTCTTTTATTGATAACAAGTTATCTTTCCTCTCAGAAACCATATGTATGTAAGATCCCAGGATGCACTAAACGATATACAGACCCCAGCTCTTTAAGAAAACATGTAAAGACTGTGCATGGCCCTGAGGCTCATGTCACTAAAAAACAGCGAGGAGATATCCACCCAAGACCACCTCCAGCAAGAGAGCCAGGAAGCCAGTCACAGTCCCGATCACCAGGTCATTCAGTTCATGGAGATCATAAGGACCTCAGCAACACTACCTCAAAACATGAAGAATGCCTCCATGTTAAACAAGTGAAAACTGAAAAGCCAATGGTATGTAGCTTACTATTTTGATACAGTAAAGAGGAAGTCCAAGTATTTTTGTAACTTTCCAGACACCCCTTCCCTGTGCTAAGCCTAATTTGGACATTAGCATAAAAAACAACTCACTGTGGGGTGGTCAATCAGCACAGAAGCTGAAGGTGGGACTTTAATTGACAGATCAGTCATCCAATCCCATACAGCTGTGTGACTGCACTGGTCTGTCACTCAAGTCCAGCTAACACTTAAAGGACACGTATCGTTTGCCAACTGCTCTGGCGAAGGGCTGTGTGTTTATTTTCATTAATGACAATTCTCTGCCTCTCAGCGGATAAATATGTTACTTCTAGTGCAGGAAAAACGTGTTACATTTAGATACAATTGGCCATTAGTTTCTGTTACATATGTATCTAAATGTAACAAGCTTCCTCTGCAGTAGGAGATGTAACGTATTTATCAGCTGAGTGGCAGAGAAGTGTCATTAATGAAAATAAACATACAGCCCATCTCCAAAGCAAACAATACTTGTCCTTTAAGCCTTTGGCTTCCATGCAGAGTCCCCCCTGCTGGCATTAGGGGAGAATTGCAGTGATCAGGTGATATATTTTTATAACGCCCAAATCGGCTTAGCACAGGGGTAAAGAAGGGTGGCTAGCGGTTTACAAAAAGCTTGAACTTCCTCTTTAATTTAGTAATCAGACTTTAGACTTTAGCCCTAGTAATAAATAACCATTTACTTCTTTTGCATGAAAAACTTGGTTTTCACCTTTTTTAGAGTTTTACTGCTAACATGGCGTATTCCTAAATGTATTTGTGTTGTAGGGTGATGTAGAAACACAATTCTGTATTCTTATTTCCCTGTATATGAGTGAGCTTGTGGACATCATGCACTTTTGTGAAAGATAGGAAAAAAGACAGACAATACAGAACTGTGAAATCCCCAAAAACTGCACTTTTCTATGAACTACTACTAATTGAATGTCTTTTCTGTCTGATCTTTAATGTCTTTCTGAATTTTACTAAGGACAGTGGGTAATAAGGTGAGGTATTACTTTATTCTTTGCATGTCTAAAACTTTCCTTATTTTAGTTCTTTCTTTGCTATATATTTCCAAACAACAATATCCCATTTTACCATTGTAATGTGTGTTGTGGATTCAGTATGTTAAAAATCTTCATTACTGATTCTTGTGTTAGTTGTTCAAAATAGTAACAATAAGCATGGATGAATACACAGTAAAAATAATATTCAACACAAAAATGTATAATATTTATTTAAAAAAAAGAGTTTTAGGGATTTTGGGGGTTTTTATTATTTAGTCTGTAACCTAACTTAGAGGCTGATTCATTACTAATGGCAGGTATCGGCAGATGTGTGTCTGTAAAGCGGCGCTTAGAGCGACTGCTAGTAGACGCTGTAAGCGGGTATCGGGGCGCTGTTACAGAGCGCCTTATTTGCTGTTGTAACCTGGCCCGCATTGATGAATGTGATGTATGTTGGGCGCTCTAACACCAGTACAGCGCTGCAGCAAGCAAAGGGTAGCGGCAGCTCTGTGCAAACGACTCTCGGCGCTCCACAGTGTTGGCGCTCTAAATCTGGTCGTTATAGCATAGAGCGCCAGGCGCTGTGTGATTAAAATCTGTTTTTGAACACATATACACCTGTAACAAAGCGAAAACACATGGAATGACATTGTTTTAACACTGTGACATTAACACTTTAGTGCCAGACCTGTAATGACAATCCTGCATAAAAATTAAAAAAGTCAAAAACGTTTCTAAAAGTTTTGTGTTGCAGCCAGGAGAGGTCACACAATGATTCGAGCAAAAAAACAAAAAAAATGTGTCAAACAAGCTGTTTAAACACAAGCAAATGAATGTCCATTGAAATGTATGGGAGAGCGACAGTGAGTGAAAGGCAATACCTGGCGCTCTGGAAGCTAGAGTGCCGGCGCTATACTCTGAGCCGCCTGTAATAATGCATCGGACGCTACATGGGGCTGTTAGACTCGCTCACCAGATTCGCTTTCTTAAATGTGGTTTCTTTTACAGCGCCCGGCGTTCACCAGACGCTGCCTGCCGCTACGGGGCACTACTTGGCGCTATGCCTTCTTAAATAACCCCCTTCGTTTTTTTTGTACCCCTGGCCTAGCAGGAGCTTTAATGCCAACTTTGTCATACTCATATGTCACAGCAGCCTTCAATGTAGACAGGAGGAAAGACAGTCCATAGACCGGAAGTGAAGTACATCATCCAACCCAGCACAGTGCTTTGAACGGGGGAGTGGGAGTAAGGATCTACTCAATAAAGAAGTAAAGGAATAAAATGTTATAGGAAGCGAGTGCTCCAGTAATTCATTTTTTTGATAAAAAGAGCTTGTTATGGGGCCACACACACGTAAAATTATCTGCTGATGGGGTGTAGGTGGCAGCCTATGCCCTTATCTCGCCATGCCCCAAAAAACTTTCTCCTAGCTGGTTGAGCAATTCTTTCTTTTGGGAAGACAGAGGTCCGTACATTTGAGCATCCGATAGCCCTAATCCCTGATGGCAGGTTTCTTTTTTGGGGCAAAAAGGCAGACAACTTATGTACAGTGATAGAGGACCATTTTGATTAAAGGGTATGTTTGATTGTATCTAGGCAGAAGAGACTGCAAACTTGGTCTGGATGGTAGAACAAGGGGTCCTGGCCCAATGTCTTTTGCCCTAGTCTTCATAAGTACTACTAATCATAAGAGATGTTCAGCATAGACAAGGTGCTGTAAGTGACAGACAGTTGTGCATGGCTGTGCCTTTATGTTAAATAATATATATGAATTATTATTTAGCTGAAATATTACTGGCTTATATTCATATTAATATTTATTTGTTATTTCCGCAAAAAACATTAATATTAATTTAAATGTAAATCAACAATCATTGATACAAGTCAATTATTGCTATTTTTCTTCCATATAACCCCATATCAATATTAATATTCCCTAAAATGCTTTGCACATTCTATCTATGGTGTGCGGAACATTGGACAGTGAGATGTAGAAAATGGGTTTAATTTCCAACCCAGTGATATGCCTTAAATCTAACCCAGTAAATTCCCAATGGTTTCAAAAATTGATTGATCTTATTACAGCTGTAATTACGTGTACACATACCTAGAAACTGTATGTTAAAAGTTCTAATAAGATACAACATAGATAGGTTAAACAAATTCAAATAAAATACCCAACTAATCATATTCAAAGTTTAGTGTCTAGTCAGTAGTTTACCTTAGTTTTTCATTTAATTAATGATCAAAATACAACATGCTTTGAAGTGGTGTAAATATTAGGTTTAACAATTATTTTTTATTTCACTTTAGACATCTCAGCCAAGCCCTGGTGGTAAGTCTTCATGCAGCGAGCAGTCCCCCATCAGCAACTTTACCAACAGTGGGATCGAGCTTACTTTGAATACTGGAGGGAGCATAGGAGACCTTAGCACCCTGGATGATACCCCAATCATGGACTCTACCATTTCCACAGCAACTACAGGACTAGGTTTACAAGGCAGGAGAATAATGACAGGAACTAAATGGATGGAACAAGTAAAAGCAGAAAGAATCAAGCAGATTAATGGAATGCTTCCTAGACTGAACCCTGTACCACCACCTTCCAAGGCACCATCTCTGCCACCAATCACAGGAAATGGTAAGATTTTGTAACATTTGTATTTCATTTAAAACTGACCTCAAACCTCTCTGACAACATTGACTCTAACCCCACTTCCCATTACCCATAAGCCCAGAAATGAAAAAAAAATACTTTAAAATAGCTTTTACTAGTGAAGCTCCATTCAAATGGAAACCCAGAAGTGGCTGCATACTGCAGCCTTGCATGCTCCCCATTAGTGCGACTGCTGCACTTTTATGAATCTGTTGTCAGGTCCTTCTTTGGACAGAGCTCCACAGGAAAAAGGTAAGTATCACTTTATTGCAAGTGGTGAGAGATGAAGGGTTAACATCACATTCCAAAGGAGGAAACACAGCTGATTCTGGCCCGCAGCACTCCCAGCACAAGTGAGCCTGGCTCCTTTTCCACCACCTATATAATGCTCTATACGGGAGGGAGGGAGGGAGGGTAGGGAAAGCGTTAGTGGCACTAGGCCGCTGACGCCATTTCGTTCTTTCTTCTTCTTTACCTCAGGTATCTTTTTTCTCTCTCCTACTTCTATCTCTTTCTTACCACTCTTTCTTTTTTCTCCGTTCTTGCTCACTTTCTTATCTGTTTACTTCGCATTTATCCGCAGAGATATATCTTTCCGCACGTAGCCACAGAGATACTTTTCTCTCCCACCCTTCTAATCACCTACTCCGCACGGATCCACAGAGCTTTTACTTCCCATAATGATGTATATACTTACCTAAACTTAGAAAATGTATGATAAATGGTTATCAAACTAAGGATCCAAGACTAATACTGAATGGGGAAAAAAAGTGAGCCTGGCAAGCCACAGTGTTTGCATTTGCTGTGCTCAGTCACACTGGGATCTCTGAGGTACATTTGAAGTGTGGTTGTGCTTGTGTGCAGCAGTCAGCGAAAAACATTTACTATTTAAACCATGGCATATATCTATATTAACATGTGTACGTTCCACTCCAATATTGTAAGTAATTGTAGTGAGCATGCCATCGGATCATGCAAGAAATGAAACTAAGGACAGCAATAAACAGCAAATTATATTTTACGGTTCTCCAGTAGAACTCTTTATCTAACCATTCCTTGCTATATCAAGAAATCTATTTCATTTCTGATATCTCAACAGCCATTATTTTTTTCTGTGTATTTTGTTTTAGTACACAGAAATGATGCTTCTAAATACATCAAAACAAGACATATATTATTGGAACAAAATCATTTAATGTATTTCTTGTGTCTTTAATCATAGTTCGAGTAAATCATTTTGCAAGTAGATTTAAAGAGCCGATAAAAGTCTATGATAAGTGTGGAGTTGATTGTTGACTTGTGGTACCAAAAAATCACATACCACCCTTTACAAAATCCATTGTTTCATATTAGAGTCGTTGCAAGGTGATAAATTGTCACTATGCAAGCAAAATAAAGAGCCTGCTTGTGAAAAGAGGATATTCAGAAGGACGTAATAATGTAGTAAAATGCATCTATAAAAAAGGAAAACTAAATGTAAAAAGAGGAAATGAAAAAAATCTTAAAATTCCTTAAAATCATTTTTACAGCTTTACCATGTTAAAATGGATGTTTTTTTTTTTTTTTTACTTATGTAGGTTTTCCGCTGGGAAGCAGTATCAGCTTGGGAGAATCAATAGCTGTTCTTTCTAACAGAAATGAGCTTTCAAGTACTGATATTACAGTACTGAATATGCTGAACAACAGGAGAGACAGCAATACTAGTACAATCAGCTCTGCATACCTAAGTAGTCGAAGATCTTCTGGAATATCACCATGCTTTTCAAGCCGAAGATCTAGTGAGGCCTCTCAAGCAGAGGGAAGAGTCCAAAATATCAGCGTTGCGGATTCGTATGATCCTATCTCTACAGATGCCTCAAGAAGGTCAAGTGAAGCAAGTCAGTGTGATGGTCTGCCTAGTCTCCTTAGCCTTACTCCGGCACAGCAGTATAGGTTAAAAGCCAAATATGCTGCTGCTACAGGTGGTCCTCCACCAACACCATTGCCTAATATGGACATGATGAGTTTAAAAACACGGATGGCTTTACTGGGTGAAACAAGAGACAGTAGATTATCCCCTCTTTCATCAAACAATATTCCTAGGAGGTGTAGTGATGGTGGAGTTAGCACATTCGGTAGAAGACATTTAATTCCCAGTGAGTTAAATGGTAATGTTATGCGGAGGGCAAGTGATCCAGTAAAAATGGTCTCTTCCAATTTATCCACTGCTAGAGTTCAGCGCTTCAATAGTCTTAACAACTTCAGTTCTCATGATGTACGTCCACCTACAGAAAGGCGCAACTTGACTCTTCAGAATTATACCCGTAACGTCTATTCTCCATGCCCTCCCAGCATAAGCGAAAATGTGGCCCTGGAGGCCATGATTATGGAAGCTGAAGGGAATTTGGATGATGAGGACTTCTTACCAGATGATATGGTTCAGTACCTCAATTCACAAAACCAAAGTTTGTTTGAAAACTCACAGAACAATGAGCCAGACATGCCACATGTAGCTGTATCAAGGAATGTTAGTTACGACCAAGCCAGTATTACCAATGCTTCATTTAATCAATCTATTCACAATGGAGAACAGGTCAACCAACTGAATACTAAAAATGACCTCCCAATTCAGTGGAATGAAGTTAGCTCAGGAAGTACTGATCAGTCTCCTTCTAGGGTGAAGTACGGGCAGCGTTTTGCAGCACAACAAAATCGGCCATTTGGCTTATACAGTAATATGGTGATTCAGCACCAAAGCACATCTAAAAATGGGCAGCCACAGCAAAGAGGATATCCTAATGTGCAAAATAACTCTCAAATGGTACAGCACAATTTAAATTTATGCATTAATCCCCTGGCTACCAAAGATCAGCAGTACCAAGTTCCAGGCAGTTCTTTCTGCTCACCTGTCAGAGGGCAAAAATATATAAGCAATGGCCAACTGAATGGTGTACTGCAGAACCACGTATCATCTGTTCTCTATACTGAGCAAACATCTGATGCAGCTCCATTATCACAAAGTGTTCTAAACCAGGAATATATGCAGCAGCTTGCAACTGAACACATGATATATGGCATGAATCTCCTAGGAGTAAATAGATCCAATCAGCCAATCTCAGTTCAGAACAGTCATAATGTAGAAGCTGCTCAAAATTTTCAATCTACTACACAACCCCCTGGTAGCCAACAATGCATGCAGCCCAGAAATTACCAGTCATTTTCTAGTGCTGGTGGGAGTAGTAGGCAAAATGTTCAACGAAATGTATCATATTTTCAAGATCAAGGTAATGACAACAGCCAACAAAGTTACAAAGTGAATGGTGTTAAGGTAGAAATGCCACCACAACAACATTGTTCAAATACACAGAACTTCAGTGGTCAGTTGTATGACCACACAATGGGATACCCTCAGCAGCAAATCAAATCTGGCTCACTGTCTATCACAGAAGGTAACTGTGTAATGGAAGACAGTAATAACCAGAATCCTTCTGAGCTTCTCTCTCCAGGAGTTAACCAAGTTACAAGCACAGTAAATACAATTGATGGAAACAGTTTAGATGGGGTGCAAATTGATTTTGATGCCATAATAGATGATGGGGATCATGCCAGTCTAATTTCAGGAGCTCTTAGTCCAAGCATCTTCCAGAACCTTTCACGCAATTCATCACGTCTTACCACTCCTCGAGCATCTCTTACGTTCCCAACAATGCCAGTGAGCACCACTAATATGGCAATTGGCGATATGAGTTCCTTGCTGACTTCACTTGCTGAAGAAAGCAAGTTTCTTACAGTTATGCAATAGACTGGATGATTGGACTATGGCATACATGAACTAGAATGAAACTCATTTTTAATGTATGATCATATTTTAGCAATTTTTATCCCAGTTAAAGGGGATGCATTCCAAGTATGTTCCATTATGGAACAAAGAATCAAACCCTAAAGTGTTGTAGGGATAAATAGTCTTCCATTTCAGTTATGGATCAGTGTTGTCAACTCAAAACCATGTCTTTTTTTGCTGAATGGGTATGTATGTTTTTTTAAAAGCTTTTAGTGTCACGTATGTGCATGTTTGACATGTAAAAAAGTCTTAATTCTGTTAAGTTGTTGTTTTTAACCATTCAAGTGACTGAAGTTAATGTGTAAAAATCTCAAGTATGTAATTGGGAAACATACTATTTTATACCAATTTATCACATTATGTTATGACTGTTCCATCCAATTATTCTTTAGGTGTTATTTTTCACCATTAGTGCGTTCATTTGCAAAGTGCACCTTTCAGTGGTGTTAAAAGTTGCATGCCAAAATTTCAGCACAGAACAGGTCCTAGTCTAATAAATAATGTTGCTATCAACTTGTGTTATATTATTTGCAAAAATGTGTTATTTTAGCTTTTGTTTCATCTTGAAATGTAAACCTTTCCCTTTAAAAATGGGCATCTAAGCAAAGGCAATCATTATATCACGGTATGCCAAATGTTAAAAAATTGGCTAGCCATGACTTATTTAGTCCCTATAGATGCATTATATAGGCTAGACCTATACTGTTTTGCATATTATTCGCTTTAATAAATTGCTGTCAGTTTGTAGAAAGGGAACTCTCCACTTCTATGTTTTTATAATTATTGTTTATCCTGTGCAAAGTGTATGGTACTGTTGTTTGTGATGTAAGGGTTCAGTACTTGACTTCATGTAGCACTGCAGGCATAATTTTCCAAAGAGGTTTGGTTTAATTATGTTCATTTTTAAGATGGTACTATTTTACCCCTTGCTTTATTGTAATGTGTCTAGTTTTTTGGTTTACTTTACCCATCAGTGTTTTAGTGCTCTTTTGAAATGTTTGTGCCTTATTTTACGTTTAGTGGGGACCAAGAATATTGTCACACTATAGCCCTCCTGCCACACTTCATCAAATTCAACAGCTAGTATACCACTTTTATTCATGTCTGACATGTGTTATATGACTTTTCATTATGCTTTGTTTTGTAAAATGACTTTGTATGGCACATCCCAATACGCTGTAAGATAGAAAGTTCTTTATTTCCCACCTTTTTTTTACATTTTTTATCATTTTTTATCGTGTAAATAGCCTAAATGTGCTAGAGATAGAAGGATGACTTTATGAGGCCGCTAGCAAAGACCTGCAACCCAGGGGGATCAAAAAGTGTCAAGCCTAGGATCAGCCTAAAGGATCTGTAGTGCAGTGTACACAATGACTGTACCATTTGCTCTCAGAACCACTCAGCTTTTTTGTAACAAAAAAGAAAAATTATTAAAAAAACACATTAATAAAAGAACTTTGTACCTATTTGTGTGTGTTACTGCGTAAAGAAAGCAAGGTTACTCCTTGATTATGAACTTTATAATATATCTTACACACATGGACAAAACTGAAAAACCCATAATGGTCACGGATATAACTTGAAACTGACACAAATAATTATGCACTTTAATTTACCTAAACCAAATAATGAAATCAGATATTGCTTTTGAATTGTGGTTCAACAGAAAATTAAACTGTCCTGGACAAATATGATGGTTGCACAACCTTTAGATGCAATCACTGCAAATAAGGGCCTTTGTTATGATGTGCGCCATTTAGCATCTTTTTTGAAGCTATAGCTCCAGTTCCGAAGTGTCGACATTTTGGTCTTATCTGGTGCTGTGTACTACATTGGCACTAGCAGGGGCTGCACAGAAAGCTACTTAGAAACATAGAAACATAGAAGGTTGACGGCAGAAGGAGACCATACGGTCCATCTAGTCTGCCCTTATGTGTATACTGTATGTTCTCTTTATCTTATTATAGATGTGTGCTTATCCCAGGCATGTTTAAATTCAGTGACTGTTGATTTTTCAACTACCTCTGCTGGAATTTTGTTCCAAGCATCTACTACTCTTTCTGTAAAATAATATTTTCTAACATTGCTCCTGATCTTCCCCCCCGACTAGCTTCAGGTTGTGCCCCCTTGTTCTATCATTAAGCTTCTTCTTAAAAACACTTCCCTCCTGAACCTTATTCAATCCTTTCACGTATTTAAAGGTCTCAATCATGTCCCCCCTCTCCCTTCTTTCCTCCAGACTGTACAAATTAAGTTGTTTAAGTCTCTCCTGATAAGTTTTAAGTTTAAGTCCTTCTACCATTTTCGTTGCCCGCCTTTGGACACGTTCTATTTGAATAATGTCTTTTTGCAGGTAAGGTCTCCAGAACTGCACACAGTATTCTAGCTGTGGCCTTACCAGGGCTCTATACAGCGGCATCACAACCCCCCTCTTCCTACTGGTGATGCCTCGAGCTATGCAGCCGAGCATCCTGCTTGCTTTTCCCACTGCCTGGCTACACTGTCCACTCATCTTGCAGCTATCAGTAATGATTACCCCTAAATCTCTCTCCTCCGAGGTCCTGGCTAACACAGTACTGCCCATACGGTACTCAGAGCAGGGATTCCTTCTACCCAAGTGCATGATTTCCTACCTTCAATAACTTATCTATGAGCTCCTTATGTACAGTGTCAAAGGCTTTGCTAAAATCCAGATAGGCGATATCCACAGCACCACCTTCATCTAACACTAGTGACATTGTCAAAGAAATCAATAAGATTGGTCTGACATGATCTGCCCTCGGTAAAGCCGTGCTGTTTTGGATCCAATAGGTCATTAATTTTTAGATGGGAAATTATCTGTTTTTTTAAGAATGTTTCCATTAATTTGACCACTATAGATGTTAAACTAACTGGCGTGTAATTACTGGCTTCTCTACTCCCCTTTTTATGGATTGGTACGACATTGGCCATTCTCCAATCATCTGGAACCTCACCAGTTGAAAGGGAATGGTTAAGTAAATCAGTCAGAGGGGCTGCAATCACAAACCTAAGTTCCCTTAGAACTCTGGGGAGGATTCCATCTGGACCCATCGCCTTACTTACCTTTAGATGTGCCCGCTCGGATAGGACATCAGCCTCCAAAAACTCCGGAGCTGTGCCCTCCCAGCAGGATGCTGTGCTATGGCCATGCCTGCTGCTATCTGAAAATACCGAACAAAAGTAGCTATTCAGATGGTCAGCCACAGCCTTATCTCCGTCAATATATTTATTTTCCCTATTTCTAATTTTTGAGAGTGCATTGTTTTTCTTCTTTCTGTCACCAATATATCGGAAAAAGGTTTTATCTCCCCTCTTCATAGATTTGGCCATTTCTTCCTCCTTTTGCCCTTTAGCAGTCCTTATAATCAGTTCTGCTTCCCTCTGTTTAATTTTATACGCCTCTCTGTCAGCTACACTTCCACTTACTTTATACTTCTTATAGGCAGACTTCTTATATTTTATGATAGTGCTGACTTCCCTAGTAAACCATAATGGTTTCTTCTTCCTTTTATTCTTGCTAGTTTGTTTCGCATAAAATTCGCATGAAATCTTGTCATACAACCCCTTCATTTGCATACAAATTGGACAGCATCGCAAGTTCCACAGAGTACTACGAAACACAACGGCCAGGCAAGAGTTACACTGTACCAAACCAGACATTCTAGATAATAAGAATAGGTACGGCTAAAAAGTAAATGCTGTATTCACCACTTTTTCTTGTGTACAACCCCTGCTGATTTCAAACTACTGCAGTTTTTAAAACTACACACTTCTGTCCTGCTGTACTTATGTCAAGCTGCTCAATCAATTAGCATTGATTGTTTAACTAGGTATTGGCCAGCCTATGTCAGCTCCTGTTGGACCCAGCTGCTGATTATCCCAGCGCCAGTGAGAGCCACTTTGTACTGCCATTTTCCGGCACTCAACAGCATATTTAGGATTTTTTTCCCTTGAAATCTTAGGCGCTGGTCAACATTTCATTATTACCTTTACAAGAAATCACTGCTGGGGACAAAGAGGACAAACTTTACAGTGCGTTTAGGCTGTGTTTAAGTTGTTCAAATTATACATCGTTGAGCAAAAGAAGCCATTAGAATGAATTATATTAACCCCTTTGTGGCACTGACACGTCCCTATGAAATTTCTGTACAAATAAATATGTTTAATATTAATTATAAGCATAAAGCACTGCCGCTGTATTAACCAGAGCGCCTGTCACTGCAACCTTTTCGCCGCTAATGTAAAATAAGATGATAGCTGGCGGCTGCATCGGTGCTAAAGTTCTTTTATTTCTTAAATCGGACACAAAGTGCCTCTGAGGCCAAAAAACTTGTGCTGCATGCCACTGATGCTTCTTAAATATGACTCTAAATTATATTTGTAACTCTTAATGTGACTTCTACACCTGGTATATTGGCACACTCTTAATGAGCAATCTACCTCAGCTGTCTCGGTTTTGAAGAGTGCCTTTTCCAGACTGCAAGTTTCAACTACTTTCTCAGATTTTCAGTAAGATTCAGATCAGGGCTCTTAGAAGACCAATTCAGAATAATCCAATGCTTTGCTCTTAGCTATTTCTGGATGTTTTTAGCTGTGTGTTTTCGTCGTTATTTTGTTGAAGGACCCATGACTTGCGACTGAGATCAAGCTTTCTGAAACAGCACATTTTCTATAGAATGGGCTCTTGGAATTTCACTGTACCCATTCAAAGCGGAACAAATCCCAGGAATTTGGCTTTCCCAAATTGGGATGTCCCGCTGTGCAAAACCTCCATTTCCCCCAACTCATGTGCAGTCCAATCAGAGCCCTTTGCTGTGTTTACATCTTTCAGCAAAGGGTTCTGTTTACCTTCAATGCACTGCCACAACCTCCATATCCCCAACTGTGTGCGCTGGGGCAGGAGCCACCGTGATGCAGTGGATGCGGCAGCTTGCTCTCCTCATCGTAAACAATCAAATTCGGATTGCAAGAGAGCCTGTGCATAACGTTGGACAGGGGAAAGGTGAGTTGTTACCTGCTCCCTGGTGGGGGGTTTCACAGAGCGGGACATCCCGATTTGGAATGCCCTGGGGGAAAGTCAATAGCCGGCCCTGGTATCATTCAGATTCCTAGGCAACCGCTGGTGGGTTTTGTTCAGCTTTAAGACCTGTTCCAGATGCGGCAAATGAGCCCAAAACATAACCAAGCCTCCTCCATGTTTCACAGTGGGTTTAATGTTCTTTTATTTGTATGCTCCATTTTTGGATCTGTGAACATAGAGCTTGGCAAAAAGCTTTGGTTATGCCCCATCTCTCCAAAGGACATTCTCCCAGAGAGCTTTGTTGCTTGTCAATATGTATTTTTGCAAATTCCATTTTTTTTTCAAATTTTATTTCAACAGTAGTTTCCTCTTCATCATCTTCTAATAAGTCCATAAGACAGCGATTGATGGTGCTAACACTGATGTACCATGCCCTTGGCGTTTACCTCTAATATCTTTGGAAGTTTGTCTGGGATTTCATTACCATTCATATCTTTTCAGTTTGTCATCAATTTTCCTCTTGTGGCCACATCCAGGGGGGTTGGCTACAGTCTCATAGACCTTAAAAGGTAAATCCACTATAAATGGAATTCAATTTTAGTGATTTTTTTTGTACCAAAATGATGTATTCAAGGTGCTGAGCTGATCTAGTATTTTTTTTTTAATTAGAAAATGTCTATTATGCAAGGAGTTTTCATTACCTGCAATCTGTAGCCATTGGCAACGTACACGGGGAGGCCAATTCATTAATAGCGCCAGGTAGCGACAGATGAGCGACAGTAGCGTTATTTTCACAGCGCCCGCTAGTATTCGCTGTGCTTGGCCGTTGTTCGGCTGTTGACAGCGACTCAGTCGGTGTGCGGTAATGTTGAATACGGGGTTAGGAGTCGCTGTTTGACAGGTTCCGCGCTGTATGGGAGCGCATGACAGCGAACGCCCATAGCGAACGGCTCCCAGCATATTCATTAACAAATCACGCTCCAAAGATTCTCGCGCTGTGAAATGCTTGTTTAAACCCCAGAGCGCTGGCGGCGATGGGTTAAAAGTAGTTTTTTAACCCCCAAACAACCATATTTTTAGTTAAAAAAAAACATGTTTTTCAAAACATTTTGTAATATGAATACATTAATATCAGACCTGTAATATCAATTCTGCACAAATTTATTATTTTTTTTTTTCCCTTAAAAAAAAAATCTAACATTGCAGAAGTGGTCACAGAATTTTTGACATTTAAAAAAAAAAAAAAAAAAATTAATAGCAATTAATTATGAATATTTAACGATTGCTCCATTGAAATGCATTGGAGAGCGCCATGTAGCGAGAGGTCATACCTGTCGCTGTTCAAGGTCGCTCGCTGGCGCTGTGGGGTGAGGCTGGAATAATGATGAATGATTCGCTATCTGGCGCTCTGTCAGTTGCTAAGCAGGATCGGCTTGATAAATGGGTGATTAGGAGGGGAGCCGGCGTTCTCGTGGCGGTGAGCGTCATTACCGTTCGCTCACCATTCGCTACCTGGTGCTATCCCTTGTTAAATAAGGGCCAAAGTCTGTATAACAGAAAGAGAGAAGTGAGACCTGCACACACAGAACACTGCTGCTATGGCTGCTGCTAGGGTGAGGGAGCTCAGTCAACCTTACACATGCCCAGCAGCAGTGTTCTGTGCAACTGTCTGCAGTCTGTTGATTTTGGCAATGGGCACCAAGTCTGCAATGGTGTACATTGCCAAAAGCAACAAATTACAGCTAGTGAAAAATGCTTCCATAAAATGCACATTTGCTAACATTAGAAAAAAATACTAAATCATCTCAGCACCATTAAAGTGGCCCAACACCCACGGGCCGATCACCTCCCTCCCCGCGGGACATCCGAGATCGGGGTGAAACCCCCCCAAACACCCCAAACTCCTTACCTTATCGTCTGTGAATGGCCGGCGCGGGTGCGCGCGCGTCAAGAGTGATGCGCGGGAGGCGGCGACGGAGGAGCCGCTTGTCCGCGGCTTGTCCGTCGGCACTGGGAGCGGGGAGAGGTGAGTTTTTCGGGGGGTGCGGGGGGGTTTCACACAGCGGGGCACCCCGATCGGGGGTGCCCCACCGAAGTGGACCAAGACCCAGGATAGTCAAAATCCTGGGTGTTGGTCCACTTTAAGACAAGTTTGCCACACAAAAATATACACTTTCTAAAATTTCAATCGAAAGTGGACTTACCTTTACACGTTTAAATATGTGCAATTGTAGTAATCATCAAGCTGTTTGGAGATGATCTTTAACCTATAATATGTTTGTATATACATTTCTTTCTACAATTCCCCTAAAACAGTTCTATTCTTAACTTTCTTTGGTCCAGTTTAACATGTTTATGAGTTCAGATTATATTGATTTTTTTGTAGGAGTACCATCTGGGGCATTGCCATGCAGTATAACCTGACAGACAAAACGATCAGCTCTGCTTTCTTTTGGGCAGATTTTTTCGCAGTTTTCAAGCTCAATTTACTGAAAATCAACTAATGCAAATCAGACATTGCCTTTGAATTGTGGTTCTATGGGACATCCACAAGTATCTGATTTGGTGTACTGGAATGGAATATGAAAGACCATTATATTTTGTGTGCTCACATGTTAAATGTATTTCTAATTACTCTATTCCTGTATACCATTCTATTCTGTGTGCTTGTAGTTACAGCTTCAGGGGGGTTTTAACCCACGAGTATCTGATTTGATGTGCTGGAATGAAATATTAGAGAAATACTTTTTATAGGTGAGTACACAAAATGTACTTTTTTCTTGTGTGGCATCCTTTTTTCACCCTAAACCATATACCCCTTTAAGGCCTGCAGTCCTCAGGCTAGATCTCAACTCCTACTCCACATTACCACTATAGTGTTCCCACTTTACTTTCTAGTTTATTTGAGTGCTCGTTGGCCTGCTCTATCTATTGTGCCAACAGTTACTCTGTGCGTCTTAAAACATTTCCTAGAAGGCTACTGTGGAGGTCCTCTGGCTTTCTCATAAACAGACCTGGGAAGCTGGGGATTCCTTGCATGCTAGCAAAGCTGTGGCCAAGGCTCTAGCCTAAACAGTAGTGAACTGATGTAGCCTTTGTCTTCAGGCCTACCTGAGGCTCTTCAACCCTTAACATGTCCAACAGACGCTCCCCTCCCCTGGGCGTTTCCTTATGGGATAGGCTCAGAACAGGTTAAATCTGTTGCCACTGATGCCATCAGGAAAGCCAGCCCTTCCTCAACCACCTGAGCTCCTCCATCAATGTATGGCAGCGATGTGAATGCACCAAAATAGTTTGTATGTAATTTGTTATTGTAGTTGTGACCACTGCAGGGACTCCTGAGAACCCTACAAACTTGCAGCCATCCTTCCGGCAGGTTATACTGCTGTACACATTCAGTGTACCCCTTATGAGCACATTTAGGCTGGACCAAAACCCAGAATTTTGACCATCCTGGGTTTGTTTCCATGTCCTTGAGGCATGCCTGTGTACTTACATCCTTTGTGATCACACAGTGCATGTGCAGGCCCTCGTAGAATAGGCACTCTATGCCGTCAACAATACGAGAGATCCTGGAGCGTCCATATCCCCAGCCTCCCTCCTACTAACGTGCATTCCTGCACCAGCCACCATTTGGTTCCCATTTTTTCTTCCCTTAATTTTTCCCTCTAACAACTAGGTACATCTTATGGTCAGGTGTGTTTTATTGTGTGAAAAATACAGTAAATATACTAATTATGGGGGTAATTTACAAAACAATTAGCCGGGCCATTCATCAGCCATTTTGTGTTTTCCGCATTTACAACTCACACCGCCGCTTGTTTGCCTGGCGATTTCGGTGTTTGCTGAATTTAAGTCATTTTGCGCAGTGTATGCTGTTATTTTTAGAGACATTAGGCTCGATTCAGAGAGACCAAAAAAGACTTTTGTTTTTGTGCCGTTTTCATATTATTTTCAAATTTTCCCGCTCTCGTATGAGTGTGCGAGCGATTCTAAGCATGCATTGGTAACCTGTAAATACATATTTGCCACCCTCACTTCTACTACAATGTTTAGCTAAACCACTTAGCGCTATCCTCCATCTTCCCTTTTGGACCCTTAAAGCTCACCCCAACCACTTAGCACTATCCTCTATCTTCCCTTTTGGACCCTTAAAGCTCACCCCAACCACTTAGCACTATCTTCCATCTTCCCTTTTGGACCCCTAAAGCTCACCCCAACCACTTAGCACTATCCTCCATCTTCCCTTTTGGACCCTTAAAGCTCACCCCAACCACTTAGCACTATCCTCCATCTTCCCTTTTGGACCCTTAAAGCTCACCCAACCACTTAGCACTATCCTCCATCTTCCCTTTTGGACCCTTAAAGCTCACCCCAACCACTTAGCACTATCCTCCATCTTCCCTTTTGGACCCTTAAAGCTCACCCCAACCACTTAGCACTATCCCCCATCTTCCCTTTTGGACCCTTAAAGCTCACCCCAACCACTTAGCACTATCCTCCATCTTCCCTTTTGGACCCTTAAAGCTCACCCCAACCACTTAGCACTATCCTCCATCTTCCCTTTTGGACCCTTAAAACTTACCCAAACCACTTCCCGGTTAGGTTCTTCTTCCATTTTAGGTCCCTAAAACTTACCCAAAACACTTCCCCGGTTAGGTTCTTCTTCCATTTTAGGTCCCTAAAACTTACCCAAAACACTTCCCGGTTAGGTTCTTCTTCCATTTTAGGTCCCTAAAACTTACCCAAAACACTTCCCGGTTAGGTTCTTCTTCCATTTTAGGTCCCTAAAACTTACCCAAAACACTTCCCCGTTAGGTTCTTCTTCCATTTTAGGCCCCTAAAACTTACCCAAACCACTTCCCGGTTAGGTTCTTCTTCCATTTTAGGTCCCTAAAACTTACCCAAAACACTTCCCGGTCATCTGAAGCTTCAGCTCTAAATATTTTTTTAGCCTTTGTTGGTAATGTATGTTTCTAAAAAAATGACACAGAAACTTTTTTTTGTTTTTGTTTTTTTTTTAATATTATAAGCCCATTTTTTGGGGTAATAAAAATTTAACAAGAAAAGTTTTTTTTTTTTTTATAATAATAAAAATAATAAAATATTTTTAACATTTAAAACAAATAAACTATTTACATTTTAAAAAATACAGTGACAGGACCCAGGACACTAGTCTTCTTCTGTTGTCCCCAACGAGTCAACCAGCTGCTGCATATCGGCCACCAACTCAAGGACCCTTCGATTCATTGCTTCCACTCTTGCACGTGTGGTCCCTATATAAAATGTGTAAAAATACATTAGTTTGAGACAAATACATGTTTCTCACCTGTGGATGGAATGTTTGTTATTTGTCAAATTAAATCATGATGACATATGTCAGTCTCCTAAGTAATTAATCTAAGGAAGTGGGCATAGGTCATTCTACTAAGTAATTAATCTAAGGAAGTGGGCAGAGGTCATTCTGCTAAGTAATTAATCTAAGGAAGTGGGCAGAGGTCATTCTGCTAAGTAATTAATCTAAGGAAGTGGGCAGAGGTCATTCTACTAAGTAATTACTGTATTTGCCGGTGTATAAGACGACTGGGTGTATAAGACGACCCACCAACATTTCCACTCAAAATATAGAGTTTGTTATATACTCGCCGTATAAGACTACTCCCTCTTCCGCACACCGAATAAAACGTAAAAGAACATCAGATTACACTGCAGCCGCATCCCTGCTCGCCTTTAGTTTGGGATGTGCCCACACTGGCTATTCAGAATGCGTCCCAGCTAAAGGCATAGTAGGGATGCAGCTGCATGGTAATGTGGTGTTGGCTCTGAGAATAGGGCCAATAGGGAGGGTTTTACAGTGGGGCATCCCGAATTGGAATGCCCCAGTGGGTTTGTTCCCTACTCCAGGGGCATGCCAAATTGGGTTTCCTCTACTGTGTGAAATCCCCCAACTGGCCTTTTCCCAGAGCCCAAACCACATTACACTGCACCTACATCCCTACTATGCCTTTAGATGGACGCATTCTGAATAGCCAACACAGGCCCCAACTAAAGGCGAGCAGGAATGTGGCCGCAGTGTAATGTGGTGTGGAGTCTGGGAAAAAGGCCAAACGGGGGATTCAGACAGGGGGGCATTCCATTTTGCTGTCCCTGATGCAGGGAACAAAACCCAGTAGGACATCCCTAGTTGGGGTGCCCCCTGTGTAAACTCCCCCAAGTTGGGTTGCCCCCTGTGTAAACTTCCCCAATGACCCCGTTTCCCAGAGTCCACACCACATTACACTGCGGCCACATCCCTGCTCAGCTATAGCTGGGGACATGCCTGGGTTGTTTAGAATGTGTCTCATCTAATAGCATAGTGTGTAATGTGTGGGGTCTGGGAACGGGGCCAGTTGGGGGTTTTACACTGGGGGATGCCCCATAGAAACTTTTTTTTTTAATAAATCTTAAATAAATCACACCTCAGATCAGATGGTGAAGAGTCTCCTTCAAAGTGGAGAGCAGCGAGGGCGATGTCAGGAGTGCATGCCAGGAGCCAGCCCCCTGCCTGCCCACACAGTGCCTGAGAGCAGGAAAGCTGATCTGCTCTGCGCTCACCCTGCTGGCCTGCTCAGTCTCTCCCTGCTCTGATCAACTAGTGCTGCCTGAGCAAGAGCATCGCTCTGCAGGAGGAGGAGGAGGATGATCGTGCTGCCCAGCTTGGCGAAGGTAAGTACATTTATATGTATGTGACCCAGGTGCACCCGGCGTATAGGACGACCCCCCCCCCCACTTGGAGGCATGTTTTACAGGGGGAAAAAGTCATCTTATACGCAGGCAAATACGGTAATCTAAGGAAGTGGGCAGAGGTCATTCTGCTAATGCCATTTACTATGGCTTGAGGTATCTGGGTAATCATGTCAATTACCACATACTGCAAAGAATGACATTACAACTTACTTGGTTGGTGGCCGACGGATGCCTCGTTGGGGACAACCCTACGTCCTGGGCCCTGCCACTGGTGTGAAGTAGAGGCTGTAGAGACATGGCAAATAGGGTCACATATAATATCTTAGTCAACAGTAATCAAATATCAATTTGTGTGTCACATCACTCACCTTCTCCCTGTGCCTCCTGGGCGAGATCTGCTGCATCCTCCACATCTTCATCCGCTCCAGAAGCATCTATAAAAACAGATTAAGGGACCTAGCTTTGTAGTAACTAGCATGTATATATATACATGATATACATTTAGAGTCACATACCAGAGGCTCCCGCCTGCGTCGCTGGGTACGACTGCCTGCCCACGCTATGCCGCCCCTCCTCTGTGGAAAGGTCCAGGGGCTGGTCTGAGGACCCAACAGAGGAGGGGTAGGACCGTCGCCCTGGAGATCCACCACCTTCACTTCCAGCTGCAGATTCATGCAGCACTGGTCGGCCTGTGCGCCTCTGGGTGCAGCGGATTCGGTACTCCATTTCCAACACTAGAAAAGAAAAGCAATTATAAATAAATGTATACCTTCTGCATGAGTTACATCTGGCATGCAATTGCTATGTACTTACTAGGGAAATGGAGGCCGAAAAACCGCCGCACCCGGGGCATGTGCAGCCGTTTCAGGTCCGACCAATGCTGCATGATCTGAGTGTGGGTGAAGGTGGTGTCCGTTTGATGGTGTATTCTGGAAACTATCTCCAGGGCGACGGTGCGCTTCTCAAAAGAGTTGGGCAGGTAGTCGTACCTGCGCTCCAGCATGGTCTACAAAAACACAAAATAAACATAGGATTTAGTTCAAACTGCATACAAATATCTGTCAACAATCGATCATTTGACTAAATGACATTAACAGACACATTTCTAGCCTAATCCAATCCTTGTAGCTGGCCTCAGTGTTGGTTCGCACGTGTGGGCCCTCACGTCGGTTTGGCACGGAGTTTTAGACACTTTGTAAACAAACCGTTTTTTCCTGCGCTTCCTTAAGGGCTAGGCATGCATTTAGATGGCAAATCAAAGGCATTAAAAGACACTTACAAGCATGATGATCTCTTCTTGTTGGCGGGTGAAGATTGTGGGCGCCATCTTGCCTCTTGTCTGCAGCAGATAAGTAATGCCCCTGCGGTTTCCGGGTTCCGCACGGCCGGACGAACGTCCGTACGCACGTGTACGCGTAAGCGTCAGACCCCGCCAATCTTATTTAAAGGGTCCTGGACACACAGCTTATTCTCTTTCAGAGTCCATGAGTTATGGCACCAAAAAAATCCAAACCTAAAGTAGCAAAGGAGGTCAGCAGCAAACAGGCCTCCAAGCGGCAGGAGCCTGCTGCAGGCCCAACAACTGGGTCACAGATGCCAAAAACGAAGCTGTGGCCAACCCGCATTGCTCAGCCAAAGGCACCCACCACGACCACCAAAAAAAAGGAGCCAGCGGGAAAGAGGAAGCCACAGGCCAGCAAGCAAACCCCAATGGAGGAGAAAAAAGGGACCAAGAGGGTGCGAAGCCCCAGCCCCCCAGGTCACCATCACCCCACCCAAGTGTCTACCATGGCAAGGCTACAAAAAGGAGACACCGGGAAAGAAGCCCCAGCAGCTCTACCTTGCCATCAGCACCACCCGCACGTGGTGAAAAAAACTTCAAAGAGCCAAAGACAAACAAGGCCCAGAAGCCCAAGCAGCCCGACCTCGGCATCCCCACCACCCGCACGTTGCCACAAGGCTCATGGCAAGAGGGCAAGGCACCGCCCAAGAAGCCCTAGGTCGCCATCCCCACCCGCACGGGTATCCAAATCCTCGGCCAAGAGGACAAGGCACCGGCCCAGAAGCCAAAGCTCTGGCTCACCCCTGGATCGGCCGTCTACCTCCAAGGGGCATGGGTCTTCTAAGGGCCCACAGAGGCACAGGGCCCCAAGCCCGACTTCTTCAACAACACCCTCTCCTCCTCGGCCACATTCTCCACCGGCCCAGGTGTCAAGGCAGTCTGAATATGCCACATCTACACCTGCGACTTCAGTGGCCACCCATCCACGCTCACCCAGTCCCTTTCCAAGTCCAGTTCAATTTGCAGCCAGCCAGCAGTCCGTAATTTCACACCCTCACAGCCAGCCCAGAATGTCCCCTGATTTTCTGCCAAACACTGAGGAGCCAGAACCACAACCAACAGGGCGCACATTGCGCAGAGGCCAGTTGAGTGGCAGGTTTGGTGAGGCACAAACTCTGGCATTGGCTAGTGGCCTCATCTTGTATTATGATGAGCTATATGGGCGCAGATCCAAAGCTACAAGCAAGCAGCGCAAAGCCGAAATTTTGGAGAAGCTCACCAGACAGGTCAATGCAGCGGGGGAAGAGCTCAAAGATGTGGAGCAGATTCAAAGGAAAATATCGGACCTCAAGTATGCAGCACGGAAGAAAGAAAATAAACGGCGTCATTACAGGTACATATATACTTTGTGGATTTGTCTTCGTCTTGTATTGCCACCATTTAGCTAAATGTGTCCAAAGCTTACAAACTGGCGGAGGATTCCCCACTAAACTGCAATTTACCCGAGCTGAGGAGATGGTGCTGGGCCTGCTACATCCTGTGGCCTTAGAGGGACACTCGGCACGACAGGACACGGACATTCCGACTCTTCCTGCCGGTTAGTAATGTTAGTGTGTATGTGAAATTTGAGCTACGTGTAAAATGATGCTCCAAGTCATATATTAACACATGCCCCTAGGGTGTGCCTTGTGGTGCAGGTAACAATTTAAACAGGGTGTGTTATGTGTGTGGACTCATCATTTCCTAATTTCCTTGCCCATACATGATTTTGGAGAGTCTGGAGGAACACTACTGAGATTAGCAAAGGACTGCCTGTTATGTATTTAGAGTCAATTACATCCAACACTTCCATCTTTATCTGTAGGCCACTTGGGTTTGAGCTGTGCTTTGCTCAGAAAGACTTGATCTGGGGTGCTTGAAAGTTTGACCTAGAAAGAATGGCAACCAGCATAATCTGATGGCAAATGCTATTTGCAAGCTGAGTGTGGTCCCATAATGGGCTTTTAGGGATGTGTGAAGCCTCAGAACAGCCAGTACATGCATGTTTATTTTGGTTAAGGAGACCAATGTGTATGTACTTGTTGACTAATACATCTAACAGATAATGGCATTCATAGTCAAGGTCAACTTGGTCCGTTGGGGGAGTTGCCATTCATGTGTGGCCCCGTGTTTTAGTGAACCATATGTGTTATTACACATCAGCAATGCCTAGTTGTGTGTTAACATGCCTTCTTTTCCCCAGTGCAGCCCATCATCATCCCTCAGCTAGTGGGGAATCCTAAGCCAGTTTTACCATGCCGTCAACTTCCGTGCTGCCTCTGACCCAGGATCCGATATATACGGTAAGTGTTTTTTTCTGATGTTGCTTATGCATGTGACTTGCCATGTTTCTTTTTGCTGAATTACATATGTATTCCCCAAACTGAACCTTTTTTATTTACATGTCCCAACAGACCCACACACTGATGGAGGAAATCCAGGAGCTGGAGGAGGATAGACCCTTCATTGGATCTTCTGAACAGCTCCCCCTGGGACAGAATCTGCAACTGTCCCAACATGTTTCTACACCAAATCCTCAGCAGCAGAGTGAAGCTGGCTGCATGCTGCCAGCCCATCGTGGGCAGTATGCAGAGACTGAACCGACAGTCCCCAGTGTTAGCTCTGCTGCTGGGGATTTGCCAAGCAGACCTGTGGCTGTTGGTGGACCTAGAGGCACATCATCTGCACGCCCCACAACCCGGGGAATTGGGAGGCGTAATCGACTACGTCGCCCAGTTTCCCAGGGGGAGGGGCGCGCCGATGATGGAGTCAGCATGGCACCATGAGAGGCGGCTATTTCGCCTCCAAAATCAATGATACCACGAACATCTTCATCTTCATTGGCAATTAGAGACATTAAATAACACCTTAAACTCCATGCTGACTGAATTTAGGTCCAACAACAGCCACATGGTCACCTTATCCAATTATTGCAGTGCCATGCTTGAGGAAGTTCGAAATAGCAACAGCCACATGGCCACCTTAACGAACAATCTCAGTGCCATGATGGCTGAATTTCGAACTTCCAATAGAAACATGTTGGAACAGTTGCAGATTCTGAATGCCACACAGGCCCAGGTGAGGGCCAACCTCCAAGGGCCCCAACGTGGGTTTTATGGGCATCCCCCATTTTAAGGCCTATTTGGCCTGTATCTGCTCCACATCTTTGCTCTACATCCCCACTGTATTGACCTGTTTGGTGAGCCCTACCAATATACCCTTTTGGTATGGCTTTGCTTGTATGCTTTGGATTTGCGCCCGTATAGCTCATTAGAGTGCTGAGCTAGCCCACTAGCCAATGCCGGAGGTGAAGCCTCAATTGTTGCGCTGCAGGCTTGTGGCGAAATACATTGGTTCTGGCTCCTCCTGTTTGTAGGCATGATTGTTGGACATTCTGGGCTGGCAAACTACTACCTTGACCCCTGGCTGAGATTGAACTGGACTTGGATTGGGACTGGGGGTTCTTGTTTGGGTGGGCCACTGAGTAACAGGTGTAGATGTGGCATAGGTTTGGCTGCTTTACACCTGTGCCTGTGGCAAATGTGGCCAAGCAGGAGAGGGTGTGTCTGTGGGCCTATTTTCATAAAAATCTGGACATGGCAATGCTTGTCACATATGTTTTTGTTTTGGAAATTTGTATTAAACTTTTGACAGGAGTGCTTTACTTTGAAACTCCTGCCTGTGGCCAATTGCTATGTGGCATGATTTGCCAAAAATTACATTTGTGGTTTGACCATGTATTTTCATGAACTATGGGAGTGACCATCAACTCCAATGTTTGCTTTTCTAATAAACACCATAAATTTTTACTTAACCTGTTGTTGACTAAGTTTATGCCTTTAGGTTTTTGGGGAATAAAGATGAGTTAAAGTTTGCAGTAACAGATTGGGAACCCAAAAAACCATGAGTCTCAAATCAGGTGTGAGGTTGTTTGTAATTAATGCATTACTGTTTGTAAAAGTAAGAAACAAACATACAAACACAAAGGGCAAAAAACACAATTAACAATCAATAAAGTGACAACACAAACAAACGGACAACAAATTAGGCAAAATGTGTGGCTATCAAATTTGACCGCACGGCTTGGCCTGACGCACTAGGTGGCCCATGGCATTCCTCCTCTGGATCATCGGTAGGTGGAGAGGGGGGCAAATCCACATACCGGGGGACACGCTGCAATATTTCAAAATTATGCAACACTGCACACGCCATGATAATATCTATGACCTTTTTGGGGTCATACTGAAGGGCTCCCTCGGTATGGTCCAAGCATCTGAAGCGGGTCTTTAATAGGCCAAACGCCCTCTCCACCACGGCCCTGGTCTTCCGGTGTGCCCTATTATATGCATCCTGGGCGGCATTCTGGGGCCGGAGGACGGGCATCAGCAGCCACGGAAGGAGTGGATAGCCGGAATCACCTGCAAATATTGTAAGCAAAACACATAAATTACACATTACTCCCTAAATTAAATCCCCAAAACGGTCCCACAACATGACTAAGAGCCTAGGTCACATTTGCTAAACAGCATGAGCATACATATTGCACAGGCAAAAAATAGCCTAAAAACATCTAATAGATGTGGGAACAATTTAAACATCAAAGATGCCGGATGAGGACCAATCAGGCAGACTGCTAACAGGTATTGGTTTAGGACTGTGCTGCTCAGCATTCTTGGATGTCTTAACTTTTCAGGACCCCGTATCTGCTTTGTGAGAGGCAAAAACAGTTCTAACCCAGCCCCTGCACTTTATCCCGCTCTCCTCTACTCAGTAAGTGTAATGCATCTAAGCTAAGATGGCGAAGACCCTATCATAAATGCAGAACAAACATTTGGCAAGGCTTTGTTGTTAGAAAAATCTAATGGTTAAGGTCGTGTTTCACATGTAAACAAGGTGTTCAAATAGGCCTAGTTTCATACATGGGACGCAAAATAAATTCATAGGCATACATATAACAAAAAAGGACGTTATTGGCGTCAACTTACCAAGGAGCCATCCACCGAAAAATTCCCCAGACTCAAACCGACCGTACAATCCAGATCTGCGCAGAATGTAGGCATTATGGGATGAGCCTGGAAACCCGGCGACCATACTAAGGAACCGCATGTCCACCACTGCTTGGACATTCAGTGAGTGGCCCATTTTGCGGTTCCTGGGAAAATAAAAAAACCCAAACATTATTGGCAAGGCAAGGCAAACTAGTGAAACACTAACTAATCACACCCTGAGCCAAACCTGTGGGCCAATACAAATAACACTAGCCAAGTACATTAGTATTTGGTACACAAAAAAAAGGATATGTATGTTTGAAAAAGTAAAGATTAACTTTGAAGTGTGTAATTCAGGTACACATTAAAATGTTTCCCTTGTGAACATATGTTCAATTTTGAAGAAACTAAATACGGTCCATTGTTTCACAGGGACTCTTTACAAGGAGGGGATAATTAAACTAAATCTGAAAGTACAAGGTTCCCTAAATAGAACAAAATGTATATTTTTTTGAATTTTCATTTTTTAAAAATGTATTTTGTCAAGAAAACCATATTGCATGTAAAAGTCTGATTCCTTCAGATGACAACATCATATGTCACAATCAGTAGCCCCCCTGTCCAGGAGACCCCCAAGCTGATGACTTTTCAAATAAAATACAACTATATCAAGGGTCATATATATTTTTTTTATGAATTAGGGTCTCCCTTCTGCAGTGGGGTCCCCCCTTTTCCAGTAAAACCCACTGAAGGCTACCAGCCTGCATAGCCCTCATGAACCATGGGCTTTTCTGCCCCTACCCCCCAGGCTTTGGGGAGGCACGAAATGAGGCCGGGGGTTAATGGCAAGTTACCTGCTTGCCACAGGTGACTTTCCAGTCCCTCATGCCTTGTGAACTGGTACATGAGTCTCAAGGACCCCTTACCAGTTTACAAAGGTTAAAATGTAAAAAAACACAAACACACAGCGAAAAAGTAATTTATTAGAACAACATCATTTTGACATCTCTGACAGCCGGTAGTGATCGGCAGAAGCCGGGTGCGAGGCTAGGGGATTGGAATCCCGTGCTGCTGCACTCATCCTCCATTGATCACTACCGGTGGCTTCTGCTACTGGCTTCTCCTAACATTTTATACCGGAGGGGAAAGATGACATCATCATCTTGCTCCTCCTCCCTTTGGTGACCAGCAAGATGGCAGGCGCAAAGACTGCATACTGGCGATTGTAGGCCCGCTGCTGTTGAAGGAGCATGCCAAAAGATGTGAATTCTACATACTTGCCACTTAAAGGGAGTAGAAACAAGCACGTGTAATCTACTTGGCACTGAAATGGTTAAAGGGATTGTCCACTATCGATGGCTTAACTGTATTTTTCTTTTTGCCAAAAGGATGTCCTTAATGTGCTAAACTAGTATATATTTTTTTAGAAAATGTGTGTTTAATGGCAGTTTTTACTACCTCCAAACTGCAAACCCAAGAACAGATACGTGAGTCCTGTACTCACATAGTGTTCTGTATGTACAGGGATCACATCTCTCTTCTTGTAGATCTTGATGCACAGTTGCTAATAGTAACAGATTGCAGATAGAGAAAACTGCTTCTGTAAAACACACTAGATCTGCTCAGCACCTTGAGGTTAACACTAAAAATTCTAGCAGAAGTGGATTTTGCCCCTAAATATGTAGAAGGAATGAATAAGGTTCAGTTGGGAGGTGTATTAAAGAAGAAACGTAATAATAGAACAAGGGGGCACATCATGAAGCTAGTCGGATGGAAGATAAGGAGCAATGTCATAAAATATTACAATAGAGTAGCAGATGTGTGGAACAAACTGCAGGGGTAGTTGAAAAATCAGCAGTAAGTTAATTTAAACGTGCCTTGGATGAGCATACTTCTATCCTAACATAAAGAGAACACACACAAGTTCAGACTAGATGAACCATGTGGTCTCCTTCTGTTGTCAACCTTTTATGGGCCTGATTTATCAAGCACCTATGCCAGACATTGCACATGTAGAGTGCACATGTAGCTTCTGTACAAGAAGCATATTTACTAAAACATTAGCAGTGCAGCAACATTCTGAAAAATGTATAAATCATATACTGTCCTACTCAAATTTGCACTGAAATGTGGCATCTCTCAAAACCAGAAACCAATAATAAAACTATATGGTGAGACTACACCTCCAGCCCTGGACTGTCCAACCTAAATCAGGGAGCAACTATCAACCTATTTAATACACTAAAGCCAGAACAAAGACACACATTTGGTCACAGTGGCGTGGCAAAAAATGCTGGGAACATTTTATTGAGAAAATACATGTGACTAATAGAAAATTATCCCTTAAAAAAGACAACGTTGCCATTAAAACATGGGGCCTTGAGAAATCCACCACATTCACCCACACACGCTATCTAAGCTGGCAAAATCAAAAAAGGGGGACCCAAGAGTCACACTATATATGATCAGTGTCCAAGCTAAATGTAGACATGCAGCTTCCAAGATATAGATCCAGCGCCGGTAAGCACACAAGTGAGCACAGCACCTTGCTATCAGAGACAGTGAATGTATAGCTCAGGACATCCAAGCGCAAGTCAGGGCAGGGACTAGCACGGCGGTTGGCAGTCTGCCCTCATCACTCTGACCACCGCCATGTATATACTGCATTAGATGGGAGCACTGCCGTCTTGCTCGCCCTTTATCTCCATGATCTTGTACGGTAATTGGCCATCATTCATATGTCATAAGGAGCCACAAAGGGATCATAGGGCTTCAGTGCAATGGTACCATTAAGGCTCTCAAGGAAAGGCCCATTTTGAAAAATAATTTCACAAAATATAGGTGTCTGAGACCGGGACATTGGCAGACGCCAATTGACCACCCACAGCATTGTTAATGTAAAACTAAGCATTCATTCTTCAAGCATGCCTAAACCCACCAGCGTAATAGGAAAACTGATGCCCAAGGGGACTATAAATTTCCAAATGTGTGTCCTTATCCTATGGGGCATCAAAAATCATTCTGTCTATACATTGGCATCCTTATTCAGGCAGGCTCAAAGCTAGGAACAGAATGAGAGAGGGGGGGGGCAAAGGTGAACAGAACAGAGAAGTAAACCTGACAAAGAAAGAAAAGGAAAAGAGAAAGAATAAACAAAGAAGGGAGAAAGCAGACAGCAATACTTCCCCTAGCTGCCATGCCAAATCAAAAGAAGAATACCACTGTGTGGACATAAAGGAATACCTGTAGTTGTGGGTCTACAATCAGACCCCTAGGGGACAGAGTGCATCATAAATGGATCTTAAATCTGTTTGCAGCAGGTGTTTATCCATATCACCACCCCAACCATGATTCTTCGATAAGATCATCATTGTCCCAAAAGTAAGCGGCTATAAGGCTTTTTGGATTATTATTAGCTATGTCCCTTGCATGTTCGCACCTTGAATTCTCGTTTTGTCTTAACTACCTATGTTCTCCCACAGGGGCATGTGAGCAAATAAATAACATGTAAGGTGGCACACCTAATAAACATTTTAAAGAACTTAGGGGATCTCATGACATTAAAATACTGTGTCTAACAAACTGGCAAGCCTTGCACCTTCCACATCTAAAACAGCTTTTTGGTTTGTTATTAGCCAGCCAACCCTTCTGGGGCACTCTCACAAATTCACTATGTACAAGTCTATCCATTACATTTGGGGCTCTATGTGCCATAAGCAAGGGACGGCCATGGCCCCTGCAATAGATGGGTCAAGGAGCAAGATGTTCCAATGAAGCATCAAAATCTGTTAAAGTTCTGCCAATGGGACCCATACTGGATCACCAAATGGGCCAAGCTTGATTCTTCCTTTCTATGCCTTTGGGACTTATTTCCCTGTAATAACTCACTTATGTCTTTCTGCGGGGCCTTGGCATAGCATGTTCTGAGCAGTCTATGCAGATACCCTTGTTCCCTAAACTGCCTGGAAAGCTCCCACTCTTCCACCTTAAACTGCTGTATGGTTCAGCAGCTGCTTTAAATTCAGTATAAATTGGCCCAGGATACCCCTACCCCTGCATAATGACATGGGATGATGGCTCATAAAATGTATCTATCTCTCTCTCAAAACCATGTAAGTAGGATTGTTTTTTGGAGCTGGCAACATTGTTTATTAAATATGCTTAAATGGTACTTTGATTAGCGAACGAATCATCGCTAAAGCGAAAGCAATCAAGCAGTAATTGATCTGTGGACATGCCCTCTGCAATCAAGTGATCAATGGGAATCTGCTCATTGATCAAGCAGCATATTTTGACTGAGATTTGTCGCATTAATGTCGGCATGTGTAAACAGAAATTGACTGCAAGTAGGACTATACAAACACCTTAATTTTAATATTTATTACAATTGATTTAGCAAATATTTGCCGACAAATTGTCAGTGTCTGAATGCAAGTCATCCATTTGCATATTAGTTGGACAATTATTCGCCCTTTATTCTGTTTGTGAAAATGAGCCTTTACAGTTGTATCTGCCTTTCATGTTAACCAGGACATTGTAGTACCTTCTTTGTGTCCAGTATGTTTTTGCATTTTTTGAATCTGGCCAGAGCTGTCAAGTTTGTCCCGAAGGAAAAGCTTCAGGATGTCTGGTGCTCACTAATGATTCTCGAAAGAGGACACAGCAGGCCATTCCACAATCAGGAAATGGATTAGTGCAAGTCAAATGGTAGGTCTCCCCATTTCCCTGTAAGCAAATTTGATTTCACTAGGAAATGTGGCAGTCATGTAGCAGTTGGCTTTCTGTGCCAGCGGTATCCCTTTGTCAGTAGGTCAAATTTAGGCAAAAGACATTTGTTACACATTCACAGCCTATGCTATGAGACCGGAAAGAGTGGTACCAACAAGAAAGTCAGATTTATTGTATTATTTAGATATAAAAGGGTGGGCGCATCAATTTTCTACCTTGGTAGCAAGGGCCAGAGTCTATATAGCCCAGCTGGACCCAGAGCATTAGGAGGTGTCCCAGAGACATACGGAAGTATGTTTTGCTTTTCTCGGGTCCAAAATCTGAGCAAATTGACACACTCGAGGAAAGATCACCTATGGTTCAGCAGAGAAGGTGGTGCTCTAAAATCATTTTAACTTTAATTGCACCACCAGAACTGAATAAAATTCACTAAAGTCTTGGGACTGTGTTGCATGCAGTAATCCATATTTACGCCCTAGAGAGTTGGGGAAGTGAGAAAATACTTGGTTAAAGTGGACTAAAACCCACCCAGGAGTCTATGAGACTCCAGGGAGGACCTACTTCCTCCCACACCATGCGGGCATTCCAATTTGGTGTAAAATCCCCCAGATCACCCAGAAATACCCATCTTTCCCTGGACCTATGGCGCATGAGTGTGCTCTCCAGGGCTGCATTCAGGGCTGTTTGCCATGCATATGTAATATTCGGCAAACAGCTCAGGAGCACAAGCGACCACATTGTCAACAGCAGGAGTGCTCCCATCCCCAGTCTATCTGAATGGCTGGGGATGGGAGAGTATGCACACCCCAAAGATGCTGGGGATGCGGCTGCCAGTGTTTAAATTGCTTTGGGAGCCAGGGAGAAGGTTAGTTCTACAGTGCTCTGGGGAGGTTTACACAGCAGGGCATCCCGACTTGGGATGCCCCAGGGGAAGGCCGCATTAGATTTTATTCTGCTTTCAAGAGGAAGTACAGTCAAAATTGACTGGACTTCCTCTTTATTATGCAGCAAGGGGGCATCCTGAATCAGGATGTCCCACTCTGCATCAACGTAGATCTCAGGAATTGGAAAGTGAGAAATGAACGGATTATTTAAGAAAAGGGATCAAGGCAATTGAAGCTTGTCCTGTACCTTTCCGGAGACAAGGCCAATGTAAATACAAACAGCTGCCAGCAATACCTCCTGTGGCCTCCCCAGATAGTGGAGACTAGGGAAACTCAGCAGAGGGGAGGGCCGTAGTGTCAAGTGTGAGGATGATGCAGAATCAGGAACATCAGGCAGGAACTGCTGAAGATCTGGAAAACAATAGTTAAAGCTGACTGTAACTGAGGGGAGCCAGCAAGGATTTACTCGTAGAGTGCTACACAACGCACTGGTTTCAGCAAGGGGAGTCTGCCGACAGATCTGGTTTTTGCCGGAGCCTTCCGCAAGGAGGGTCCCACTACTGCTGCCAGTGGCCAGTGAGCCCAAATATGGAAAACTTCCAGCCCACGTGTTCTCGGAAACTGATGCAGAGATGCCAGACAGTCCAGAGCTAGGGAAAGCCGTAATCCAGTTCCGAAGTTCAGAGAGCCAAAACAGATAGTGTCCAAATCCAGGGGGTCAGAGCTAGAGCTCGGTCGTAATCCAAGAGCCAGAGGGTCAGAGCCGGAGCGGGGACATAATCCAAAGCCCGAAGTCAGAGACAAAAGTCAAACCAGTAAGTCACACAGGAACAGAGGCAAGCATCATTCCAAGAAGATCTACAGGCAGCTTCCTAGTCCTGCAGGTGCCCAGAAAGTGCCTGCCGAGCATGAGCAGACTGCGTACAGGGTCAGGACAGACCTGCGTACCGGTCACCTACATGACTGCGCACACCCCTGATGACCCCAAGTGGATATACTCAAGGGGCGCCCACTTGTGGGGATGAGCACGCACCTGCTGGCATACGTGGGTAGTACCAGGTACCAGGCTACCATCATGACAAAGCTAAAAGGAGGAAGTTATAAAGCCAGTGGGCAATGAGGTGCATAGGGGTTGGTGGTATTAAACAAAGTGGAGTATGTTTGGGAAATTAATTGTTTGTTGTATGATAGGGATATTTTAGTATTGTGTAAAGCTCCTACTGGTGAGTAAAAGAAGGAATTGTCTTAAATAGTTAAAGTGGATCAACACCCAGGGTTTTCACTATCCTGGGTATTGGTCCACTTCCGCGGGGCAACCCGATCGGGCTTGAAACCCCCCAGAATGGCAGAAAAAACTCACCTCACCCCGCTCCTACGGCGCATGCGCGGGCGCTCGTCCAATCAGCACGCTCAGAGCCGCTGTGGTATGCACGTACAAGGAACGGACAACCACAGTGTCAGGTCCCGTGGAACACCCGCCTTCTGAGTAAGTCCGCAACCCCCAATCTCTGCTGCTAGCTTCACCTATACTCAAGCCCCCGTCTGCCGGGGTGCTTTACACGCCTCACCGGGCACGGTTGCCCCCAGGACTCGGTAGCACAAAGGATGCGGACTTACGGGGAGGAAGGCGGATGAACCAGGAACGAGACTGGGCGAGGTCGGGCAAGCAGGGGTCATACACGGGAGATCAGTCCAGAAGCGCGGCACCAAAGGATGAGACGGAAGAGTCGAGCAAGGGTCAAGCCGGGAGGTCACGAGTATGCAGTACAAGGGAGCAGGCAAATCGTAGTCAGAAACAGGCAATGGTCGGCCCAGGCGGCAATCACGGGATGGTCAATACACAGCAAGATCAAAAGTATCAATACGGATAATCACACCCAGCAGCATGCTATCATGGGCAAGGAACAGTGTGAGGGAAACACCTTTATTTGATGGGGGCTGACATGATTGGTGGGCGAGAGGGACGTGATTGGTGCAACTAACAATCCATGGGCTGATTGCCCAATTCACACTATAGGGCGTTCCGCCCAGAAGATAGGACCATTGGTCCGCCTTAAAACCCTAGGTCTCATTGGCCCACCTTAATTCAGCCTCCGGAGGGCGCATTGACTGCAGCACCGCCAGAGGTTACAAGACAGCCGTGCTCATGCGCGAGCACGAGCTGTCACAGAGAGGCAGGGAGGAGAGGGGCGTGTCTGCTTGTCCCCGCTCGGTCTGACGCTGCCTGTCGGAGACGCGGCCGCCGAGCGGGGACGGAGGCAAACAGGCGCCGGAGCCCGCTCCGCCTCCAGACGCAGCGGGACCGGCGTGAAGGTGAGTTGATCGTGACACACAGCGGCTCTGAGCACGCTGGCGGACGCATCTCGCGCTTCCCTCTAACAGGGAGCGCTCGTGCGCCCTGCTGGAGAGAAGCGCCAGATGCGGCCCACGCATGCGCCGTTGGAACGGGGGTAAGGTAAGGTGAATGGGGCGTCCTGGGGGGTTTCACACAGTGGGGCATCCTGATTTTGGATGCCCTTCGGGGAGGGATCTGATCGGCGATCAGCCTGGGTGTTGGTCCACTTTAAGTCTGGATTCAATTCAGGAATATTAATAAAAAAAAGGAAAGAGGGGGGCGTGGCTTGGCCGGAGAGCGGAATGGCTGCTTGAACCGTGTGCTCTTGGCGGAGTCTCCACTAACGCAGCTTTTTGAACACTCCTGACGGGCGATGGGCCGAATTAGCAAAGCTGGGGCTCCCGCAAAGACCCCCCGACCCTCGCAGACCCCAAAATCGGGAAGCAGGAACCTACCGGAGATGTTTTCCAGTCAGCGATCGGAAGACGCAGCTCCTCGTGGGCCTAAAATGGCGGGCGCCTCCTCCCCTCATGGCTCACCAGATAGGAGAGAAGAGATGCTCTCAGACGACGAGGAGCAGGGCTTGGCGGCTCAACTAAGCCAGCTACCTACCCGCAGCGAACTGGCCAAATTCGCACGAGACATCAAGTCCTCCATCGCGGAGGCGGTCGCAGATCTCAGGGCAGACATGCGGTCTCTTTCCCACCGCATCGACAAGGTGGAGCGCGAGGAGGCCGACACCAGCACGAGACTTACGGAGGTTAAAGAGGTGGTCTTGGCTCATAATCAGCACTTACTGGGCTTTCACCGACATCTAGAAGACCTAGATAACCGCAACAGAAGATGCAACATCAGAGTGAGGGGTGTCCCAGAGGCGGTCGCACCGGATCAAACCCAGGAGGCCCTGACGTCCATCTTTAATTCGCTGTTGGAGAGGCCCCCGGACACCCCAATAGATTTCGTAAGAGCACACAGAGCCCTCCGCCCGCGAAGCACGGGTGAGTCCTCCCCACGCGATATCATATGCTGCTTACAGAGCTTCCAGCTCAAAGAGGACATACTCTCTAAGGCCAGGAGCAGGGATATGATCACCTTTAATAACAGTGAAGTACAACTTTACCAGGACCTCTCCTTAATTACACTTCAACAGCGTCGGGCTCTACGGCCCCTCACAGCTGCCCTAAGAGAAAGGGGCATCCCTTACAGATGGCGCTTCCCGTTTGCCCTTTCCGCTTCCTACAATGGTAGGTCTGGTATCCTACGCTCACCTGAGGATCTTTCTGAATTCTGCGAGTTGCTGCACCTTCCACAGATCTCCTTGCCGGATTGGCTCAGCGACTTTTCGATCCCCCTGCTGGTGCGGAGAGCGGGACGCCAGGGCCGTGTAGGCGCCTCCCCGGGTCGGGCACCGGAGGTCTCCCCCCCGCGAGACAGGAGAGAGCGAAGCAGATCTGGACAGCGGAGATGAACAGCTTGCACCCAGCCTGAACGTCAAATCGACATTATCCGTGATGTATATAGTTATTTATCTGTGATGTATATGGTTATGAAGATGTCTCTGACGTAGGCCATCTCCTACTTAGCTATAGCTTCTGTATGCTTGCTAACTCTATCATGATAGTAGTTTTTGTAAGATTCGCTCTCCTATGGTTTTCACCGGGGTTCTCGGCGCATATGGCGTAGGGGATATGGTGGGGACCATGGCGATGGCACTAAGAGTAATGGGGCACATGCTGCTCGCGGTCTTATCGCGCAGTCTGCAGTCGGCCCGTCCGTCATAGTGACACTATTTTTTGATGGTTTTGGTTACAATGACGTCTGAGGCGTAGGCCATCTATTGCTTAAACCTTAGATTCAGTATGCTTGTTAACGGTATAATGTAGGTAGTTGCTGTAAGCTTCGCTCTCCTATGGTTTCTTCGGGGCTTTCCACGCATGTGATGTGGGGGCTATTGAGGGGTCCGTGGCGATGGCAATAAAGGTAACGATGTACATGGTGCTCATGGTATAATAGCAGTATAATATGTCTAATTGTCTGGGCGATTTTGGAGATTGATGGCCCACACCCTCTCAGATGTCTTGGGCTCGCGACCCTGCCCCCCCCCGCCCCCGCTGTGGGGCGGGCTGTCCCGGAGCAGTCTCTAGGCTTTTTTGAACAGCGCTATTGCCTCCGGCACCCCTTCGGGGCTTCCTGCTCTAGGTCGACCGGCTGCCTTGCGGCTGGGGGGCCTGGGTGGCTGCTTCGGGGCGGGCCGCCCCCCTCAGCTGGGATGTATATGATTCAATGGACACCTATTGCCAAAGGCCACCCACTGTGGTACTGTAGATAATATGGCTAACTCTATTATAAAGATATTATCGCGTGGTCTGTTCCCCCGGTCTCTCCTCCGTAGCGTCCCCTGAGGGTGCTGCGAAGGAGCTCGAAGAGATGACATTAGAGAGAGATGGGTGCATATTGTATTATGCTTAAAGAGGCTATACTTTGCTTATTTGTCCGGGCTACTCTGAGATCCGCTGTCCCGCTCTTTACTCGATGCACGGAGATCGGGGCCCCTCCCATCCGTACGGCGGGGCGGGCTGTCCCGGAGCTGTGTCAGTGTAATATGAACGACGCTGCCGCTCTGTTTATCCTCCTCCGGCTGTGGTGCGGATGGGGATCCTGTGGCTGCGGCTTTGGGACAGGCCGCCTCCCTGTCTGTGATATTGACTGGCTTGCAGACGTGCTTATCATAGCCTGTCTCTCGCTTAATTCGAGATTTGCATGGTAATGCTTCTATGTAACTATGGCGGTGATATCTGCCTCCCTGGGGTCTCCGCGGCGGTATCCCCCTGCTCTGTACGGCTGGTGTGGGTGCTGTGGCGGAGACCACAGTGACAGCACTAAAGATCTCCAATGCAGAGATGACCTGATGGATGAACTGAGCCTCTATCTGAATGGTCATGCGGTTTACTTAACATAGCATATATACCCACCTTATTTGCCAACTCATGCCATGGTATGACCTTGCTTAATGCTTATTTAGGATGGGAGGGGAGAAGTCATTTAAATTTCCGTGGGTGATGAGTCACACCCTATCTTCATAAGAGCCCCATGGATGGATGCACACGAACGTCTAGCTCATTATGCTCAAGGTGGCGGTCTCAATGCCTAGCTTCCAATTTGGAACCTGAGGGACTGGGAAGGGGAAGAGAAGCAGGGGGGATAGAGAGCTAATTCTACCTTTTTTTTCATTATGGAAGGGGGTCACTTCTCAAAGCTAACAAGGTGGGATATCTAATAGGCTGGGCTGCATTAGCTCGGGCGCAGGCCCACGGGAGTAGTGCCTATCTGCTACTTTTTTCTTTCTGGGTGTTGGAGTGGGGACTCCGCCAGCACTTCTGTTTCCCCCTGCTCTTATCTCATATTGACTTGAGTAGTTGGGCGGTGTGTCTCGCTCTTCGGCCTTCCACGGTTTCCCCCAAAAGGGGCAACACAATATAGTGGTGCAGTGGAGAGCCGGTTAAAGCGCTCCTCGCGGGGGACAACTGAGGAGGCTGGCCCTCTGTGTTCTTAACAGTTGTTCCAAGAACATTCACCACTCTTAAGGAGGGGATTTGCCCCTCATTGCCCCCTTTCTTTCTCTCCCAATATCCGTTACTCATCCTTGTCTTGGTCTGCGTTGTTGGTTGTTGGTGTGTTGTCAGTGTTCTCTGTCTGTACCCCCCCTTCTTTCTTTCTCTTTCTTTTTCTTTTTCTTTTTTCCTCTGGCCCTGACTTCTCTCCCTACCTTACTTCCCCTACTGCCTCCCTGGGTTGGTGGGGGTGGCTGAGGTGAGAACGACCCCGAATTGTACCGAGACATTCGCTGAGGGGATTACCACTTTGTGGCCAGCTCTAAGACAATGGGGCCCCTGTGTCTAAATGTGGTGTCTATAAATGCCAAAGGGTTAAATTCCCCTCAAAAACGCCACGCCCTGTTTAGAGAACTCAAGAACTTTAAGGCGCACATCGCATTGGTACAAGAGACCCATTTCCAAAGACACAAGGCTCCCTACTTGGGAAACAGAACGTACACGTCTTGCCACTCATCCCCATCCCCCAACAATAAAGCCAAAGGGGTTGCTATTCTGGTGGCCCAGGAGGTGGACCTTAAGGTGCTGGCGGTCGAGAGGGATCAGGAAGGCAGATTTATCTTCTTAAAAGGGAAGCTTCCTAATGATCAAGTGATCACTGTTGCCAGTATATATGCTCCGAATAGAGACCAGCACACCTTCTGTAGGACGGTCCTCGGGAGGCTACGGAGTTTCCAAGAGGGAATCCTGATCCTTGGAGGTGATCTGAACTGTGCAATGAACCCCTTGATGGACACCTCGGACGCTAAAACAGCCATATCCTATAGAGCATTGAAACAAATTAAAAGGGCTTTACAGGACCTCACATTAGTAGATACATGGCGTATGATGCATCCATCTACTAAAGACTTCACCTACTACTCACCCATACATACCAAATATTCCAGAATAGACTATATCTATCTATCTCAGAGGGATCTCGAGAAGGTGGATTCAGTGCGGATCGGAAACATTTCTTTCTCTGATCATGCCCCGGTCTCGCTCTCCCTGACCCTTCCATTCAGAGAGTGGAGGGAATGGAACTGGAGAATGAACGAGAGTATTTTGAAAGAGCCCGGTGTAGTGGAAAAGCTCAAAGATTCCATTTCGTGGTATATCAGAGACAATGATACGGGCGAAGTAGACCCTCTAACTCTGTGGGAAGCTCAAAAATGCACACTAAGGGGGGTTCTGATTCAGGAGGGGGCGAGACTCAAAGTGAGAGGGGGCTGAGGCTGGAGGGATTGAACAGGCAGATAGCAGACCTGGAGGCTCAGCATAAGCGTTCTCTTCTGCTGAAACACTTAGAGGAGTTGGACTCCAAGAGACAGGAATTAAAAGACCTTTTGACTAGGGAATCGGGCAGATTTTTCACCCGACGCTGTGGATTGTTTTATGAGCAAGGTAACAAGTCGGGACGCTTATTGGCTAGAGCCCTTCACCCGAAATACACACGGTCAAGAGTCGAGGGCATAAGAGGCCCTGATGGAGCTATACTCCAGAAAAATAAGGACATTGCAGGGGCTTTTGGTAACTATTACTCCTCCCTGTATAACCTGCCGGGATGTGGGAGGTCGGGAGCTAGGGATAGCAACATGGAAACTTACTTAAGAGAGTCCATGATGCCATCTCTGCCTAAGGAAGTTGTAGAGCAGCTTGAAGCACCTGTATCGGTTCTTGAAGTTCACGGGGCAATTAAGGCCTCCAGACCAGGGAGGGCCCCCGGACCTGACGGTTTCCCTACTCAGTTCTACAAAATGTTCTCTGACCAATTGGCTCCTCTTATGGCCCGTGCTTTTGAGTCCACTGCCTCCTCAGGCATCTTGCCGGGCACGGCTCTGGAAGCACGGATCGTGGTGATCCCGAAAGAGGGTAAGGACCCCTCAGACTGTAAGAGTTATAGACCGATCTCCCTTCTGAACGTTGATATAAAAATTTTTGCAAAGATACTGGCGGACAGGCTGAGGGAATTCTTACCTTCCCTGGTAGGACAGGACCAAGTGGGCTTTGTTCCGGGTAGAGAGGCCCGGGATAATGTGATCAAGGCCCTGAATGTCCAGTGGTGGTGCAGATCCAAGGGAGTTCAGGCCATGATGTTATCGACCGACGCCGAGAAGGCTTTTGATCGGGTGGACTGGGGCTGGATAGTGAAGGTCTTGGAACATATCGGCTTAGGTGCGGCGGCCAGAAATAGAATTTTGGCTTTATACTCAAACCCCGTCGCCAGAGTCAAAGTCAATGATTGCTCCTCTCCCACCTTCCACATCCGAAACGGGACAAGACAGGGTTGCCCACTGTCTCCTTTGATCTTCGCGCTCTCGTTGGAACCCTTCTTGCGGAAGGTTGATCTATGTGATGGTATCAGAGGTGTCCTGATAGGAGACAGAGAGCGAAAAGTAGCTGCATACGCTGACGATATGCTCTTCTTTCTGCGTTCACCGAGAGTGACGGTCCCTAATCTGCTAAAAGAATTTGAGGTCTTCGGTCAGCTTTCAAACCTGAAAATTAACTATAGCAAATCTAGCGCCATGAATATATCACTACCAGAGAGAGAGGTAAAAGCTCTTCAAAGCTTATTCCCATTCGGTTGGGAAGTGAAATGCCTTAAATACCTGGGGGTCCTGCTGCCGGTCAATCCCTCCAGTCTGTTGCAGCTAAATTTCATACCTTTGGAATCTAGGATTAGGAAAGATCTGGATAAATGGACCAAGTTGAGACTCTCCTGGTTCGGGCGTATGGCGGTCCTAAAAATGAACGTGTTACCGCGGATTCTATATTTGTTGCAGTGCATACCCATCAAACTACCAGATTCCTTTTTCAACTCACTGTCGAGAGGCTTTCGATTTTTTGTTTGGGCAGGCAGACCGCCCAGGATTAGACGCAACCTTCTTCTGCTCCAAAGAGATCAAGGGGGGTCGGGCATGCCATGCATGAAATCTTACTACCAAGCCGCCCATATTGGGAGGGTGGTGGACTGGCAGATTAATGGGGCACAGAAGGATTGGGTGAGAATTGAGGGAGAGGCTGCCACGGGAGGGGGCCTTGATTCGGTGTGCAACTTGAGGTGGTGTGATGTCCCGATGGAGGCTAGGTCTCATCCCTACGTGGGCGCCTCCTTATCTGTGTTACATCTCCTCTGCAAGGGGAAACCTGCTCTGACCTCGTTTCCTGGTCCTCTATCCCCAATCTTGGGCAACCCGGCCTTCCCACCGGGTAGACAGCCATCCAAGCTACACGAATGTGGGGGCCCCAGACCCCTGCGAGCTTTTCACCTCCAAAATAGAGGCATGTTCCGGGACAAACTGAGTATACAAGAAGTAGTTGAGGCAGAGATCCCCTCCTTCACATATTTCCAACTAAGACATTTTTTTTTCTCTAGGGCCGTGAAAGACAGCTTGAAGAGGGAGTTGACAGAGTTTGAGAGGGTATGCCTGGGCCAAGGCCCCAAAGCGCATCTCTTGTCATGGGCCTATAGCCTGATCAGGAGTAAGGGGAAACGAGAAATTAGACCATGGGAAGCAAAGTGGGAGGCGGATATTGGTCGGCCCCTATGTGAAGATGACTGGAAGAACATATACAGGAATGCTCACAGAGGATTAATGAGTAGCTCGATGCAAGAAGCTAACTACAAATTGGTCACACGATGGTACCGCACCCCTGAGCTGTTACATTCAATTTTTCCAGCGGTTCCAAATGTCTGTTGGAGATGCGGAGCGGCGGGTGCCTCGATGGTCCACATCTGGTGGTCCTGCCCCGGGATACGTGACTATTGGGAGCAGGTTAGAGACATCTGTACCGAGGTCTTGGGCGAACCTATGGACTGGAGTCCCGAGAGTGTCCTTCTGGGGTGGTCACCAGATGGCAGGGGCATAGCGGGGGGTGCTCCCTTGGGAAGACACCTTCTAAACGCTGCTAAAGTTCTGATTCCAAGGAATTGGAGATCCCAGAAACCGCCCTCAGTTAAGGATTGGTTCAGGCAGATAAACCATGTTGAAGTAATGGAGGAAATCTGCCACGCCAAACAAGATAGGATGGCCGCATACCTAAATATTTGGACAATCTGGGATGTCTTTAAGGACTCCGCTACCTATAAGCGGGTGTGGGATCCTTGATGGAAATGGGTTGTTCCAGCGACGACCTACAAAACAATGTCCGGGAGCACTGGGTCCCGTCTTGGAAAAATTTCAGAGCAAGAGGTGCACTTACCTTCCTAACATGAACTGGGACAGGTGGATGGGCGCTAGCCTCTTCCCCCGCCCCCACCTGCCCACCACCCTCCTCTCCTATCTACCTATCTAGGTCTTCCCTCTCCTCTCTCCCCCCTACTCCTTTTTCTTCCCCTTTTCATGCCCTCTTCACCTTCTTTTTATGTTTCCCCTTGTATCTGTCCTAAGTCTTTCCTTGTCGGTTGGTCTATGTTAAATGTCAGTCAGGTGATTTTCATCCTCGTGTCCAGACCTCAGCTCTTTGACTATATGCACTTGGGCAGTGAACAGTATTTGGCCCATGTGGGTTTGGCTAGGGGGTGGCTCTGGGTGCCCAGTCCTGGGATACAGGCGCTGGGAAGGCCTGAAGAGCGACTCGATTGTTTGAACAGGAGTGCTGTGGAGTGGGAGTGAGATACTGGGTCGGCCCCCTCCCCGTTAATATGGCCGCGGCCCCTCGGTTCCCGGGGGTGGGGCCCCTGGAGTACTCCTGCCTGTCCATCTCCTCACATCTGTTGTAGGATTACTTTCTGCACTTTGTATTTTGCAATGTAAACAAATGATGTTATACATTCTTGATGCCATGTGATACCTGGACAATCTATTTTTGTTTCATGTCTCTGTATTGTATTGTACTGTAAACCTTTAATAAAGATGAGTATGTTTAAAAAAAAAAAAGGAAAGAGAATACCTTGTTCCAACAGCACCCTGGGTCCCCACTATTTATCATCTGTCTAAAATTCACAGTTGGCTGCCAATCTCCCAGGTAGACAGATACAGTAAGTGGAGTTCATCATGTGTCGCCTGGGGAAATATGTAATTTCCAGCAGCCATTGGTGGTGTAACTTCTGGTATATCTGAGGGCCCAGTTACTTGATCTAATGGGTTCTCAGAAAGTGAGTGAAGTACAATTTTTAATGCCAGACCTTACTTCTTTGTATTCTGTAATCCCTTACACCTTAAGAATGGAGGCAGTTTTTTGGATAGGGGGTCTTCTCTGCCTACTCACCAGATTTTTTGGGATTGCCTGATTTTTGGTTTAAGGCGCAATTATTTTTGGTTTAGTTAGAAGTTTCATTTATAATGTAAAGGTGTAGCAATGGGGGCTAAATTTGCCCCCCAATATGGCTAATTTGTTTGTAGGGAGGTGGGAACATGATGTGCTATTTTTGTGGAAGGACACAGCTGATTGGGTAATGGGTTTAATTGCTTTTTTAATTGGAGATTAGCACTACTCAAGTGAACTTTATAGATTTAGTCCCTGGCGAGAAGAAGTCATCTTTGAACATCTATTTTAAGACTACTGACAGGAATGGTTCTGTGCCAATGGGAAGTTGCCATCACCCTAATTTGTTACGGGCCATTCCCAGAGGTCAGATTACTTGGTTATGACATAAATCTTCTGAATTTACCACATTCTTTAGTCCAATAGATAAACTCGGTGAGCAATTTAAACTGAAAGGATACCCTGATATATATTAGGGGACAGTTAGGGGAGGTCATCAAAAAAGATAGGGATTTGTTGTTACAACCCAAAGTCAAGATCAATGCCAGTAATTCGAATAATTTTACATTAATTTTCTGGATTCATTGTGCAACAAGTTGAATAATAAGCACTAATAATAAGCACATGTTTTAAAGCACAATGGTGTCCTGGGCCTGCATTATCTGAAAAGGCGAAAGTTATACTTAGACGAGCCCCCAAACCGATTATGTGGACCCTCATAAACAACTGTGTGTCATTAAAGACAAATTGGAAGGATTCTTTAAATTTCGAAAATGTTATGCATGTTGGATTATTGAGGATATTATCATTCCTATAAAACATTTGTCTCCCGTAACACCAAGAAACTGTATAAGATCAAGTACTTGCAGTATGAAACACATGGTTTATTTGATCACATGCCCCTGTTGGGTTCAATACATAGGGAGAAGGAGAACTTGTAGGGTTCTAAAGATTTACATGCATGAGCACATATATAACATTAGACAAGGTTTTGAGGTGCATTTTAAAAATAATATTGTGACTTTTATAGGATTAGATAGAGTAGGGATCCAATCTGAAGAAAGAGGTGTCTAGCAAATAGTCCCGTTGGATTTATGGGCTTTAACATGAACATGTCTTGTTTGTAATTTTTTAGGTGTATTCTCAATATTTTTGGGTGAAATGTGTGCAAAGAAATAAAAAAAATCTATTTTTTACAATTTGTAGTTTTTTTTGTAATAAAAATTGTAAGTTTGTCAATAAAATCTTATTGTGTGTGAAATCCCAATCTCTCCCGATTACAGCGGTACCACATATGTATTGGTAGACACCCTTTCCTGCCCAGGAGACTCCCCCAAACTGAAACAGCACTTTAAGAGATTTTTAGATCAAATACAGCTATGCTAAGCGCTATATGCATCTTGCAGTTTTTTAATAAAAACAACCCTTTACATTTGAAATACCCCCCACAAACTATATATTCTCTGGAAATACACACTTCAAGCTTTCTAGGCGTACCAGGCTTGTTGATGTTGCCACAGTTTTCTGGAAGTTCTCCCTCAATGTTTTCTTTGGTTACACAGAGCTTCCCTAAAAAAGGATAAAAAAAGCAGGATCAAAGCCACATTTCCCTAAAAAAAACTATATGCAAACAAGATAAAACAAGTTAATCAGAAAAAGCAACAATCCCCGAACAGAACGATACCCAACATGCATAGGTACTGTCAAAAGAAGAGTTGGCAAACACCAAAAAGTAAAGCATGTGCACAATGGTAATTTTGCTTGAAAATTTCAGCTCTGCAGACAAAGTGCGCACCTTGCGCTTTTTCTACCAAAACAACCCTTTACATTTGGAATACCCCCACAAACCACACATTCCCTGAAAGTACACATGATAAGCTTTCTAAGCGTACTCAGCATGTTGTAGTGGGCCCATCTTTCTGAAAGTAATCCCTCAAAGAATTCTTTGGTCGCACAGGGTTTCCTTAAAAAATGTATAATAAAGCAGAATAAAAAATGAGTTTTCCTAAAATATCAATATGCAAACAAGAAAAAACAAGCTAAATCTGAAAGCGCAAGGTCCCCTGAGCAGAATGATACTCAACATGCATAGGTACTTTTAACCCTTTTAACTGCCAGACTACTTGAGGTTTTGTCACCCTCTCTTGACAGGTCATTTTTCACCATTTTGTGCTATGAATTTTAATGTCATATTTCTCTACTCCTGGGTACAACAAGTTTGGTTGCACTAAGTTTTGCCCCCCTTCTCCTCCCTTTCGATTGCGTCCTGCAGTATGAAATTTTAGGGCCAGTCTCTGTTCAAACATTTAGCCCGGTATTTTACGGGGCTAATATGGTAATATTTTGTGGCTGCGGAGATTATAGAGGATTATTATTCTTTATGACCCTCTTGTATACAGATTCTTTTCTTTGAATTTTGATTTAAATATATGTAATAACATTAGTAAGTATATTTATTCTTGTTTTTTTTTTTTAAGTGGTTTTTGTGCTCCTTTAATATAATCATCCGCTATCCCAGATCGCCTATTACTCTATATGCCGCCTGCCCTTAATGGCGGCAAGTATGAAACTTCATTTTGCCAGTTTTGTGACGTGGGCGTCTATCTGGCGTATTATTAGCATATATGTATTTGGTGCATGATTACTGGCTGCCTCCTTTGTCTTAATGAATAATAATCTCTTTTGGATTTCCCGTATCATGTTAAGACATATAACGGAGTGAAACTAGCATGTAAGGTGCCCATATGGCCCTTTAATATAGTTGCTTGCTATCCCAGATCACTTGTCATCTGTTACGCCGCCTGCCCTCAATGGCGGCCTACATGTATTTTTGCCTTGCCAGTCTAGTGACGTTAACGTCCATCTGGCCTATCAGGAGCGCTGACGTAGCCGGCGTAACGGGATTGGATGAATTCCCCGTCTGAATGCGGAAGTAATTGTCTTGTATTTTCCCGCACGCTGCTTATGGACACAGCAGAGCCCAATTCAGTATTCCTGCGGCGGTCGAACGGGAGGATGAAGGTAGGACGTGTCATTAATTAGTAGCGCCGGTTGTTGTTTTTCTTTTCCCAGGTGTAGTAAATTACAAATAAATTGTAGGTCTATTTAATTGAGGGTATGAGAACAACCCCACTGTCATGATTAAGAGCCTTGCTCGAAACGCGTAGACGCGGGGTTTGCTCTCTATATGCGTACCATGTTTTACCTGCTGTGATGGCTTTTTACCACGATTTTCAATAAAGGATGGATGATTTTATTTACCTAATCATGTGGCTGGCGCTCTTTTACTATGGACATTTTGTGCTATGCTTAACTGTGATTTTTGCAGGAATTTCCAGGAAAATTATATATTTTATTTTTTAGGGTTTAACATGAAGAGTTTAGGCTTTAACATGAAATGTCTTGTTTGTAATTTTTTTTACTGTTTTTTAAAATATTTTTGAGTAAATTAAACAAAACAAATTAAAAAAAAAAATTGGTGTGGGGTTCCCCTTCCAAGGGGGGGGGGGGTAATCCCCATTTTTTTTTTAATTTTAAGAGTTAAAACCCCTTAAAAATGTCCATAAAAATGACATGGGGTCCCCCCTACCCAGCATAACCAGCCCGGGGGTCAGCTATCCAGGGCTTGTAGAACAGGGCACAGGGGCCAGCTTTGGTGGCCCCCTGCCAAGTACAAGCCCGCACCGCCTAAATCAGCCCGGGCCCTTCTGCCCCCCCTGGGCTTCAGGGAGGCAGGTAATAGGGGGGCCGGGGTTAATGGCAAATCACCCGCTAGCCGCAGGTGACTTGACAGCCCCCTAGCCTTGTGAACTGGTATAGGGGACTCCTTACAAGTTCACAAGGGGTTAAAGTGGACCAACACCCAGGGCTGATCGGCCCAGGAATCTATAAGATTCCCAGACCGTTCTATTCCCTCCCCCCGGGGCATCCCAAATTGGGATGTCCCTCTGTGTGAAACCCCCCGGAACACCCGCTACCACTTACCTGAATCCCGGTCCTACGGCGCATGCGCGGGCTGGCTATTGATGAATGGCTCCCTGTTAGAGGGAAGTGGGGGATGCAGTCTCCAGCACGCTCATAGTGGCTGAGCTTAGACGTCTCTTAGACGTTCATAACTCTGATTGGACGAGCGCCCGCGCATGCACCATAGGACCGGGGTGAGGTGAGTTATTGTGGGCGATCAGGGGGGTTTCACACAGCGGGGCATCCCCGATCGGGATGCCCCGGGGGAAAGAACCAATAACCAGGATAGTCAAAATCCTGGGTGTTGGTCCACTTTAAATGTAAAAAAAAACACAAAACACAAACACACCATAGCACAAAATGCTGGAAGCATTTTATACCTGCTGTGTAACAGGAATAAAGCAGTTAATTAAGAAAAAAATTTACATAGGCTCCCCCCTCCCGGGGGGGGGGGGGGGGGCATTTTTTGGGGGAATTTTAAGGGTTAAAAACCCTTAAAAATCCCCCCCAAAAATGACGTAGGGTCCCCCCTACCCAGCGTTACCAACCCGGGCCATCTATGGGGGCTTGTAGAACAGACTACTAGCCCACATAGCCACTAAGTGGCCTGGGCCCTTCTGCCCCCCCAGATCCAGAGTCTTGTGAGCTGGTATAGGGGTCTCATAGACCCCTTATCAGCTCACAAAGGGTTAACTGTTCAAAAAAAGACACACACAGAAGTATTTTATTAAAAAAAAAAAAAAAAAATTTACTGTACTTACCTCCGATTGTCCTCCTGCCCCCTCATTCCCCGGGCACCGATCACCGGCACCTGACAGCTGAGAGCGCTGAAGCCGGTAATCGGGGCCGGGATGATGTCATTGGCCCCACCCCCAAAGGGCGGGCTTAGCTGCAAGATGGCGGCCGCTGTCGGAGGAGCAGAGGGGAGAGAGCCTCCCGGAAAGACCTGGGGGGGATCGGAGGCCCCCCAGGTGAAGAGGAGGGACAGCGGGAGCCAGCGCACACGGAGGTAAGTAAACGTCATTTTTTTTTTTTTTACAGGAAAAGCCAGAGGCAGCTGAAACGGGGGGGGGGGGGGGGGCACCCTATTTTGAATTGAATTTTATATTGAATTTTACGTAGCTGGCAGTTAAAGGGTTAATATTTACCTCCCATCCATCCCAGAGCACTGTGTCCCATGCTGATCAATTTGGCTTCTGCTTCCTGCTGGGTGACAGGTAACATAGGGTTAATTAAAAAAAATGACATAGGGACCCCTTTTTTTGTGGGGAATTTTAAGGGTTAAAAACCCTTAAAATCCCCCCCCCCCCCAAAAAATGGCATGAGGTCCCCCCTACCCAGCTTAACCAACCCGGGACCAGCTATGGGGGCTTGTAGAACAGGGCACAGGGACCAGCTTTGGTGGCCCCTGGACCTGCAGGCTACAAGCCCACATAGCCTCTGTGGGCCCGGGCCTTCTGCCCCCCCCCCTGGCCTTTGGGGAGGCAGGTCATTTGGGAGGCCGGGGGTTAATGGCAAGTCACCCGCTAGCTGCAGGTGACTTGTCAGCCCTCAGCCTTGTGAACTGGTATAGAGGTCTCATGGATCCCTTACCAGTCCACAAAGGGTTAATGTAAAAAAAAAAAAACATACACACACACACAGAACAAATATTATAATTTTTTTTAATACTTACCTTCCATCCATCCCAAAGCAATGTGTCCCATGCTGATCAATTTGGCTACTGCTCACCTGCTGATGCTGGAAGGCTTTTATACCTGCTGGGTGACTTGTCAGCCCCCAGCCTTGTGAACTGGTATAGGGGTCTCATGGACCCCTTACCAGTTCACAAAGGGTTAACAGTAAAATAAAACACACAAACACATAGTAAAAATTATTTTATTAAAAAAAATACATTTTGGAGCTGTCAAGTGTTTTTTTTTTTATTTTGCAGGCGCTAGCAGGGGGCAAAGTCAGCAACGTAAAATTTACGTGGCTGGCGTTTAACATTTGGAGAGGCAGCCACGCAAAATTTACAAGCGCCTCTGTGGGGTGCAGTTCTAACTCTAATCTCTGAGAGCCCCATTTGGGACATACAATGCAGTAGATAAATTAGGAGCAGGCTGGTCTGCAAGCTAACAGGGTTGAGTGTGGCTCCTTTAAGACTTTTCTCTCCTAATTCAGCAGACCATTTTTTGTAACAAGACTTTTTTGTAGAGAATTTTGATGTATTGGAGAGAATTTTTGTCTTTTTGCGAGAAATCACACGAAAATACACTCCAAAAGTAAAAATTTGTTTGATTCAGGGAGTGTTTTTTAAGTGTATTTTTGTTAGATTGGGTTTTTCACTGGGGGTAGACCTCGGCAGCAAAAAGCTGGCAAGAGCTGCCGGCTTCACTGGATGACATGCTTTTTTTCATTAATAAAAGTCATACTGTTATAGTTAGTATGATTTTTAGCAAGTAATTTTTACAGCCAGCATTATTTTGTTTTCTTTTCTTCATTTGGTATGATTTTTTTTAAAGCACCCCCAAAAGGCAACCAGCCAGGGCACCAGGCATAAGTGCTTATAACCCAAAGTACAGAGGCCGCGCTGTGCAGCCCCCAGCCCGGCCAGTTACCAGCCCTTATGCTTTTTGGCTTGGGTTCGGGGCTCTTCCATGGGTGCTTTGGAGGCCAGCTCTTCCACACCCTTGCTGTCCCCCCCTGATGCCAGTAGGTCATATGCTGACTCCCTAATCTGGTGAACTGGTATACCAGTATAGCACACCACACATAAATCTTTAATATTCTAAATATCACTACTTACTGGTCCCATCTTCTCTTTTCCATCCAGCGCCATCCTCATCCGGTCTGCTGGGTCGTCTAGTGTAGAGTGTTTTTTTTAACTTACGTGGGGTGAACTGGTAATGGGTCCAGGTGACCCCTATACCAGTTCACTGGGTTAAGGAACCAGTAAGTCACCTGCCTGCGGAGGTGCAGAAGAGCCCAGTGCCCATCGGAGTTCTTCCAGGGGTGCACTCCTGGAGGAGCCCTGAACCCATACCATAGGGCTTAAGGGCTGGCTAGCGCAGCCTCTGTGCCCTGGCCTAACAACCCTGGTGCCCAGGTTGGTTGGCTTAGGTTAGGGGCACGCATTTTTTAAAAGATATGCCAGCCATAGCTACATATTATATTATAGGTACATGCTACGTATTTACCAATGAAAATGACATGCGAGTTGTAAATTTACTGATAGAAGTGAGCCTTCTTGCTTCCTTTCGCACAAATGAAATCTTCTTAGAAGGAGCTTAGAAACAGGCAAGTTGCATCGAAACCCGAGAGAGTTTCTCTGCAAAGGCTCTCAATCAAGCTTTATATGCGCATTGTGTATTTTAAAAGTTGAGTGTTTATAAAATCTTAACTCTTTTATGCGATTTCACTATGTTGCATGCTTTGAGTCATTTTGATGAGATTATCTGGAGCCTAAATGTAATATATACATGCTGGGATCAGCATTAGCGTTTATTGATTGAAAATGGGAGGAGATGTTCCAGTGCTTTGGGAGTTGGTCTCAAGAGATAAATGTAAATGTATGACTCCCCTCTGGTAAGCACATGTCCATGTGGTGAAGGGCTACACAAGTCTTTGAAGTGGCACACACAGAGGTGGACTTAATATTGATTTAATTTAGAGAAGATATAAAGGGGAACATTGCCTGGACATTTTTAACATTTTATTCTGCGTTGTATATTTTAAGGCTTTAAATGTATTCATTTGGCCATATTATACAGTGTCGGTCATAATATTTACTGTTTTAAGAAATTGTCAAAAAGGGAACATTGCCCTTACCTTTTAATTTTTTTGCTCTGAGCTTTATATTTAATATTGTGTATTTAATATTAGAGAAAGGGCCAACAATACTCATCTCTTCCAGAACTCATGTCCCCTATGACTGCGTGCAGCCTATCGGGTTCGCTTGTGGCCTGAAAGGCCCAGTGTGGATAAATCTTGGAGTAGGTTAGTATTGGCAGCCCCTTTCCCTGTTTTACAGATGCCGATGCACAGCAGGAGATCCTGATTAAATCAGAGTTGCCTAAATCATATCATTGTTGTGGAATTTTAATGAGATAGCCTGAATGATTTGAATCTTATGCTGGAGAGGATTATAATATACCATATTACATTATCAAAGTTCCCTGCAATATTAATTTCACCTGAACTACAGTGAAGTGAAAATGTGTAACTTCCCTGGAATCATTTGGATATGTGAATGTATTCAAATAATACAATTCCCAAAAAGAAGGAACATTTCTGGAAAAACATGAAAATGGAACCATTAACCTGTAAGCAAATTTCTTACTCAATAGGTTACAACATGCAAGTCATCCCATATATGTATTACTTTAGCCAGTTCAAACAATCTGTCATGTGTCCCCATTAGTTAGAGGCCGATTCATCAATAGCGCCAGGTAGCGACAGATGAGCGACTGAAGTATGGCGCTATGAGCGCCGCTAGCGTCAGCCGCGGGCGGTAGCTATTCGCTATAGCAGGCCTCCTCAGTCGCTACCTGGCGTTGTTTGGAACAACGCCTACATTGCTGAATATGATGTTGGCCCTCAGCTTTGTAGGCGCTGTCAGTCAGTGTGACCACGCTATTCTACACAGCGCCTGTTAGCTTTGCTGTGTCCTGGCCATCCAGTACCTTCAGAATAAAACACATTGCAACATGTTTCTTTACTTTTTTGAGTTTTTATTTTGTGTTGAAAAGGAAATTAAATTAAACCAGATATTAGAATATAAATGCAAAATAAAACATAATTAAACACATAGCCACATTTTAAATTATTTTATTTATTTTTTAAAGAAAAAGGAAATACAATTAAACCACCAATGAGAAAGAAAATGAAAATAAAAACAGAACAGAGAAAGAAAAGGAAAATAGAAAAGGAAAATAAAAACAGAAATGAGAAAGGAAAATAGAAAAAGAAAATAAAAACAGAAATGAGAAAGAAAAGGAAAATAGAAAAGGAAAATAAAAACAGAAATGAGAAAGGAAAATAGAAAAATAAAATAAAAACAGAAATGAGAAAGGAAAATAGAAAAAGAAAATAAAAACAGAAATGAGAAAGAAAAGGAAAATAGAAAAGGAAAATAAAAACAGAAATGAGAAAGGAAAATAGAAAAAGAAAATAAAAACAGAAATGAGAAAGAAAAGGAAAATAGAAAAAGAAAATAAAAACAGAAATGAGAAAGAAAAGGAAAATAGAAAAAGAAAATAAAAACAGAAATGAGAAAGAAAAGGAAAATAGAAAAAGAAAATAAAAACAGAAATGAGAAAGGAAAATAGAAAAAGAAAATAAAAACAGAAATGAGAAAGGAAAATAGAAAAAGAAAATAAAAACAGAAATGAGAAAGGAAAATAGAAAAAGAAAATAAAAACAGAAATGAGAAAGGAAAATAGAAAAAGAAAATAAAAACAGAAATGAGAAAGGAAAATAGAAAAAGAAAATAAAAACAGAAATGAGAAAGGAAAATAGAAAAAGAAAATAAAAACAGAAATGAGAAAGAAAAGGAAAATAGAAAAATAAAATAAAAACAGAAATGAGAAAGAAAAGGAAAATAGAAAAAGAAAATAAAAACAGAAATGAGAAAGAAAAGGAAAATAGAAAAAGAAAATAAAAACAGAAATGAGAAAGAAAAGGAAAATAGAAAAAGAAAATAAAAACAGAAATGAGAAAGAAAAGGAAAATAGAAAAAGAAAATAAAAACAGAAATGAGAAAGAAAAGGAAAATAGAAAAAGAAAATAAAAACAGAAATGAGAAAGAAAAGGAAAATAGAAAAGCAAAATAAAAACAGATCAGAGAAATAAAAGGAAAATGGAAAAGGGAAATAAAAACAGAAGTCAGAAAGAAAATGAAAATTAAAATAGGAAGTAGAATGCAAAGGAAACTTTCAACAGAATTAAACACATAGCCACATGTATCTATATATAGTAGATTTTATTTTTAAAATCTACAAAAATTTAAAAAGGAACCGAAGAGAAAAGGAAATTCAAAATTCAAACAGAAAGGAAAAAGCAAAGTAAAGGGAAATAAAGTTTTTAAAGTGCCAAATCGGGATCACGGTGCATGTCTTTGTGCCTGAAAAAATAACAAAAGTGCAGTTAGTATAGATCTTTAAAGTAGTATTGTTGTTGCAAATACAAAAATGCATTACTTGATAACCAACATTGGCGTCTTACACCCCCCTTAGAGTGGTTTGGGTCATCTTACACCCCCCCTTAGAGTGGTTTGGGTCATCTTACAACCCCCTTAGAGTGTTTTGGGTCATCTTACACCCCCCCTTAGAGTGGTTGGGATCATCTTACACCCCCCTTAGAGTGTTCTGGGTCATCTTACACCCCCCCTTAGAGTGGTTTGGGTCATCTTACACCCCCCTTAGAGTGGTTGGGATCATCTTACACCCCCCTTAGAGTGGTTTGGGTCATCTTACACCCCCCTTAGAGTGGTTTTGGTCATCTTACACCCCCCTTAGAGTGGTTTTGGTCATCTTACACCCCCCTTAGAGTGGTTGGGATCATCTTACACCCCCCTTAGAGTGGTTTGGGTCATCTTACACCCCCCTTAGAGTGTTTTGGGTCATCTTACACCCCCCTTAGAGTGGTTTGGGTCATCTTACAACCCCCTTAGAGTGGTTGGGATCATCTTACACCCCCCTTAGAGTGTTTTGGGTCATCTTACACCCCCCCTTAGAGTGGTTTGGGTCATCTTACACCCCCCCTTAGAGTGGTTTGGGTCATCTTACACCCCCCTTAGAGTGGTTGGGATCATCTTACACCCCCCTTAGAGTGGTTTGGGTCATCTTACACCCCCCTTAGAGTGGTTTTGGTCATCTTACACCCCCCTTAGAGTGGTTTTGGTCATCTTACACCCCCCTTAGAGTGGTTTGGGTCATCTTACACCCCCCTTAGAGTGTTTTGGGTCATCTTACACCCCCCCTTAGAGTGGTTTGGGTCATCTTACAACCCCCTTAGAGTGTTTTGGGTCATCTTACACCCCCCCTTAGAGTGGTTTGGGTCATCTTACACCCCCCTTAGAGTGGTTGGGATCATCTTACACCCCCCTTAGAGTGTTTTGGGTCATCTTACACCCCCCCTTAGAGTGGTTTGGGTCATCTTACACCCCCCTTAGAGTGGTTTGGGTCATCTTACACCCCCCCTTAGAGTGGTTTGGGTCATCTTACAACCCCCTTAGAGTGGTTTGGGTCATCTTACACCCCCCTTAGTGTTTTTTTGGGCTCTTTTTGATGGTAGTTCTAATACATTTAGCCAGTAGTGCAGTACTTGCATTAGAGTGAAGGGTAGTTAGTTTACCGCAAAAAAAGAAGTGATCATCCTTTCCCTTAGCTCATCGCCAGTCTGGGTGTCCTCACTTCTTGCTGCGGGCATGTTGGGGATTTCTGGCACCAGTGCTGTCTCCTCGGGGGCTTGGATTCGGTGGGAAATACATATATTGTGTAGCACACAGCAGGCAAGGATGATCTTGGAGACCTTCTGTGGGCTGTAGAGCATCTCTCCTCCTGGCCGTGCCAAACAGAGAAAGCGTGCTTTCAGCAGGCCGATGGTTCTTTCCACAATGCTTCTGGTCTTGCGATGCGCTGCATTGTAGCGTTCATGGGCAGAGGTCCGTGGGTTCCTGACCGGAGTCATGACCCACGTTCTCTGCCCATATCCCTTATCCGCTGTAGAAAAAACACAAGGAGAGAGACAGCAATTAGTACTAGTACATGTTTTTTTGTGGTTGTTTGGTTAAATTTGGCTTACTAGGCCACATATTTGCAAAATACATTGACATGGTTAATTTATTACCCAGTAGCCAGCCAGCTGGCATTTCGTTGTTATCAAACTTCCGGCACAGGACTGTCCGCTGCAAGATGTAAGAATCGTGGCATGAGCCGGGGAACCCCGATCTCACCGCCCGCAGCCTCATGTCTGGGTCACAGACAACCATAACATTAATAGAATGGAACTGCTTCCGGTTTCTGTAGGACAGCTCCTGTGCACGGGGAGGGCGGAAAGGGATATGTGTACCATCAACGCACCCTAGCACATTCGGGATCCCTCCCATCAGATAGAAAGCATGTTTTATTTTGGCAACCTCTTCCTCATCCTCAGGAAACTTGATGTAAATTGGGATTAAATCACAAATTGCCAGAACTACCTGGATTAGTATGCGGCTCATAGTAGCCTGGCTTATCCCGCTGAGGAGGGCGGAGGTTGCCTGGAAGGTCCCTCGTGCCAAAATATTGAGAGTGGCACACAGGCGTACTATGCCTGGAATGGAATGAGTGCGTTTGGTGGATGGCTCGATTTTGTGCTTAATCTGATCATATAGGGACTGTAGTGCAGCACGATTCAGACGGAAGCGGCTCCTGATCTGCTCGTCACTTAAGTCCCATACTGAAAGGCGGATTGCAAAGGAGCGGGGTGCCCTAAGCCTCACAACACCCCGCTCCCTTTCCTCCTGCTCTTTCAGCATACACATACATCCATCCACCCAGACACCATACATCACCCTCTTATCCATCACACACACTAAAGATATATACAAAACCAAAAAAAAACAAAATAAACCACTAACACACAACACACACACAAACAATCACACTCCACACACACCCGCTACAATGCAGCTCACCACAAAACCAGAACTATAGTGGTCCAAACCACCAGCCTGCTGAAAACCAGCTTTCTAAGTTAGGCACAACCAAGAGGGGAGTTGCTGCACAGCCCACAAAAGGCCCCAAAATCAAGCCTCACTTGCTGTATGCTACACAATATTTGCAGATGCCACCAAAAACAAGCTCCTAAAGAAACAGCACTGATGTCAGAAATCACCCAACAAGCCACAGAGAGTGAGGACAGAAACCAGACAGAGGCTCAAATGAGCTAAGGGAAGCGAGCACAGCACCACACCACAGCCTTTGCCACAGTGTAAGAATAGCAGAAGCTTGAAAATTCCTTCAATTTATACTTCTCTTTCAAAAGGGACAGGTCCGCTTTGCCGCCTTTTGCGTCGCTCTGCTATTTCCGGGCGCCAATTAGCCGACCCAGGTGTGCGTAAAACAGAGTGCGCACGCGCACGCTAGTAGCGCTACTAGCGTACTTGAGCCGAAACTTGCGTGCATTAACGGACATGGCCCAAAAATCAGTGGTGGCCCAATGAAAGGTAAGCTGCTATTTTTTTAAATAGCCGTTAGGCTAACCACATGTCACAAGGGTTTGAGATACATCAGTCCATTGTTGTATTTGGGTGTGTGTTGTTTGGTTAATGAGGTCTGTAATGAGTTAATTGGCTAACACACATGCTTCAGTCAGTGCAGTGGAGGTGTGCCTAGAAGGAACTGGGCTGTATGTGTGAATCAATTAAGTGGCCTGGTTTTTGATTGGCTGTTAGAGCACATAAAACCTGGCCAAGCCTAAGAGATTGCGATGCCATTCTGTAGTCTGCATGCGTGCTTGTTGGGTGTGTATTTGTGTGTGTGTGCAGCTACAGGATGGAGCCAAATTCAGGACATCTGCCGGCCACAGCAGGCCCAAGTAGGAGTTTGGTGGGTGCTGTGCGCAGACCTCCCTTACGGAAAAGGGCACAGCCTGAAGGTGGGGCAGCACCCCAGGCTAAGCGCCCAGGTGCCAAGAGGGAGCCTGAATTTAATTTGGCTGAGAATAATCATCTTGTGCGCCTTACACTTGCTAAATGGGAGCTGATATTTGGCTCCCAAAGCAAGTCCATAGGCAAACAAGAAAGAAGCAAACTGTGGGATGCCATTGGTGTGGAGCTTAGTAGCACTGCTCAACACCCACGTAGTGGCCCATCCTGCAGGAAACGCTTCTACACTTTGCGAGGGGCCCTTATGAAAAAGATGAATCACGATCTTGATGTGGACAGTGGGTTCATCCAGGCTCCAAAGAGTACCTACAGGCCGTATGAGGAGATGCTGAAGGCCAAAATCCCACTGGCTCGGCTGCAGGGTGTGGATCCTGGGGATGACACCACCGGTTGGACTGAAGGTACATATTTTCAGCCTTTTGTACTAACCTAATGTTAATGTATGTGATTTGCATTTTTACATTCTGACCAACTAACAGTAGGACCTGTGAAGTATTACATTAGAGCTCAAACATTTGTTACTTTTCTGTCTGTTGCTTTATGCATAGGTGCACATGCTGCTGTCCGGGATGTGCCTCAGGACACCCAAGCTCCTGCCCTTCCAGCAACCTCAAGGCTACCCCAGTCTGCCATTGAAGGTATTTACCCCTAATTTTGTTGCTGGTTGTTTGGGGAACAAATGGGTGTGGGAGCAGCTCAAACAATCAAGTTTTGCACTGTTGAGTATTAATAATATGGGCCTGTGGCCTAATTTCACGCCCACTGTAACACTCACAGCAACTAACTAACAAGGCCCTAACATGTGTAGATATGTTGGAAGCCAGAGATGTGTAGCCATATATCGGCATATCAATGTGGGAGCCACACTGGCCTTGATTAGTGAATATTAGTGAAAGAGCTGCTCACACACCTTAATGCATGTTGTATTTTTGCACGCACATTAACTATGGCTCAATGTTGGCTTTATTTTTGCATAGCTCCCATGCCCTTGGCCCCAGCATCTCCTCCGGATCCCACCTACTCTTTGGATGTCGGTAAGTGCATGTGTCCACCTTGCTTGATCCACTTTTACCCAAGTGCATGTGTCTCATTCCTCTTTTTTCTTGGTAGGCCAAGTGACTGGTTCATCTTTGGACCCCACTTCCGATGTTGCCGGTCAACAGGACCCTGTTGGTGTGTAGAGCAATACATAATGTATCCTTTATGCTGTTTATGTTACACTGGTTCAATTTGGTTAGTCTACTAAGCTACATGTTTGCTTGGTAAACTTGAAGATGCCTCTTGGGAGTGCTTGTTGCCTCCCCAGGGTCAGTCTATTAGTTATTGGAGTGATAGCAATGTATTTTGGCGGACATCTTTTTTGCCAAACATTCCCCGTAGTAGTTTGCTGAATATTTAGAGACATTCCTTGTGTTTTTTAGTTGACACGAATATCGGAAGTGGCTGTCCAGAAAGGGCCCCTCAAGTTCCGGCTGCCAGAGATGAGGGTAAGTTGTTTTGCCTTGCTCTAGTCTGTATTTTGGCTCTACTTTTGTGGCACTTGCTTCTGGCAACTTGTGTGTCCACATGTATTTTCAAGGTCCAAGCTCAAGTGAGGACCCCACTCAAGACATCTGGGAGATTGCGGGTATGTGTAATTTAAGCAATGTTTCTGATGTGATTAGCAAAAATTATTGCCTCTTAGTCCTGTAACATACATGTTAACAATCTGAGTTTAACAGATACCTTTGGTCTAGTGTGTATTTTGGCACTTTTTAGAGGTATGGCCTCGATAGCCTAGCCAGGTTACATTTGAGTTTGGGCCACAGACCTACTAACCTGATTTTCTTGTTTAGCATATGCCAACTTGCCGGACATCTCGGATGTTGAATTGCCACTCTCTGGCAGCGAAACCTCGAGCCTACCTGTGCCGGAGGACACGCAGGTAACATGGCTGATGTAGACGACCTAGAACCACATTGGCATCTTCGTGGGTAGTGGAAGAAGCAACATGTCACATTTCCTTTCATTGTTGTTTTTGCAGGAGGCGGAACCAGAACCCCAAGCTGGGACCTCTTCCCAAGTCCCATGTGGCCAAGCTTCCGAGGCTCAGACAAGGGTAAGTTGTATAGTGACTGTTTAGGGTATTTATTTTGAGGGGCATACCTGCATTGGTTCTGTTTGACTAAAATGTTGTTTTCTATTTGTTTAGCCTCAAACCACAGCAAGAGGAGGTGTGGCACCAACCAGTGCTGATTTCTATGAGCTAGGGGTCCGGATGCTGGAGGACTACAGTCGCCAACAGCCGTGTGATGGAACTAATGAGCGCATTGCGGCGTTGGAAAATCAGGTGCTGATGTGTCAGCAACAAAATGAGGCCCTGCAGCGCCAGATGGACCAGTTGCTCCAAAACCAACACCAGAACCAGGAACTTGGTCGGCTGGCAAATCTAATGGAGCAATCTCTCCTGCGCCAGGAACAATCTCTCCAGCGCCAGGGACAATCTCTCCAGCGCCAGGAAGAATCAATACAGCGCCAGGAAGAATGTCTCCAGCGGCAGGACCAAACTTTGTTGTTGCTACAACAGCTCATACAACAGCAGTCTATATTTTTTACTGCACTGTTGTCCCCCAACACCGCCCCTAGCAATGACTCCCAACCTCCCCGGCCACCCAGCCAAGAATATTAATTTTGTTTATTTTTGTTTTTGTAAATATATTTGCTTCACCCACCTCTAAATTGTGTGTTTCCTAAGACCTAGCTAATAACACAGTCAGGGATGAGTATCTTGATCTACATATGTCAATGTATTGGTCAATTTAGCCCACACATTTGAGACCATAGCTTACTATGGTTAACACCTGAAATGGCTCCAAAGGTATGGCTAAATTGACACACAAATGGGTTTTGAGACAGTTAAACTATGCTTTGCAATGCAACACACTGTAATGATGGTAATCAAAAAATTTAATAATCAAACATGGCCAACAGGGCCAACATTGCCCAACAACGGGCATCAAGAGGCCAGCCTTCCCCCCACCCTAACGACGCCACCGGCGCCTCTTCTTGGCCAGCAGCATCAGCTTCAGGAGCCGGATCTCCCGCCACAGTCTGCGATGCTGGTTTTCACAAGCTGTAGAGATGTAGAAACAACAATTTATTAATAAATTGGATGTGACCTCAACAGACACAGATGTAGCAATGTAATGTCAGTGTGTCCAATTAGGTGACACTCACATTAACATTGTTGACCACTGTGTGCTTATTGGTTAACATGATATGAGTACTATTGACTGGCAGGAATGTGAACAACACATCCCAAGCATACATTTACTCTTAAAGTGTACCAACACCCACGGGTGATCGGCCCGGGAATCTATCAGATTCCCTGCCCGATCACCTCCCTCCCCGCGGGACATCCGAGATCGGGATGTCCCTGGGGGTGAAACCCCCCCAAACCCCAAAATACCTACCTCAGTTTCTGTGTGGCAGTGCCGCCGGGCCCTCCCTGGCGCCCCTCTAGACGTGTGCGTGCCTGCGCCGGCCGTCTGTGAATGGCCGGCGCAGGCACGCGCGCGTAAAAAGGGGCGCGGGGAGGCGGAGGAGGAGGCAATTTGCCGTGGCTTGTACGTTTGTTGGAGTCAAAGTGAGTTCAGGGGGTTGTCACACAGCGGTGACGATCAGGGGTGCCCCACCGTAGTGGAACAACACCCAGGAAAGTCAAAATCCTGGTTGTTGTTCCAGTTTAACTCTTGGGAAGCAAAGAAGGTATAATTCCCAGTGTGTCCATTTTTGTGTTTAGTCACAGCCAAACATCAGGGCCTAAGTCCGAACAAGTACACGAGTTTGCCCTATAATGTTACAGGTCCAGACCTAATAGGGCCCATTTGGTTGTGTCTAACGCAAAAATAGTCTCTATGTGGCCTAATGAAGAATGTGAGCCAACAATCAAGCATGCAAACAGGCATGTTGGATTATTGTCCAAACACATTGAATCGAGATGTGTGTGAAATTAACACATAGGTAAATTTAAAATGTCTGCAGATGTGACTAGAAGACATAGGTTTCACAAGTCTTTAGGCATATGAAGTGGGATGTACTCACCATCGCAGCTGTGGCGGGGGCCCATGCTGCTGGCCGTCCCTGGAGCTGGGGTGGGGAGGAGGGTCTCTGGCTCCGTCTGCGTAGCAACATCTGTCAACATAAAGCAAAAGACAAAAACACAATTAGTGGGCAAATGACACCTGACTATTTGACATCCATCTGGTTATTGAGTCTGAAAATGCAAAGGCTTGCATGGTTACATACAGGTTGTCCTAAATTAGCATATTTCCTGGACCATGAGTTAATGTCAATTTGTTAGGCTTGACACATGTATCCCTAAAGAGAATGTGCAAATAACATAGACAGTGCTATGTAAAGGAATCTTTAGCAGTTGTTTGGCTAATGTTAATAGTGGGCCACATGTTGGAGCGGGAACAACTTAACCCAAGAAAACAAATTAGAACACCCATCATGGTGTGGGCAGAAACATAGGGGTGGTTGACAGTTGGCTAGCACTGTAGTGGGGTTTGTGAGGTTAGGGTACCTTATCAAACCAGCTGTGACAATGGACCAGGAAACATGTGTCTGTTACACGTGGGCCTATACACAGGATTGCAGCAAATCTGGGTTTGGGTCCGCTTTGGCAGAGCAACACAATTTGCATGAGACAACGTACTCCGCGCCCGCTGCCTTCCACACATCACTCCTCGAGTGTGTGCGCACGCGCAGCCCATTTGGAAAAAGAGCGCAGGCGCACACACATCTAGAGTGTCACACAGGAGGCTGGGACGGTGGCTTTGGCAACCCCCAAAGAGGTAAGGAGTTTTGGGGGTTTTTTTTGTGGGGGGGGCCCTGGGTGAGGGATGTGATTTGTCCTGGAACCTTCCAGAAACCAAGCACCATCAATGTTTGGGGGTACACTTTAATGAATGTAATAACATTGGGAATGTGATGGCTAACCAAAAACACTTACCATGACTATGCCCGTGGAGAATCCTACGCCAAAATGCCATGGAGGTGCCGCCTATATGATGCCCTGCAAATTAGAGAGGAATGGCAAGGGCTAAGGACAAATTGCAAGATGAAACCTGTCACAGACTAACAATTAAAAAATGTACACTCACCAGGGGATGAAGCGCCACTTGAAGCCCAGGGAGGGCTCTGAGGAGGAGGCGGGGAGCCTCGGCTCCTCACACTCTGGTCGGAAGATCCACCAGGCAAAGGGCCACCCTCCTCCCTCTCACTCCCTGCTTGAGAGTGGCCCCTTGCCTGGTGAGAGTCCTCAGACTCAGAGTGTGAGGAGCTGAGGCTTGATCCAGCCAGCCCCCCAGCAGCACACTCCTCTGGGGCGTCATCCCCTTCCTCCCCTGGGTCCTCTAAATAGGACCCGCGGGAGGGACCCTCCCCCGATGACTCCCCCGAGTCCGCCTGCCTGGTTCGGGGGAGGAATCCCTTCCCACGTTTCCCCAGGGGAGGACGCTTATCTGTGTGGAGGGGGTGAAAGAAAATAATTAATCTAAAGAGCACAAATGGACACAGCTTAGCAGATGATTCTGCACAAAGGCTAAACAGAACATAAGCTTTAACTTACCTGATGCGTAGGCATCATATAGGCGGTACACGCCTTCAGGGTCCCGGCGCTTGAAATCCGACCACTTTTGTTGAATGGAGCGGATGGTCAGCTCGGTGTTGAAGCGCCGGGACACTGTGGCCTTCACCTCCATGGCTATGCGTTTTTTGCCTCCACGGGCATAGTCATATTCGGCCACGCAGAAGTCCTATGAAAAAAGAACAAACAAACTAAAATCAATACATGACATCAGAACACTGTCATAAACAGTTATACAGAGACCAGATCAAAGTGGACCCACACCCAGGATTATCAGTATTCTGGGTTTGTGTGCACTTTGGTGGGCCACACCAATTGTGGGTGGTCCGCTGTCTGCAACCCCCTTGGAAGGCCACAAATACACCACTGAGGACACTCCCACGTCACTCCGCAAGCCAAACACAGCGCTCCGCGCCGCTGTGGTATGCGCATACAAGGCCGTTGGGACGTGCATACCAGCTCAGCTGGGTCTGCACGGCAAAGTACGCATGTGGCGTTTGACTCTAACAGGGAGTGCGCCTGCACCCAAAATTACAATATGTCTGGCGCAGGGGTACACCCTGCTAGAGGTAAGCGCAATAGGCATCCGCAGCTAACGCATACACAGATGGGACGGAACTGAGGTAATTTTTAGGGCCCTCCAGGGGGGGGCATCCAAGCAGGACATCCACAATGGGGATGCCCCACGGGGAGTGCTCAAATTTGGTCTTAAAACCAAAAAAATTCTGACCCAATCCCCCCTGTGTGTTCTGCAACTTTTAAGCTAAAAATACAAACCAAAAAATACTCACTTTTACCACCTGGCCATTTACTCGGCTATCCACCCGGGTGCGCTTTCTCTTACTAGGCCCAGGAGGGGAAGGGGTGGGAGGGGTGCTACTTGAGGAAGGTGAGGTAGGTTGGGGAGGTGGGGGAGGGGTGGTGGGGTCAGAGTCTGAGGAGGAGCTGGGGAGGCGCATCACTCTGCGTCTGGGCATCATATTGGAAACGCTAAGGAGGAAACAGGAACCGGAAATGACCCAAGCGACATTGGGAAAAAGTTTAAAAAAAAAAAACGCTCCGCGCACCAGCAAGAAGCTATTCTCAGCTATGTGCAAGCTAAGTGGCGGAAAAACTAAAATGACGCTTGAAAACAAGCTAGTGGCATAAGCGCAAGACAGTTTTACCTTAAGGTGGCGTTGAAACGCAAAGGAGGATCCCGGAACCGGATATGACGCTAGCAACTGTGCTTCAAAATTCAAACACAAACATGCGCGCAACAGGGACAAGCTAATATCAGCTATGTGCAAGCTAAGTGGCGGAAAAACATTAAAATGACGCTGCAAAACAAGCTATTGGCATAAGCGCTAGACAGTTTTACCTTAAGGTGGCATTGAAACGCAAAGGAGGATCCCGGAACCGGATATGACGCAAGCAACTGTGCTTCAAAATTCAAAAGCAAACATGCGCGCAACAGGGACAAGCTAATATCAGCTATGTACACGCTAAGTGGCGGAAAAACATTAAAATGACGCTGCAAAACAAGCTAGGGCAAAAGGCGCCACGAATTATTAGCTTGATTTAGCAGGGGATTCTACATACTGTAATGCATAGGTCCTTCTAAAGCATACACCGTTGTGCTTAAATATACAAATCTGATTCCTTCCAAAAGTCAGCACACAATCAAACTAGACAACTACCTGAAAATGTGGCACACATGAGAATGCATAACGGGTTGTTATGAGCTGGTACGACTGAATGTTAATCCTGCAATATGTGGCCAGGCACGCTCACAACTACAGTGTATTCATTAACAACGACTGGGGTCGCGGGAAGTGAATTCCTTGCAAATGGCAGAAGGGCACATGTATGAACAGCACAGCGCCGCACAACGCAGCGCAGCGAGGCACAGCGACGCTCGCGCCGCCACATAGCGAATCAAAACAGCGACTGCACAAACACTGACCAACACAGATTCATCAAGGACAGGGCTGCCGAATAGCTTGGGCGCTGACAATTTCGAAGAGCGAACGTGACCGCCCAACCTGACAGGCTACAAAATAGCTTTACAAGCCCCGATTGTGTGGAAAACCAGCGATTTTGATGCCAATGAGTTTGGGTGGAGGAGATGCAATTCCCATGTCACTCACAACATTACATTGTGAAAAAACAAAAAAACAAAAATACATATAAATAACCAGCCAGATTCATAAAACAGATCAATATAAACATGTGTGGAATTTTGTACCAAAGAAAAAAACCCAAAAACCACTAAAAACAATCATTTCAGCGCCTGCCATTGAAATGTATGGGAGAGCGGCAGGTAGCGCCAGGTAATACGTGTCGCTGTGAAGGAATTTGCAGCGGCGCTGTTCGGGCCAGCCGGCTTCATGATGAATGCCGCGCTAGCCGTCGCTCTCGCCGGCGCTAGCCTCATTTAGCTTGATAAATGCGTCATTGTGACCGCCGCCGGGCGTACTTGAGTCGGTAGTCGCCGTTAGCTGCCGCTACCTGGCGCTCGTCAGACACTACCTGGCGCTATCGCTTGATGAATAAGGGCCTTAGTCATTAGTTGGTTTTAGTTAGTTTGCCCCTTCATTCATGTGCTGTCTCTGGATCTCAGTGGATGGGGCAGATCTTTACTCACATTGGTACAAGTGAAGGGGTTTGAGGGTTGCCCAGGTCTGCATCTGCTTCAGTCCTTGATTTGGGAAGAGAGCTGATTGGTTGCAGCTAAAGCCCAAACAAATTATGAATATGATTTAATCATTTATATTTTTTTAATATAATCAACCTCTGAAGTTTCTTCAATATTTTGTTGCCCAGTCTGCATTCCAAAGCACAATCTCCAAGTTCACCAGCTCTGATACCTAATGTTTATTGGTACTTAGAAGTGACACATGGTCTCTAGCCCCTAGACACAGCCTCAGCTCATTTCCTGCCATCCCCTTAGAATGGAGACTGCTGTATTTTTTCTTTCTGCTGATAGACATTAGATGTGAACATGTGTGCTCACATCCCATGACTTCCTTCAGGTTTTAGAGGGCTTGGCAAAAGAGTGCTTCAGTTTCTACTTTATATTTGGGTCTGCTGGGGGGCAGTGGCTGACAGCCATAATTCAAAATAAGAAGGAGGAAGGCAAGTGGTGCATTATATTGGTATAAAGGCTGATCTAGCCCAAAACATGCCATGAGCAGTCTGATCTACACTATGTTTAATTTGTTGGTTCTCACCAAGAGTTTGACTAACTTGGATTTTAATTGTTGAAATAAAATATCACAGTCCTGATAGGATACTGGCTGTGTTGCAGGTACACTTATCAAGCACAAGTATTTTGTTATCAATATATTTATAAATGGAATATTGAGATACAACATATTCAAAATATGCAATTATATCACAGACGTAAGAAAAGCTTGTAGGATTTTAATGTGTGTATACATTATTCTATACTTTCTGCAATAAAGAAATGTTACTGAACCTGTAATATGCAACAGCCTAACAGAATGGTTCCCAAGATAACGTAGAAGAAAATGTAAAAAAAAACTAGAGGCAAGTTAAGAGTGCAAGAGAGGTGAAGGTAACACAGTATGACATACATAATGTAAATACTGCCCTGCCAGAAGCTGAAAAAAAATCTGCCCCTATTTCCCGGCAGATACCTAAGAGCGACTCCTGCTGAGTCCTCTACCTGGGATTACCTTATTTGTCTGTAGACCAGAGTTACCTTCACACTTCAGACGTCCAGAGCCCACACCAAGCGCAAGAAAGACACATAACAGCTATTCTCGGCGTGAACTGTTTATTACATCACGATTTTCAGTATATAAAGCATGATAAGGCCTAGGCGGGGAAAGGCTCCTAATAAGGTTCTAAAGTGGACATTTGCTTTTTAATTGGAGCAGTTGTATCAACACCTTGCTGTCCGGGGTGTGTGCTGGGGGTGGCTGTACATCACCCCATTGTGTGTCATGGGATTTTCCAGACATTCACCTACCCATGGACATTTCACAGAAAACAGATTGTTATGTTCTGCTGTCGGCACATTCCATTCCCAGAGATAACGGTTACTCCGTTATTCTCACCCTTGAATCTTAAAGCAATCCCCTTAAGCATAAGCCAAGCATAAGCCATGCAGTAGCCATTTTGTTACTTTGCACCTACACACCCTCACACAAAAGGGATGCCCCTTCTTTCAGAAGCTCTTGGTCCAAATTACTTTTTTGGAAATGAGAAATCCAACCTTTCCATGCTACTAGGAAGATGCTGCCATTCCCATTGATGGAAGCTGACATCTTTGTGAGAAACATTAAACCGGACCTTCAGCATCATTTAATGAAAAACTATTCCCCAGCATCTAAAATAATATATTTTAAGTATTTATTCACTTACCTATTAGTCTTTCCCCCACTGGCCGCACGTTGTTCAGGACTCTAGGATACGGGTGCTGCCATCTTGCCTCAGAAGCATCACATACTGAGGGGAGGAGAGCGGGATATGGGTTATAGCTGTGCTCTGCACAGACAGGGCAGAGCTGGGGTCAGGGAAAAGACAGCAATCCCAGAATGCAGAGCAACACAGTCAGAAGACACTTCCTGTTTGCAGGCTGCCTGATGCTCCATAAGCCGCCATCTTGGATGTTTAAAGGCTCATAAAATGCAGTATATGCATGTAGAATGATTTTTAATGTGAGCAATCTGTGTGTACAGGGTGTGGGAAACATATAAGATATGCTCTTATTCAGGGTGAAGGTCTACTTTAACTTGTTGACACAAGGTATTAAACTACCAAAGGCAATACTGGATTTCTTCCATTGTTTTAGCAGCAGTTACAATGTACTTAATAGGGCCAAAAACTTTATTGGGACATTAAGGCGGCCAGTTGAGAATTCAGGTTTTATGTTTGGCCACATTACGGATCCCCCATGGGACCTAGGTATGGGCAGGTGAACCAGGAAGCTTGAAACCCCTAAAGCACTGTGGAGGAGTATAAATTGAAAGGAATTTATGAATCCTTTCAGGGACTATATAGCACTAATAAGCACTTTGATATTGGTCTCAATTGCCCTGGTATTTAATAAATGTGCAAGGGAATGCTTCCATATTGATGTCAAATCCTCTCCTTTTAATGTAAGGGACAAATCAGATGCCCATTTTACAGCATAAGAAGGAAGGGGAGAGGAAGATTTAGGCCCTTATTTATGAAGGAATAGCGACAGGTAGCGACTGGTGAGCGACCGGTAATGACGGGCACCGCCACGAGAACGCCGGCTCCCCACCACAATCACACATTTATCAAGCCAATCCTGCTTAGCGACTGAGATAGCGCCACATAGCCACTCATTCATCATTATTCCAGCCTCAGCCCACAGCGCCAGCGTCCGACCTTGAACAGCGACAGGTATGACCTCTCGCTACCTGCCGCGCTCCAATGCATTTCAATGGAACAATCTTTAAATATTCATAATTAATTGTTATTATTATTTATTTATTTTTTTTTTTAAATGTGAAAAATTCTGTGACCACTTCTGCCATTTTAAATAATTTTTTTAAGGTAAAAAAAAATAAAAAAATTGTACAGCATTGATATTACAGGTCTGATATTAATGTATTCATATTACAAAATTATTTAAAAAACTTGTTTTTTTTGGTTTCCAAAAATATGGTTGTTTGGGGGTTAAAAAACTACTTTTAACCGATCGCCGCCAGCGCTCTGGGGTTTAAACATGCATTTTACAGCGCGATCATTTTTTGAGCGTGATTTTTTAATGAATATGGTGGAAGCCGGTCGCTCTCACCAGTCGCTATCATGCGCACCCATACATCGCGGAACCTGTCAAATAGCGACTCCTCACCCAATATTCAACATTACGGCAAACCGACTGAGTCGCTATCAACTACCGAACAGCGGCCAAGCACAGCGACTACTAGCGGGCGCTCTGAAAATGCCGCTACAGTCACTCAACTGTCGCTACCTGCCGCTATTAATGAATCGGCCTCCCAGTGAGAAGCACACTGTAAATCAGGATAGTACCTTATCCCAGTTTATTATCCTCACACGCCTTCTTAAATAAGTAGGGTTTAAATAGGACTTACACTACAAAGTACTTACATTGTAAGAATCAGAACATGTGCACACTAGGAATATTCCTGGAGGGAAAAGGGGTTCAAATGTTTTGGGCCAAAGAACAATTATTTTTGCAGAACCCTGACTCCACACATTTCCATATAATGGTTTTACATTTTCAAGTTTAAAGGAATGATCAGAACTAACTAGTCTATCTTATATGTTTCTCACACCCTGCACATACAGATTGCTCACATTAAAATCTACTGCATGTTATGAGCCTTTAAACATCCAAGATGGCGGCTCATGGAACATCAGGCAGCCTGCAAACAGGAGGTGCCTTCTGACTGTGCTGCTCTGCATTCTGGGATTGCTGACCTTTCCCTGACCCCAGCTCTGCTCTGTCTGGGCAAAGCACAGCTATAACCCACCCCCTTGTTCTTTATCCCACTCTCCTCTCCTCATTAAGTGTGAAACTTCTGAGTCAAGATGGCAGCACCCGTATCCTAAAGTCCTGGACAACAGAGTTGCAGCCCAGTGGGGGAAAGATTAATAAGTAAGTGACTAAAAACTTAAAATATATTAGTTTAAGATGCTGGGGAATCATTTTTTAAGGGTTTGGGCTTTTCAATAAATCATGGTGAAGGTCCGTTTTTAACTGAATGGCAGCAAACTCTTTTGTGGTCTTCTATGCACTCCGAATGTTTAATTTTATTTATGATATAAGAATATGTTCATTTTAAGCTACACACTCTGGTAATGATTGTCTACATACCTCACAGCTATCCTAGCCTTAGTTTGAATTTTTTTTTAAATGAACATTTTTTTCTTCAGAACTGGCATACACATGGGACTGTACAGCTGCACACACAAAATACTTCAAATATTCAGTCATAACTGGCCAAGTTTATACCATGAAACCTTTGTTTGTATTTTATTAAATATCTTAACAATGTCCTTAAGCTACACACACTTTCATTTATAATCAGTCAGACATTTATTGAGAAGTGTGTTGAGACCAAGGGAAATGCAGATGACAAGATGGTGAAATCAGATGAAGAGTACAGTTTAGCTTAGCATAATGTTTCTCATCTACAATAAGAGCTTTAAATTTGTAGTCATTAAAATAATAAATTCTGGGGTTATCCCGATTTACAATAGTTATTGGATAATCCATTGTGTATTCATGCTGCACCTTATCTGTATAACTGTTCCATCACAACACTTGCAGGCTGATTCATCACTAACGCCAGGTAGCGACAGATGCATTTTCAGAGCGCCCGCTAGTATTCGCAGTGCTCGGCCGTGGGTCACTACTTCATAGCTGTTCAGTAATGTTGAATACATTGTGAGGAGTCGCTATTTGACCAGTACAGCGCTGTATGGGAGCGCATTTTAGCGACTGCTCATAGCGACCGACTCCCACCATATTCAGCAAAAAAACAGCCTCACAAATCTCTGGCGCTGAAAAGTGTTTGTTTGAAGCCCAGAGCGCAGGAGGCGGTGTGTTTAAAGTTTGTTTTTCAGCATCTATCCACTAGTAACAAAGCGAAAACATATGAAATTACATTGTAGCAACATTGTAACATGAACACTTTAATGGCAGACCTGTAATGTCATTTCTGAAGAAATATATAAAAAATAAAAAATTGTGAAAAAACTGCTTTTTCAATGCCAGAAGAGGGCACAGAATTATTTGTGATTTTTTGAAAAAAAAAAAAAAAACCCCGTTTAAAGAGAAGAAAAGGTTCGTCCATTGAAATGTATGGGAGAGCGCCAGGTAGCGAGAGGTCATACCTGGCGCTGTGCAAGGCTGAACGCCGGCGCTGTTCCCTGTGAAAATGATCATTAAATAAGGGCCGGGGAGGCCGATTCAGTAGTAGCACCAGGTAGCGACAGATGAGCGCCTGAAGTATGGCGCTATGAGCGCCGCAAGCGTTCACCGCGGTCGGCTGCGATTCGCTATAGCAGGCATCCTCAGTCGCTACTTGGCGCTACTTGGCGTTGTTGTGAACAATGCCTACATTGGTGAATATGATGTTTCAGATGAGCTTTGTAGGCGCTGTCATTTTGACACACGCTATTCAACACCGCGCCTGCGCGTTTGTTTGCTGTTGGATTGAAATCAATGTTAGGACCTTCAGTAGTAAACACATTTTTTGGGTGCAAGAAAATAAAAACAATAAGGTGGATTTTCCTCATGGTGCCTAAAAAAGAAGAAAAAGTGTAGTTAGTTTATTTACAATTTTAATTTTTTGTTTGTGACAGTTTTGCCCAACTTGCACAACACCCATAATTGTTATGTTGGTCAACCCCCCCCCCCCCCTTATAGTGGTTGGGGTCATCTTACACCCCCCTTATAGTGGTTTGGGTCAACTCCCCCCCCCCCTTATAGTGGTTTGGGTCATCTTACACACCCCTTATAGTGGTTTGGGTCAACTCCCCCCCCCTTATAGTGGTTTTGGTCAACTTCCCCCCCCCCCTTATAGAGGTTTGGGTCATCTTACACCCCCCTTATAGTGGTTTTGGTCAACTTCCCCCCCCCCTATAGTGGTTTGGGTCAACTCCCCCCCCCTTATAGTGTTTTTGCTCATCTTACACACCCCTTATAATGGTTTGGGTCAACTTCCCCCCCCCCCTTATAGTGGTTTGGGTCAACTTCCCCCCCCCCCTTATAGTGGTTTGGGTCATCTTACACACCCCTTATAGTGGTTTGGGTCAACTCCCCCCCCCTTATAGTGTTTTTGCTCATCTTACACACCCCTTATAGTGGTTTGGGTCAACTCCCCCCCCCCCCTTATAGTGGTTTGGGTCATCTTACACACCCCTTATAGTGGTTTGGGTCAACTCCCCCCGCCCCTTATAGTGGTTGTTGAAAAATTATGTTTGTAGCCAACAAATTGTTCCCCTGTAGTGCAGTACTTGGATTAGAGTGAAGGGTAGTTAGCTTACCGCAAAAAACGAAGTGATCATGCCTTCCCTTAGCTCAAAGCCAGTCTGGGTGTCCTCACTTGTTTCTGCGGCCATGTTGGGGACTTCTTGCACCAGTGGTGTTTCTTCAGGGGGTTGGATTCTGTGGCATATGCAAAGTTTGTGTAGCACACAGCATGCGAGGATAATCTTGGAGACCTTTTGTGGACTGTACAACATCTCTCCTCCTGGGCGTGCCAAACACAGAAAGCGCGCTTTCAGCAGTTCAATGGTTCGTTCCACAATGCTTCTGGTTTTGCGATGTGCTGCATTGTAGCGTTGTTGGGCAGAGGTCTGTGGGTTTCTGACCGGAGTCATGACCCACGTTCTCTGCCCGTATCCCTTGTCCACTGTGGAAAAAACACGAGAGAGACAGCAATTAGTACTAGTACATTTTTTACATCGCAATTTTTTACATTTAGCTTACTAGGCCACATATTTCAAGCAAAATACGTTGACATGGTTAGTTATTTACCCAGTAGCCAGCCAGCTGGCATTTCGTTGTTCTCAAACTTCCTGCACAGGACTGACTGCTGGAGCACGTAAGAGTCGTGGCATGAGCCGGGGAAGCCAGATCTCACGGCCCGCAGCTTCATGTCATGGTCACAGACCACCATGACATTCATGGAGTGGAACTGTTTCCTGTTCCTATAATGCAGCTCCTGTGCATGGGGAGGGCGGAAAGGGATATGTGTACCATCCACGCACCCTAGCACATTGGGAATCCCTCCCATGCGATAGAAGGCATGTTTTATTTGGGCAACCTCATACTCAGGAAACTTGATGTAAACAGGGATCAGGTCACAAATAGCCAGTACTACCTGTATAAATATGCGGCTCATTGTAGCCTGGCTGATCCCGCTGAGGAGGGCAGAGGTTGCCTGGAAGTTCCCTCGTGCCACAATATTAAGTGTGGCACATAGGCGTACTATGCCTGGAATGGATTGGGTATGTTTGGTGGATGGCTCGATTTTGGTCTTAATCTGATCATATAGGGACTGTAGAGCTGCACGATTCAGACGGAAGCGGCTCCTGATCTGCTTGTCACTTAAATCCCACACTGAAAGACGGATGCCAAAGGATCGGGGTGCCCTAAGCCTCACAGCACCCTCCTCCCTGGCCTCCTGTTCTTCCAGCATTCTCGCACATCCCTGCACCCATAACCCATACATCACCCTCTTATCCATCTCACACTCACTGAACAGATATGCAAAAGAAGCCAAACCAAAAAAAAAACCACAAACACACCACACACACAAGCAAGCACACTCCTCACACACTCACTACAATGCAGCTCACCACAAAACCATAAGTATAGTGGTCTGAACCACCAGACTGCTTAAAAATGTTTTCTAAGTTAGGCACAACTAAGAGGGGAGTTGCTGCACAGCCCACAAAAGGCCCCAAAATCAAGCCTCACTTGCTGTATGCTACACAATATTTGCATATGCCAACAAAATCAATCTCCTAAAGAAACAGCACTGATGTCAGAAATCAACCAACAAGCCACAGAGAGTGAGGACCAAACCCAGCAAGACACAAAAATGAGCTAAGGGACAAAGGGACCAAACCACCACACCACCACACCACAGCCTTTGCCACAGTGTAACAATACCAGAAGGTTGTCAAATCCAGCCATTTATACTTAACTTTGGAAAAGGACAGATCCGCTTTGCCGCCTTTTGCGTTGCTCTGCTATTTCCTGTCTGCAATTAGCTGACCCAGGTGTGCGAGAAACGGATTGCGCGTGCGTATGCTAGTAGCACTACTAGCGTACATGCGCAGATACTTGCGTGTTTACGGACATGCCTGACCATTCTGTGGTGGACCAATGAAAGGTAAGCTGCTCTTAATTTAAATAGCCGTTTGTAGAGACACATTTCACAAGTGTTTAATCTACCTGAGTACATTGTTGTCTTTGGTTGTGTGTGGTTTGGTTAATGAGCTCTGTAATTAGTTAATTGGCTACCACACATGGTTCAGTCAGTGCAGTGGAGGTGTTTCTACAAGCACCTGCCCAGTATGTGTGAATCAATTTAGTGGACCTGTTTGTGATTGGTTGTTAGAGCACATAAAACCTGCACACCCCCAAAAGAGGGTGATGCCATTCTGTAGTCTGTATGCGTGCTTGTGTGTTGTTTAGTGGTGTGTGTGTGCAGCTACAGGATGGAGCCAAATTCTGGACATCTGCCGGCCACAGCTGGCCCAAGTAGGAGTGTGTTGGGTGCTGTGCGCAGACCTCCCTTAAGGAAAAGGGCCCAGGCCCAAGGTGAGCCTGCACCCAAGGCCAGCCGCCCATTTGCCAAGAGGGAGCCAGAATTTAATTTGGCGGATAACAATACTCTTGTGCATCTTACCCTGGGCAAATGGGAGCTAATATTTGGCTCCCAAAGCCAGTCTATAGGCAAGCAAGAAAGGAGCAAATTGTGGGATGCCATTGGGGAGGAGCTTACTAGCAGTGCTCAATACCCACGTAGTAGCCCATCCTGCAAGAAACGCTTCTACACTTTGAAAAGGGCCCTTATGCAAAAGATGAAGCATGATCTTGAGGTGGAGAGTGGGCCCATCCAGGGTCCAAAGAGTACCTACAGGCCATATGAGGAGATGCTGAAGTGCAAAATTCCCCTCGTTCGGCTGCAGGGTGTTGATGCTGGGGATGACACCACAGGTTGGACTGAAGGTACATATTTTGTGCATATATTTGACTGGTAATGTTAATGTATGTGATTTGCTTTGTCTCTTTCTGGCCAACTAACAGTAGGACATGTGAAGTAGTACATTATACCTCATAAATGTTTTCCTTTCCTGTCTGTTGCTTTCTGCATAGGTGCCCATGGTGATGTCCAGGATTTGGCTGAGGAGGACACCCAAAATCCTGCCCTTCAACCAACCTCAAGCCTAACCCAGTCTTCCATTGAAGGTATTTATCACTAATTTATGGGCTTGTTTTTTTGGGACAAAATGGGTGTGGGAGCACCTCAAACAATAGCTTGTACCACTTTTGAGGAGTACTAATATGGTCCTGGTTCACGCCCACTTTAACCCTCTCAGCAACTAACTAACAAGGCCCTAACATGTGTAGCTATGTGGGAAGCCAGAGATGTGTGGGCATATATCTGCATATACATGTTGAAGCCACACTGGCCTGGATTAGTTAATATTAGTGAGCTGCTCACACACACCTTAATTCATGGTTTCGTTTGTGCCGCACATTACCAATGGCTAAATGTTTTCTTTGCTTTTGCCTAGCTGCACTGCCATTGCCACCAGCATCTCCTCCAGAGCCAAGCTACTCTTTGGATGCCGGTAAGTGCATGTGTCAACCTTGCTTTTTCCACTTTAACACAAGTGCATGTCTTTGATTCCTGTTTTTTCTTTGTAGGCCAAGTCACTGCTTCATCTTTGGACACCACTTCCTATGTAGCAGGTCAACAGGACCCTGTTGGTGTGTATTGCCCAAAACACTGTATCCTTTATGCTGGTTATGTTACACTGGTTCTATTTGGTTAGTGTAATAATCTACATGTTTGCTATGTCAACTTGAACATGGCTATTTTGAGTGGATTTGCCATCCCCAGGCTCATTAGTAAACTGTTTAGAGTGATTGCAATGCATTTTTTTGGTCTATTAAAAGAAAAACATTCACCAGAGTAGTGTTATGAATATTTAGAGACATTCATTGTGTATTTTAGTTGGCCGGAATATAGGAAGTGGCTGTCCGGAAAGGGCCCTTCACCGTGAGGCTGCTAGAGATGAGGGTAAGCTGGTTTGGCTTGATTATCTAGTAAGGATGTTTGCAAACCTTTTTTTTAAATTTATTCCAACTTGTGTTTAAACATGTATTTTCAAGGGCAAAGCTCGAGTGAGGACATCTGGGAGATGGCGGGTATGTGTAATTTGACCAATGTGTCTGTTTTTCCCAATTATTGGCTAATCTGCCTCTTACATACATGTGAGCAATCTGAATTTACAAGATCCCTTTTGGCTCTTGTGTAATCTGCCACTTTGTCGAGGTATGGCCTCCATATTCTATCCATATTAAATTTGAGTTTTGTCCCCTGACCTACTAACATGACTTTCCTGCTTAGCATATGCCAGCTTGCCCCATCTCTCAGATGTGGATTTGCCCCTTTCTGGCAGCCAGACCCCGGAACTACTTCGGCCGGACGGCACTGAGGTAACATGGCTTATTTTGGGGAACAATAACCACATTGACATGTTAGTGGGTAGTCCACGAACCACCATGTAACATGTTATTTGTTTTGTGTTTTGGCAGGAGGCCATACCTGAACCCCAAGCTGGGACCTCTTCCCAAGTGCCATGTGGCCAAGCTACAGAGGCTCAATCAAGGGTAAGTTTGATAGTTACACTTTGGGTAAATGATTGGAAGGGGCATACCTGCATTGTTTCAGATTCACTCCAATCTTTTCTTTTGTTTTTTTAGGCCGAACACACAAGAAGAGGAGGTGTGGCACCCACCAGTGCCGAATTTTACGAGCTAGGGGTCCGGATGCTGGAGGACTACAGTCGCCAACAGCCGCGTGATGGAACTAATGAGCGCATTGCGGCGTTGGAAAATCAGGTGCTGGTGTATCGGCAACAAATTGAGGACCTGCAGTGCCAGCTCCAGGACGTACAAAATCAGCTCCAAGCACAAAACAACAGCGCCCAACAAAGAATGGCACATGCCATGGAGCAAGCTGTCGAGCGCCAGGACCAAACTTTGTTGTTGATGCATCAGCTGATACAACAGCAGTCTATTTTTTTTACTGCACTGTTGGCCCCCAACACCACCCCTAGCAATGAATACCAACCTCCCAGGCCACCAAGCCAAGAATGTTGATTTATGTTTAATTTTGGTTAATTTTGTGTGATAAAATTTCAGTACCCCACCTCCGAATCATGTTTTTTCATTGACATAGCTAACAACACAGTCAGGGATGAGTCTCTAGATCTAGATATGTAAATGTAGCCAGAAATGTATGACACACATTGGTGACCATATCTTACTATGGTTTACACATTAAATGGCTACAAAGGTACAACAACATTTACAAACGAATGGGTTGCTAGACACTTAAACTATGCTTGACAAGGCACAACACACTGTAATTAGAAAAATACAAAATATTTATTAGGCCTCAAGGCGACCAACAGGGCCAACATTACGCTGCACAGCGGCAAAAACCATCCCCCCCACCCAAACGACGCCTCTTCAAGGCCAGCAGCATAAGGCGAAGACGCCGGATCGACTGCCACAGTCTGCGATGTTGGTTTTCACAAGCTGTAGAGAGTATAAAAAAAAAATATTCAAAACATAGAATGTGATCTCAACATACACAGATGTAGCAATGTAATGTAATTGCCTCAAATTAGCTGACCCACACATTCACATTGTGTGCCACTGTGCCCTTATGTGTTACCATTATATGAGTACTAGTGGCTGCCTTAAATGTGGCTCCAACATCCCAAACATACATTTACCCTGAACTCTTGGGAATAATTTAAGGTCTAAGTCCCAGTGTGTACATTTCTTGGGTTAGTTACAGCCAAACATCAGGGCCTAAGTCCTAACGATTAAAATGCTTGGGCCAAGCATATTACAGGTCACCACCTTAGCAGGCCAATTTGGTTTGGGACAAACCACAATTTGACACTATGTGGCAAAAACAAGAATGTGAGCCAACAATCAAGCATGCAGACATGCATTTAGGATTGTTGGCCAAACACATGTAACCTAGATGTGTGCTTAGAAAATACATAGGTACATTGGAAATGTCTCCAGAATTTACTATAAGACATAGGGCTCCCAAGTCTTTAGGCATATGAAGTGGGGTGTACTCACCATCGCAGCTGTGGCTGGGGCCCATGCTGCTGGCCGTCCCGGGAGCTGGGGTGGGGAGGATGGTGACCGACTCCGTCTGCGTGGCAACATCTGTCAGGAGAAAGCAAAAAAGAAACCAAAATTTAGTTGGCCAATGACACATGACGATTTGACATCCATCTGTTTAGGGAGTGTGCCAAAAAAATGCTTGCATGGTTACACACATGTTATCCGACATTAGCATATTTACTGGTCCATGAGTTAATGTAAATTATTTATGTGTGCAACATGGATACATCAAGATAATGTGCCAATAACCTTTACAGTGCAATGGTAAGGCCTAATTTTCTGTTGAGTGTAGAATCTTACTAGTGTGCAACATGTGTTATCCGGAAACAACTTACAAAAATAACACATTTGCTAGCCCCCATCATGGTGTGGGCTGAAACATAGGGGTGATTGTCAGTTGGATTGCACTGTAGTGGGGTTTGTGATGTTAATGTAAATTCGAAAACCATCTTGTACTATGGACCAGGAAACATGTGTATGTTTAAAGTGGACCAACATCCATGATTTAGTCCACTTTGGCGGGTTTTGGTCCACTTTGGCGGGGCACCCCGATCGGAGAGAGAGCCCGTCCGCCGCAGGTTCCCGCGCATCACTCTTACAGGGCACGCGCCCGCGCAGGCCATTCACAAATGAACAGTGCAGGCGCGTGCACATCTAGAGGTGCACGCGTGAGGCGGCGGCGGTGGATTCCGCCGCCCCCAATGAGGTAAGAAGTTTGTGTGCTTTGGGGGGGGGGCGCGGTGAGGGAGGTGATTGGCCCGGGAAGCTTATAAATTCCAGAGCCAATCACCAATGGGTATGGGTCCACTTGAAGGAATGTCATAACATATGGAATGTGAGGGATAACAACAAACACTTACGACGACTATGCCCGTGGAGAAGGCGTTGCGCAAAGCTCCTGGAGGTGCCGGCTATATGATGCGCTGCAAATTATAGAGGAATGGCAAGGGCTAAGTACAAATGGCCATATGGAACCTGTCACAGACTAACACTGACTAAATCGGCACACACCAGGGGATGAGCTGCCACTTGAAGCCCAGGGAGGGCTCTGAGGAGGAGGCGTGGAGCCTCGGCTCCTCACACTCTGATCCGAAGATCCCCCACCCAAAGGGCCACCCTCCTCCCTCTCACTCCCTGCTCCTTCAGGGAGTGTGGGAGAGTCCACAACTTCCACCCCACTTGGACTCCCCACTTGAGAGTGGCCCCTTGGCTGGTGAGACTCCTCAGAGTCAGAGTGTGAGGAGCTGAGGCTAGATCCTGCCAGCCCCCCAGCAGCACACTCCTCTGGGGCGTCATCCCCTTCCTCCCCTGGGTCTTCTAAATAGGAAACCCGAGAGGGACTCTCCCCCGATGACTCCCCCGAGTCCGCCTGTCTTGTGCGGGGGAGGAATCCCTTCCCACGTTTCCCCAGGGGAGGACGCTTATCTGTGTTGAGGGGGTGAATCAAAAAAATTACAATTACTACCCAAAATGGACACAGCTTAGAATATTATTTCCCAAAAAGTATAAACATAGCATCAACTTCCACTTACCTGAAGCGTACGCATCATATAGGCGGTACACGCCTTCAGGGTCCCGGCGCTTGAAGTCTGACCACTTTTGCATTATGGCTCGGACACTGAGCCTGGTGTTGAAGCGCTGGGACACTGTGGCCTTCACCTCCAGGGCAATGCGCTTCTTTCCCCCACGGGCATAGTCATACTGCTGGATGCAGAAATCCTATGAGAAAAGACATAAATAAATGTAATCAATACATGACATCAGAACAATGGCCTAAACATTTATACTGAGAACAGATTAAACATATAATCCAAGGCAAAAATACTCACTTTCACAACCTGCCCGTTTACGCGGCTATCCACCCGCATCCTCTTCAATTTTGGCTGCCCAGGGGGGGGGAGGGGGTGGAGGGGGGTTAGGTGGGGGAGGTGAGGTAGGTAGGGGTGGTGGGGGAGGGTTGGGGGGTACAGAGTCAGAGGAGGAGCTGGGGAGGCGCAGGATACGTCGCCTGGGCATCATGGTGAAAACGCAAAGGAGGAAACCGGAAGTGGATATGACGAAAGCTAACCCCAAAAAAAAATAAACGCTCCACGCACTAGGAAGAAGCTAATATCCGCTACGTGCAATCAAAGTTGCGCTATTAGTAGATTTACGCATTAAAACAAGCTATTGGCCAAGACGCAATTAATTATTAGCTTGATTTAGCTGGGTGTTCAATATCCTGTAATGCATAGGTCAGAGCAAAAACAGATCTGGTTGCTTACAAATTAAAATCTGATTCCTAAATAAAATAAGAACACAATATAACTATACAACAACATGATAATGTGGGACACAGGAGAATGCATAACGGGTTGTTATGAGCTTGTACGCCTGAAAAAATCCTGCAGAATGTGGACATATGCGCGCTTGGAACTACAGTGTATTCATTCAGAACGACTGGGGTCGCTGCAAGTGAATTCAGGAAAAAATGCAGAAACGCACATGTATGAACAGCACAGCGACGCTAGCGCCGGCACATAGCGAATCACAACAGCGACTGCACAAACACTGACCACCACAGATTCAACAAGGACAGGGCTGCAGAATAGCATGGGCGCTGAAAATTTCAATGAGCGAACGTGAGCGCCAACCATGACTGACTAAAAAATAGCTTTCCAAGCCATGGGTGTTGTGAAAGCAAGCTAATTTGAGGCTAATGTGTTTTGTGGGAGGAGATGCATTTTATATTTGACTCACAACATTCCAGTAGAAAAATTACCTCTTTCACCAAAAAATAACCAAAAACAACACAGATTCATCAGACATATCCTAAACAATCTCTCTCTCTCTCTCTCTCTCTCTCTCTCTCTCTCTCTCTCTCTCTCTCTCTCTCTCTCTCTCTCTCTCTCTCTCTATATATATATATATATACGCTTCAGGAGCCCAAAAATTGGATGATTCACACCCTGGAGTTGCCAGCAGCAGTAGCAGGAGCCCAAATATACACTGGAGTTGGCTTCAGGAGCCCAAAAATTGGATGAATCACACCCTGGAGTTGGCAGCAGCAGGAGCCTAAATATTACTTTAAAGAGACACTGGGGTTGGCTTCAGGAGCCAAAAAATTGGATGAATCACACCCTGGAGTTGGCAGCAGCAGCAGCAGGAGCCCAAATATACACTGGAGTTGGCTTCAGGAGCCCAAAAATTGGATGAATCACACCCTGGAGTTGGCAGAAGTTGGCAGCAGCAGGAGCCCAAACATTAATTTAAAGAGACACTGGGGTTGGCTTCAGGAGCCCAAAAATTGGATGAATCACACCCTGGAGTTGGCAGAAGTTGGCAGCAGCAGGAGCCCAAACATTACTTTAAAGAGACACTGGGGTTGGCTTCAGGAGCCCAAAAATTGGATGAATCACACCCTAGAGTTGGCAGCAGCAGGAGCCCAAATATTACTTTAAAGAGACACTGGGGTTGGCTTCAGGAGCCCAAAAATTGGATGATTCACACCCTGGAGTTGGCAGCAGCAGGAGCCCAAATATACACTGGAGTTGGCTTCAGGAGCCCAAAAATTGGATGAATCACACCCTGGAGTTGGCAGCAGCAGCAGCAGGAGACCAAATATTACTTTAAAGAGACACTGGGGTTGGCTTCAGGAGCCCAAAAATTGGATGAATCACACCCAGGAGTTGGCAGCAGCAGCAGCAGGAGCCCAAATATACACTGGAGTTGGCTTCAGGAGCCCAAAAATTGGATGAATCACACCCTGGAGTTGGCAGCAGCAGCAGCAGGAGCCTAAACATTAATTTAAAGAGACACTGGGGTTGGCTTCAGGAGCCCAAAAATTGGATGAATCACACCCTGGAGTTGGCAGAAGTTGGCAGCAGCAGGAGCCCAAACATTACTTTAAAGAGACACTGGGGTGGGCTTCAGGAGCCCAAAAATTGGATGAATCACACCCTGGAGTTGGCAGCAGCAGGAGCCCAAGTATTACTTTAAAGAGACACTGGGGTTGGCTCCAGGAGCCCAAAAATTGGATGATTCACACCCTGGAGTTGGCAGCAGCAGCAGCAGGAGCCCAAATATACACTGGAGTTGGCTTCAGGAGCCCAAAAATTGGATGAATCACACCCTGGAGTTGGCAGCAGCAGCAGCAGGAGCCCAAACATTACTTTAAAGAGACCCTGGGGTTGGCTTCAGGAGCCCAAAAATTGGATGAATCACACCCTGGAGTTGGCAGCAGCAGGAGCCCAAATATTACTTTAAAGAGACACTGGGGTTGGCTTCAGGAGCCCAAAAATTGGATGAATCACACCCTGGAGTTGGCAGCAGCAGCAGCAGGAGCCCAAATATACACTGGAGTTGGCTTCAGGATCCCAAAAATTGGATGAATCACACCCTGGAGTTGGCAGAAGTTGGCAGCAGCAGCAGCAGGAGCCCCAACATTACTTTAAAGAGACACTGGAGTTGGCTTCAGGAGCCCAAAAATTGGATGAATCACACCCTGGAGTTGGCAGCAGCAGGAGCCCAAATATTACTTTAAAGAGACACTGGGGTTGGCTTCAGGAGCCCAAAAATTGGATGATTCACACCCTGGAGTTGGCAGCAGCAGCAGGAGCCCAAATATACACTGGAGTTGGCTTCAGGAGCCCAAAAATTGGATGAATCACACCCTGGAGTTGGCAGCAGCAGCAGCAGGAGCCCAGACATTACTTTAAAGAGACCCTGGGGTTGGCTTCAGGAGCCCAAAAATTGGATGAATCACACCCTGGAGTTGGCAGCAGCAGGAGCCCAAATATTACTTTAAAGAGACACTGGGGTTGGCTTCAGGAGCCCAAAAATTGGATGATTCACACCCTGGAGTTGGCAGCAGCAGCAGCAGGAGCCCAAATATACACTGGAGTTGGCTTCAGGAGCCCTAAAATTGGATGAATCACACCCTAGAGTTGGCAGCAGCAGCAGCAGGAGCCCAAATATTACTTTAAAGAGACACTGGGGTTGGCTTCAGGAGCCCAAAAATTGGATGAATCACACCCTGGAGTTGGCAGCAGCAGCAGCAGGAGCCCAAATATACACTGGAGTTGGCTTCAGGAGCCCAAAAATTGGATGAATCACACCCTGGAGTTGGCAGAAGTTGGCAGCAGCAGCAGCAGGAGCCCCAACATTACTTTAAAGAGACACTGGGGTTGGCTTCAGGAGCCCAAAAATTGGATGAATCACACCCTGGAGTTGGCAGCAGCAGGAGCCCAAATATTACTTTAAAGAGACACTGGGGTTGGCTTCAGGAGCCCAAAAATTGGATGATTCACACCCTGGAGTTGGCAGCAGCAGCAGCAGGAGCCCAAATATACACTGGAGTTGGCTTCAGGAGCCCAAAAATTGGATGAATCACACCCTGGAGTTGGCAGCAGCAGCAGCAGGAGCCCAAACATTAATTTAAAGAGACACTGGGGTTGGCTTCAGGAGCCCAAAAATTGGATGAATCACACCCTGGAGTTGGCAGAAGTTGGCAGCAGCAGCAGCAGGAGCCCAAACATTACTTTAAAGAGACACTGGGGTTGGCTTCAGGAGCCCAAAAATTGGATGAATCACACCCTGGAGTTGGCAGCAGCAGGAGCCCAAATATTACTTTAAAGAGACACTGGGGTTGGCTTCAGGAGCCCAAAAATTGGATGAATCACACCCTGGAGTTGGCAGCAGCAGGAGCCCAAATATTACTTTAAAGAGACACTGGGATTGGCTTCAGGAGCCCAAAAATTGGATGATTCACACCCTGGAGTTGGCAGCAGCAGCAGCAGGAGCCCAAATATACACTGGAGTTGGCTTCAGGAGCCCAAAAATTGGATGAATCACACCCTGGAGTTGGCAGCAGCAGCAGCAGGAGCCCCAACATTACTTTAAAGAGACACTGGGGTTGGCTTCAGGAGCCCAAAAATTGGATGAATCACACCCTGGAGTTGGCAGCAGCAGGAGCCCAAATATTACTTTAAAGAGACACTGGGGTTGGCTTCAGGAGCCCAAAAATTGGATGATTCACACCCTGGAGTTGGCAGCAGCAGCAGCAGGAGCCCAAATATACACTGGAGTTGGCTTCAGGAGCCCAAAAATTGGATGAATCACACCCTGGAGTTGGCAGCAGCAGCAGCAGGAGCCCAAACATTACTTTAAAGAGACCCTGGGGTTGGCTTCAGGAGCCCAAAAATTGGATGAATCACACCCTGGAGTTGGCAGCAGCAGGAGCCCAAATATTACTTTAAATAGACACTGGGGTTGGCTTCAGGAGCCCAAAAATTGGATGATTCACACCCTGGAGTTGGCAGCAGCAGCAGCAGCAGGAGCCCAAATATACACTGGAGTTGGCTTCAGGAGCCCAAAAATTGGATGAATCACACCCTGGAGTTGGCAGCAGCAGCAGGAGCCCAAATATTACTTTAAAGAGACACTGGGGTTGGCTTCAGGAGCCCAAAAATTGGATGAATCACACCCTGGAGTTGGCAGCAGCAGCAGCAGGAGCCCAAATATACACTGGAGTTGGCTTCAGGAGCCCAAAAATTGGATGAATCACACCCTGGAGTTGGCAGAAGTTGGCAGCAGCAGCAGCAGCAGCAGCAGGAGCCCCAACATTACTTTAAAGAGACACTGGGGTTGGCTTCAGGAGCCCAAAAATTGGATGAATCACACCCTGGAGTTGGCAGCAGCAGCAGGAGCACAAATATTACTTTAAAGAGACACTGGGGTTGGCTTCAGGAGCCCAAAAATTGGATGAATCACACCCTGGAGTTGGCAGCAGCAGCAGCAGGAGCCCAAATATACACTGGAGTTGGCTTCAGGAGCCCAAAAATTGGATGAATCACACCCTGGAGTTGGCAGAAGTTGGCAGCAGCAGCAGCAGGAGCCCAAACATTAATTTAAAGAGACACTGGGGTTGGCTTCAGGAGCCCAAAAATTGGATGAATCACACCCTGGAGTTGGCAGAAGTTGGCAGCAGCAGAAGCAGGTGCCCAAACATTACTTTAAAGAGAAACTGGGGTTGGCTTCAGGAGCCCAAAAATTGAATGAATCACACCCTGGAGTTGGCAGCAGCAGGAGCCCAAGTATTACTTTAAAGAGACACTGGGGTTGGCTTCAGGAGCCCAAAAATTGGATGATTCACACCCTGGAGTTGGCAGCAGCAGGAGCCCAAATATACACTGGAGTTGGCTTCAGGAGCCCAAAAATTGGATGAATCACACCCTGGAGTTGGCAGCAGCAGCAGCAGGAGCCCCAACATTACTTTAAAGAGACACTGGGGTTGGCTTCAGGAGCCCAAAAATTGGATGAATCACACCCTGGAGTTGGCAGCAGCAGGAGCCCAAATATTACTTTAAAGAGACACTGGGGTTGGCTTCAGGAGCCCAAAAATTGGATGATTCACACCCTGGAGTTGGCAGCAGCAGCAGCAGGAGCCCAAATATACACTGGAGTTGGCTTCAGGAGCCCAAAAATTGGATGAATCACACCCTGGAGTTGGCAGCAGCAGCAGCAGGAGCCCAAACATTACTTTAAAGAGACCCTGGGGTTGGCTTCAGGAGCCCAAAAATTGGATGAATCACACCCTGGAGTTGGCAGCAGCAGGAGCCCAAATATTAATTTAAAGAGACACTGGGGTTGGCTTCAGGAGCCCAAAAATTGAATGAATCACACCCTGGAGTTGGCAGAAGTTGGCAGCAGCAGCAGCAGGAGCCCAAACATTACTTTAAAGAGACACTGGGGTTGGCTTCAGGAGCCCAAACATTGGATGAATCACACCCTGGAGTTGGCAGCAGCAGGAGCCCAAGTATTACTTTAAAGAGACACTGGGGTTGGCTTCAGGAGCCCAAAAATTGGATGAATCACACCCTGGAGTTGGCAGCAGCAGGAGCCCAAATATTACTTTAAAGAGACACTGGGGTTGGCTTCAGGAGCCCAAAAATTGGATGATTCACACCCTGGAGTTGGCAGCAGCAGGAGCCCAAATATACACTGGAGTTGGCTTCAGGAGCCCAAAAATTGGATGAATCACACCCTGGAGTTGGCAGCAGCAGCAGCAGGAGCCCCAACATTACTTTAAAGAGACACTGGGGTTGGCTTCAGGAGCCCAAAAATTGGATGAATCACACCCTGGAGTTGGCAGCAGCAGGAGCCCAAATATTACTTTAAAGAGACACTGGGGTTGGCTTCAGGAGCCCAAAAATTGGATGATTCACACCCTGGAGTTGGCAGCAGCAGCAGCAGGAGCCCAAATATACACTGGAGTTGGCTTCAGGAGCCCAAAAATTGGATGAATCACACCCTGGAGTTGGCAGCAGCAGCAGCAGGAGCCCAAACATTACTTTAAAGAGACCCTGGGGTTGGCTTCAGGAGCCCAAAAATTGGATGAATCACACCCTGGAGTTGGCAGCAGCAGGAGCCCAAATATTACTTTAAAGAGACACTGGGGTTGGCTTCAGGAGCCCAAAAATTGGATGATTCACACCCTGGAGTTGGCAGCAGCAGCAGCAGCAGGAGCCCAAATATACACTGGAGTTGGCTTCAGGAGCCCAAAAATTGGATGAATCACACCCTGGAGTTGGCAGCAGCAGCAGCAGGAGCCCAAATATTACTTTAAAGAGACACTGGGGTTGGCTTCAGGAGCCCAAACATTGGATGAATCACACCCTGGAGTTGGCAGCAGCAGCAGCAGGAGCCCAAATATACACTGGAGTTGGCTTCAGGAGCCCAAAAATTGGATGAATCACACCCTGGAGTTGGCAGAAGTTGGCGGCAGCAGCAGCAGGAGCCCCAACATTACTTTAAAGAGACCCTGGGGTTGGCTTCAGGAGCCCAAAAATTGGATGAATCACACCCTGGAGTTGGCAGCAGCAGCAGGAGCCCAAATATTACTTTAAAGAGACTCTGGGGTTGGCTTCAGGAGCCCAAAAATTGGATGAATCACACCCTGGAGTCGGCAGCAGCAGCAGCAGGAGCCCAAATATACACTGGAGTTGGCTTCAGGAGCCCAAAAATTGGATGAATCACACCCTGGAGTTGGCATAAGTTGGCAGCAGCAGCAGGAGCCCAAACATTAATTTAAAGAGACACTGGGGTTGGCTTCAGGAGCCCAAAAATTGGATGAATCACACCCTGGAGTTGGCAGAAGTTGGCAGCAGCAGCAGCAGGAGCCCAAACATTACTTTAAAGAGACACTGGGGTTGGCTTCAGGAGCCCAAAAATTGGATGAATCACACCCTGGAGTTGGCAGCAGCAGGAGCCCAAGTATTACTTTAAAGAGACACTGGGGTTGGCTTCAGGAGCCCAAAAATTGGATGATTCACACCCTGGAGTTGGCAGCAGCAGCAGCAGGAGCCCAAATATACACTGGAGTTGGCTTCAGGAGCCCAAAAATTGGATGAATCACACCCTGGAGTTGGCAGCAGCAGCAGGAGCCCAAATATTACTTTAAAGAGACACTGGGGTTGGCTTCAGGAGCCCAAAAATTGGATGAATCACACCCTGGAGTTGGCAGCAGCAGCAGCAGGAGCCCAAATATACACTAGAGTTGGCTTCAGGAGCCCAAAAATTGGACGAATCACACCCTGGAGTTGGCAGAAGTTGGCAGCAGCAGCAGCAGCAGCCCAAACATTAATTTAAAGAGACACTGGGGTTGGCTTCAGGAGCCCAAAAATTGGATGAATCACACCCTGGAGTTGGCAGAAGTTGGCAGCAGCAGCAGCAGGAGCCCAAACATTACTTTAAAGAGACACTGGGGTTGGCTTCAGGAGCCCAAAAATTGGATGAATCACACCCTGGAGTTGGCAGCAGCAGGAGCCCAAGTATTACTTTAAAGAGACACTGGGGTTGGCTTCAGGAGCCCAAAAATTGGATGATTCACACCCTGGAGTTGGCAGCAGCAGCAGCAGGAGCCCAAATATACACTGGAGTTGGCTTCAGGAGCCCACAAATTGGATGAATCACACCCTGGAGTTGGCAGCAGCAGGAGCCCAAATATTACTTTAAAGAGACACTGGGGTTGGCTTCAGGAGCCCAAAAATTGGATGATTCACACCCTGGAGTTGGCAGCAGCAGCAGCAGGAGCCCAAATATACACTGGAGTTGGCTTCAGGAGCCCAAAAATTGGATGAATCACACCCTGTGGAGAGTCATGTGGAGAAAAAGTAGCTTAGTTAGTAATATCTACATAAAATTATGAATAAACAAATGCAAAAGTATTGCCAAAGTGAAGTTTTGTTTGAGGGTGTGTTTCCACCTTTTAATTAAATCAGAAACAAGAAGGTATCATTGCCTCTGACTAATTAGCCCTCAAAAATTCTTGGAATTTTTAATCTGGAATCATGTCTGATCCGTCTTATCCGAAGAATATTAATAAAAAGTAAGAGTAACGTAAAGGATTTTTTATCAATACTTACTTGTGGTCCGATGCGGAGGAATGTCTGTAACTGGAGAGCAGCGCCTTAAATCTGTTTTGCACGATCCATCTTTCTTTAGTGTAGGTCTGGCCCCGTCATCAATCTACTGGAATACATCAGGCATTGTTGGGAGGAAAGCTTGGATGATCCATGCGCCATTCATTTCCACGCAGGGCAGTCTCTGGAAAAAAAAAGTCTGTATAAACCAGGGTCTTTTTCATATAAAAACAAATGGTTATTCTTGCTTTTCAACCATATGTTCCACAGCTTTACCAGTCATTGTGTCAGCCAATGAAGCAACTTTGTCTCGAAGTGCTGCAAAAGCAGTCCACTGCATCACAAGTGGCATCTGACACCCCCAGTCAACTGTCTGTCTGTTATGCTTTGGGTTCAGCTCCACTATCCATTGATGAAGATCTGATAATCATAAAATTCAGCAGCTACTGCCCAGCCAAGAAGTGGAGGAGACACTCGCCTCTTCTTCCACTAGCTGGCAATTAGTGATGAGGAGAGTGTCGTGGGAGGAGGTGTTGCAAGCCGAGGTAGTGGAAGAGGGTCCCTGGAGTCTGCGGCGGTGGCGGCGGCAGCAGCAGCAGATTATTGCGGACTGTTGTTCGGAAAAATCAGCTACTCAGCGATGTGGCAGTGTTTCATGCAGCATCCTGTGGAGAAAAAGTAGGTTAGTTAGTGTATATACATAAAATTATGAATAGACAAATGCAATAGTATTGCCAAAGTGAAGCTTTGTTTGAGGGTGTGTTTCCACCTTGTAATTAAATCAGAAACAACTAGCTATCATTTGCCTCTGAATAATTAGCCCTCAAAAATTCTTGGAATTTTTAATCTTGATGTCTGAGGGATTTCTCCTCTCAGACAGCGTCACCATAAGTCCAGCCTGCTGCATTACACTTGGAAGAACATCTTGTTTGCGCTGCGACAAGGAAGCCAGAGTCATGCGTCCTGACATGGCACACGTGTTCAGTCTAGTTTTGAAGTCTTGCCCCCATCTGAAAGAACAACAGGAAAGAAAGTTAGCATGCACTTCTGGCACTCCTACACCACCAAGCACAACCTTATTGAGCCTCAGCGTCACAACGGTGTACCCCACCATAGTCTGATTTGCGATGTTTCCACCCGTTGGAATTCCACCCTCCATATGCAGGATCCACTATAGCAGTGGTCCCCAACCCTGTCCTCAAGGCCCACCAACAGGCCAGGTTTTGCAGATCTCCACAAAGATGCACAGGTGGAGTAATTAGTGCAGCTGCAGAGCAATAGAGCTGGCTATTTGGAGATCCAAAAAACATGACATGTTGGTGGGCCTTGAGGACAGGGTTGAGGACCACTGCACTATAGGAACAGAGAAAAGCCATCACGGATTTCTGGATGATCCAAACGGATAGGGGGACACCCCTGTGTAAATTCAATGTAAACCATTGGCAGCTCATACGTGACACCGACCGTTTGCTCAGGCCCTTTGAGGAAGCTACGTTATTAGTCAGTTGCCAGGACTATGAGATGAACGATGAGATTCCACTGCTTCATGTACTACAACACATGTTGGAAACCATGGCTGGTCAGGGCACTGGAGACCTGGCACATACATTTCACAGCCACATGAAGCCTGTGGGGGCTGAAGTGGAGGAGGAGGAGGGGGTGGGGCACAGCAAACCACAGTTTAGGTTTCACAAAATGACCATTTTATCTAGTCATCTGGTAGGAGAGGAGGAGCAGGAGCAGCCACAGGAGCTAGAGGGTTGTGAGTAAGGCGAGACAGAGGACCCAGACACACCGTGGCAGTTTACAGTGGAGATGGAGACAGGTAGTCCCTCCGAGTCACTTGCACAAATGGCACGATGCATGCTCACATGCTTGCGTACTAGTGAGCGCAGAATTGTCTCCATTTGTCAGTGGGAAGACTTCTGGCTCTCCAACTTATTGGACCCTCGCTTCCGGCACAAAATGGGGGCATTTTTTACGCCCACTGAGAGGGAGGACAAACTGACCTACTACAGAGACATCCCACGTAGTCAGTTGGGCGATGTCTATCTGCGCCATGGCCCATACTCCCGCAGGTCTGACTCGGGGGGACCTCTGCGATCACCTTCCACTGCCATGGCTGCTGGGGGGGGTGGAAGGAGCAGCAGCAGCAGCTCCATCAGCAGCAGCCTCAGTCTTCAGTCGCTAGTGAGTAGCTTTCTACACCCGCATAGTGAGTCTACTCATGAGCAGCAGGAAGACCTGGAGCTGGACCTCAAACAGCAGGTCATGTCATACCTTGACATGACCATGCCAACACACCTTCAAGATCCACTGGATTTGCTGGGAAGCCAAACTTGACTTGTGCCCGCAACTAGCAGAGTTTGCCCTGGAAAAGCTGTACTGGCTGGACAGTAGTTGATTTAGATGGCAACTGGGCTGCTCTATATAACGAAGCAAAATGGCAAATTTACTTCACTATATAAGCTATTGCCCCTCAGATTTACACAGGGGCTGCTCTATATTATGCTGCAAAATGGCAAATTTACCTCACAATATAAGCTATTGCCCCTCAGATTTACACAGGGCCTGCTCTATATTATGCTGCAAAATGGCAAATTAACCTCACAATATAAGCTATTGCCCCTCAGATTTACACAGGGCCTGCTCTATATAACGAAGCAAAATGGCAAATTTACCTCACTATATAAGATATTGCCCCTCAGATTTACACAGGGGCTGCTCTATATTATGCTGCAAAATGGCAAATTAACCTCACAATATAAGCTATTGCCCCTCAGATTTACACAGGACCTGCTCTATATTATGCTGCAAAATGGCAAATTTACCTCACTATATAAGCTATTGCCCCTCAGATTTACACAGGGGCTGCTCTATATTATGCTGCAAAATGGCAAATTAACCTCACAATATAAGCTATTGCAGCTCTATATAAATAAAAATAAATAAATAAAAAAAGGGCCTGTAGAAGCTTATTTAGTATAACAGATAGGGTGACATGTGCTGGTTTGGGATGCCCATATGGGCTAGTGTTTTGGCAGCAGTACAAAAACCAATGCAAAATGCAATAGCTTAATAAAGCTGATGCTGATCAACGCTTATTTAGTATAACAGATGGGGTGCAACATGCAGGTTTGGGATGCCCTGCGGCCTGGTGTATTTAAAGCAGACCAAAAACAATTCAAAATGCAATAACTTAATAAAGCTGAGGATGTAGATGCTTATTTAGTATAAACAGGTGCAGCTTTGGGGTGCCCTGCGGCCTGGTTAAATGAAAGCAGTCAAAAAGGAAGTGCAAACTGAAGTAGCTTAATGAAGCTGATGCTGATCAACGCTTATGTTGTATACCAGATAGGGTGCAAGGTGCAGCTTTGGGGTGCCCTGCGGCCTGGTTTATTAAAAGCAGTCAAAAACAAGTGCAAACTGAAGTAGCTAAATATAGCAGCTGATGCTGATCAACGCTTATGTTGTATAACAGATAGGTTTAAAATAGCATGTGCCTTGGGATGCCCGTGTGGCCTGTTATATTTCAAGCTGAACAAAAAGTAACAATAATCCAAGTATGAGACATAATTTTGACCTTCTTTACAGCGCCATACTTTGAGAAAAAAAAATTAATTTCATGCCGATCAATCCAAAGGTCAATGCCCCTAACAAAAATAGTGTTCGGCATAAGTTTTCCTTCTGGAAGGACGTAACCTTTAGTTTACATGGTTGGGGTTGGTTATCTTACAAATTGGGATACCCCAGGCAGCAGTGTCATTGAAAGAGACAGATTGTAATGCAGGCCATACTGCTTAGTATGGTAGGTAGGTTATGTTATGTTACAGAATGGGATGCCCCAAGCAGACTTGAGATCAGTATATATGCACACAGCAGCAGTGTGTTAGCAGGCTCATACAGGCCAAATTTCTTTAAATAACTGTGCAGCTTACAGTAAATGCAGAGGCTAATGGTATGTTACAGAATGGGATGCCCCAAAGCTGACTTGAGATCAGTATATATGCACACAGCAGCAGTGTGTAAGCAGGCTCATACAGGCCAAATTTCTTTAAATAACTGTGCAGCTTACAGTAAATGCAGAGGCTAATGGTATGTTACAGAATGGGATGCCCCAAAGCTGACTTGAGATCAGTATATATGCACACAGCAGCAGTGTGTAAGCAGGCTCATACAGGCCAAATTTCTTTAAATAACTGTGCAGCTTACAGTAAATGCAGAGGCTAATGGTATGTTACAGAATGGGATGCCCCAAGCAGACTTGAGATCAGTATATATGCACAAAGCAGCAGTGTGTTAGCAGGCTCATACAGGCCAAATTTCTTTAAATAACTGTGCAGCTTACAGTAAATGCAGAGGCTAATGGTATGTTACAGAATGGGATGCCCCAAAGCTGACTTGAGATCAGTATATATGCACACAGCAGCAGTGTGTTAGCAGGCTCATACAGGCCAAATTTCTTTAAATAACATTGCAGCTTACAGTAAATGCAGAGGCTAATGGTATGTTACAGAATGGGATGCCCCAAGCAGACTTGAGATCAGTATATATGCACACAGCAGCAGTGTGTTAGCAGGCTCATACAGGCCAAATTTCTTTAAATAACTGTGCAGCTTACAGTTAATGCAGAGGCTAATGGTATGTTACAGAATGGGATGCCCCAAGCAGACTTGAGATCAGTATATATGCACACAGCAGCAGTGTGTTAGCAGGCTCATACTGGCCAAATTTCTTTAAATAACTGTGCAGCTTACAGTAAATGCAGAGGCTAATGGTATGTTACAGAATGGGATGCCCCAAAGCAGACTTGAGATCAGTATATATGCACACAGCAGCAGTGTGTAAGCAGGCTCATACAGGCCAAATTTCTTTAAATAACTGTGCAGCTTACAGTAAATGCAGAGGCTAATGGTATGTTACAAACCAGAGAGCACCTGGCAGGCAGCAGTAAGACTATGCACAGCAAAAGTGTCTTTATCAGGCCTAATTTCAATTAGAATAGGTGCAAATGGTTATATGGTCTTAAACAGAGGCTGCTGTAGTCACAGAATGGGATGCCCTAAAAACCAGCAGTAAGTACACCTGGCAGGGTCCAGTAGTGCTATGCCCAGCAAAAGTGTCTTTATCAGGCCTAATTTCAATTATAATAAGTGCAAATGGTTATATGGTCTTAAACAGAGGCTGCTGTAGTCACAGAGTGGGATGCCCTAAAAACCAGCAGTAAGTACACCTGGCAGGGTCCAGTAGTGCTATGCCCAGCAAAAGTGTCTTTATCGGGCCTAATTTCAATTATAATAAGTGCAAATGGTTATATGGTCTTAAACAGAGGCTGCTGTAGTCACAGAATGGGATGCCCCAAAAAAGAAGTGCACCTGGCAGGGTCCAGTAGTGCTATGCCCAGCAAAAGTGTCTTTATCAGGCCTAATTTCAATTATAATAAGTGCAAATGGTTATATGGTCTTAAACAGAGGCTGCTGTAGTCACAGAATGGGATGCCCCAAAAAAGAAGTGCACCTGGCAGGGTCCAGTAGTGCTATGCCCAGCAAAAGTGTCTCTATCAGGCCTAATTTCAATTATAATAAGTGCAAATGGTTATATGGTCTTAAACAGAGGCTGCTGTAGTCACAGAATGGGATGCCCTAAAAACCAGCAGTAAGTACACCTGGCAGGGTCCAGTAGTGCTATGCCCAGCAAAAGTGTCTTTATCAGGCCTAATTTCAATTATAATAAGTGCAAATGGTTATATGGTCTTAAACAGAGGCTGCTGTAGTCACAGAATGGGATGCCCTAAAAACCAGCAGTAAGTACACCTGGCAGGGTCCAGTAGTGCTATGCCCAGCAAAAGTGTCTTTATCAGGCCTAATTTCAATTATAATAAGTGCAAATGGTTATATGGTCTTAAACAGAGGCTGCTGTAGTCACAGAATGGGATGCCCCCAAAAAGAAGTGCACCTGGCAGGGTCCAGTAGTGCTATGCCCAGCAAAAGTGTCTTTATCAGGCCTAATTTCAATTATAATAAGTGCAAATGGTTATATGGTCTTAAACAGAGGCTGCTGTAGTCACAGAATGGGATGCCCCAAAAAAGAAGTGCACCTGGCAGGGTCCAGTAGTGCTATGCCCAGCAAAAGTGTTTTTATCAGGTCTAATTTCAATTATAATAAGTGCAAATGGTATATGGTCTTAAACAGAGGCTGCTGTAGTCACAGAATGGGATGCCCTAAAAACCAGCAGTAAGTACACCTGGCAGGGTCCAGTAGTGCTATGCCCAGCAAAAGTGTCTTTATCAGGCCTAATTTCAATTATAATAAGTGCAAATGGTTATATGGTCTTAAACAGAGGCTGTTGTAGTCACAGAATGGGATGCCCCAAAAAAGAAGTGCACCTGGCAGGGTCCAGTAGTGCTATGCCCAGCAAAAGTGTCTTTATCAGGCCTAATTTCAATTATAATAAGTGCAAATGGTTATATGGTCTTAAACAGAGGCTGCTGTAGTCACAGAATGGGATGCCCCAAAAAAGAAGTGCACCTGGCAGGGTCCAGTAGTGCTATGCCCAGCAAAAGTGTCTCTATCAGGCCTAATTTCAATTATAATAAGTGCAAATGGTTATATGGTCTTAAACAGAGGCTGCTGTAGTCACAGAATGGGATGCCCTAAAAACCAGCAGTAAGTACACCTGGCAGGGTCCAGTAGTGCTATGCCCAGCAAAAGTGTCTTTATCAGGCCTAATTTCAATTATAATAAGTGCAAATGGTTATATGGTCTTAAACAGAGGCTGCTGTAGTCACAGAATGGGATGCCCCCAAAAAGAAGTGCACCTGGCAGGGTCCAGTAGTGCTATGCCCAGCAAAAGTGTCTTTATCAGGCCTAATTTCAATTATAATAAGTGCAAATGGTTATATGGTCTTAAACAGAGGCTGCTGTAGTCACAGAATGGGATGCCCCAAAAAAGAAGTGCACCTGGCAGGGTCCAGTAGTGCTATGCCTAGCAAAAGTGTCTTTATCAGGCCTAATTTCAATTATAATAAGTGCAAATGGTTATATGGTCTTAAACAGAGGCTGCTGTAGTCACAGAATGGGATGCCCCAAAAAAGAAGTGCACCTGGCAGGGTCCAGTAGTGCTATGCCCAGCAAAAGTGTCTTTATCAGGCCTAATTTCAATTAGAATAAGTGCAAATGGTTATATGGTCTTAAACAGAGGCTGGTGTAGTCACAGAATGGGATGCCCTAAAAACCAGCAGTAAGTACACCTGGCAGGGTCCAGTAGTGCTATGCCCAGCAAAAGTGTCTTTATCAGGCCTAATTTCAATTATAATAAGTGCAAATGGTTATATGGTCTTAAACAGAGGCTGCTGTAGTCACAGAATGGGATGCCCCAAAAAAGAAGTGCACCTGGCAGGGTCCAGTAGTGCTATGCCCAGCAAAAGTGTCTTTATCAGGCCTAATTTCAATTAGAATAAGTGCAAATGGTTATATGGTCTTAAACAGAGGCTGGTGTAGTCACAGAATGGGATGCCTCACAGCAGACTTAAGATCAGTTCAGTATATATGCACAGTTAGTTAGTATAAGCAGCCTGAAAACGCTAACAAAGCCTGTCAGCCAGCTAGTAACACTCAGGCTGGATGAAAAAAAAATCTCCCTGTGACAGCCTCCGATTTTTCCTACCTTTCCCTGTTTTTCGCTGACTTTCTGTCTGTCTCCTGTCTGTCTCCTGCCTGTCTCCAGCCTGTCCCTGTCTGTCCCTGCCTGTCTAACTGCCTCTCTCTCTCTCACTACAACGTTCTGTCTCTCACGAATACAATAGAGAAATGAGGAAGGAAAAGCAAGATGGCCGACTTAAATAGCGCTGTGACGTCACCGGGCTTGCTGGCTGCTGATAGGCTGCATGTGACTGCCCCAGCTTGCACTGGCGCGGGATAGATGTCCAGACATGTCCCGTCCGCCATCTTAGAATGCCTGTAAATGTAAATGAATGGATGTTAAAGGAAAACTTCGAGCGATCGAATCGCGGGGAAATTCGGATTCGATCCGAATCGAATTTTTCCTGAAATTCGGATCGAATCCGGGTTCGTCCGGATCGATTCGCTCATCCCTAGTGAGAATGGCTGTCCAATCACGCACATGTCAGTGCATCACCTGCTGAGAAAAATACCGGACGTGTCCTATAGGGCATAAGGGCTTGTAATGGCCAGGCCAGGGGCCGACAGCCCTTGAGCCCTGGAATTACAAGCCCCTATGCTTGGTTTGCCTGGTTGGTAAGCCTTAAAAGGGGGAGGGACCCCAAGCATCTTAGAAAAAATACATTTACAAGGGAAATGTTTTGAAAATTAACCCCCGTCTCCCAAGTGTCAAAATATTTTTTTAAAAAGTGCCTCGAATCCATACCTAATGGCATAAGGGCTGGTAACTGGCAGGAACTTTTTCCTTAAATTTATGATGGTCTACTCTACTGCAATTTAGGGTCATTTAGCAGTAGTTGTTCCTCAGAGCCCAGAACAAACAACCTGAATTTCCCCTTCGTGTTTGGATTTGGGTTGTATGTGACCAAGCCATACCAAGCCATTATATATATATATTTACTGAACAGAGATATTCAGGAAACACTATTCATTGGTGTTATATATCTGGTATGGTTTGTGTGACATCTATTACTGTGAGACATTTAAATGTATTATTAATGAATGTTTAGTTAAGTCGAGTGCGCAATAACTGCAGCATATAAAAATAGCCATCATGCAGCTGGAGTCCCTTAGAGTATCCTAAACCCTCAAACCCCCATATCAAGGCACAGCAGACAACAAATAGGGTAAAGTGATGCCAGGTTCATGTCATACACTTGATATCTATCATTAAATGTATTAATCCTGCAAATTATGAAATGCCTATCTTAGCTCTGTTTTATGCCCATAGGACAATATGACCTGAATTGCGAGATTAATTCAATGTGTTATACGAATCAGATTAACTGTAGCAATTTCATGCAATATGAATAATCATACATTTTAATTACACCAAAAGATTTCTAGTGGAAATATATCTTAATTACTCTAAATATACTATTTTAATGTAAGTCATTTATTTTCCTGTCATATATATCTAAATGATTTCATATCACATTGATACAACTTACTAATCTGCAGTAGGAAACCTTAATGGTTAGATTGCGCTATTCAAGCTATGATTAACCACACCATCCAAACTGGTCCACACATTAGGATTAAACTATAACCACATAGTACATATAGACAAATAATCAGTGTTTGTCATGGGATGTATTTTATTTTAAATGTTAAGCGACTGTAGTAGAGATGCACATGGATATGCTTTACAATAGTTCACATTTATTTTGGTATTAGCATTGGCTTTGCATAACACCATGATGAACATTCTAAGCACGCTGTGTCCCCTCTTGTAAGACAGTTAATGGTTTATCTGATTATCTGTTATGTCCATCTTTGCGCCTGACCCCTCCTGTCTTTGGTGGGCTAGAAGGGAACCCATGCCTGCCATCTGCTTTTCGTAGGGAACACAACCTAGGGATAATTAGGGATAATTAGGTATCTGGCTAGGGGTAATGAAATGGTGTGGAACTACTACTGTATGTTATATACTAAATACCCCCTTTCCCTATGCCCAATGCGGGCGCTCTGAAAATGCCTGCTACAGACGCTCATCTGTCGCTACCTGGCGCTAATGATGAATCAGCCTGATAGACAATTGACAATTAAAAGCAAAGGTACCCCACCTCCCCCACTGTACCCCAATAATAATATAGGATGTCAATAAATAATGTGCCAGACAATGCTACACTCAAATATTTAAAAAAAATGTAACTGAATATCTGAAATAACTAGAACAACTAGAAAAGCACAACCAAAGTCTCCAATAAATCAGCCCTTCTAAATGTGCACAAGTGTAACATGCGTGAAACCCAAACAACCATAGTAAAATGGAATAAAGTGTTCCCTCAGAAAATGGTCTCACTGAGCATGGGGGATGTTCTCTTTCCTGCACTTGGGTCTTTTGGGAACATTATACTTATTTAACACTTACCGTAATTTCTGTATGTCATTGGTTTATTTTACTATGGTTGTTTAGGTTTCATGCATTTTTTGCCTTTGTTGTGCTCATTTAGAAGAGCTAATTTATTGATGTAGTTCTGCCTTTTGGGACATTGTGTTGCTTTTTCTATATAGTTTTTTCATATATTCACTTAGATTTTGAAGTTCCGCATATTGTTAAAAAATCTTTAGTTTGTGGCATTTTCTTGCATATTATTTATTCACATTCTATGTTTTATTGTTTTTAATTGTTCATTTTGTGTGTTTGTTTTTTTAATACTTGAATGAAATTGTAATAGAAATGATGTTTTTATAGTGGTGTCTGTCCAACCCAATGTTTGGGGGTGAGGATACCCCTTTTTCAGGGGGTCTCTTTAGCATATAATTAGGTTGCTTTCTTTCAACGGATATGCAAGCCTAAATTGTTGGTTCTGTGCCACCATCTGTTAGGCTGAATGTTTCTGCTATGATGCTGCTTAGAATGGGGGCTTCAGATTGTTATCAGGGGAACCAGAGGTAATGGAAACCCCTTCTTGCCTGTTTGCTGTGGGAGCGGAGCCTGCATGCCTCAGCAGTGGAATGAAAGTCTGTGCCTAGTAATTCACTGCTTGATTAACCCCAACACTACTGGGATTTCTGCTGGATCTCTTGTATCCCCCCTCATATGCTGTGTCATGAACAGGAGCCAACAGATCCCCATGCTGCTTTTGAGCCAGTTACTGAACAAGTACATTTTTGAAGCCCAAGGTCATTTATTTTGAACTTCATCAATTTTTAAGATCTTATACATATATCCCCCCACATATGGGGGGCATAAAATGACAGAGCTGTAAACAGGCCAAGACCAGGCTACCTGCCAGGAGTGCAAGAAATAGACTAGTAAGAAAGGCCACCAAAGGTCCATTGTCAATTCTGAAGACTGAAAAAAAAAACTATAAAAAATACATAGAAGACCGGGAGGGGATGCAGAGACAACAAGAAGGAAGAAAATTAAAGCACTGTAAAAAGTTACAAATAATGGACAATTACAGAAAGAGGTTTCAACATTTCTGGCACCCGCCGGAAACTGACCTTTGACATTATCAAAACATAATGAATAATGCTGGAAACTGTGCCAACTAAAATGCCTAATGCATGAGCTATTGCAAAACCATGGCCTCCACTTTACAGCTCATTGCCTCTGAAGATGCCTTCATATCACCCTGAAGGGGGTCATCTTCAATTGATTTCCTATCCCATTTAAACTGCTTGGCCCAAAAACTTACTCGGTAGTAGGAAGATGTATCATCACTAGAGATGAGCGAGTAGTGAAATATTCGAAATTTCGATTCAAATAGACCGCGTTACTCGACTACTCGACCGATTATCGAATCCCATTATAGTCTATGGGAAAAAAATGCTCGCCACTTGGAAATCTCAATTCGACCACTTGGAGGTCACCAAGTCCACCCTGAAACATCAGAAAATGATGCCAACACTGCTGGAATGCAACTGGGACAGCAGGGGAAGCATGTCTGGGTGCATATAACGCGCCCAAGTCGCACTATTACGCCACTATCACTGCCACTCAACAATACACTCCAAACACAATATAACTTCTACGTAAAGTGAGACAAGACAAGGAAACCTTCTTTCCTCTACATTGCCATGGACCCCAAGCCAAACTGTACAAAAAAGAACAAAATTCTGCACCCCTTAAAATCACGTTGCCTAATGACAACCACAGATGGCATAGGCAAGGGGGAAAATAAATAGACCCCACCCCTAATTGTCATTGTGTGTGTGTGTGTGTGTGTGTGAGATGTGGTCAGACATGTCCTTTTGTGTCATTGTGTCACCCCAGCAGTAAGGGAAGCTTAAAGGAGGAGGTATGTTACAGTGTGTTACCCCAGCAGTAAGGGAAGCTTACAGGAGGAGGTTTGTTACAGTGTGTCACCCCAGCAGTCAGGGAAGCTTACAGGAGGAGGTTTGTTACAGTGTGTCACCCCAGGAGTCAGGGAAGCTTACAGGAGGAGGTTTGTTACAGTGTGTCACCCCAGCAGTAAGGGAAGCTTACAGGAGGAGGTTTGTTACAGTGTGTTACCCCAGCAGTAAGGGAAGCTTAAAGGAGGAGGTTTGTTACATTGTGTCACCCCAGCAGTCAGGGAAGCTTACAGGAGGAGGTTTGTTACAGTGTGTCACCCCAGCAGTAAGGGAAGCTTACAGGAGGAGGTTTGTTACAGTGTGTCACCCCAGCAGTAAGGGAAGCTTACAGGAGGAGGTTTGTTACAGTGTGTCACCCCAGCAGTCAGGGAAGCTTACAGGAGGAGGTTTGTTACAGTGTGTCACCCCAGCAGTAAGGGAAGCTTACAGGAGGAGGTTTGTTACAGTGTGTTACCCCAGCAGTAAGGGAAGCTTACAGGAGGAGGTTTGTTACAGTGTGTCACCCCAGCAGTAAGGGAAGCTTACAGGAGGAGGTTTGTTACAGTGTGTTACCCCAGCAGTAAGGGAAGCTTAAAGGAGGAGGTTTGTTACATTGTGTCACCCCAGCAGTCAGGGAAGCTTACAGGAGGAGGTTTGTTACAGTGTGTCACCCCAGCAGTCAGGGAAGCTTACAGGAGGAGGTTTGTTACAGTGTGTCACCCCAGCAGTAAGGGAAGCGTACAGGAGGAGGTTTGTTACAGTGTGTTACCCCAGCAGTAAGGGAAGCTTACAGGAGGAGGTTTGTTACATTGTGTCACCCCAGCAGTAAGGGAAGCTTACAGGAGGAGGTTTGTTACATTGTGTCACCCCAGCAGTAAGGGAAGCTTACAGGAGGAGGTTTGTTACAGTGTGTCACCCCAGCAGTAAGGGAAGCTTAAAGGTGGTAAATGGTGGTAAATGGTGGTATATGGTGGTAAATGCGATATTCTGAGCTTCTGGGGCCCTGCCTGCCTACATATGAGCTATATACTGTTCAACATAGTAGCCCTGATAAGGGCTCTCAATGACTCTCTTGTCTTCTGGTAGCTGGTATATATGGTGGTAAATGCGATATTCTGAGCTTCTGGGGCCCTGCCTGCCTACATATGAGCTATATACTGTTCAGCATAGTAGCCGTAATAAGGGCTCTCAATGACTCTCTTGTCTTCTGGTAGCTGGTATATATGGTGGTAAATGCGATATTCTGAGCTTCTGGGGCCCTGCCTGCCTACATATGAGCTATATACTGTTCAGCATAGTAGCCCTAATAAGGGCTCTCAATGACTCTCTTGTCTTCTGGTAGCTGGTATATATGGTGGTAAATGCGATATTCTGAGCTTCTGGGGCCCTGCCTGCCTACATATGAGCTATATACTGTTCAACATAGTAGCCCTAATAATAAGGACTCTCAATGACTCTCTTGTCTTCTGGTAGCTGGTATATATGGTGGTAAATGCGATATTCTGAGCTTCTGGGGCCCTGCCTGCCTACATATGGGCTATATACTGTTCAGCATAGTAGCCCTAATAATAAGGACTCTCAATGACTCTCTTGTCTTCTGGTGGCTGGTATATATGGTGGTAAATGCGATATTCTGAGCTTCTGGGGCCCTGCCTGCCTACATATGAGCTATATACTGTTCAACATAGTAGCCCTAATAAGGGCTCTCAATGACTCTCTTGTCTTCTGGTAGCTGGTATATATGGTGGTAAATGCGATATTCTGAGCTTCTGGGGCCCTGCCTGCCTACATATGAGCTATATACCGTTCAGCATAGTAGCCCTAATAATAAGGACTCTCAATGACTCTCTTGTCTTCTGGTAGCTGGTATATATGGTGGTAAATGCGATATTCTGAGCTTCTGGGGCCCTGCCGGCCTACATATGAGATATATACAGTTCAGCATAGTAGCCCTAATAAGGGCTCTCAATGACTCTCTTGTCTTCTGGTAGCTGGTATATATGGTGGTAAATGCGATATTCTGAGCTTCTGGGGCCCTGCCTGCCTACATATGAGCTATATACCGTTCAGCATAGTAGCCCTAATAAGGGCTCTTAATGACTCTCTTGTCTTCTGGTAGCTGGTATATATGGTGGTAAAAGCGATATTCTGAGCTTCTGGGGCCCTGCCTGCCTACATATGAGCTATATACCGTTCAGCATAGTAGCCCTAATAAGGGCTCTTAATGACTCTCTTGTCTTCTGGTAGCTGGTATATATGGTGGTAAAAGCGATATTCTGAGCTTCTGGGGCCCTGCCTGCCTACATATGAGCTATATACCGTTCAGCATAGTAGCCCTAATAAGGGCTCTTAATGACTCTCTTGTCTTCTGGTAGCTGGTATATATGGTGGTAAAAGCGATATTCTGAGCTTCTGGGGCCCTGCCTGCCTACATATGAGCTATATACCGTTCAGCATAGTAGCCCTAATAAGGGCTCTTAATGACTCTCTTGTCTTCTGGTAGCTGGTATATATGGTGGTAAAAGCGATATTCTGAGCTTCTGGGGCCCTGCCTGCCTACATATGAGCTATATACCGTTCAGCATAGTAGCCCTAATAAGGGCTCTTAATGACTCTCTTGTCTTCTGGTAGCTGGTATATATGGTGGTAAATGCGATATTCCGAGCTTCTGGGGCCCTGCCAGCTACAGCCTGTCTTTCCCTGCTGTGAGCGTCTATCCCTCACTAAGTTCAAGCTGCTAATGCTGACGAAGAGGAAGTGCTGAGTTTTGTAGATTCGAGGTCACATGGTTTTTCCAGCCAATGCGTCTAGACGCCGTTCTCGCGATGCCAGCGTCCTCCCAGGACCTGTCCCACCCCCCCCTGCATGGTGATTGGTGTAAAAAACGCGCCAGGGAAGGTGTGAGGGGAAACGAATTGTGAGTGCGCCATCGCCGCTGTACTCGATCGAAATCGAGTATGACGAATAGCGTAGTATTCGATCGAATACCGACTCGGTCGAATACTACTCGCTCATCTCTAATCATCACCATATACAGCAATTATATTTTCATGGCTTTCTTTCTTTAGGCTTATTTTCTTTGTTTGTAAGGAATTTACTCACAGAACAAAGTGCCAAATCCTTCACATTCTGTACTGTACTGTACTTGTCAGTCTGCCACTTCCAGCACTTTCATCAGACTGAACTACAAGTGTGTGTATTTGCAGACATGTCTAAACCTGTACAGACAAGCACAGCTCTCTCTCTAATCCATCTTCGAACATACTAGGGTAGATAGCCTTTTGAAGAAGGACATCTCTAAACAAAAAGTTAGCAAACTGGTGCATGCTTAGTAATGACCCACTCACCTTACCAGACAGCCGGCTCCCGGACCTTCCGCGAGGCCATCTTGCTACACCTGGGAGTATGTATCCCACAATCCTCCCGGGTGCGACCTTTAACCTCATGCTTGGGCTTTTCTTCCATTGTGAAGAAGCGGTGAAGGTGGCGACGGTGGCGGGAGGAATTCTTGATTGTAGCTGTGGACTGCTGGCTGGTGGGTGATGTCACTGGCCAGTGATGCACAGCTTTATTCTGGCTCATATGAGATTTTCTGCACTACATGAACCATTGTCAAAAGCAGCAGCACAGCTGACAGTAGTCGGCTGTGCGCTCCGGGAGCATCTGGACATAGGGCCGGATTAAGTGTGGTGGAGGCCCCTGGGCACAAAATCTGGTGGAGGGCCCAGATACAGTATTTTTTTTCCCTTTAAAATAATAGCCCAGCCAAGTAACTGATTGGTGGCACCCGCCCACTTACTGGAACGTCAGATCGACTCCCTTGTGCCACCCTTGTGAGGGTGCATTCTGCTCGGGAATTCCTGCTTTGCCATTCTGGGTGTGGGGGGGGGGGGGGGGGGTAGTGTAGTGGCCCAGCTTGTCCAAAAGAAAACAGTTCCCTGCATTGAGCTGCCAGTGGCTGTGCTTGGTGGCTTATATGCAGCGAGCGGCCGCTGATTGACAGCACTACACACATCCATGACTGTAGCTTTGCTGCTCTAGACTCTCCCTCCTGCCTGTGGTGGCTTTGGCTTCAGATATGCAAAAACAAACAAAACAAAAAAAGGCTTGGCCAGGCGCCGGGGGGGGGGGGGGGGGCATATAGCTTTGTTGCTGGACCAAGAGAAGAGTCCTGGACCAGGAGGAAACCCAAAGGTTGGTGGAGGCCCCATTTGCAGGCCAAGTGGTGGAGGCCCCGGGGCTAGAGCCCCTTGCACCCCCTCATAATCCGGCCCTGTCCGGACCTGCATGCAGAAGGTAAGTCCCTTGAGCTTTTTTTAGTTTTTTGGTGTTTGGTCTGCTTTAACTGCTCTTACAGTGTGTCCCAGATTGGCTGAATATAACCCGGACTAAATATAACCCTCCAAAAGTGGCCCCTGACAAGAGACACTTGGGGTCAGTTTGATGGCCTCCTCGCTCATGGTTTATAATATTTGTAAATGTAATATATAGATAATATTTACATATGGGATATTGGAACATACAGGAATGTTTTTATGAACAGGCTGAAAATAAGATGCAGCCCTTCACATTCAGCCTGGAATGTACTACTTACCTTTTGATCCCACAGCACTGCAGCATCTTCATACTTACCAATGAGCGAGAATGAGCGCTTCCATCCTCCATCGCTGTGCAGATGTGGTGGCATGCGTCATTATTAAATCATTTAATACAATGAATGGAGTAGAATTGTGGACGCCTTAATGAAAGGCCACCAGCTCTGGAAGATGGAGTCTCTGGCTCCCCACCATTGGTAAGTATGCAAATACCGCCACTGCATGGAGGAGCTGTGGGGGGGATCCTGGATCTGCATGGAGGATCTGGAGGCGAATAAACTATTTTCTGTTTCCTTTAAATTCCTATAAATTTCAGGCTTTGTAACTTAGGACCTTGGGGCAGCATGAAGATCCTGAGTAAGGGGGACAGGGGAGTTTGGATAACTCATTACCTATCACTAGTAGACTAGTAGAACACCCTGCTGCTGGTTATCACTGATTGTTATAAACTAGGGCTTTAGATTTAAAGAACATAAAATATATTTATGATTAACATTTCCAAACTACCTGTACAATATTAGAAAGAGGTTTTCTTTTTTCAGACTCCAACCAAAAGTAGCTTGGACAGTGTGTGAATGTAGGTAAGCATGACAAGTAAAATTGCACCTAATATTAAGGTTATGTTTATAATTCCAAAATGTCCCCAGCTGACTTGACATATGCAGAGTTCAGTCACTACATTGATAGTGCAAAACTAGAGAATGCTGCTGCCCAGTTACATGGCTCTTCCAGGATCCCTCCACGGTTGCACAGTGATGTACTCGGCTGTTGAGCTAATAGGCTGCTCGTGGTATCGTGGGACATGCAATTGTTAAGAGGTGAGTATCTGAGTCACCGCATACTCTAGTTTAGGGCCTCTGATGCTCAGCAGGGGGGTCTGATTTAGGCTGCCACGCTGCAGCATTATTAAAAGCTGGGGATGGCTGGGGGGGCAGGAGTAGAGTTGCTGGGGACGCACCCGCTGCTCTCCCAATTGCTGAAGCATTACATATGCATGGCAGACGGCTCTGATTGAATGGTACCCTGTGCATGCGCTGTTGTGCCAGGAAGTAGTGAGATTATCTGGCTGTACTCGGGGATCTCACACAGCAGGGCATCACAATTCTAGATGCCCCTAGGGAACTGAACTAAACTCAGTATAGAATGAACAAAAGGGGGTGGGAGCAGCTCAATCCCTCTTATTTATACGAGATTGTTCCTTCATACAAGATTATTCTTATTATATAACCCCTTATCATCCAAAATCATTATTATATATCCTCTTATCCAAAATTATTATTATTATATATCCTCTTATCATACAAAAATATCATTATTATAATTCAGGGCCTGGGAACTAACCCAGTTTAACCCTCTCATCATCAATCTCATCTGATTATTAAGCACCAAACATGTCTAGCTATGTGGAAAGACAGAGATTTGGTTGCATATATCTGCAGATACATGTGGAAGCCACACTGCCCCGACAAGGCACTCTGTATTTAGTGTGGTCCCTACTCTTAATTCTGAGTCCCCAATGTTGGGACATGCAATGCAGACAAATATCTGAGAGCTGCTCACCTGGGAAGCGGCCAGCCTCCCTTTAGAACACTTCACAGGGAGGAATCCATATTGACTGAATTCCCCCCTGCTTATGCTCATGGCAATTCAAATGAACAAAAGGGGGTGGGAGCAGCTCAATCCCTCTTATTTATACGAGATTGTTCCTTCATACAAGATTATTCTTATTATATAACCCCTTATCATCCAAAATCATTATTATATATCCTCTTATCCAAAATTATTATTATTATATATCCTCTTATCATACAAAAATATCATTATTATAATTCAGGGCCTGGGAACTAACCCAGTTTAACCCTCTCATCATCAATCTCATCTGATTATTAAGCACCAAACATGTCTAGCTATGTGGAAAGACAGAGATTTGGTTGCATATATCTGCAGATACATGTGGAAGCCACACTGCCCCGACAAGGCACTCTGTATTTAGTGTGGTCCCTACTCTTAATTCTGAGTCCCCAATGTTGGGACATGCAATGCAGACAAATATCTGAGAGCTACTCACCTGGGAAGCGGCCAGCCTCCCTTTAGAACACTTCACAGGGAGGAATCCATATTGACTGAATTCCCCCCTGCTTATGCTCATGGCAATTCAAATGAACAAAAGGGGGTGGGAGCAGCTCAATCCCTCTTATTTATACGAGATTGTTCCTTCATACAAGATTATTCTTATTATATAACCCCTTATCATCCAAAATCATTATTATATATCCTCTTATCCAAAATTATTATTATTATATAAACTCAGTATAGTCAATACCTTGAGGATTGGTGGTGACTGCATTATACTCTGTAGACACTTTTCTATGGCGGGTCCTAGGAGGCATTTGAGGGTATGTGGAAGAATGAGCTAAGCAAAATATATGAAAATCCTGGAAGAAATCCCCATGCAGCCTGTCAGACACCCAAGGGACACGTTTCATATTTCATGAAGAAATTTGCCCCCAGCCTAAAATCAAGTTATGGGAATTCAGTCCAGTCATGAAAAGGCCTATCATGATCACTTTACAATTCAGTTGAGCTTAAAATGGTCCAAAGCTCTGCTGACAACTTTGTGTGGTGTGAGTAGGATCCGGGTCCCCAAGAACTTGAACTGAAGGAAGCAGATGTACACTGATGTACACTGCAATAATGCACAGAGGAGGCCAGGCTTCTTTCCTGTTCCCACATCAAGTGAAGCTCTTCTAGGAAAAGGTAGGTTAGATTACTTAGGTCTACTTTAGACATTGTACAAGGCTGACTAAATAGTGACCTAAATTTAAATGGATCTAAACAGATCTGTGGGTACCTAGTTTTACACTGAAATGCGTCTTAGGTTTATAGCTTTGCACAAAAATACATTTTGATTCAGTAATCAAAGACAACATGAATTTTAGGTACAGAATCAGTAGTATTTAAATACACATTGGATTTCTTCGTGCTAAACCAAATCAAATCACACCTGTAACATTCATTAGCTTGGCATAAAACTGTCCTGCTTACTAACTACTGTAAAACATCGCCATCCAGTGGACAAAGTTTATAATTACACCTAAGAATGGCGACTCGTTAAACTAAAAAGTGTTACCAGCTTGGCGGTATATTGGCAACATTAGATGAATACGCCCTTTCATTTCAAGCCTGTCTAAAGATTATGCCACTCTAGCTTGCCAAGCCATTTTTGCATAAATCTCCTCGCAGCGCCACTTGAGCATCTGTGGAGAGACGCCTCTATTAGCGCCACAGCCGCAACACCAGCCACAGACAGACAGCGCTGTTTGTGTTTTGCACTGTATGCTACCAGTGGTGCTGTGTCTTGTGCTGTGTCTTGTGAGCTAGCGGCAGGTAACGCCAGAAATCCTTTGTATTTAACATGTAAATGACCAGCGTCAGCGCGGGTGCTCTGAAACCATGATACTCAGGCTTACAGCTCCATGTGCAATACAAAAACGGCTTTACCTGGGGATGGTACCATAGCGACCAAGCAAAAACACATGGAATGACATTGGAAACATACAAATTACATGACTGGCAGGCATGAAAATGCAAGTTAGCGCCCGGTAACCTACGTAAAAAAAGAATGTAAAAACATTTCTGAACAAGCCAGTGATCCTGTGTCGCTTGACTGAGCACAAAAAAATTAAAATACGCTAACCAGAAGTCACCAAAAAATGGGACTCAAATGGCTAATTGAAGTCAATGGGAGAACGACACTGAGGGTCTGATGTGGGGCTGTAGAGAACAAAGCACCCGGCGATCTTCATACATGAACCGCTACATGGTGCTAGGAGAGGCGCTAAACATTTTTTTGCATCATAAATATAAATTGCTGGTGGCGGTCACCAAAAACACCTGACACCATGAGGCCTTAGCATTTCTTTAATAAGGCCCTATATATTGTTTTTTTGCACAGTTTGGACTTTAACAGGAAATGTCTTGTTTCCTGCTCAGGAGACTCCCCCAAACTAAAACAGCACTTTAGGAGATGTTTAAATAAAATACAATTACTGTGTGCACATTGCAATTTTTCAGGAAAAACAACCCTTCAAATTGGAATCCCCTCAACTATTTTCTGGGCACACTTTAAGCTTTCTAGGCATACCAGGCTTGCTGTCGTAGGCACAGTTTTCTGGACACAACCCCTGGAGGAATTCACTGGTTGCACAGGGATCCCCAACAAAAATCATGAAAAAACTGAATAAAAACCCAATTTTTCCTAAAATGTCAAAAGGCAAACAGGAAAAACAAGCTAAATCTGAAAGCGCAGATGGGCAGGCTGATTCATCACTAATGCCAAGTAGCGACAGATGAGCGTCTGTGACAGGCATTTTCAGAGCGCCCGCTAGTAGTCACTGTGCTCGGCCGTGAGTCGCTAGTTTATAGCGACTCAGTCGCTGTTCAGTAATGTTGAATACATTGTGAGTCGCTATTTGGCCAGTACAGCGCTGAATGGGAGCGCATGTTAGCGACTGGTCATAGCGACCGACTCACACCACATTCAGCAAATAAACAGCCTCACAAAACTCAGGCGCTGAAAAATGCCCAGAGCGCAGGAGGCGGTGTGTTTAAAGTCTGTTTTTCAGCATCTATCCACTACTAACAAAGCTAAAACATATGGAATTACATTGTAGCAACATTGTAACATGAACACTTTAATGGCAGACCTGTAATGTCATTTCTGAAGAAATATATAAAATTTAAAAAAATTTAGAAAAAACAGCTTTTTCAATGCCAGTATAGGTCACAGAATTATTTGAGATTTAAAAAAAAAAAAATAAACAAAAACCCTGTTTAAAGAGAAGAAAAGTATCGTCCATTGAAATGTATGGGAGAGCGACAGGTAGCGAGAGGTCATACCTGGCGCTGTGCAAGGCTGAACACCGCCGCTGTTCGCTGAGGCTGTTAAAATGATGAATCAGACGCTACATGGCGCTATCCCAGTCCCTAAACAGATTCTGCATGATAAATGTGCAATTGCGTGCCGTGTCCGGCGTTCAACAGTCGCTACCTGTCATTAACCAGCCACTACCTGACGCTATCCCTTCATAAATAAGGGCCCAATACTCAACATGCATAGGTACTTTTAACCCTTTTAGTGCCAGCCTACTTGAGATTTTGGGCCTTATTTATGAAGTGCACCATTTAGCATCTTTCTGAGGGCCTGCCTTTGGGGTGTGCAAGGTGTGACATCACACAGGTTGCCATGGTCAGGGAGCACCGAGCAGATGGGTCCACCCATAATGCTGCATATATTAATGCAGGGAATATAACTCTTGTTGCCCAAGGAGCCTGGTATAGAAAGCAGTAAGCATTATGCATACATCATGGAATCGCATGTGAGGTAAGTTTCCCAGGTGGTTTCACACAGTGAGGCATGTGCAGGTGCATATGGAATCAGATGGCTCCAGAGTTTTTGGACTTCAGAGTTTTCGGCCATATGCAGCCATTCAGATGTGACGGGCGGGGCGCACACAGCTGAGAAGGGAGGTGAGTGATGCTAGTGCCGGCCGTGCATGTGCCGTTGGCTCAGGAGACAGGTGAGTTTACTGCACACCCTGGGGGGGGGACTAAGCCTGTCTTGGAGTCTGATAGACTCCGGGGTGGGATTTGGTCCACTTTAATATTTCTATATAAACTTTAATAGGATTTAGGCCCTTATTTATGAAGGAATAGCGACAGGTAGCGACTGGTGAGCGGCCGGTAATGACGGGCACCGCCACGAGAACGCCGGCTCCCCACCACAATCACACATTTATCAAGCCAATCCTGCTTAGCGACTGAGATAGCGCCATATAGCGACTCATTCATCATTATTCCAGCCTCAGCCCACAGCGCCAGTGTCCAACCTTGAACAGCGACAGGTATGACCTCTCGCTACCTGGCGCTCTCCAATGCATTTCAATGGAACAATCTTTAAATATTCATAATTAATTGTTATTAATTTTTTTTTTTTTTTTTTTAAATGTGAAAAATTCTGTGACCACTTCTGCCATTTTAGATTTAAGGGAAAAAAAAATAGTACAGAATGATATTACAGGTCTGATATTAATGTATTCATATTACTAAATTATTTAAAAAACTTTTTTTTTTGTTTCCAAAAATATGGTTGTTTGGGGGTTAAAAAACTACTTTTAACCCATCGCCGCCAGCGCTCTGGGGTTTAAACATGCATTTTACAGCGCGAGAATTTTTGAGTGTGATTTTTTAATGAATATGGTGGGAGCCGGTCGCTAGGGCCAGTCACTATCATGCGCTCCCATACAGCGCGGAACCTGTCAAATAGCGACTCCTCACCCAATATTCAACATTACGGCAAACCGACTGAGTCGCTATCAACTACCGAACAACTGCCAAGCACAGCGACTACTAGCGGGCGCTCTGAAAATGCTGCTACAGTCGCTCAACTGTCGCTACCTGCCGCTATTAATGAATCGGCCTCCCCGTGATCTTTCCTCCTTTATTTTTCCTTATCAAGCATCACTGTACTGTATTAGATAATACAATCATTTTTTGTGCTTTTTGCACAATTTTTACATACCAATATAGTCAGTGTGTTGCATTTCTTTCATTACCAATAACTGTAGGCCTTCGTGCAGCTTGCTTGTCATCTTCCCCTGGGGTTGTGTCTCCTTTCTTTTTCTAACCTCTGCATGCACCATCACACTATAATTCTATTCATGTTTTCTATTTGGTATTTCACTGTTGGACATGACTCTTGCCCCATATAGGGCAGGCCCCAGGTCCTCCCCTTTCTGACGTGGAGTGTGCACCATTGCACCATGGCACCGCATGTCATGGCGGTGGGGACCATGCCCAGCTGTGGACACCACAAACTCTATGAAATTCCAAAAAAATAGCGGCCTCGGTATCTCCATGACGGTTTCACGAAGAATAGGGTTGTTTGCTAGACATTTTTTGCATTTGCATTGATAGCGCACCCACACAATATTTAAATAAATGCTTATTATGTATTTTTTAAATTAAGAGAGGTACAAAGTGATCATGTTCAGTAATTTGACAAAAAATGCAATCACCTTCAAACAGAGTGAAAAACGATATAATACATTCAATATTCTCAGTTTAGGTCCGCTTTAGGGTAAATAACACAGGAACTTATTCCTTAGTAGAGTCTCTGCTTTAGGTTAATAGTATTGTTTAACTTCTATTGTTTAGATCCTGTACACTGTTTTTGTGTACAGGATTGTGGTATGGAAAAAGTTGTGCTTATGCAGACTCTAAAGCAGACCTAAACCGCGACTGGTGCAAAATTGTTTTTTTTTACCGATTTCCACTGTTTTGAATTATATATGAAGGCATTGACCTAAAGCAGGGGCTATAGAATAAGTTCCTTTGTTATTTACCCTAAAGCAGACCTAAACCGCGAATATTGAATGTATTGTATAGTTTTTCACTCTGTTTGAATGTGATTGAATTACTGGCCATGTGAGCTTATGATCACTTTGTACCTCTCTTCATTTAAAAAAAAAAAAAGCATTTATTTAAATTGTGTGTGTGTGCCACTTATTAATATTTTATTGGATATACAAGTGTGCTTTAGGACATACATTTTGGGTAGCAGCACCACTTTTTTCTTGTTGACATTTGATAATTTGGGTCATTTAGGTGTGCATTCATTTCTTAATTGACTAGTTATGATGCGAGTAAATGAAATAGTAAGGTCACGCTGTGCACACTAGTTTATAGAATATACATTATTGCCATCGGTTTGTTACTATAGTTAGTCTATACTTATATACATAAATTAGTGAGTACTACCCTCTACTGGTTGGTCTATGTATGTGTTTTAGGTTAGTTGATGAGAATATAATATTCATATTACAATATATGGCAGTACTGCAGGTTTTTGTGTATTTGTATGGAAACCACAGACGCTGTGTCCCATGGGCTTAAAAGCAAGGGGCAATCCATCTTGTCAGTTCAAAGGCCTGACACTCTTATGGTATGGGGTTGCATTAATTGGTATAGCATGGGCAGCTTACTTATCTTGAAAGGCATTATGATTGCTGAGCAGTATACAGAGGTTTCAGAAACACATATGGCTGTTTCTTTTAAAGCACACCAAAAGTCAAAAAAAGCTCAGTTCAGTAATTTGCACCTCTAAAGCCACACTCTGGTAATCGGTGTCATAAACTATTTGAGAAGGCTTAATCCATGGAGATATTATGGTTTAGCAAGCCGACTCCATGCTGCATAACTGCATGGCAGCAGCCATCTTGCCACATACATGAGTCCAGCTTATACAAAAACCCAAACCCACAGTCAAAATTGCCAACTTTATAGTAGAAAGTCATTAACTGTGATGACCCATTGATCTGCTGCACAACTGAAAGAAATATATCATTTGGAAGATACACTGTCTGAATGGTGTGCAGTAAATCCAGAGTCCGCAGTAAACAGTGATAAAGAAACATTGTTGCAGATTTCCCTTCTCACACAAAATTTCTCAAGCAGCTGGTTATTCAGTGTGTGTGTGTGTGTGTGTGTGTGTGTGTGTGTGTGTGTGTGTGTGTGTTTATATAACATAATACATAAGCTGTACTTGTTTCTGAGGTATTTATCTCTGGTGTGGGCTGCTGCTGGCACAGCACTGCCCTCATGCCTATGTGTGTGGCAAGATGGCAACTCCCATGCAGTTCTGCAGCAAAGAAACATCCTGTTATTCCAGAACATCTGCATGGAGTTAAAGAACATTTTCAGCTCCCCCCCCCAAAACGCTATACTCACCATGTGTCCCACGCAGACTTTCAGTGACTTTCAGTGCGCAGCTGCATATAGATGAGCCAGGGGGAACGCCATTTGTAGGACACAGGAAGAAATGTGCCATCTGCAGTGCATACAGGGGATTCAGCGATCAGGAAAGACCTGCAGCACCTCACTGTTGCCAGTCCGCGTGGGATACATGGGGGGTAAATTGTTTTTTGGGGGGGCTGAAAATATTCTTTAAGCCCTCTCAAATAATTTTTGCAGGAGGGGGCTTTAGCGGGGAAAAACGTTCTTTTTTTGACTCTTGGTCCGCTTTAAGGACTGCACGCAAGAAGCATCCAGCATACCTGCTGCAGTACACACCTTTCACAAATAGAAAACACTTGATGCGTTATAAAATGGAAAATCCCCGGAAATCCTCCTGATCACCACTTCGGCAGTCGAGGATTGCAGAAGCCCTGCCCCATGTGTCATGCCTTGTAATGGATAAGGCACAATCAAAAGTATTCCCTTTGTGTAGGGCTACACATGGTAATGTTCTCATTTTGTCCTATTTATAGATGAAGCTATACTGCCAAAGTATTTATAAGAAAAAAAAATGACCTTGCGTTGTGCTGTCTTCTTCGATGGGATTGGCAGGAATGGGTGATGCAGGCATTCTGTGTGTATTGCACTGGAGTGAGCTGGGCTTAAGTGACAGAGTGGGGTGGGAATCATTCTAGCCTATCACTAATAGAGGGTGTGTCAACCTGACATAAGGCTTCGATTTCTGGTCAGGATTACGGGAGACTTAAGGGTTAAATGCCCTTAAAATCCCACAAAAAATGACATGGAGTCCCCCTTACTCAGCATAACCTGCCCGGGACCAGCTATGGGGGGTTGTAGAACAGGGCGCAGGGGCCAACTTTGGTAACCCCCGCCCTGCCAGCTACAAGCCCACATAGCATCTCATGGATCCCTTACCAGCACACATAGCCTCTCATGTATCCCTTACCAGCCCACATAGCCTCTCATGGATCCCTTACCAGCACACATAGCCTCTCATGTATCCCTTACCAGCCCACATAGCCTTTCATGGATCCCTTACCAGCCCACATAGCCTTTCATGGATCCCTTACCAGCCCACATAGCCTCTCATGGATCCCTTACCAGCACACATAGCCTCTCATGTATCCCTTACCAGCCCACATAGCCTCTCATGGATCCCTTACCAGCCCACATAGCCTTTCATGGATCCCTTACCAGCCCACATAGCCTCTCATGGATCCCTTACCAGCCCACATAGCCTCTCATGGATCCCTTAGCAGCCCACATAGCCTCTCATGGATCCCTTACCAGCCCACATAGCCTCTCATGGATCCCTTACCAGCCCACATAGCCTCTCATGGATCTCTTACCAGCCCACATAGCCTCTCATGGATCCCTTACCAGCCCACATAGCCTTTCATGGATCCCTTACCAGCCCACATAGCCTCTCATGGATCCCTTACCAGCACACATAGCCTCTCATGTATCCCTTACCTGCCCACATAGCCTCTCATGGATCCCTTAGCAGCCCACATAGCCTCTCATGGATCCCTTACCAGCACACATAGCCTCTCATGTATCCCTTACCAGCCCACATAGCCTCTCATGGATCCCTTACCAGCCCACATAGCCTCTCATGGATCCCTTACCAGCCCACATAGCCTCTCATGGATCCCTTACCAGCCCACATAGCCTCTCATGGATCCCTTACCAGCCCACATAGCCTCTCATGGATCCCTTACCAGCCCACATAGCCTCTCATGGATCCCTTACCAGCCCACATAGCCTCTCATGGATCCCTTACCAGCCCACATAGCCTCTCATGGATCCCTTACCAGTTCACAAAAGGGTTAACAGTAAAAAATAAACACACCACACATAATAAAAAAGTGACATTTATTATTTTTTTTTCTTTACTTGCCTCCGATCCTCTGTTGTCCCCCGGCGATGTCCCACGAAGCTCCGATGACAGCTGCTGGGCGATCGGTGGAGGAAGGTTGGGTGGGCAAAAGATCACAGCCCTCTCGCCTTCCAACCTTCCTCCTCCGATCACCTGGAGCGACAGAGCTTCACGGGAGAAAGATAAATTCCGGTGCCCCCCCCCCCCCCCCCCCGGTGAAGAGGCGACCCGGCAGGAGGGATTGCAGCCACAGGTGAGTGAATGTAATTTTTTTTTTTTTTACAGTTAGGAGCAGCAGTTGCCGAAGCGGATGGGGGGGAGCGCTATTTCGGGCGCTCTCCTAAATCGAGAAGAACCCACAGGGGGGGATCGGATGCCACCAAATTAAAGAGGAGACCCGGCCGGATTGATAGATGGATCAGATGGGTGTTTCTTTTTAATCTTTTTGTCTACTAGCAGGGGTAAGTGCCAGGCCCGTGAATTTTACGTGGCTGGCACTCAAGGGTCGGAGAGTCAACCGCGTAAAATTCACGTGCTTGGCACTTAAAGAATTAAAGATTCTTTTTAGATGGAACCCAATATTTCTGTGCGGTAAAAATGGGGAAAGGGGGGTAAACAAAATAGCTGCTCAGAGCCATCATAGCCTGTAACTGACCCATTACACGAGCAGCTTGCTTTGAAAACATAATTAATCTGCTGAGAAATTAGACAGAACGTTATGCTGTAACCTGTTATGATATTGGAATCCTCTTATGATGTTTCCCACAATGGTCTAGTGATTTGAACCTGTTGCTGCCATCACTGTCATCAGCGGCCACTTCTGTTCCGGGAGGGTAAAGAAAGTTAGAGAGGTTTTGGGTTTTAGACAGAACATCGACATGAGTCTAACAGGACACCGTCCTTACTGTGGTTACCTAACTATGAGAACCATGGCTCCTCTGGTTAAAAATCCACAGACAGATGATGCAATTATAGATCAAGTAGTGATCTTTCTATACAACTGACTGAGCATCTCCTTGGATTTGATTAACAATCGAGTGACAGGCAACTCACCCAATCCTATAACAGCACGGGCGTATTACCCAGAACACAGCTTCAATGTAGAGGCCCCCCCACTGACATTGGAGGAGGATAGCAGTTTATGGTGAGTGGACTTATAGCACTATGCGAGGGAGGGTTGGGAGGGAAATATTTCAATTATTGGACTTTCTTTTCAGCATTCCTCTTTAAAAAACTATATTGGGTTAAAATGTGGCCCTGTATTGCTGTTTTGTAAATATAAGCTGTGAGTTCCTTTTACCTGTATTTGTATTTTATTCTGTGTTCCAGCCCCACCTGGTGGTCAGAAGTGTGAATTACCATTCAAGATTACGGACATTAGAAAAAAACACAAAAGCAAAAATGTACACAGTGTTGCCCCTCATTTACATTCATACTCGGGTAGAAAAAACCCAGATCTTATTAGAACTAATCTGGAAGTTGCTTGTCATAATGCTGTGGCCACTGCTTAAAGGAACATGTCCAAAAAGGAGAATATACATCCATCAAGGTAAGTCTTGGAGTATAAATGTCTCTCAAAGTAAGTAACTATTAAACTAAAGTAAGCAGATTATTGCTTGTGGTACTAGGTCTAATACCCTGAAGCATTTCACTAATATGGATTTTTCAGCGGGTTCAAATAGAGAGGCCCAGGCAAATATAGGAGCCTAATAAGGTAGAGGTAAGATGGTTGCATACAAAATAGGGTATAATTGTATACACAAAGAAGTACAAAACCTAAATACCAAAACATACATTTATTTATACTCTGATTGAGCAATATAGTTTGTCCTAGTTTGGTGTCCAGACGGGGTGGTGACAGGTACCGTTCCATATAAAACTGGTAAGGTGATGATTTGTGTTCAAGAGCATGCTTCAATGTGACACTTTAGTTCTGCTTAAGCGTGGGTATTTTTGATCACACGTTAGTAGCTTTAGAATGAGTCCCTCTTTAAAAACTAATTGTGCTTGGTCATGTGGTGACCCATGGGTGTGACCTTAGGTATAGATAACGGTGCAGTGTTAATGGGCCTCAAAATGTTTGTTAAAATGCTAAATCAGTTATTAGCTGGGCCTATAGAAAGACTTGTTCAAGTGTTCCGATTTGGGATGCCCCACTGTTTAAACCCCCTGCACATACCATCAATCACTTACCTTTCCGGCACTCCCACGCCTATTTCCTGAACTGCATTCAGGGCCTCCCTACAGAAGAGCGCTACTACTCCCCGCCATTGAGATATGCCGCAGACTGCATGGAGACTGGGGATGTGGCACTCTCCAGCAGTGCTCTGTTTTAAACATCACTTTATGCTGTGCATTAGTATGCACGGCATAAAGCACTGATTGGATGAGAGCCCATGCATGTGCCATGGAAATGGTGGAAAGGTTAGTTGTGTGGGCAATTTAGGGGGTTTCACACAGCATCCCAAATCTCAATGCCCCAGTAAGACGGATCGATTATCAGCATAGTGAAAATCCTGGCTACAGGTCCACTTTGACATCATCCAGAATTAGTGGCCATCCGGCGGTAGGGGAATTAAGGGCACGGGAAAAGGAGGTCCGCTGGGCAGGGTGGATGATTGAAATCATCTGATAGGTATGGCTGTCAGATGCCATATAATTAGCTACTGTAGTGGGGTGGGGGATAGAGATAATAGAGCCTCTCTCACATGCACTTTCGCATGTGTCTGTGTGTTTTTTGTGAGTTTTTACATGAGTTTTCGGTTTGTACGTTACTTTTTTCATGAGTATATGCGTTTACATAGAAACATAGAAGGTTGACGGCAGAAGGCGACCATACGGTCCATCTAGTCTGCCCTTATGTGTATGCTGTATGTACTCTTTATCTTAGGATAGATGTGTGCTTATCCCAGGCATGTTTAAATTCAGTGACTGTTGATTTTTCAACTACCTCTGCTGGAAGTTTGTTCCAAGCATCTACTACTCTTTCTGTAAAATAATATTTTCTAACATTGCTCCTGATCTTCCCCCCGACTAGCTTCAGGTGTGCCCCCTTGTTCTATCATTAAGCTTCTTCTTAAAAACACTTCCCTCCTGAACCTTATTCAATCCTTTCACATATTTAAAGGTCTCAATCATGTCCCCCTCTCCCTTCTTTCCTCCAGACTGTACAAATTAAGTTCTTTAAGTCTTTCCTGATAAGTTTTAAGTTTAAGTCCTTCCACCATTTTCGTTGCCCGCCTTTGGACCCGTTCTATTTGAATAATGTCTTTTTGCAGGTAAGGTCTCCAGACCTGCACACAGTATTCTAGCTGTGGCCTCACCAGGGCTCTATACAGCGGCATCACAACCTCCCTCTTCCTACTGGTGATGCCTCAAGCTATGCAGCCGAGCATCCTGCTTGCTTTTCCCACTGCCTGGCTACACTGTCCACTCATCTTGCAGCTATCAGTAATCAGTACCCCTAACTCTCTCTCCTCCGAGGTCCTGGCTAACACAGTACTGCCCATACGGTACTCAGAGCAGGGATTCCTTCTACCCAAGTGCATGATTTTACATTTAGAGACATTAAACTCTAGTTTCCACAGTTTTGACCATCTATCCAGTAAAGCTAAATCATTTTCCATTTTGCAGACACCTCCAGGAATATCCACCCTATGACTAACCTTTGTATCATCAGCAAACAGACAAACTTTTCCTACCAAGCCTTCTCCTATGTCACCTACAAATATATTAAAAAGAATGGGGCCCAGGACAGAGCCTTGCAGCACACCACTTGTAACTCGCCTTTGTTCAGATTGCACACCATTTACAACAACGCTCTGATACCGATCCCTCAGCCAACTGGAAATCCACTGAACTATCCAGGCATTGAGTCCTACCTTCAATAACTTATCTATGAGCTCCTTATGTGGTAAAGTGTCAAAGGCTTTGCTAAAATCCAGATAGGCGATATCCACAGCACCACCTTCATCTAACACTTTAGTGACATTGTCAAATAAATCAATAAGATTGGTCTGACATGATCTGCCCTCAGTAAAGCCGTGCTGTTTTGGGTCCAATAGGTCATTAATTTTTAGATGGGAAATTATCTGTTTTTTTAAGAGTGTTTCCATTAATTTGACCACTATAGATGTTAAACTAACTGGCCTGTAATTACTGGCTTCTTCTCTACTCCCCTTTTTATGGATTGGTATGACATTGTATCAAAGAATGTGTCTGGGTATGAACCGACCCAGTAATTGGTGGGAACTCGAGGTGTGACCACGCCTAAACAAATTCAAATATTACACCTTCATAAAATCCAATGAATTCTTTTATTGAAATTACAAAATCTCATTAAAAATAGACACAAATTTTTTGTGGGAATGTGATTGGTGCTCAATTGAGCTACAAATCCAATTCCCCATAGCACTCCATGGTGTCAATCACAATGCAAATATAGTAATCAACATAGTAGATTATTTTCACAATTGAGGACTATCAATATTCCAAAAAGGCTGGTTATTATTCAAACGATCAATCATATATTGTGACATGCAAGCATATTAGCTTTCCAGATTATCCAATTTCCCTTAGGTATATGGTTTCAATATATGGCGGTGAGTGGTTTCAATATGTGACGGTGAACTAGTTTCACCCCCAACGGGGGTTTCTTCTGCACCAATCTGCACCTTAGGGCATTCAATCAGCCCAATCAGGCCAAATCGATTATTGTCGAGTACCTCATGTCAGGGTATACAATCCAAAAATAATGCTGGACAAACACAGCAACAAAGACAAAAACAAAACAGCATATCAAATAGTATCATCCATCCAAATTATATGGGTACCTGCATAATCCTTAAAGCTGTGGATCCCCACTGTGAAAATAACTGGGCCATAGCTGTGATATAATAAGCATAAATGGCTACCTGAGTATGGGAAATCTGGTCGCCCCAAACGATCAATGCTCCATTGGCCAGGTTCAAAGGGATGACACCACCTTATATTCCCAAATTCGCTGTTCCTCAATACTCTATGGGCATATACATAGTATGATATTGTCATTACTGGAGAGCCAAGCTAGACTACATGTGTGGGAATAAGCAAATAGGAAAGGTACTTAGAGGGAGAGACAGAGGTGATGGCTTAGGGTCCGCTCACTCCGCTGCGATGGAGCCCGCTGGTCCGCCCAGTAACCTACCAGGGCAGATCGAAGGGAGCCAGCCCAACACTACACAGCAGCACTTGTTGCGCTGTGTGTTCAGCCCGGATGTGACGTGTCAGCGGGGAGCGCTTAAGAAGGCGCCAAACCCGACTGAATGGCAGAGCAGCGTCGGCCTTAGATGACGTACCCGGGCAGCACGTGTGTGATACACGCACAGACCGGAAGGTCCGCGTTCGCCATATCGGGATGGGGAGGGACAGGCAACGTGCAGCCACGAGAGAGCGGGGGGAAGGGGGCGGAGAGGAGGGACAAGGGGAGGGAGGAGAGCGGCTTCCACGGTCGGATACCATGGCAACCGGATGTTGTCATTTCCTCCGTGTACTACGTACGGCGCCGCACCGCCGGCTCAGGGCAGTGCGGCGCACGGACGCAACCTAGCAGCCGTACAAACCTCCCCCCCGTCGCCCCGGCCCCCCACCCCAAACAGCCCCCCGCACTTCCCTGGGCATGCAAACCGATACAGATGGAAACCGGTGTTTGCACTGGTCTCTCTCCACCCCTCACGTCACATCCGTTCTCAAGTCTCCAAAACTTCTTTCCCCTGAGGTGTCCATGTAAAACATATCATAAAAAAATGCATGTATGCAGGAAGACAGTGTGCACATGCCCATTACTAAAGTCTAAATGTGCCAAGCTCCAAACCCACACTGACTAATAGTTTACAGTAACTCCCTTCTGCTGGCTGTTCACCACTGAACATAAGGGCAGACATTTATAAATAGGGGAGGCAACAAACAGAACAGGGGAATGATGAGCTGTGGAGCCGAAAGATCACCACTCTCTCATCATACTTCCTAGATTAAGTCTGATAATTTTTGCCTATGGCTTAAGGATGGCTATTTTAGGTCCCTCAGTCCCATATGAAGCATAGTGTACTTTCATTGTCCCTCTCATCACCTGCTAATTCATCCTGCATTGAGCATTTGAGTTGTCTACGGTGGACGACATTGATATACCAGACACTAAGACAAACAAAAAAAAAAAAAAAAAAAAAAAAAAAAGGAAAGAGGCAACCCTCTAACTTACTCTCTTACCTCCTTCTCTCTCCCCTCTAACCCAAATAAGAAGCAAAACTAATAGTCTCATTTAAGCCTGGATATAGGTATGCTTTTGTTCTACTAATCCAACGGGTCTCTCGTTGTAACGTAACCTTTTCTAGGTTTCCCCCTCTGGGATTAGGATGGATACGATCCAAGCCCTGTACTTGTAGGCCAGTTGGATCCTGATTATGAAATCTAGTAAAGTGGCGGCCTATGGGGGATTTGATGTTGGCTGTACGGATGTCGTATTGGTGCTCATACACTCTTTTTTTAAGAGGTCTGTTGGTCTTACCTATATAAAAACATCCACATGGGCATGTTAAAATATAAATAACATGAGGAGTGTCACAGTTTACAAAATGTCGAGGGGTAATTTGTTCGTGGCCTGGGATGATTATCGTCTTTCCGGGGCATATGAACCTACAGCAGATACATTTCTTTTGGCACTGATATGTGCCCCTATATTTACAACATTTCCTCCGATCATTCGGGGCATAATGACTTCGCACCAACCTGTCTCGAAGATTCTTTGCACGCCTAAAAATGAACTGAGGCTGCATGGGAACAATGTTTTTCAGTGAATCATCATTGGCTAGTAAATGCCAATGCTGTCTGAAAATATTTTTAATTTGACGTTGGTCAACAGAATATGTAAGCGCAATCGCTAGTGACCTTTCTTTGTCTTTCATCCTAGGTTTGTAAAGAATCTCAGGGCGTGGTCTAGCAAGTGCTTTTCTATAGGCCTTTGTTAATGTATTTTTCGTGTACCCTCTCATCAACAGTCTATCCCTAATACCATCCGCTGCCACCTTAAAGTCACTGTCCTGTGTACAGTTTCTGCGAGCCCGCAGATATTCACCGTACGGAATACTCAATAATAAATGTTGAGGATGAGCGCTTGACGCTCGTAGAATGGTATTACCCGCCGACGTCTTTCGAAAAAAGTTTGAGTGAATTTGGCCCTGAAGATCAATAGAAATAGTGAGGTCCAAGAAATTAATTTGTTCAGTACTCACTTCGTGGGTATGACATTGGCCATTCTCCAATCATCTGGAACCTCACCAGTTGAAAGGGAATGGTTAAGTAAATCAGTCAGAGGGGCTGCAATCACAAACCTAAGTTCCCTTAGAACTCTGGGGTGGATTCCATCTGGACCCATCGCCTTACTTACCTTTAGATGTGCCAGCTCGGATAGGACATCAGCCTCCAGAAACTCCGGAGCTGTGCCCTCCCAGCGGGATGCTGTGCTATGGCCATGCCTGCTACTATCTGAAAATACAGAACAAAAGTAGCTATTCAGATGGTCAGCCACAGCCTTATCTCCGTCAATATATTTATTTTCCCTATTTCTAATTTTCGCGACTGCGAAATGCGTATACGCTAACGCATATACGCATTTTCGAAAAGTGTATGTTTATCGGCAATTTGCCGTTATATCGGCCAACTTACGTAATTGTTATGGGCTGGTGGCTGATTCTGAGCCTTGATTGCCAATGACAAACCGCTAAATAGAATGGGTTTGCTTCCGCTCAACTTACGGGGACATTTTGTAGGTGAAAGCAAGCTGTTGAGATGTTTGAGGAGGACGTGGAGGAGTACGAGCGCCTGCAGCTGAACGGCATGCTCTGCATCGCCATGGCAGAAGCCAGATCACACCGTGCACGCATGGACATCGATCGCATGCATGACGTTGAGCTGTTCGAGCTGACCCACCTTAACCACGTTTCCCTCCATAATTTGTATAGTGAGCTGCGGCCATGGTTAGCCCTCACCACAAGGAAGAGGCAAGCAATTTCAGGTATGAGCAAGATGCTTGGCTGTCTGCAATTTTTGGCGAACGGCTCGTTCCAGACGCTGGGTGCCCTCTCCGTGGGGATGTCCCCGCCTACGCTGAGCCACACACTAAACAAGTTTTTGGATGGCATGGCTACCCTGTGTCCAAAATACATCTATTTCCCAGACAACATGGTAGCCTGGAATGCGGTTAAGTTTGGCTATTTTAATATAGCCGACATGCCCAACGTCATGGGTGCGATCGATTGTACCCATGTTGGCTTGGACCTTCGCTTCCAAAGTGTGATGGCTGGCTTTCCCGGATCCATCCACGACACCTATATCCTGAGAAATTTGAGCCTGTATGGTCGTTTTTAATCAGGAGATTTGTCTGGTGGATGGCTACTGGGTACGTTTTGAGAAATAATTTCATTAGCCTTTCAATGTATGACTATTAATATTTTTGGATAACCCTGTCTCAACATATTGACGTTCTTTCCCTCTGATGACATGATATACAATGTAGCTAAGAAGTAGACCCTAACTTTCTTTTTTATTATTTTCAGGGGATTCGGGATACCCACTACTGCCATGGCTGATGACACCCGTTCTGCGCCCTCAGACTCAGACAGGAGGGCTATAACAGGGCCCATCGAAAGACCAGGGCTGTGGTGGAGAGGGCCTTCGGCCTGCTTAAAACCAGGTTTAGATGCCTGGACCAGACCAGGGGTGCCCTGCAGTATGACCCCAACAAGGTGATCAAGATCATAATAGCTTGCTGTGTCCTACATAACTTTGTGTTAATGCAGCAGGTCCCCCGGTATGTTGACGAGTCCCCCTCTCCAGCCACCACGGACATTCCGGACGAATTATATGAGGGCACCAAGAGTGCTTCTGGCCAAGCCATCCGGGATCATTTGAATTCAATTTTTTTTTGCCCAAATGTTTTTTTTTTGTTTTTTTTACCCCAAAAAAGAGATCTATTATTGATTTGTGAGGTAACAAAGATATTTGATGTATACTTTCATTTGCTTATCTGTACATACTAATTAATCCAAAAACATTTTTGTACAGATTTGAGTGTAATGCATTTTTATGTGCAAATATTTGATCTCCCAACAAACATATTTGGTAATAAAAGAGATCTGAAATGGCTACAAATAACACAGCACAGAATAAACTCATGAACAAAATTGACGCGTCAATATAGAAATTAGGTGGGGAAGGGCACTCGCAGCCTACGAGGGCATCCCGTAGGCAAAGTAAGGATCCATTGGGCCACACTCCTGCCCCCTCTAAATTTGCCACAGGCTTGATGTTCAAGGAGACTTCCTCAAGGCACAATGCTCCCCATCCCACAACATCCTGAACCATAGGGAGCACTAGTATTAAGGGCAAGGGGAACATTAGGGCAGGAATCTCGAGGCCCACAACAACACCCTCTCCAGCTCGTGGCCTATTTCAACATTGCAATGTAGCCAGCCCTAAGTCACTGTGCAGCTCAACGGCTGCAAGTTATAGGGCCAGCCAGCCTATGACACCCAGCCCCCAAGCAAGTCCTACACAATACTTTCAGAGCCAAAGTTGGAGTGATTATTGGGGTGTTAGTCACCCAAGAATGTCACCAACTATTCCATCCACCCAGGATTATGCAGCCAGGATCTCATTAGGCCTAAACCTTCTGCGTGGGAGCTTGAGCGGGCGCTTTACTGAGCCACAAACTATGGCATTGGCAAGTGGCTTTTCTGAGCACTATCCTGCAGTGTATGGGCGAAACTCTAAAGCCACCAGCCAAAGCACAAATGCACAAATATGGGTGTAGATCACCAGACAGGTCAATAGTGTTGTGGGAATGGTGAGGAAAGATGTGGATGAAATACAAAGCTAAATGTTAATCTGGTGGATTGACATTATAAGGCTTTTGTTGCGCTTGTAGGATGGCCAACACCTGTGCTTGGGTGGCATTCATCATCTGCCACTGCTCAAGCATAGCTTCCCTCTGCCTGTTGCTAGTCCTAATTTATTCAAGCAGGGTGGTTAAGTGGTTATTGAAGTTGAGTAATTGTGAAGCCAGCTCCTCTCTTAACTTTTGGTTCACTGCCCTAAAGTTGCGGCTGTGATTGCGCCATGCTGTCTCCAGGATCTGCACATGCCTCACCTGGCTGACATGGCGACATGGATGAGTGCGTCCTCCACTTCCCGGTGTTTGGGCGTGGGCAGATGATGGAGGTCTAGGCCTAGCAAAATGTGCAGATGTAGTAGCCAAATCCTCTGCAGCAGAGCTAGGACAGGGGACAGTTGGTTGTGTCTCTTGCTGCTGGCCATGCTGATCTGCCAGCAGAGGGCGTGATTGACTCTGCTGCAGAGGATTTGTTGGCGGCTGCTGCTGGGGAAGTGACACATGATGTGGCTGGGTAGGCATTAGTGGGGCCATGGTAATGATCTCCTCCTCCAGATGGTCTATTGCATCCATTAGGGGTGGTGTCTGTAGGGACATGGAAAAAAAATGTGTAAGATAGTTGGTCAAATATATGTTTGGTGAAGTAGTCATCTTCATTCACATGCATCACCAGTTAGTGCACATTGCACTTACCATATCCAGCTGGTCCTGTGTAGAATATGTTTGTAATGGCTGGCGGGACGTGGTGGCAGTGGGCAAACAGGTGGAGGGTTGCGCAGTCGCAATAGTATTTTGAGGAGCTGGAATGTAACAGTAAAGGTAAGTTCACACATAAACATACCTTGTGTACCCATAGGAGTAGCTAGGCTTTAATGTACCCGGGCCAAACTTTCTAAATGGACTCCACCACCGGTTTTACATACACCCTTTGGCGGCATCCTGAACTGCTGCACCCTGTGAGTGTGCCCCCCCTGCTCCCCCCTAGCTACGGACCTGTGTGTGTGTAGGCTTTTTACTAACATTTTTCAAAGGCAAATCTAATAAAACAATCTTTAAAATACAAACCTTCTGGCATGACATAGTTGTCAGTGTCTAGGGCCCCGGATAAGCCCTGTAGTGCCGAGGGATGTATAAGTCAGAGGACAAGCTCCTCAGCTGCGGTGTACTGTAGTTTAGTTGGGAATCCACCTCCTGTTTGCAACCTTTCAAGAAAAAATAAAAAAATAATTACAAGGTCTTGCACAACATCAACCAAGCCCAACTCCCACACCCATATGTACCCGTGCTGCCTGCGCTTTTTCCTCTTCTGTCTCACTGCATATTTGAGGTCCGAGAATTTCCGCTGGATCTGTTCAACATCTTTCCTCTCCGTCCCCACACAATTGACCTGTCTGGGGATCTCCTCCCAGATTTGGTTCTTGCGCACTTTGCTGGTGACTTTAGAATTTCATACAGCTCATGAAAGTGCTCAGAAACACCACTTGCCAACGCCATGCTTTGGGGATCACTAAAGCTCAATGTCCCACGCCGCAGGTTTCACCCTAATGTTGCCCTGGATGGCTCTTCCTGGGTTGGAGGAATATTGGGTGACATTCTTGGGTGACTTGCAGGCGTTGAATAGCCAGACATTTCTCTTATCATGGATTGGGCTGGACTTGCATAGGGGCTGGGTGTCATCGGCTGGCTGCCCAAAGAAGTTACTGCCGATGAGCTGCCCGGTGACTCAGGGCTCTCCACGTTAGATTCCTGACATTGGGAAGGAGCAGGAGAGGGTGTGGTTGGGGGGCTAGGGATTCTAGGATGAGTTTTACCCTTGCCCTTACTAGTAGTGCTCCGTTGTGTTTGGGATGTTGTGGGCCGGGGAGCATTCTTGCTTGAGGATGTCTCCTTCGCCTTCCGAGATGGCCCAGATTTGGAGGTGGCTGGAATGTGGTCCACTGGATCCTTCATGTGGCGCATTCTGGTCGAATGCGAGTGGCCACTGATTTTGTGGGACCTAGTTGCAGGCCTCGAGGAGTTTTTTTCATGCCGTTCGGCACGACGCTCATGGCGTTCATGGGACTTAGGGGTCTTGCGGCTACCTTTCTTGGCAGGCATAGCGATATCTGTAAAGACACTCAGCTGTTTCTCCAAGTACCCTTTTATTAGTTATGACTGCGTATGACGCTTACACGTAAGCATTCGTACGGACGTGCGCATCCGGAAACCGCTGGGGCGCAACATATCTGCTGATCCAGGCAGTCAAAATGGCTCCCACGCTCTTCACCCGCGAGCAACAGGATACTATCATGCTAGTAAGTGTTGGTTCAGGCCGTTGATTTGCAGGCGAAATGCATGCATATGCAAAATAGTGGTGGCGAAATGTGAATTTAAACGCCGTGCCAACCAAAAGTTAGTGCGCACATGTGCGCAACACCAAAATGGCATCTACAAGGATAGCTGAAGCCTAGAAATGTTAAGGGGAATGTAATTTAGGAACCTGCTATAACTGAGATTTTTCTTTGTATGATGTTTGCATTAATCAAATGTGTTTCTCTTGTATCTTTTAGATGATGATGGAGAACAGGTACGACTACCTGGCGAGTGATTTCCAAAAGAGGACGTTGGCCCTGGAGATAGTGGCCAAAATAGCAGGCGACAGCGACACCACCTTCACTTTCACCCAGATCATCCAACACTGGTCGGACCTAAAGCAAAGGAAGAGGCCCCGGGTGAGCCGATTCTTTGTGCAACATGACTATTACTTGTTAGATATCCAAAAGCCCTTAGTTAGGCCTCTGTTTATGAATGCTATTCTCTTCTAGTGAGCGAATGGGATTTCCGCACAAGACCCACCCAGAGGCAAGCAGTCCTGCCAGTGCGGGATAGATCTGGGGCAAGTGAAGGTGGTGTGTCTCCAGGGCCAAGGTCCTCCCCCTCCTCTGTAGGTGGCATTAGCATAATGAACTATGGCCTCATCCCTAGCATAATACATTAGCATAATGAACTATGGCCTCATCCCTTTGCTGGAACATTAATAATATTTCATTCCACAGCTAGGAAACATGTATATTCAAAATATTAATTATTGCTTCCTTTACACAGGAACACCACAGGAGAGACTCCAACAGCTGACGACGACGGTGTATCGGCTGGTGAGCGACATCCAGGGGCTGGCTGCTTCAATGGGGACCAGTGAAGACTAAATTCCTGGGGCCTGGGTGAGTTCAGGTAAGCATGAATGCCAGAAGAACATCTAAAGTGGAACCGCGAGTGAGTTCAGGTAAGCATGAATGCCGGTAGAACATCTAAAGTGTAACCGCGAGTGAGTTCAGGTAAGCATGAATGCCGGAAGAACATCTAAAGTGGAACCGCGAGTGAGTCCAGGTAAGCATGAATGCCGGTAGAACATCTAAAGTGGAACCGCGAGTGAGTTCAGGTAAGCATGAATGCCGGAAAAACATTTAAAGTGGAACCGCAAATGAGTTGAGGTAAGCATTGGAGCATAAGTGAGCGAGATAATTGTTGAGACGGGGCACATGAAGGAGATAAATAGCTGCGCGCATGCGTACAAGCAGCTTTCAAACTGATTTCCGAGAGAATTCTGTTTGAACTTATATTTATAGAAAGATATATAAAGAATCCAACGGGAGATGGAAAATCTTTGTTGGAAGCTACATTGTAAAACGCTGAAAAATGGTAGTATATGAGGAAATGGTAGTATACGAGGTTTACGAGGTAACATATACGTAACCCTCGTCCTGTCGAGGACGCAACGAGAGGCAGAAAATGCCATTCTCGTTGGCGTACGCAGCTACGAACAGTAAACGGAAGGCTTCAGATGGAGGCTCTGAATCATGCGTAAGCTCATACGCATACGGAAAAAAGTGTAAAATACACAGAACGAGCCAAATACGACGCGGTTTTGAGGAGGCTCTGAATCAGGCCTAATGTCATCTCCGATGGTGTCTGGTGACAAGGAAATGTGCACCCGGAAGCAGAAGAAGGTGACTGGTCAGATAGGGGGGTGGGGAATCTTCCTGCCCCTTCATAACAGCATGGCTGGCGTGATAGTTCAGCACGCGCTCCCATCCCTGCGGTTGCTTGTCATACCGGCGAGTGGAAATGTCCTAGCATATTCTATCAGGATGCCGATTTTTTCTTTTCTGCTTGGATCCCACTAAGGCATCAATAGTAAGTAAGAAACCAGAGACCATCTCAGGACTGACATCTTGCATTATTATTATAGACTGAACCTTAAAGGAGCACTATTGTGAAATTGTGGAATTTTAAAATTCCATTTAAACGCATCGGCTAATCAGCTTGTCAGAGTTGCCTAGTGGTGACCAAACGCGTCAGCGGTGGCGAGTGGCGGAATTTTAAAGTGGTACTCCGATTTGTGTGATCTCCCTTCCTATGGCTGTCAGATTCCAGGGCCGGTGAGATTTGGATCATACTTAATGCTGCTTTTACTGATATGTTTGTGAGTGCATTTTATTACTACCTATTAAATTTTGGATTATTGAGGAATTACACTAGATTTGGTCTTCTTTGTTGCTCTTTTTTATGTGCTTCCGCTCAATTTTGGACCTTTGTTTTGCTACCAACGTGGGCGAGTGTATGTCTTAAAGGGAACGTATCTGGAATTCTTTGTTGCCGATTTGGATATTTTGAAGCATCTTTGTTTCCATAGCTGGTAAGAGTCTGCATTGCTGGTGGTGGATTGAGTTCAGCTACCTCACAGTGTGAAGTGCACGTGCTTTGGGATACGGATTTCTCCTATCACTTTATTGCATCGCCAGATTATTTTTGCTTATTGCTCTGTGTTTTATCTATCTATGCTGTTATTGGACAACAAATGAATGATAAAGTATAGCAATAAGGTAAATTAGATATTTTTCCTATGAAAATTGAATTCTTCATAGATGGCTATTAACTAAGCATATATATAGATATTGATATATACTTTTATATTTTCTATTTGTGTATATATTTTTATATCGGTGTTGACAAAGCACAAAAGCGAAATATTTTCACCATATTTGAATGGAATTAATAAGTATTATCACCAGACGGCATAAAATAATTAGTGTATTCTTCAGTCTTCATTGTAGAATTTATCATGGTAACTGTAAAAAAAATCCTTTTACATATTGCTTATTGTAATGTTATTTTTTTTTTTGTATTGACATTGACAAGGAAATGTGAACGTGGGGCTTAGAACTTGGGGGTGAGGGAAAGAGGGAGATGGTGAGGCTAGACTGGGGGTTTCATCCAGGTCTTACAGTCACCAAAGTGAGCTACGCCACTAGGAAACCATTACCAGTGTACTTCAAACAGAGCGTTCAGCATTATTTAACCCCATTCACTGCTGCTTGTTGATTCTTCAACCTGTTTTTATGCCCTTAGTCTCCATCTCTCTCTCTCTCTCTCTCTCTCTCTCTCTCTCTCGCTCTCATTTTTGCTTTCTTTGCCTTTTCCAGCTCCCTTTTATGGTGTTCCCTCTGCTGCTGTTGTAGTCTTTATTTCCCATTCTCTCTTTTTTCATCTTCCCCTCTGTAGTGTTGCAGCTGGAATGCAGGTGAATCGCCATTTATTCCATGCTTGCTGTTTGGCCCTGGCTACTGTATAAACCCCCTATTGTATTCACTTCTCCTCCTTCTCCATACATCACTATTGCCAGGCAGATCATGCAAGCAACACAATAAAGAAATACTGGTAACAACATCTCACCCTTCTTCTCCTTGCCTTGCTTTTCCATGTCTCTTCTTTTTTACCTTTTTTTTTCTTTCTCTCTCTCTTTCCCTCTTTCTTATTCTCCTTTTCACCTTTCCTTATCCCTATTCTTGCCATTCCATTTGCTCATTTGTCCACTTTTTCAATATTTTTTATTTTTTTTTCTCACTCTTGTCATTTCCTCCCTTTGCCTATGGGTGCAATAGGCAATGCTGAGTATTGCAGCTCTACAGTGGAGGTATATTATTATTATTATTATTGTTTATTTATATAGTGCCATCAACTTCCGTAGCACTTTACAAGGTATGATTACAGACAGGGTAAAACATATAGTACAGAGAACAATACAAAATTAGATGCCAAAACCAAGCGTTGGGAGCACAGGAGATAATAGGGAGGAGTGCCCTGTCCTTGCGAGCTTACAGTCTAAAGGAGTACAGCTTATCCACTCATGGTATATGGAAGGTTGTTCTATTTTTATCCATTGTAGTGTCAGTTTTTAAAGGGCGTTTGTTTAAGGCCAGAATTACAATTTTAGCGTTGTGTACTTAATTCCTTTGTATTCCCCACCCTGCACAATGTATAACTTATTGCAAATTACCATAGGGGTAAATTAATTATTCCTCAAAAGCCTCTGAATAAACCACACTCCTAAACCGCATCCCTAGCACACCCATCTCCCTATAAACTGGTCTCCAAAGTTGACATATCTGGCACTGATGTACTTTGAATATATATATATATATGTATTTATATACACTCATTAAAAGTAAAAAGTGTTTTTTTATTTGCAATAGTAAAGGTTTGGTGCCCTTCAAGTGCTTTCTACAAATGTATTTATAGGATTACCAGCGCTCCTATTTCTGAGAGGCAGAGGGCGCTGCTGCATAGCTGAAAAAACAAAAATGAGTGGCGAGCGTATTCAGTACATTGGGGTGTCACACCTGAAATTTGTGTATGTGCCTCTTACACTGGGATCAACCAGTATATTTACATGACTGAAGCTGCTGAAAAGATGCCATCATTATATTTTCTGCTTAAGTATGTGTTTAAAAAAATAACTTGACTCCAAAGGGGTTAAACTTTAGGTGATAAGAGCTTGGTGTTTTTAGTAATAGACCAGCTTTAAAAATGAACAAAAACATAAATTAGCCACATGTTTTATGTATATGTCTCAAATGCCACAGATCAATCACCATCATGACATTACTGGGTTATCATTGCCGGAAGATGCCTCTGTTCTCTTCTGATGCCGTTCAACCAAGTAATTCCCTTTTATTGTCTACCTGGATTCAGCACCAGGTGTAAAAATCACATCTATTATAAGTTTTCACCTAAAGTGCACCTGGCGCTGAATCAACAATGCAAAAGTGGTAAGTTAAACTTGTCTGTAGCACCAAAACAAGTTGAACCAAGTGAGACATTGGGTTTGCAGTCTGTCTTCTTACAATATGAGTCTCTGAGCAGAGGCGTAACTAGGGGCTTGATTTATCAAGCACTTCTGCCAGACAATGCACTTTCAGTGCAAATTAGGGTAGTGCAAAATATGATTTATTATTTTTTCAGCATGTTGCTGCCCTGCTAATGTTTTAGTAAATGTGCTTCATGCTACATGTGCAAATGTGAAGAAAACATAATTTCATATATCTTTTACTACTCTAATTTGCACCGATGTGGCACTGCCTGGCGGAAGTGCTTGATAAATCAGGACCTACACATTATGGGGCCCTGGTGAGAACATTAAATAGGGCTTTTTCAAGGCTCATACAGTAAACTGTAATATGTCTTTTAACTCAATTGGATGCAGATAGACAACTAAATACTAATAGAGTGGAGACAAATGATGCCAAGTAAACACAAATAATGCACTTCCTACAGTTATTCCTTTGGCTCTGAGCTTTATTGGAAGCAAAGGGTTAATCTGAAATCAAAGATGAGAACTATGCTAATGTCTCAAGTCCATTCTGCAGTAATGCAATGCTGCCACTCTGTGGTCTTAATGAGTAGCACATTCATTTTGTATCAGGCTCTGTATCAATTTAAACTGTTTTGCTTACAACTGCCTAAAAAAGTCTGTGGAAATGTTTGAAACCTGTAATAAAATAGGAAATTTACTGCAAAATTCTTTACTGCGGTCCACTCCCAAAATGAGCAGAACATGGAAGTGAAGCTGCTTGGGATCTGATCGCACTTCAGGCCACTAATATAGGAAGAGCAAATAACGCAGAACTGCCAGCAGTTAGTTTGAAAGGCTAAAACAATGGTGGGGCTGGGGAAGCTATGATCAGTATTCCTCAATGAGGTTGTCTATGACAAAATAGAGAGCAGAGACAGGGAAAGGAGCACTTTCATAAATACAGAACAGATTGCGTTTATAGGTGTTACAATGCAATCCAGCTATCCTGCTGGAAATTTATAATGCAAAGCCTATTTAATGGCATCTCCAAATGCTGAACATCCATTAAACACAAAGCAGGTATAAGTGTATGTGTTTAGGGGGGAAGGGTGTCGCTGCATGTTTTTTTTGAATACTTTGTATTCTTGAAGGTTTTTCCAGTGTTGGAATGGAGCATCATGAGCCCACCAGTGAAACTGACTCTGGGTTCACACCCTACATTTTAAGTGAAACAACCCACGCAGGTTGGCCCTAGAATCTAAAAGATCTCCTGGCCTTCCCCGGCAGCATCCCGAATTCCGGTGCCCTTCTGTGTGAAACCCCCCACACTTACCTTTCTCCACTCCAACAACGCATCTGTGGGCTCTCGTCCAATAAGAGCTATTTGCCATGACTATGTCATTCGGCAAACCCAGCCATTCAGATGCACAGTGGGGCTTCCCAATTCAGGGTGTCTCAGAGGATTAGAACGAAACCTGGGAAAGTAAAATTCCTGGGTCTTGTTCTGCCTTGATGCAAATATCACCTCACCTATCATTTTTTAGTGCTTCTGCATACAGGAAAAGATATGCATACTGCAGGAAGGCTACAGCAGGTGAAATAAGTAACCCACCCTAACTGCACATGCAAATAAATCAAACCATAGATGCCCATAGATTAAATGTGTAACAGTGTGAAATTGCACAGGACAAAAGTATTGAACATGCTTACTGTCGGTGATGGTTACTTTGCTGGTGATATCAGCTTCCACATACTTCCTGTGTGGAGAAACTAGTCACATGCTTTACTCAGGTGTGATTCTGGTTCATTATTTCATGCAAACACTCTTCAGCTGGTTTCATGCCAAAGAGACATCTTCAGTATACAAGTAAGGCTGTTGTTATATACAAATGAGGGAGAATGGCCAGCAGCTCAGAGCTTAAACTCTCAGTGGCCAAGCTGAACAATTACAATCATCAGCTATGGAAGTAGAAATGCTATTATCCAAAGATATCTTGTGGGAGGTTATCACTACAGAGAGGCCACAGGACAATAATCAGGACTGGGACAGGAAAAACAGGTGCATGTGTCATCTTATTTTTGAACCATAAGCTTACTAGTTGAAGAGAATACAGCCAAAGGCATGTGAAATATACTGAAAAGACTGCATGAGAGATCCAGCTTAAACTGCAAGTTGTTTCTGCTGAGGAAACTTTACAAAATGAGGCTTAGCAGAGAGCAGGACATGCAGGAGCATATATATGCCATGCTAGAAGTGATCACATAACTCAGTCATGTTGTTGTGCAGCTTATTCGATACATACACCGCACTGATCAATGGACTGGAGACAAGGCCTGAGACAGATCTAACACTAGCATTTATAAAGATCAGGCTCATAGATGAGTATCAACGAAGAATGGAGATTGCGCATAACTCCACAGAAACCGATATCAGCTACAGATATAAGGTTACCCAGGAAGGAAACCAGGGAGTCCATTGGATGCCACAAACAGGGACAAATAAAGAGAGACTGTACTATATGAAAAGCAGAGCAAATGAGACAGCATCCCTCTTATACTAAACAGAAGGTGAAAGCCACAATTTCTAATCCATGTGAAGGGAACTGGAATGTCACATTTAAAGTGACAGGCAACCATACATTTCAAGGCGGGTGCATTGACTCAGGAATAACCAGTCACATGATAAGAACTTGATCTGAATAACAAAGATACTATTTACCTTGTAGATTGAAGTAAATACACACAGGGGGATATGGACATGGAACCCTTGTTTCCCCCAAACGCAATACAAAAATTAGCCATACCAGTAAAAGATGTGCTTTATGTTCCTGATATAGAAGGCAGACTCTTATTTTTGAAGCTTCTGACAGCCAAAAGCCAAAGGTGACAAGTGTTCTATCTTGGATGGCAAGCAGACGATAGCAAGTGCCAAGCTGGAGGATCATACATATCACCTCAACACAGGAAGGAGAAGGTGACCCTATGCACCCATAGACACAATAATGGTATACACATGTGGCACAGGTGTTTAGGTCACAGACACCCAGAGTGCATACAAGAACTACAAAAGATGAATTTGACATAAGATCTAACAGTATCCCCTTGTCCAGTTACTGTTAGGTGTGAATGTTGCATTAAATCCAAAGCTACAAGGGCAACACTTCCTAAAGTCAGTTAGAATAGAGCTTCAAGACCATGTGACAGTGATGTATGTGGTCCACTAAACCCACCTACACCTGGGGGCAATGGGTATATAGTGACTTTCATAGATGACTATTAGATACACACCTAATGTAACACAAGAGTGAAGTTCTTGACAAATTACAGGACTATGTAGTAAAGACAAGTAACACGTTTCAGAGGAAACCTCTCATACTTTAGAGTGAAAAATCAACAGTCACTGAATTTAAACATGCCTGGGATAAGCACACATCTATCCTAAGATAAAGAGTACATACAGTATACACATAAGGGCAGACTAGGGGGGCGTGGTTAAGATGGCCACCTAGACGGACGTGTCTGCTAGGGGCTCCTGACAAAAATCCTGAATAATTGCCTTCTGGGCTATCTCGGACGCATCCAGACGCTTCAATTCCACTCACCTGGGCTAGGAGATCGTGGCTGTGGCTGGGAAGACCTGTGGCTGCGCGGTGGTGGGGGCAGCCCTCGAGTGTTGCTGGCGGCCTGCGAGATCCGGAGCCGTGGCGGGCTGGTGGTGGAGGCGTGCGGCCCCATAGCGTGGAGACCGTTCTGAGGCGAGTGAGCGGGGCATCGACCCCTGGGAGTCCCGGGCGGCGGAGAGGAGCGTGGAGGTGTGCCCGGAGCTCGCGGTGGCACATCCCGGCAGCGTGTCAGCGGCGGAGTGGTCCGGGTGGCGGTCGGCCGGAGGAGAGGGCGGGCGGCCCCATCGTGTGCTGGAGAGCGGCGGCGGAGGGGGACGATCTTCCCCTGTGTGATCCGGACGGTGGTGGCAGCAATAGGAGATCCCCCCGGGAGCGCGAGTGTCTCCCTGCGAAGGACTGCAGCAGGTGCGGTTTGGCGGGAAACCGGAGGAGAGGCCGGCGCCATCTTGCAGGAGGTGAGGAGAGCTGCGGTTAAGGGGCGCAGGGGGAGGCCTGCAATTGGTTGGACTGATCCTGCTGCTGGGCCCTTGCAAAGTTGGGGAGTGCAGCCAGAGGGGAGTGTGGGGCCCCCTGACAGAGCCTGGAGGCTCCTTATCCCCATATTGGAACAGCTGGGGTGGATTCCCTGGACCCCCCCGTTGAGACAGAGCAGCAGCCGGTCCTTTGAGCCCCATACCAGCGCAGAGCCGGGCTTCTGAGGCCCTGGGTGACGGCTCCCTGCAATTTTTCTTCAATTCAGCAATATAATCGCCCAGCGGCTGGGAGGCAGCAATAAGTATCCCTGGACCCCATATCTGTGCAACATCTGCATGTCCCTGGCCCCCTCTTCTGAGCAGCAGTCGGAGGGTCCTTGAATCCTACATCTGTGCTTCTTGCCTGTTTCTTGAACCCACCTGTACAGTATCTGCGGACTCCTTGAGCCCTATACCTCTGCCGCGCCTGCATATTCCTTGAACCTCATATTTGTGCAGCACAGTAAGTCACAAAACAGGCTCTCTGGCCATTATCTCCGAGCAGTATCTGCGGGCTCCCACACACCCCATACCTGGGGACAGCAGCAAGCCTCTTGAACCCTATATCTGCGTGGTGCCTGCGAGCTCCTTGAACTCTATATCTGTGCCTGAAAACAGGCTCCTTGAGTCCTATACCTGGGCAATATCAGCGGACTTCCTGAACCCCGCATCTGCGCTGCAAAACAGGCTCCCTAAACCCTGTACGCTTTCTCTCACGCATGTCAGGCAATAGAAAGCGTAAGTCTACAGCGGTCAGTTGCAGCACGCAAACCATGGAAACTCCTGGCGGAGCCGGGCAAGAGCCCTCCAATCCGGACACAATGGCAATCATGGCTGCCATCGCCTCCTGTCAGAATGCCCTTACAACTAAATTTGACACTCTCCAGGAACAATTCAACTATTTCCGTCACGATCTGGATAAAGTACGGGACCGCACAGGGGAGAATGAGAGGAGAATTGGGGAGACGGAGGATCGCTTGTCTGTGCAGGCGGGGGAGCTGGCGACCTTACGAAGGCAGGTGACTGTCCTACTGGGAAGGGCTGAGGACTCTGAAAATAGGAATAGGAGGAATAATGTCAGGATCCTGGGATTACCCGAAAAATCGGAGGGCGCCTCCCCAGAGGAGTTTGTTGAAAACCTTATAAGAGATAACCTGGCACCCAGAAATCTGACAAAATTTTTTACAATAGAGAGAGCGCACAGAATTCCGCTGAGACCCCCTCCGCCCGGAGCTCCGCCAAGACCATTAATATTCAAAGTTCTCCATTACAAGGAAAGGGACGCCATACTGGCCGCGGCCAGGATAAAGGGAACGGTGTCTTATGAGAACGCTCGGCTGTCTTTCTACCCGGATTTTACATCGGAGGTTCAGTAATTGAGGCGCTCATTTAACGGGGTCAGAGAGAGGCTCAGGAGGAAGAAGATCAAATATGCTATGCTGTTCCCGGCGCGTCTGCGTGTTCAAGATGGAGAGACTACCAAGTTTTTTACCTCTGCCGAGGAAGCTAACATGTGGCTGGACTCTCTGCCGGGGGCCTGATGAACTGGGCCCTGGGCCGGGAGCACAGATTGGCCACCGCCTTGACCGTTTTTTTTTTCTCCTCCTTGCTCGGCTTGCGCCGGTGGTATTCGGCTGGGGCCGCCCCCGCTGCCCTTTTGAGGGCCCCACCGTCGAGTGCTCTGGCGGAGCCCGGTGCGGTGACTTGTTATGCATTCTGTTTAAGTTGCTGAGTTTCTGTTCTTTGTGTTGTCCAGATAGCTAATGCATCCTGATAGCAATTGTTGCGGGGGAGCCTTGCCTCCAGATTCCCGGTGCGTGTCGGGCCTAGTGTTGCCTGTGATGGCTCTGGGAACCCGTAGTGGTTAACCCGCTGACCTGTATTGATTGGCAAGCCTATCTTGCAGACCCCTAGGCAGCGGGCCTGCGCACCCCAATTGCACATAGTTAAAACCAGTGTTGTGTTGCTTTTTTTTGGGATATGATGCTCGCCAAGGTTGGGGGGTGGTGGAGCAGGGTGGGGGGTGGGATAGGGGACGGTTTACTGTTCAAATGTTGTACTATCTGTTCTGTTAGTGGCTGTCTGTGTGTTGGTATGATTGTGATGTATGATTGCTGGACTCGAGTAATGGGAAGATCCCTGGGAGGGACGGTGAGCTGCAGGGGAGCAGCCTTTGATGGGAGCACCTTTAAAGGTAATGGGTGAGTGTAAATTTCTCTCCTGGAATGTCCGGGGGCTTAATGATAAGATTAAGAGGGCTACTGTCCTCCAGTGTGTTAAGAAGCACAAACCGAATGTAGTTATTCTCCAAGAGACCCACTTGGTGGGTCAGAGGGTGCTGGCGTTGAAGAGGCCATGGATCCAGAGCTCCTATCACGCCCCATTCTCGGCCTACTCAAGGGGTGTATCAGTGCTGATTTCCAAGGGTACCCCATTCGTGTTGTTTTCAGTACACACGGACCGAGAGGGTTGTTATGTTATCCTTCATGCCAAATTAATGGATACTGTTATGATAATAGTCGGATGTGTATGTTCCCCCACCATTCTCTGCTAGGACTCTGGATAGAATAATGGAGAAAGTACTTTCCTACCCCCCAGCCCCGATACTGCTATTAGGGGACTTTAATATGGTTCTGGACTCGGCACTGAATAGGATGGGTAAGAATCCAGGTCCCAAGACCCAACTGGCAAACTGGGCGGAGACGCTGGGGCTGCAGGAGCTTTGGAGGTGGAAACACCCCACCGACAAGGCATGCTCTTGTCACTCGGTTACACACAAGTCTCTGTCCAGAATTGACCTTGCTTTCTCCTCGCCTGACTTCCTGACCAGGGTGGTGACCTGTAGCTATCTCCCGAGAGGAATCTCGGACCACTCTCCCTTATTGATGACAGCTGGACTGTCACTGAGACAGGAGAACTGGGTGGGATGGACCCTTAACCCCCTATGGTTGGAATCCCCTGACATTAAGAGTAGTCTGCAATCCTCTACTGAGGCATTCTGGGAATGTAATACGGGGGAGACAATACGGGGGATGCCTTTAAGGCTGTTACCAGAGGGGCGGCCATCAACACTATTGCTACAACTAGGAGGAAGAAGGGGAGGGAAGTGGCAGATCTTGAAAGCAAACTTGCGCTTGCAGAGGAGAAGTTCAGTACAACTTCAGATAGCAGGGACCATTCCACGCTGTTGGCATTAAAGAGGGAATACAATCTGCTTTTGACTGACTCGGCTAGGAAATTACTGCTTTATAGACAGGCAACCATATTTGATAAAGGGGATAAGAATGGTAAGACCCTGGCCTACCTAGCGAGAGCTGAAAGCCAATCCAACCACATTGCTGAAATCCTGGAAAATGGGACTAGGGTAATGGGGGGGAAGGACATAGCCCAGAGGTTCCTGGGGTACTACTCTGCCTTGTATTCCTCGAGAGCGAGTTATGGAGCGACTGATCTGGGTAATTATCTGGATCAGATTGGTTTCCCGAGGCTAACTGAGGAAGATTGGGAGGCTTTGAACTCCCCTATCACCATGGATGAGGTCTCTGGTGCAATTAGAGCGCTCTCTAGCAGGAAGGCGCCGGGACCGGATGGGATGCCGGCCGAGTGGTATAAACAGGACCTCGAACAAGTGACTCCAAAGTTATGGGAGGTGCTGAAACAAGCGCTGGAAAGTGAGTGCCTACCGGCCTCTTTTCATGAGGCACATGTGGTCCTCATTTATAAGGAAGGGAGACCCCCTGACTCCTGCGCGTCTTACCGTCCCATATCCCTGCTGAATCAAGATGCTAAAATATTAGCCAAAATACTGGCCACTAGGCTAAACAAAGTCATTCTACATCTGATAGGGCCAGACCAGTCAGGGTTTTTGCCAGGACGTACTACGTGTGTGAACCTTCGTAGACTGATGTCCAATCTACAAATTGTACATGATAATCATGGGAAACGGGTCGTTATCTCATTGGATAATGAGAAAGCCTTTGATTCGGTAGAATGGGATTACCTTTGGGCAGTGTTAGAAAGATTTGGGCTTCCTGCTAGTTTCATTACATACATTAAATTGCTATATACACGACCAACAGCCCGGATACGGGTTAATGGGTGCTACTCTAATTCATTTGCACTGCATAGGGGGACAAGACAGGGGTGCCCACTATCGCCGCTGCTTTTTGCCTTAGCTATCGAACCCCTGGCGATCATTGTCAGGAACTCCTCACGTATCTCTGGTTGGAAGTTGGGAGCAGTAGAGGAAAAGATATCTCTCTATGCAGACGATACACTGCTGTATCTGGCGGATGGCCATAAGTGCCTAGACGCAGCTCTGGACACTATTGAAGAGTTTGGGAGGTTCTCAGGGCTGAGGATTAATTGGGACAAATCCAGTCTAATGTTAGTGGACGAGCTTGCCTCCCCGGATATTTCCCCAAGGTCTCAATTAAAAATAGTCCAACAATTTAAATACTTGGGGATCCTAATTAGTAGGCAACCAAGCGACTTCGTATCCCTAAATATCTCCCCGGTCATGTCAAAGCTAAAGCAGAGAGTCGCTCAGTGGGCGAACCTACCGTTGTCAGTTATGGGCAGAATTAATATATATAAAATGATATTCCTTCCAAAATTTCTGTATATCTATCAGGCCTCGCCGGTGCTGTTACCCATTTCCCACTTCAAGACATTGGATTCAATTCTGTTTGGCTTTATCTGGGGGCAGTCTCCACCTAGGCTTAACAGACGAATAATGAAAGCGCAGGTGGCAGAGGGAGGTCTAGCGGTCCCGCACATGCAACTGTATTTTTACTCTACGCAGCTCCTGTTCGTGCACTGGTGGCTCTGTCAGCCGCAAAACAACCCGGTGGTGGGCCTGGAGGTGGCGGTGTTGGGTTCTCCTGAGAAGCTGTCCCTCTTGGTGTATTGGGGGGTTCGGGGGGTCCGGGAGGCAACCGGTTGTATGAGGGCAGTGTGTAACATATGGGAAAGGGTGGCCAAGCTGTACAGGAAGCCGGAGGAGGCCCAGTATTGGTCCCCCTTTGCTCCCCTCTGGAACAACCCCAAGCTTCCTGAGTTGGTTTCAATGCAGGACCCGCAGTTCTGGGATGGAAGGGGCCTCCAGATGCTGGGCCAGGTGTACAGAGATGGAGTGCTTATGTCATTTGACCAGATCAGGGAGACCTTTCGAGTTTCCCACCGGGATTTCTTTCGCTACCTGCAACTTAGGCACGCTCTGCAAACTCAATTCCACAGGGACAGTCCGAATCTTTTGGTGTCCCAGGTGGAGAGTGCGGTAAGAGGGACGGACCTTGGGAAACCTGTCTCTACATTATACAAGTGCCTGGTTGCTGGGCTGGAATCCCCCAGGGGGAAGGTTGAAAGCAGGTGGCAGACTCTGGACCAAACCTTAGACCGGGATGACTGGGAAGAAATCCTAGACAATTTACACTCATCGGTCCTAGAAGCTAGAGACAGATTTATTCAGACTAAGTGGATACATCAAGCATACATCACGCCGATACGGCTGTATAAGATGGGATTACTGACCAATGATTTATGTCCCAGGTGTGAGAGGGAGACTGGTACGTGGGAACACGTGACCTGGTCCTGCGAAGTTCTGGTGAGATATTGGGGAGAAGTGATGGATTTGATTGGTGGAGTGGTGGGCACCCGGATTACTGGCTCAATTTCCTTGAGTCTTTTAGGGGTGGTCGAAACACTGCCGCTGTCAAGGTCGCTGAAATAATTACTCAGGCTGCTGCTCTTTTATGCCCGGAAATGTGTTCTGCTTAACTGGAAACACCCGGCCAAACCATCAGTACAGGCGTGGAGGGCTCTAGTTAACCAGAAACTCACTATGTACAAACTGACATACACGGCTAGGGGGGTGCCCGATAAGTTTGAGAAGATTTGGGGTCCCTGGCTGCAGAATCAGGACACCGCTTCAGAGGGCGATTAGGGGGGTCAAGGTCTACTTAAGGGGGCAAGGCTGCTCACCTATGGTGGGTTGGGTCACTGTGCGAGTTAAAGTGGAACTGGGGAGACGGGAGAAGCATCCTAGAGATTCGGCTCTCCGACAAGCTCCTCCATCCAGGTGTATAGTTCATAGTTCACCAGATATTCGAGTCCAGACTGTATGTGTGTTGAGTGAATGGTTGTCGTGTCTAAATGTTCATTGAAACCGTGCTATTGATCAGGGTGCCTGCGGCCCCTCAATGTGATACGTGATTTGTATTTGTGTTTGATGTTGTTGAACTGCAAATAAAAAGAAACTTTTAAAAAAAAAGGGCAGACTAGATGGACCGTATGGTCTCCTTCTGCCGTCAACCTTCTATGTTTCTATGTTTCTATGAGTGAATTCACAGGACACAATGTAGAAGAGTACTTAAAGCAAAATGGAATAGAGAATTAAAAGTGTCATACACACCAGAGCAAAATGCGGTAGCTGACAGAAACTCTGATTGAAATGATCAGATGTATGCTGACAAACTCTAGACTACCACAAATACTGGGTGAGGCAGCAATGACAGACACTTATTTTCAAAACAGATTCTTTTCTAGAACAGCGGAGAAAACTGTGTGGCAAAATGAGAAGCCAAGTGTAAAGTTTTTGGATGCAAAACCTTCATCTACATTCCATATACGAAAAATGCACCACACTCCAAAACAGAGCATTTGAAGGATTCTTTGTTGGATACAGTAACAATGTTAAAGGTTACAGAATCCTAAATCCCAAAACAGAAAGGTTACCATTAGTAACAGCATAACAGTTATGACAACAGAGGAAGTAAGAAGAGAAGAGACATCTGACACTGATCAACCTGTAACTTCTGAACAAATTGTTAAAACAGTTAAAAGTGAGTGCAGAAACTACCAGTTCTGAAGAGCATACACTGAACCAAAATGCTCAACAGGAGAAAACAAAGGTAAACCATCTGTATGTCTTTCGTACAAGGCAAGCACTACCCTTATTAATGAACTTGCAACTTGGGAAGACATATCTAAGCTTTCAGAAGGGGAAGCCAGTAAATGGATAAAGGCTACAAAGGAGGAGAAAAATGCCATGCATGACACCAAAACATGTTCACTTACAGAACTACCACCTGAAAGTAAAGCCATAGGCTGTAAATGGACGTAAGTGAAGTACAATGCAGAGTGCACTGTGGAGTGATACAGAGCAGGACTCGAAGCCAAGGTATATTCTCAAAGATATGTTGAGGACTATGATGAGACTTTTGCTCCAGTAGTCAAACTGATTAAGGCAACAATAAGGATTTTGCTGACAGTAGCCGCCACAAAGAAAATGCAAGTGAAACACTTTGATGTTACATAGTTACATAGTTACATAGTTAATACGGTTGAAAAAAGACATATGTCCATCAAGTTTAACCAAGGGTGTTGGGGTAGGTTTTATTTTATAGGGGAAGCTATTTATTTTATTTATTTTTTTTTTACTGATAACCGCTAATAGTAACTGTTAATGTTATTTTCTTCTAAATAAGCATCTAATCCTTTTTTGAAGCTGTCAGCGGTTGATGCTGTGACAAGCTTCTGTGGGAGGCTTTTCCATAGATTTATATGGCTTGATGCAGAGCCTCCCCGTTCAGCTCCCCCGTGCGTTTTCCCGTTGGTTTTGGGCTTTGATCGGGTCAGGAAAGGGTGCTACGTTGATTTTAGTGTGCGCTTATGCGCTCAGGTGTGCGCTCAGCCGCCTTTCCGATTGTCGGCTCGCACGAGGCTGTTTCCCGGGAAAATGGACGCCTCGTTCATTGGTCCGTTTTTTTCAGTGATGCAGAGCCTTGATTTCCGATTGAAATCACCCTAATAAAACGGGGCCGCCGAGCCTTCACTTACGGCAAGTCAGAGCAGCCGTATTTGCACTGGGGCAATAATATGCAGTCCTCTGTTGGAGCACATCCGCGCCGCCAGCTCCGCGGTCTTGTCCTGCTGAGTATGGCAGAAACCAGGCTGCACCGCACGCCTTTGGACATCGATGGCATGAGTATTTGATATTTTTTAGGGGGTTTTTTTGGGGTCCTTTTTACAGGGTCTCCCTAATTTTTTTTTGATTGTCTGTGTGCAGGAATTTGAAGATGGGACATAGCATAAATGTGCAGGCACTGGCTGGCCCTGATTTGGTTTTTGGGAGTCGTTTTTCTGGCTTTCCCTGCCTAGGAATTCCTGCCTACATGAGTGATTCAAATCTGCCGATCTTTTTGGTGGCTGGCTACTGGGTATGTGTTTGAAACTTGTATTGGTTACGCACCCTGTCTGACTGTGTTTTTTCCCTTAACCCACTATTTGGTAAATATTTTCGTAGTATATTTGGAGCCCAATTATTGAGCTACAAATTTAATGGGTTAAGTGATTGTACCCTATTGCGTCATGTTCTTGCCCTCTTATGTAAGTAGTATTCCCCAGACTTTTTTAATGAGAGTACAGGTTGGATGTGCATGTAGTCTCATTACAAATGTCCTTTCCTCCCACCCTACCCCGCTCACCTATTTGTCCCTCTTTTCTATTGTTGCAATGCACACCTTTTTTTTAATTTTTTTATTTTTGGTTTTAGGGCAGGAGACTCTGCCTATCCTTTGGTCCCCTGGATGAAGACCCCCATCCTGCACCGATCTTCACAGGCAGAGGAGCGCTACAATACTGCCCCCAGGAGGACTCGCTCTGTGTTGGAGCGAGGCTTTGTTCTCTTGAAGATGAGGTTCCGTTGTCTTGATGAGACTGGGGGGGCACTACAATAGACGCCTGCAACGGTCCTAAACCTAATCATGGCTTGTGGGCTACTCCACCACCTTTAGTTTCAGCCCTCCCCACCCCTCCTTTTTCTTGCACCCAAAGTGGCACCGCGCAAACCATACGTGCACAACTAGTGTTTAGTGTTTTTTCAGAGACCACAATTTTTTTTTGGTTTTTGTTTTTTTTTATTTTTCAAACAAATTTTTTTTTGTCATTTGTTTTTTTGGGACCAAAAGAAAAATTACACGTGGGGTCAGAAAATGTATTCCCCACAAATTAGTGGTATGTTGGGTTGCATGGTGACGAGGAATGATGTTGTGCCTGCAAATTGGCTGCAATGTGGGCCAGGCTTTGATTAATCTCACCCATATGGCTGGTTAGGGCAGAGATATTTCTGTTTAATACCTCTAATTGGGCGTTGAGGTTTGTGAGTTGGGTGCACACAGTCTCATTGAATTGCTGTGTTGTCGCAGCAAAGGCTATATTTTCCTGCCTCCATGTTTCCTCCAAAATTTGAAGTTGCCTTCTTTGGGAAATATGGCGTCTAGACTGGGTTGGAGCAGTGGGACGGGTGGTTGGTTCTGGTTCCGAAGGTGGTTGTGGATGTGGTGGCTGTGCCGGGGTTGACTGCGTTGCTGCCACTGGTTCAGTAGTGGTTAGTGACATATGTGGGGTGTCCTCCTCCAAATCTCGTATATGGGCGATGATGGGTGGGCTTCCTGTGGTCTGTAAAGAAATATAGCATCCTTTTAGTTTATTTCTGTCCACAAAAGCTCTCAAATATCAATGTTAAAAGTACACACCAAGGACCATTGACTTACCTCATCGCAATCCACAATTTGGGTTTGTGGTGTAGAAGCCTGGTGTGCCCTTGGCCTTGGTGCTAACGCAGGGGTTTGGGGGCCTGGTGTGTCCTGTTGACTTGGTCCTTAGAATGTAGATAGGAAGATTAGCTAAATGGCCAAGTACAGTGTGTTGTGTAGCATAACACTGCCTTCTTGAACTTTTTGTAATAGGTCATGGCAAAATCAGACTCACCTTGGGACCTTACATTCCGGTCTGTGTCTTGTGCCTCTGCCAGGCCCTGGATGCTGGCCGGGTGTATGTATGTATATACATGTTCCTCGGCGGGAGTAAGGATTATTTTAGTGGGTAAGCCACCCCCTGTCTGTTGGCTGGGGAAGATTAAATCATACCTAATAAGTGTTACATCCTTTTAACCATGCGACTACAAATGCATTTAATTTGCCCTTTACCTCTGATACACCCCCTGTCTGTTGGCTGGGGAAGATTAAATCACACCTAATAAGTGTTACATCATTTTAACCATGCAACTAAAAATGCATTTAATTTGCCCTTTACCTCTGCTGACGGCGCATGTCCATTTTTTTTTACTGTAGTATTTCAGGTCCCCAAATTTCCTTTTGATTTGTTGAATATCTCGCCTGACAGATCCCACACTATTTACTTGGCGGCAAATATTCGTCCAGATCTCCAGCTTAGCCTGCTTAGTGGTGGATTTGGAGGCCCTGCCAAATAGGGCATCATAATGCTCACAAACTGCATTTGCCACAGCCATGCTTTGAGCATCGCAAAAACGTGCAGTTAGGGAGCCACGGCGTAGTTGTCGGCCACATGGGTGTGTGGTGTCCCCTGCATCTGTGGAAATTGATGGTTGGCTATCTGGTGAGTCGTGTGTGGTTCTGGGGCTTATGGGGGAGGGTGATGTGGTGTGTGTGCTGCTATGGCTTAATGTCTGGGTTCCAGTTGAGCTATCAGATGTGGAGCTGCATGTGGAATGTGAGGTACTGGAATTGGGAGAACCAGAGCGTTGAGGTGGAGGGGTGGGTGACCTTGGTGGGGTGGTGGGTTTGGCAATACGCTTTCCCTTGCTGATGTGTTTTGTTTTGTGGGTATGTTTTGTGTGTTGAGGCTGAGGATGCTGCAGGGTCTTACTCGACTTTGCACCCTTGTGTGTTCGTGCTTTTTTGGCAGGTGGTGGGGAATGGGTAAATGTCTCCTTGGTCCTGCATTTTTTTGAATGTGCCTGTGTGTGTGGAGTATCCTGTGTTTTAGTTGGGGCATGTTCTGCCTGTGTCTGGTGCCTGCTCTTCTGTCTTTGGGAGGATGAGGCATGTGTGCAGCTGCTATGTGCCTCGGCCCTTGGTTGGCTCTTTTTGCTCCCTTTAGGTCTGCCCATAATGATATGGTTTCCAACACAGAGCTGAGTGCCTTGTGCTTTAAATATGTTTCCCGTGTGGGCGTGGTCAACAGCGGGTGCGCGCCTGCGCGCACGCACGCACGTCACCGCGGGGGAACGTCAGAGCTATACCTTGCAAAACAAGAAAAGATGTCGCCCGCCATCTTTACCCGGGAGCAGGACGACATCATCATGGATGTGAGTATGCGAGCGTGCGTTTATGTGCGTGCACACATTCCTTCTAATAAAAAAAAAAAAAAATGCAAGAATAGTCTGAAACAACTTTGTTTGTGACGTGAAATACAAGCCCACCTTAGTTTAACACATGTCCGCAGCTACAAACTAGCCTACATGCAGATAGCAGAACTAGGGCAATGTGAGGCAGCAAGAGGTTAATAAAGTGACTTTAGTTAGGCCAAGAAACTTGTTAATGTATTTTGTGTATTAATGGTGGGTCCTTGTATCTATTTTTGACAGATGATGCTGAGGAATCACTACGACTTCCTGCCGTCAGATTATGACAAGTGGACGTTGGCCCTGGCGGTGGTGGATGCGATTGAACGAAGATCCCAAACCACCTATACCTTCACCCAGATCACCCAACACTGGTCTGATTTAAAAAGAAGACATAAGCCCCGGGTGAGGCGGTACTTCGCAAAACATTTCCCATGTAAGTGTTGAAAATGTAAATGCACCTATAACCCTGGCCTCGACTGGGCGTGGTTTAATGATTGTGTTTGTATTTCAGCCCATGAATGGAATTTGCGGTTCCGCCCCACCCGGACCAGGACACGCAGCCCAGTGTTGGGCGAAACAGGTGAAGGTGTAGGTGGCCCACCGCCAGGGTCAACGGCCACCCCCTCCTCTGTAAGTGACTCGGAGGAGCCGCTGGACCTCAGCATGCAGGGGAGGGGGCAATCTGACGGCAGGGAGTCGAGCAGAACAGAGCCTCAACCGGACTCCGGTAAGGGAAATAAAGTTAGATATGTGGTAAGACATGCATTAAATACAGATACTCATGTGCACTATTGTTTTAGATTCAGACGTCGCTGGCACATCCCAAGGGATGAGTGAGGAAGGGGGCGAGGAGGAAGAGGTTGCTGGGGAAGGTGAGTAGATTGATACCTAGAAGCCTAACATAATATTATATTAATGAAAGAACAACAGTCTCTAATATCAGTGTGTTTGTCATTCATACAGATTCCCAACTGCCACAGAGGGAGGATGAATGGAGACTCCGCCCCCGACGCAATGTGCGGCCTAAACCTTGTAAGTGTTGTTTATTTAAACTAAAGTAAATGAGCAAACAATACCATTATAAAAAAATAAAACTTTAACATTTCCATCAAAATGTATCCAAAAAAGCCCTTAAAGCGGACCTTAACTATGAATAAGAGGCTATCTTAGATAGTTCCCACACCCTGTACATACAGATTGACCACCTTACAAATCATCTTACCAACCTTTTCCAGAGCACAGCTCGGCTCTGTGTGAGCAAAGCACAGCTATAACCCACCCCCTGTACCTTATCCCACTCTCCTCTCCTCAGTAAGTGTGATGCTTCAGAATCAACATGGCGTTGCACGTATCCTAAATTCTGGGACTGAGTTGCAGCCCAGTGGGGGAAAGAATAATAATTGATTGACTAAAAAATTAATATATATTAGTTTAAGATGCTGTGGAAACGTTTCTGAAGAGTTTGGCCTTTTCATTAAATCACGCAGAAGGTCCGATTTAAAAAGTGCACAAACCAAAAAATAAAATAAAAACCAAAAAACAATGCTAAAGTAATGTTGTTTTTCATTCACAGATCAAAGAAAACAGGCTACAGACCCCGAGGCCTAATTTGAAATTTTTTGTTACACAATGTAAATATTTTTTTTACGTTTTAAAAACAAAAATGTTTTTATTTATCAAAAAAAAAAAAAAACAAATTTAACTAATAAATAATTATTAAAATTTCGAGAGTTGTGTTTCCTGCAAAAGTACCATCACACAACATCAGCACACATTTACATGACACACAAAAGGTTTAGATATGGGACAATAAAACATAAAAATACACAAACTATAAAGGTATGCATTAAGGACAAGGAAGAAGGAACTACTAGATGATTAAGGTATGCCTTAAGGACAAGGAAGAAGGAACTACTAGATGATTAAGGTATGAATTAAGGAAAAGGAAGAAGGAACTACTAGATGATTAAGGTATGCATTAAGGACAAGGAAACCCCCACAAAAAAACAAAAAAAAAAAAAGATGTGTGTCAAATGTGCATTTGTGGCCATATGCATATTCCAATGGAGTTTGAGGGATGTGCGCTTGCGTGTAGCCACATTGGCAACTGAAGAGCCATGGAGATGTAAGTATACTTGCTAAAACCACCAAAATGGAAGGTCAAATACGACGGAAACCAAGCAGGTACGTTCAAAAAGGCAGGAAAAATCAGGGAAAAACGGGCCGCCCGTGTGAACGGGAACGGGAGCCCCGATCAAATTGAAGGCATCCGAGAGAGCAAAAAAAGCTTTCCGAGTGAAGTCAAATTGACGGATCAGTTAGGGAGCCATTCCGACGGAGGCTCTGCATCACATTTGAGCCACGATTCAAACGGGAGCCCCGGGACAATCGGAAGGTTTTAAGGGCAGTTCAGAGGAGGCTCTGCATCAGGCCAATAGTTCTTATGGTAAAAAACGATTGTCGCCTCCGGAGACTAAATTTATTTTTTTCCAATCGAAGGCAGTGCCCCCTTGTCCTTAGAGAGGATTTTACATGAAATAGTGTTCCCCCATATTTTTTGTATGGGCCATTTACATATTTATACAAGTTAATCATGTCCCCTCTCAATCGCCTCCTCTCAAGACTAAACAGATTTAATTCTCGTAATGTTTCCTCATAAGATCTTTCATTCCCTTTATTAGTTTGGTGGCTTTCCTCTGTACCCTTTCCATAGTCAGAGCATACTTTCTATGAATGGGTGCCCAGAACTTGACGGCATATTCCAGGTGAGGACGCACCAGTGCCTTGTAAAGAGGCAAAATTACATCCCTATCCGGTGATTCCATGCCTCTTTTAATGCATGATAATATCTTGGTGGCATTGGAAGCAGCTGCTTGGCATTGCATGCTGTTATTTAGTCTGTGATCTACCAGTACCCCCAGATCCTTCTTAACAAGTGACTCTCCCAGTTTTACTCCCTCGAGGACATATGTGGCCTTCAGGTTATTAGACTCCAAGTGCATGACTTTATATTTTTCCACATTGAACTTAATTTGCCAAGTGGATGCCCAGACACTCAATGTGTCCATGTCAGCCTGAAACTTGTGAACATCTTCAATAGACTGCACTGTGCTACATATCTTTGTGTCATCTGCAAAAGTAGAGACAGTGCTTTTAATTCCATCTTCTATGTCGTTTATAAACAAGTTGAATAATAGTGGGCCCAGCACTGAACCCTGGGGTACACCGCTTACAACTGGTAACCATTCAGAGTAGGTATCATTAACCACAACTCTCTGCACACGATCCTTCAGCCAGTTTTCAATCCAGTTACAAACTGCGTTTTCTAATCCTGAAGATCTCAATTTCCCCAATAAGCGTCTATGGGGGACAGTGTCAAATGCTTTTGCAAAATCCAGATAAAAATATATCCACAGGCGCCCCTACTTCTACTCACCTCCTCATAGAAGCCAATCAGGTTAGTCTGGCAGCTTCTGTCCTTAGTAAAACCGTGTTGGTTTTCACTTATAATATTATGGATAGTTACATATTTGTGTATGTTGTCCCTTAATAGTTCCTCAAGCAATTTCCCCACAATGGATGTTAAGCTAACAGGTCTGTAATTGCCCGGAGAAGACCTAGAGCCCTTTTTAAAAATGGGCACCACATTTGCCTTCAAATGTGGCACTATACCAGTTGCTAGTGAGTCTTTAAAGATCAACAACAGAGGTGATGAGATAACGGAACTGAGTTCTTTGAGAACTCTTGGGTGAAGTCCATCTGGTCCTCCAGTCTTATTCACATTTAAATTATTTAGTTTTTCTTGGATGATATCCACATTTAGCTTGTTAATTATTATCCTTGGGCTATTGCTATCAGTGGCATCTCCTGTGTTGGCTCCTTGATCTTCTCTTTTGTACACAGAGATAACAAATCCATTTAACAGCTCCACCTTATCTTCATCCCAAGTGACCATTTATTAGGGCACCTACCTGTTCTGATTTAGTTTTCTTCGAATTAATATATTAATTCGAAGAAACTAGTAAATAAAAGCACATTTTATTTTCTAGTTTATACTTTTCAAGTGTTACAGCTGAGAGTTCAGCCTTGTAATGTTTAAATGCCCTTTTTTGTTCTTTAGTGCCCTTTTAACCGCAGGTGTTAGCCATGAGGGGTTTAATTTTAGCCGCTTATATTTGTTACCCGTAGGAATACATTTTGCAACGTTGCTGCTCACAATTGATTTAAAGCACTCCCATTTGGCATCTGTATCCTTATTCCTAAACAGATGCTCCCAGTCAATGTCCTTGAGTGCAGCTCTGAGCCTGGGGAAGTTGGCCTTTCTAAAATGTAATGTTTTTGCCTTTCCAGGCAGAAAATCTTTCTTACAGTTTATGTTAAATACAATTATATTGTGGTCACTGTTACCAAGATTTTCACGGACTGTTACTGCCCCCATCAGGTCATCATTATTTGATATTTCAAGATCTAGAAGAGCATCACCCCTAGTAGGTGCCTCCACAAACTGATTCATATAATTATCTTGTAGCAAGCTGAGGAATGCTCTCCCCCTTGTAGTGGAAGCAGAACCATATCTCCAGTCGATTCCTGGATAGTAGAAGTCCCCCATCACCACCCTCTATTGACCCTCTCTTTCCTCAGTTATATTTGGGGGACTATAGATTACACCAAACTGTATTTTAGCATTGTTTACATCGCCCCCTACTTCTACCCACAAGGATTCTACATCCTCACAATCTTCTGCTAGTATCCCCTCATTAATATATGCTTTGAGTTCTTGCTTTACATAAAGACACACGCCGCCCCCCTTTCCTCTTTGCTCTGTCTTTCTGAAAAAGAGCAAAACCTTGTAGATTGACAGTCCAGTCATGTGTGGAATCCAGCCATGTCTCAGCCACACCAGCAACATCAATATTCTCTGCCAGCACCAAGGCCTCAAGCTCCCCTAATTTACTTGCCAGACTTCTGGCATTTGTAACATACACTTTATGTTCCTATCTAGTTTGACACATTTAGGTACAGTATTGGCTTCTGCAGTAATGTATCCGTCTAATTTTTTACTGCTGGTTGCAACACATGGATCTCCTTAACCATCATAGCAGTCCTCCCCCCTTCTAATTCTCCACCCACCATCATATGCTGTCCCCTAAGTAACCTGTCTTCACTTTTTTTTACTCTTGCCCTCCCCCCTCATCTCTAGTTTAAATAACTCTCCACCCCCTCTAGTATCCTCTTACCCAGCACAGCAGCTTCCCTTCCATTCAGGTGCAAATTATCTTTAGAATACAGTTTGTACCCCAATGAAAAGTCAGCCCAGTGCTCTAGGAACCCAAATCCCTCTGCCCTGCACCAGGACTTGAGCCATGCATTTAACTCTCTAAGCTCCCGCTGTGTTTCATGTGTAGCACATGGCACTGGCAGTATTCCATAGAATACAACCTTGGAGGTCCTTCCCTTCAACTTTGTGCCTAATTCCTTAAATGCATTCTTAAGGATCCTCCATTTCCCATTAATTCTGTCATTGGTTCCCACATGGACCACGACAGCTGGGTCATCCCCAGCCCCTCCCAGTAATTTATCCACCCTTTCCACCACATGCCGAACCCTGGCACCAGGGAGACAGCAAACCATTCGGTCTTGGTGACAAATTATTCTATCAGTCCGACTGATAATAGAATTCCCTATGACCACTAACTGTCTAGTCCTACCTGCAGTCCCAACCACCCGCTCACTAGCTGGGCTGTTCTCCCGGCTGTTAGGGAGAGCAGTATCCGCTAGGGCTGCCATTTCTGAGGCTGACACTCTTGCATCATTACCCAACTTGGCAATTTTGCTAGGGTGCGCAGACACAGGTATGGCCTTCCTTTTCTGTGCACCCTTTCTACTCCCTCTATCTACATTTACCCATCTACGTATCTGCTCCTCCTGACCCATTTCTCCACTCTCTGTATCTACCCCATTTATTGCCTGCTCAGTGAGCAGAAAACTCTTTTCCATATTGTCAATCCTCCTCTTGCAAGTCTTGCATTTTGCTCCTCCAGATCTCTAACCTGAGCTTCCAGTTTTACAATTTGCTCACATTCACCACAGCGGTATTCACCCGGCAACTGCTGCTCCTGAAGTGTATACATATGACAAACTGTGCAGTGAAGTAGACCTCCAATATTGCTAGCCATTATCCTAGTTACAATACAACAGTAAAAACAATTTTAGTGATCACAGTTGCAGCAACTTTATCTTTTATCTTCTAATTTTAGCACATAGGCAATAAGAACACTTGAAGTCTCAATATAAAGTCCCTTAATGAAAAGTCCCCTCACTTATAATACAACTTCACTTGCAAATACATAGCATTTTTGCATGGTGTGTTAACAGAAGACATCTACAAGGCAGAGTATGGAATATGAAATGCTTACACCTGAGGATTTTCAGAGGAGTAAAGCAGACCCACCCCTGCTTATACACAAAGAAAATGGGCAGACAAATGGATCTATGTGCTCATTAAGTTTTTTTTATGTTTTTTTTTCTATCCTGTCTGTCTTAGTACAGTAGCTTGCTAATAGGGGGTATAACATATATCTGTTATAGAGGTCTAAGTTCTTCTGATTTAAGCCCCTGCCAGTGCTCACCTGCCCAGTACCACACGTTTCTGTGTTCATGGCTGATGCAGCGGTACTGCAAAGAAAATCCAACAATGGCACCTCTATGGCCCCTATCTATTACACCAGAGAAGGAAAACTTGAGCGTAAAAAGTCCTGCCTGCTGCGTGCTGGCCACAAATGCACCCCATTAGAGTCTATTAAATGCTATTGAATTTTTTCCTGCAGTACCACATGGATTTTGCTTTTGCTGCCTTATAGATTTTAATGGGATTCAATAGACAGGAAGGCAGAGCATAGGACCTGGAAACTGGGATTTTTTAAAAACACGGACAGAGACGCAAATGCAAACTCAAGCTTTAATTTACCTCCTCATAAAAGCTGATTAGGTTTGTCTTACAGGAGAGATTCCTCATAAATCCATGCTGATATGGAGTAATAAGGTCATTTTCCCCAAGATACTTCAGGATAATATACCTTAAGAAACCTTTAAACAGCTTGCCCACCACAGATGTTAAACTTACCGGTCTGTAGTTCCCATGTTTCCCCCTAGATCCCTTTTTGAATATTGGCACCACATTTGCCAAGCGCCAGTCCTTTGGAACAGCCCCTGTAATTATTGAATCCACAAATATTAGAAATAACTGCTTGTCTATTATTGTGCAATAAATGGTGTTGCACAATCAATGGGCCACTGGGGGGTATCATCAAAACAAAGCTAAGAGCTGCCCTAGGTTCCATTTCCCTTACTACTCCTGCTACTCCTATATCACTCTCTGTGCAATTGCCCATCCTTACTGTACCCCTATTTAACTATCTTTACATGTCAGTTCTATTTACCCCTCCCACTTTCAGCACAGCAGGCTAAGAGCCACATCTATCAACTGATTTAGTTATCAGCATTGGTTCATTTTTACCATTGGCCTAACTTTAACACTATTCTCATATAAGCTTCCATGAAAGCCTGCAGTTTTAATACTTTGAAATTACTGGGGGCCACTGGGGGTATCACCAAAACAAAGCTAAGAGCTGCCCTAGGTTCCATTTCTCTTTCATACCTTCACACCATGGGTGTGCTGCATTTAACATAAAACAGAATATACATACATACACAAAAAATATATGGTTTTGTCTTTTTTCTGACTTCCCTGTAGGTGAAATGACCAGGGGCTAGTACCTGACTTGGAATAAAAGTCTATCATTAATCAAAACTGGTGCTGGCCAGCAGGAAACTCTAGTTTCAGGACAACAAAGGTTCCCTGTGACACAACCGCCAATACCTAGTTTGCTGCCTGGGGATCCGAGTGTGGGAGGATTAAAACAGCTTTTCTCACAGATAAAATGAGCTGTGACTGAGCTGCTTTGATTTGTTCTGAGATGACCCTGTTGAATATGTGTTTGTAGAAGACACTTCATGGCATGCTGTTCTCCATGTGTGGGAATCCGTGTACCATAAAAACAAATGTGATGCTTCATTGTCCCGTCACAATACACATGCACACAGCTGTATCTCCCAAAATAATGCTACTGCTATGCTACTGAAATCCATGAAGAAGGTTTCTGCAGTCGCATATGGTTTGGCAGAAATGAAAGACCTTTAGGACAAATAAAATGTCTTCATCCTTCAATAACTTATATGTCAGCTAGAACTGAATAACAATGTTATGGTATATATTTACTTGGCCTTAGAATGCAAATGGAAAGCAGAGGGTTTCCCACCAGTGGCACATATGAGGATCAGGGAATTCTATGGTGTGTCCTAGGCAGTGATCCAGGGAGACCATCAGGGCAGTACATGGGATCATAGACTAACACAGTGTTTCTGGATTATCAGGAGGTTTCTGTAAGTTTGATATTCATTAAAGTGGCACAAAAGCTTGGCGTCCAGCCCTGTGGAGGACAAGAGCAGGAACCACAGAGGATTTAACCCTCTGTGGACCTCACTCAAATCTGCCATAAACTTACTTGTATATATTTTTGATTTGCAAGCCTACTTGTTCCTTGGCAACATCTCTTTATGATTTGGTGACGCCCCAACATCATTCACAATGAGCTGCCACTCCCCCTCCTTTGCAGTAAATGGAGAGGGGCCTGACTGCTCACCATGAATGATGAAGGGGCGTTGCCATATTGGAGGGAGACAGAAAGAGATACCTGATGAGCACAGCGGTGCTGCACATGGTGGCGTGCAGCGAGGGACATGGATCCAGCCTTTCAGGTGAACCCTGCTGTCCCAGACTAGGAGCAATGGTCTGCGTGGAAGAAAAGGTGAGTATAGCTTTTTTTTTTATTTGACTGAAAATTGTCTTTATTTGTGGGCACACCTTGCATTATACCCCTTTGAGCTTTGATAAATTAATTATGAGCACACCTGGCATTAGAGCCTTTAGAGCTTTGATAAACTAGTTGTTTGTGGGCACACCTGGCATTATACACTTCTGAGCTTTGATAAACTATTTACTTGTGGGAACACATGGCATTATACTCTTTTGAGCTTTGATAAACTAGTTACTTGTGGGCACATCTTGCAATATACCCCTTTGATCTTTGATAAACTATTTAATTGTGGGCACACCTGGAATTAGACCCTTTAGAGCTTTGATAAACTATTTAATTGTGGGCACACTGGGCATCAGACCCTTTTGAGTTTTGATAAACTAATTACTTGTGGGCACACCTTGCATTATAATCTTTAGAGCTTTGATAAACTAATTGTGGGCACAGCTGCATTATACTCTTTTGAGCTTTGAAAACAAGTTACTTGTGGACACATCTTGCATTATACTGACTCTCAGGCTCCTTACCCAGCCCCACTGCCAAGGAAACTCATGCTATAGCCCCAGCATCATGGTTGGGGGGCCTCAGCAGTGTGGTCTCATGCCGGCCATGGGCTGGTAAAGTCTAGGACTGATTTTTGGCCCCAGTCCGCTACTGTTTGTGGGCACACCTTGCAATATACTTTACATTATACTTTTTTAAGCTTTGATAAACTATTTAAATGTGGGCACAACTGACATTAGACAACTGGCATTAGATCCTTTAGACTTTGATAAATTAGTTACTTGTGGGTACACTTTGCATTGTAACAGGGAGTCCAATTGGCCTCTACCTAAACCCCCTTTTTGAACTGTAACACTGTGCAGGCAAGTAAAGTATTTTTCATTGTGTGTGTGCAAGTAAGTTAAGTTATTGTAATGTCTTTAGACAGGCTGATTCATGTATTGCATTGCTTGTGCACACACAAGTAAAGAAGTAGCAATGCCTGCACAAACTTTTAAACTTAGTAATGTTAGGGACGGGGTACTAATTGGACGGCCTTGACGTGGCTACCTCGCTTTTACATTCATTGCAATCTATGTTAACTAACAGTCCATGTTTTTAACAAGTGTTAGCTAGGTTTTTCAGTTTTTAGTATGAGTGTGCAGAGGGTTAACTTTCTTTTTTGCTTAGTGTGTGTGGTCACACCCCTCTAGCACCTCTTGACTGCTATATATTGACTGGATGAGCACATCCTACCTTCCTTTTTGCTGTTGCATTTGCAGGTCAGTGGCCAGATCTGCTGGATTGTAGCTCTCCCAATGTAACAGGGAGTCCAATTGGCCTCTACCTAAACCCCCTTTTTGAACTGTAACACTGTGCAGGCAAGTAAAGTATTTTTCATTGTGTGTGTGCAAGTAAGTTAAGTTATTGCAATGTCTTTAGACAGGCTGATTCATGTATTGCATTGCTTGTGCACACACAAGTAAAGAAGTAGCAGTGCCTGCACAAACTTTTAAACTTAGTAATGTTAGGGACGGGGTACTAATTGGACGGCCTTGACGTGGCTACCTCGCTTTTACATTCATTACAATCTATGTTAACTAACAGTCCATGTTTTTAACAAGTGTTAGCTAGGTTTTTCAGTTTTTAGTATGAGTGTGCAGTGGGTTAACTTTCTTTTTTGCTTAGTGTGTGTGGTCACACCCCTCTAGCACCTCTTGACTGCTATATATTGACTGGATGAGCACATCCTACCTTCCTTTTTGCTGTTGCATTTGCAGGTCAGTGGCCAGATCTGCTGGATTGTAGCTCTCCCAATGTAACAGGGAGTCCAATTGGCCTCTACCTAAACCCCCTTTTTGAACTGTAACACTGTGCAGGCAAGTAAAGTATTTTTCATTGTGTGTGTGCAAGTAAGTTAAGTTATTGCAATGTCTTTAGACATCTTGACTGCTATATATTGACTGGATGAGCACATCCTACCTTCCTTTTTACACTTTGCATTAGACCCTCTTGGTCTTTGGTAAACCTGTTAATTGGCACACCTTGCATTACACCCTCTTGGTTTTTGATAAACCATTTAATTGGCATACCTTGCATTACACCCTCTTGGTATTTGATAAACTAGTTACTTGTAAGCACACCTTGCATTAGACCTCTATGGTTTTTGATAAACCAGTTACTTGGCACACATGGCATTACACCCTCTTGGTCTTTGGTAAACCAGTTACTTGCCACACCTTGCATTATTCCTTTTTTTTTCAGAGATTCCAAAGCTGCTGCATAAAGTGCATGGCGTGTGCACGCCCTGCTGCTGCTCGCCTGTCTGCACTGCAGAGGAACTTCAGCTTTTCCTTCCACCTCCTCATATGTGACTTGGCAACCTGGTGGAATTCCACTTTGTATATGCTGGACAGGGTGTGTGAGGAGCAGCAGGCAATCATGGAGTTTCTGCTCCAAAATGCCCGGGTGAGATGAAGTGTAGACCAACAGCAATGAGTGGGCCTCCATGAGGGACATCTGCGCAGTGCAACAGTGCTTCCAGTACGCCACCAATATAGTCAGCGCTGATGAGGCCATCATCGGCACTACCATCCCCATCCTTTGCCTGCTGGAAAAAACCTTCAGGGCATGACAGAGGATATGATGGTGCCACAAAAAGAAGCAGAGAGGGAGAAGGAAGGTTAATTTTCCCAGGCATCAGGGCAATGCACTCGTGGATTTCAGGGTGGGTTGCTGGGCCGACAAAGGCCAGGTACTGCACTGTCGAGCAAGTGGACAGTTTTGGAGAAATCAGAGGAGAAGAAGGAGGAGGACTTTCTTTCACAGCAGGGTGGCACTCAGCTCAGCTCACCGGCATCACTGGAGCAAGGCTGGAGGAAGGAGCAAGAGGAGGAAACACCTGACACTGAGGACATCTTCTCCTTGGCTCAGGGCAGCCTGGCTCACATGAGCCACTACATGCTCCAGTGCCTACGGAGGGGCCGCAGAGTTGCCCACATAGTCACCAGTGCTGATTACTAGGTGGTCAGCCTGCTGGATCCCGCTATAAGGACAACATCACCATCTTGATTCCAGCACTTGAGCAGGATAGAGAGATGAGTACAAGCACAATGTGGTGGTCGCACTTTTGGCGGAGTTCCCAGCTGACTTTGAGGGCCCAGTGGCGGCACAAAGATGAGTAGGAGGAGCAAGTCACCAACCCAGCAGGGGCACCTCACAGGGGAGAGTGAGCATGATCACAATGTGGAACACCTTATTCCATTGTCCGCCACATCCACCAACATTGGATATGGCCCATAGTATCAGGAGGCAGAATTTGACTTGCATGGTGGCAGACTACCTGTCCATGTATCAACTGGTACTGAGTAATGGGTCCTCCCCATTAAATTTCTTAGTTGGTAAACTGGACACGTGGCCAGAGCTTGCCCTCTGTGCCTTAGAGGTGCTGGCCTGCCCTGTGAAAAGTGTCCTATCAGAACATTTGTTCAGCACTACAGGATGCGCCTATCCACAGCCAACGTGGATCCCACGGGATATGGCTGTGCCAGTACCTGAGTGAGTGGTTAAAATGTTTGCAATTTCCTCTTGTGATTACACCGCCACATCCAAAACCACCACCTCCCCCCGACCTCTGACACCTGTAAAAAAATGTATATTTTAATGAATGAATTTATTTATGTATATATTTATGTATTGATGTTAATATTTATTAATGTATATATTTATTTACTGACGTTATTTATTTATTCATTTATATATATTGATGAATGTTTGTAGTTCTTTATTTTTTTGTTTTTCTGCTATTAATTCCCTACCCCAACACTCCCCCCCAAATGAAAAAAACTAATATTTTCTCTTTTATTTTATGTATGTATGCATTTCTTTAATTTTTTTGTTTTCATTATCCACCAAGGTGCCCTCCCCCCCCCCCCCCCCCCCCCCCATTTTGGGCCCCAACTGTTTTAAAAAACATTTTTTTTATTGATGTACCTATATGTATGTGCTTCTTTTATTTTTTAATTTTCTATTATTATTTTGAGTACCTTCCCTAGCCCTTTTTTGTGCAGGACAATCATACAGGTGCCCCCCTCCTTTGACCTCCAACACCCTTAAAAAAACAAATGTTTTCTTTATTTTATTGAAGTATGTATGTATTTCTTTCGTTTTTTTATTATTTTGAGTACTTTCCCTAGAACATTGTGTGAAGGGCAGCTGCCCAGTTGCCATCCTCCCCCACATTTGGCCCCCCAACACTAGCCAAACTGGGCCCCCCAAAAACTAGTAGTTTCTTTTTTTTATTGATGCATGTATGTATTTCTTTCATATTTTGTTTTCTGTTATTATTTTGAGTAATTTTCCTAGCCCATTTTGTGCAGGGCAATCGTCCAGGTTTCCCCCCATATTTGGCCTCCAACACCCTTAAAAAATGATTATTTTCTTTTTTATATTGATGTATGTAGGTATTTATTTTGTGTATTAGTTTTCTGTTATTATTTTGAGTACTTTCCCTAGCCCATTTTGTGCAGGGCAATCGCCCAGGTGTTTCCCCTCCAATTTGGCCCCTGTCACCTGTAAAAAAACTGAGCTTCCATGAGCTCACTCATCACTACTCATCACCAAGCATTTAACAATGTTCTCCTCCTGCTAGGTGGGGTCATATATCACCAAAAAGAGGTAAATGTAAAATCCGGCCAACATATTCAAATGATTGGTCCTATTCATGGAGACCAGAGTTCTTGTGTTGTTAATCCTGGGCAACGTATGCACGTTTGCTCCATGGGTGGACTACAACTGACTTTTTAAGGATCCTTTTTAAGTGTTATGCAAGGAGAAGGCAGAAAGGTGTGATGATATTGTCATTGAATGTAAGCAGTCTTTTAACAAAGTGCTACAGCATAATAGATAAGTGTCATTAACTCTTCAGAGGCATACATCCAGTTTATTGAAGGCTTTCCTATAGACCCAGAATGCTTTATTTTATAGGGACCACCTGGTCCTTCAGCACACTATATTTGACAGGTGAGTAATAAAATGCATTCTCATTGTTGTCAAAGGTGGACTAAGTCCAGCCATTTTTTCATGGGATGTAGTGCGGAAGGTTACATCATCTGTTACTTATAACTGTTGTCATCTGGGAGATTTTCCTTAACTTTCTGTCATTATGACATGGTCGTGAACTGAGTCCCCTTTCTGGAGTGGGTCCACTTTACATTCTGTGTGTAAAAGGGAATCCACTAAGGGTTTCTGTGTCTCCATTATAAACTAAAAAACATATTTTGGATGGAGTTCAAGTCTATAACATAAATACTAGCATTACATATAGACATGGAAATGTTCTGCTCATTTCTTTTTGCCTTATATGTTACATATATCTTCGAGCTTTATGGCCCTGTTGTTCCTGACATCTGACAGTATTTTTATTTATATATGTAATAACCCCAATAAAAATAAAGAAAATTATTGCCTGTTACCCAAGAAAGAACATTTCTATCTTAACTTGTCTCCCATATGCCCATATGCTGCAATAAGAAAAACATGTTTATTGAGAGCTCGGACCGGGGGCTCCAATTAGCAAGGATTATATAAGTTATTGCAATTACGAAATATTTGTATACATTTGTAACAGCACATACTTCAGCCTAACCAATGCAAACATAAATTTAACAAGCATGACCAATTTCTTCTGGAATTCCCCCGTTGCACTCTCCTGGATGTTGTCCATCACATTACATGGTTGATCCAGAGGCTGTCACTGCCAGGTTATGTGATTTCCTGTATTGTCGAAATTGTAGTGAATGTATATGGTTCATGGTGTCCTGTCTTGGAAATGTTTATTATCATGAGAAGCTGAGCTTTGTAAAGACAATAAAACATTATCAGTCTATATTAACTATGATCTGTAAATGATTTAAAAAAATACACAAGGGCTCCCCATCTTTCCAGTCTAGGAATGAATGCTCCATGTATTTCATGTGTGTATTTTTTAAATTTATTTTAGCATCTGACTTATTTTAAAGTGAATGTATGTATTTTTTTCCAAGCCTTTTTCAGGTATATGATAAATTGAACAGTCGTCAATTTGGCTAAAAAGACTATTGCTGTTTTTTTACACAGAAGCTGAGCACCATTAAAGGGACAGTTCCGGCAATGAAAATAATAAGGCAGCAAGGAGCTCACCTGAAGTCTGTCCCACGTCCCTCTCCTGCAGCAGACTGTAGGTGCTGTAGCAAATTTCATTATGCATTATGCATATCCATGACCAAGCTCCTAATGTGGTTACACAGCCAACCTGACCCTCATTGCTCTCAAGCTTGGCAAGCCCCAGTCATAACACTTTCTAGGTGTACCAGGATTGTTGATGTGGGCTCAACTTTCTGAAAGTAATCCCTTGAAGAATTCTTTGGTTGCACAGGGCAGAATAAAAAACACATTTTCCTAAGAATCAGTATGCAAACAAGAAAAAACAAGCTAAATATGAAAGTGTAAAACCCAACATGCATAGGTACTTTTTACCTTTTAACTGCCAGCCTACTTGAGATTTTGTCACCCTTTGTTGTCAGGTCATTTTATACCATTTTGCTCTGTTTTTCATGAAAACAACACACATATATATATATATTTTGTTTATTTATTTTATTCAAGAAAACCACATTGCACATAAAAACCAGATTTCTCCTAATTACAGTGGTAAAACATATGTATCCCCTTTCCTCCCCAGAAGTCCCCCCAAACTGTATAACATTTACAAATAAAATACCACTACTACCCACACTCTAAAAAGTTAAATTAAAAAAATGACGTGGGGTCCCCCTTCCCAGTTGAACCAGCCTGGGCACCAGCTATGCGGGGCTTGTAGACTAGGGCATGGAGGCCAGTCTTCGTGGCCCCTGGCCCTGAATGCTACAAGCCCGCATAGCCTTAGTAGGCTGCAGGCTCTTCCCTCACCCACAGGCTTTGGAGAAGCAGATAATGGGGGGGAGGGGCTAATGGCAAGTCACCTGCTTGCCGTAGGTGACTTGCCAGCCCCCAGCCTTGTGAACTGGTATAAGGGTCTCATGGGGGGGGGGGCATCAGTTCACAAAGGGTTAAATGTAAAAAAAACACTCACACTGAAAACTACTAGGAGTGGGATAACTTCATCCCGCTCCTCCCCCAAAAAGGTGGGATTAGAGCCAGCCAGCACCATTTGAAGTGGTTGGGGGGCCATGTTCTGGGCCCTCTACTGAGACTTGAGGCACTGGGGGGGGGGAATCAGAGGCCCCCAGGTGAGGAGGAGACCCACCTGGAGGGATGCGCGCTGAGGTGAATACATTTTATTTTTTTTCTAGCAGTGTTGTCAGTGGCGAAGTGGGGGGGGGGGGGGTGTTTCAGGCCCTCTCCTGAAAGCGAAAAAGCCCCGGGGGGGGCGGAGTCCAGACCCTTCTGGATTGTTTGCGAGTGCAGGTGAGTCTTTTTTACTTTTTTTAATTGAAGTGTAAAATCAGCTACGTGAGTCTCACATAGCTGGCACTTAAAGGTTGGAGAGGCAGCTACATGAGACTCACATAGCTGGCACTAATAGGATTATACAAAGTAAAAAGATCGGGCCATTCAGATACATAATACTTTCCAAGGAACAGTATCTTATAAAGGCAGCAGTGTCTGATGTAGACATATGTAATAAAATATAGATACATTATAGGTACACAATCCACTTGGAAAGGTGCAAGAATCATGGTATGATACAAGTGACATGCTGATTCAAATCTGCTCCACAAGATGATCATAGTGCAGAGGGTATCCCAAAGTCCCCCTCTGTACATACCACCCCTGAAAGCCCAGTTTTTCTCTCCTGGTTGCAAGAGCACCTGGAGTCCTTTTACTGGCCACAAAGAACTCTGGCCCCTCTGAATGGCACTGGCCAATTGGAGGGCCCAGTTTCACTGAGGGGGCGAGGATCAGGTAGGAAAAACGAGCTTGCAGGGAAGATATTGCGGGCATTGCCCATTGTGTTATAGAATGAATAGTGAATAGTTGTGATTAATGAATGTGGAGGGTGTTAAATTTAATGTCCAAGCTCCTGGACACAGGCCGACCTGCATTTGGCGTCTTCTGTGGGGTTAATGTGCAGCAGTCTCCCCCAGTCACGTTTTGGGATTAATTGTAGAGTCTGTGTAGATTTGCTGCATTCACAACTGACACCAAGACTAGCAATTTTGACTAGAAGCATTGATAAAAAAGATAAAACAAATGAGGTTTTTTTCTGTGATCTCTCTGTGTATGATATATTCTGTGATTTCTGTGTGCCGTTCTTATTTATCTGACTCATTTTCTTTGTTCCCGTTCCCTCTGTTTTGCTAATAGATGCACGGGGGTCTCTTTTTTACGAGTTGATTTTTAAGGGTCATGCAGTTTGACATGGCAGTTATCTAATCATTTCATCTCTCTTATTATCATTATCATACCATTCCTTTATGTCTGTGGCACTCAAACACATGGGTATGCAAATGAAGATCCACTGCTCAGGAAGTGTAATGTTTATATGGTAAAATGTTATAACAAAATCACCCATTAATGCAAACTCATTTACTTTATTATCTGGAAAAATGATTTTTGCAAATGGGCAAAGCTATTTTTTTCTTGCCTTCACTCAGTTTGCGTTCCTACCAACACAGTCTGGTCTAAATCTTACACATGAAACATCTGCAAAAAAGTTATAAACCTTTCCTAACGTATGGTGGTATATCCCTACATATAGAAGCTCAGAACAGATTAGCAGGTTTTTTCCCTGTGTTTTAAAGGGTGTGAAAAGCTATGATTACCTTTTCCCAGCTGTACATTACATGACATCAAGTCTTGGGTGTTGAGGTGATGGAAGCCATGAGACCACAGGTGCACGGAGGTTGCTCTAGCTGATATGGGTTAGAAGAAGTTAAATAAATATGTATGTGTAAGCATGTGCCGGAACGCACACTCTTCCTGAAGAATAAAAACATCCCCTAGCGCAGATATAGCAACTAGGGTCATATCACGTTCCTGGGGGATTTGTGTAGAGAAACACATGTAGTTTTACAACATGTTGTTGATATAACTTGATACCCCAATTTGAGAATTGAAATTGTTATTTATATAGTGTACAAGACACTGCATGACCACATTAATGATTTCCACAATGCACACATTTTGTACGCTAAACATTCATGTTTTTGTTTAATACCAGACATTCATTAAATGTTGGTTGCCCTGATTTTACATTTGTAAAACAGAACAACAGAAATGGAAATAGATGTGGGTATAACAAATAAAAGCCAAGATGCTGTTATCCAAGTGCATACATTTAGATGAAAAACTATCTAACCCCTTGTTAAAAACAGGAACTTGTAGTTAACATATGTTGCAACATATCCAAGCTAGTCATCTATGGCTCATCCCATCTTTGACCAATCCAAAATGGATTTAAAGTGTAGGCTCCTTCTTTTTGGTAATTAACATTTTTGAGGTCAGTGACCAGACCTAATGGCAAGCAGATCTCCTTGTCTAGCTTGAAATTTTAAACACTTGCTTTAGTTGGATTGGGGGCCTTGATCCTTCCCCCACCATGTGCAGCACTAGTGGTATAGGACAATTCCAGGTAGATCCCACTTTACTCATATCTGTGTATGTCCTGACTTTCGGGTGATAGTTTGGAGGAGGACTGCAGTTACACAAAGAGGCCTTGACATGGCATGCAGCTTCCACATTCATTTGAAAATGTGTGCAACCATGGTCTTGGTGGTGATTTGCCTTGCCCATGTGGATCACCCAGATGAGCTACAAAAACATACACAGAGTTAGCTGAGTTGGCTGTGTGTGACAGAATGTACCCCACCAGAAAATGAGGAAAAATTGGGGACTGAAACGGTCTTTTCCACTTTTACGGGGGGGGCGGTTGGCACTCGTCATCTCTAACAGTCTCTCTCCTTTTCTATTAAGCTAGCTTGCAGAAAGGAGCTACATTACCAACTTTAACCAGCTCTAAACACATCAATAGAACTTCAATAAAACATAATTCCAGCACAGGTTAATTTACAAGACAGACAGTTAGAGTCACCACTTGTAAGAGTGTAATG